>CM039674.1:356646058-357246058 GCA_022496015.1 Hordeum marinum | reverse complement strand
TTGAAAAGTTCAAGCAATTTTAGAGTGAAGTTGAGAATCATCATAACAAGAAGATTAAGTTCCTGCGATTTGATCGAGGAGGTGAATATCTGAGTTATGAGTTTGGCAGTCACTTAAGACAGTGTGGAATTGTTTCACAGTTGACACCGCCCGGAACACCACAGCGTAATGGTGTGTCTGAACGTCGTAATCGAACCTTATTAGATATGGTGCGTTCTATGATGTCTCTTGCTGATTTGCCACTATCGTTTTGGGGTTATGCATTAGAGACAACTGCATTCACTTTAAATAGGGCACCATCAAAATCCGTTGAGACGACGCCATATGAACTGTGGTTTGGCAAGAAGCCAAAGTTGTTGTTTCTTAAAGTCTGGGGATGTGATGCTTATGTCAAAAAGCTTCAGCCTGAAAAGCTGGAACCCAAACCGGAGAAATGCGTTTCCATAGGATACCCAAAAGAGACAGTCGGGTATACCTTCTATCTCAGATCCAAAGGCAAAGTGTTTGTCGCTAAAAACGGAACATTTATTGAGAAAGAGTTTCTCTCGAAAGAATTGAGTGGGAGGAAAATAGAGCTTGATGAGGTTATTGAACCTTTACTTCAACCAAAAAGTAGCACAGCGCAGAAAGATGTTTCTGTGGAACCTACGATGGTAGAAGAGGAAGTTAACGATGATGATCATGAAGCTTCAGATCAAGCAGCTATTGAACCTCATAGGTCGACAAGGCCGCGTACTACCCCTGAGTGGTACGGCAACCCTGTCTTGGAGGTCATGTTGTTGGACAACAATGAACCTACGAGCTATGGAGGAGCAGTGATGTGCCCGGATTCCGAGAAATGTTTAGAGGCCATGAAATCCGAGATGGGTTCCATGTATGAAAACAAAGTATGGACTATGGAAGTATTACCTGAAGGGCGAAAGGCCATTCAGAACAAATGGATCTTTAAGAAGAAAACAGACGCGGACGGTAATGTCACCGTCTATAAAGCTCGACTTGTGGCAAAGGGTTTTTCACAAGTTCAAGGAGTTGACTACGATGAGACTTTCTCTCCCGTAGAGATGCTTAAGTCTGTCAGAATCATGTTAGCAATAGCTGCCTCTTTCGACTATGAAATTCGGCAGATGGATGTAAAAACAGCGTTCCTCAATGGTTTCCTTGAGGAAGAGTTGTATATGATGCAACCCGAAGGTTTTGTCGATCCAGAGAATGCTGACAAAGTTTGCAAACTCCAGTGATCCATTTATGGACTGGTGCAAGCATCTCGGAGTTGGAATAAGCGCTTTGATGAGGTGATCAAAGCGTTTGAGTTTATACAAGTTTATGGAGAAGCTTGTATTTACAAGAAAGTGTGTGGGAGCTCTATAGCGTTTCTAGTATTATATGTGGATGACATATTGCTGATTGGAAACAATATAGAAATGCTGGAAAGCGTGAAGGAATATTTGAACAAGAGTTTTTCAATGAAGGACCTAGGAGAAGCTGCTTTCATATTAGGCATTAAGATCTATAGAGATAGATCGAGACGCTTAATAGCACTTTCACAGAGCACATACCTTGATAAAGTTTTGAAGAAGTTCAAAATGGAACAGTCCAAGAAGGGGTTCATGCCTGTATTACAAGGTGTGAAGTTGAGTAAGACTCAATGCCTAGTAACTGCAGAAGATAGAGAAAAGATGAGTGTCATCCCCTATGCTTCAGCCATAGGCTCTATCATGTATGCAATGCTGTGCACAAGACCCGATGTCAGCCTTGGCATAAGTATGGCCGAAAGGTTTCAAAGTGATCCTGGAATGGAGCACTGGCAAGCAGTCAAGAATATCCTTAAGTACCTGAAAAGGACTAAGGAAATGTTTCTCGTTTATGGAGGTGATGAAGAGCTCGTCGTAAAGTGTTACTCGATGCAAGCTTTGACACTGATCCGGACGACTCTAAGTCGCAAACCGGATACGTATTTATTCTTAATGGGGGAGCAGTAAGCTGGTGCAGTTCCAAGCAAAGCGTGGTAGCTGATTCTACGTGCGAAGCGGAATACATCGCAGTGTAACATCCCAAACTTTGGAATGTTATAATAACTATTAGAATGATTGTTTGTTTGTTGGAGTGATTGAAAGTGAGTGAAATTTGAAACTTTTTGAAACTTTTGAAAGTTGATGAGAGGGAATGAAATGACTTTCCCAAAACTTTCACTCTACATTTTGATCACCAGGAATTCAAATTCATCTCATCACAAAACCCCAGAGTGAAGATGACATGACTTCTTCCATTTAAAGAAATGAGAAGGGATTTGAAAATGGTTTGAATTCCCATTTTGAAAATATTTCAAATTCAGGAACTTTAGGCAACTCAATGATTTTCATGAGAGGAGATAATATCAGTTCTTCAAATATATGAAATATGAGTTGGAAGTTAAACCAAGGATTCGGAAAAGGGAATTTGAAATCTATTTGAGTTTCAGTTTCATTTGAATTCCCTATTTGAATTTGCAAACATCCAAACCCCTTGTCAAATATTTTGAGAGGAGTAAATATGACACTCCAAAACCAGGGGGTATTTTGTGAAGTTTTTGAATCATAAAACCCATGGGGTTATTTGAAAATATTTGCAAAAATGATTTAAAAAGCAAATAGGCCATTTTTGAAAATAATATTTTTTCCAAAGTATTCAAATAACAGAATAAAAATGTTCATTAAATGGCATATTTTATTATGATAATTTTGATGTAAAATACACCTATATTTGGAATTGTATTATATGCATTAAAGGTTTTTATTACCCTGTTTAATTAAAAAAAGGGAAAGTATTAACCGGATCGGGCCGGCCCATCCCCAATTAATACCGAATCCCTTAGATTTCGGCCGACCGACGCGCTGTCACCGCTCCCTCTCTCTCTGACTAGCGGGCCCTCCGACCGCCCGTAACCCCCGCGCGGTCATCCCTCTCCTCCCGCGCGCGCCGCCGCCTCCGCAACCTCCTCCTCGCCGGAATCCCCTCCCCCTTCCATTCCCGACCCCTCCCCGGCCCTATATAAGAGCGGGAAGCTCCGCGCTCCTTTTCCCCCTAAAAAGCCCCCTCTCTCCTCGCCCGAGACACCGCAAATCCCTCGCCGGAGTTCGGCCTCGACCGAAGCTCTCTCCACCGTGCACGTCGCCTCGGTTGCTCCCCTCGCCCCTCTGACGCCATCGACGTGCTCGCCGTCCTCACCGCCGTCGACTAGTTCCCTCGCCGTCGCCGGAGGATCACCGGAGCGCCACCCACGTCGACCACTTCGCCTCGGCCTCGCCGGAGAAGCCCTCGTCGGCGACCCACCACCGCGGTGAGCTCCACCACCCCTCTCTCCCGTTCGATCTGGATCTGACGATCCAGATTAGACCCCTTTAAAGTCCCGAACAGTTTTTCTTTACAGTTCGACTGACCGCCCGTAACCACCCCCGCGCACACTAGCCAGCTAATCAAGAGATGCCACGTGTACCCCCTGTCCGTCAGAAAATGATTTTTCTTTTCTGTTTTAATTTCTGTTTCCAGAATAGTTCTGATTTTGTTTTTAGTATATCTTTTATGTTTTTAACTATTTTAAATTGATTCTTTTTTGCATTAGATCACAATTTTTATCTATTTTCTGTAGATGCCAAATTTGACCATGTTTGAACATTTAAATTTGAATTTAAACAGATTTGATTTAAATATTGTTTTTTGAATAACTTGAGTTTAAAAATATATTTTTGATTGATTCTTTTTGCTACTTGTCACTAGTGATATTAGTTATCAATTGGTAAAGTTTGAGAATTTCTAGAATAAATTTGATTAGGGTTTTAACTAGAAACAGAATCTGTTTAGTTTCCTATTAGTTAATTAGTTTGACCTACTTTGTTTTATTTTGAAATCTAATTTGATTTAACTTATGTTTTAGATTTCATTTAGTTCCGTTGTTCTAACTTTAGAAATTTACTTGCTGTTAACAAAAATAATTTGTGTAGTTTAATTAAGTTATTATTTTAGGAACCTACACTCCTTTTTCAAATAGGTATAGTTTATTTAAAACAAATTAGTTAGTAATAATTCTTTTAACTAAAGTTTTAAGTAATTAGATTCTGTTTTCAAATAAAATTTGTAGTAATTCCTTTCTGTTAAGAAATGTTTTGTTAATAAAAAATAATAATTTAATTTTGCTCTATTATGATAGGAAAACTATATTCTCTATCATTAGGTAATGTTTTATAAAACAACTTAGTTTTAGTAGAGATTATTTTCACAAAGTTTTAGATGATCTAATTCTGTTTTGTAATAAACATTTTTATTAATTACTTTCTGTTAACTTAGTTGTTTCATAATTATTTTCTCTTAGTTTATGGTTGTGCTTGTAGTTAAGTTCATTAGGCAAACACTTATGTTGTTTAGAAAGTTGTTTCCATAGTTTTACTTGTTCTTCAAAAGTAATTCTTTTTGCTAGTAAAATATTTACTAAAATACTTTAGTTGTATTTTAATTCGTTATTGTTTTGTTACTATTTGAAAATAATTGTTTGTAGGGGAAAACTACTTTAGTTGCTTTTATGAAAACTTTCTTGACTTTGAGTTTTGTCTTAAGTATTTCCTTCATCAACCTTGTTGATTTTGTTTCTTGTGTTACCTTGTGATTGTTAGAATTAATTGCTAGTATGATTGCTTATGTATGCAATGTTTGTTATATAGATTTCTCATCGGAGAGTGACGAATAGTCTATCAAGTTATTTCTGAGAGCAATCTTTATCTTCATCAACAGTACAGGCAAGTTCACTTTGACCATCTTTTCATACCTATGTTTTATTGCATATAGTGACATCATTTCAACAAATCCCTCCCGTAGTGTTATTGAAATTCTTGTAGTTGAGTAGAATGCATGAGGTAGGAACCCACCACTTGTTACTAAAGCCCCGGGAATGCTAGTTAGTGCAATGCTATGCTAAAGTAGACGGGGTCTAGTATGAGTGTTCGTGAGTGGTGTGAAGAAGGACTCCACGTCAAAACGACGACTTCATGAAGGCTTCTTCAAGACCTACATATTCGAGACCTCAAGACTTCGAGTCTCGAGAAACAAGTTTTTCAATACACACTACTGGGTGAGGGATGGTTGAAACGGTACCCTGGAGAAACCAGTGGATTTGCCTAGGTGTTGCTGGAGATGGCCAGTATTCACGCGGAAAGCCTCACCCAGACTCAAAGAGAAGGATGAATACTTCATGCCCGAAAGCTTACCTGTGTAGCCACAAGTCATTATGGGCTCTGGCTTGGTTGATCTTTGTTGTGACTCTGCTGGGCAGTGCTACGAGATGTAGTCGACGTTAGGATTGGATGGGCACTGTCGGACAGTCAGGGAAACACTCTGAAAGACCATGTTTCTTTCATCCTATTCTCAAACACCAGGCAGTGCGAGGACTTACCAGGAGGGAAAGAATCTTGTGGGTAAAGTACACAACACTCTGCAGAGTTAAACCTAATCGATTAGCCGTGTGCACGGTTACGGACAATTTGAGCTTCTAGACTTGGATCTATCTCTGAACTCTCAACACTGGACTGATAACTAATTGTGGGCAACTTATGATACTTATGGGCATTGAGACACTGGTTGGCAGAACCATGTCATGATAGGTAACTCCATAGTGAAATTCCTGACATTCCTTTGTTGTAGGAAAATAAAATCAGCTTTTACGCAAAAACTCAGACACAGAGCCACAAAGCCTTTGCATATAGAATAGTCTTTATTGTTTTGTTCTACTATGATGATCTTGCCAGTACATTCCATGTACTGACCTACACGGCTGCAACGTCTTATGTTGCAGATACTCTTCTACGACGGGTAAGAGTACGATTCAGGGTTACGGTCTACACTCAACCTGCCGTTGGTGTTATTGGGACTCCACTCCCGTTGACTGTATTCCGCTGCTATTTTAAGGTATATATCAGTTTTACGTTATTTACATGTGATTGCAATTTGATATATACATTGATGTACTGTGTGTGCTAGCATACTGATCCAGGGATGGCACAGAACACACAAAGGCTTGACTCGTTTTGAGTCAGGTCGCTACAGAAAATGGTATCAGAGCACATGTTGACTGTAGGACGTGACCGTAGAAACTGGAAAGCCCTTAGGAAACGATTTCTCAAAAAACTTTTTTTCAAAAGACCCTTTACTTCTCATATTATTTGAGCTTTATCAAATGATCTCTCTTACCTCAAAGAGTTAGAAAATACCCATTCCCCTTTGACCACACTAAGGATCAACTAAGACCACTTCAAGAAGGACAAGATATGGAAACAACTGATGGTCACTTCAAAGTAAAGAAGATTTCACCATGCATTAGAAGAGTTGAAGCTACACGTGTTGAAGACTGTGAAGACCCGAAGAAATTGAAGACCATGAAGAATTTCCAAGATATTATGCCCTAGAAGACCAAACCCCTGTTGTATACTTACATTAGATACGATGATTTGTGAGCTGTCATTTGTGTGTAAATTTTCGACAGCCACAACTAAAATCTATTTTCAAAACCATTGTTTGTATTGTGTGTATTCCCTCCTTTCTCCCTCGTGCCTCCCATCCTCAAGACCTTGAACCCAATAGATGGTGAAATGAAGTTTTGACTGACCAATGACCCAGCTGAAGATAGAAGTATGGAATCAAAACATGGATGAAAATGAGTTGTTGATGCATAACCTTGGATTTTGCTAAAGTACCAGGAGATAACTAGAGTATGGTAAACGGAAAACCCATTTTGTTTAAGGATGAAAATACTCCGTAAGATGTTGGGAAGTGAATTTGAAGGCTTGGTTTTGGATAACATGGATGATTACCCAAGAAGAAAACATATGTTAATTCTGAGTACCCTTTCTAACACCTGCAGATGACCACCCTTTATGAGTCTTTCCTCAAAGGCCCGGAGACGATCATGACTCTGACTAGTGACCATGATTACCCAAGGATCCTGAAGGATATGATGAAGCACATCCATCTGGAAGGAGATGTAGTCTACAAAGGCTACCCATTCATGGATAATGGAGTGGAACTCTTGTATGTGGAGGTACACCTCCACCGTGTGAAAGGAGTTTGCCCAAAGACTATGGGACAATACTTTTACATATCTCGTGTACCACGAGCAATTTTCTTTGACGCTGTTTGTGAAGCTGCCATGGAAGCCATACGCCAGATTGGAGAAATACTTGAAGCAAGACTCCGTCATACTCAGGAATACCTGCAAGAGGTGCATACAGAGATGATGGAGATGAAGCTCATGTCCACCCTGATCAAGGAAAAGATGGATGATTTCAAGGAGCACATCACGAAGTTCCAGTGGTACTAAAATATCTCCATGGTGGGATAAATGAATAAAGTTGGGAGTTGATGCTAGACCATACCAAACTATGTGGATGGCAGCATTTGTAATAAAGTACTTTCTAGGAGTTTTACGAAGTGATTGAGGATGTAACCAAGGATTGAATATGAGAAGAAAGCTAGAATGGGATAGTTAAGTTTTGAAGATGGAAATACCTGTATCATGAAGCACTTTTGTTTTTCATGAGCTTATCTTGTAACAGAAGCCTCAAAGTTGTAATAAGTTCATGAGATCAATGGAATTTATGGTGTCATGATTTATCTTATGTTGTATTACATGAGTTGTTACCACATGAACAAAGATTTCCGACCAATTTCGAGGATATGAGAAAAAGAATTGGTCTAAGCAGACCTGAGTGCATTTCATTTTTAAGTGTGGTAGTGACCACAGGTACCTCCCGGTTAAGGAATTTGGATAAGTGAATACGGATGAAGAGAATGTGTAACCACCTCAAACTATCGGGATAATAACCTTTGTGACAATGTCTTTGAAGTTGGAATATTGAGAAAAGGAATGATTGTGATGAAACAATACCCAAGGTTAAACAGACCAATGGAAAGGAAAATGGATTCCGCAGAGTGGAATCTAAACAAGTATAAGTTTGTGAAGAGTATAATGGAGTGAACTAAAGGTAATGTTGGTATATGGAACGATAGTAACCCCAAGAGTGAGTTAAAAGCTATTCAAGTATTCCAGTGAACCCATAATGTCACTGACCTCAGGATTGATAAGGATCAAGCTCCACCTTTGTGAAGGAAGAAACTTGGAAGAAACTACGACTGACCAGCAAACGTTTTCTTAGGAGTATACGATAACCTGAGAGTTGTGAAGAAACGATAGATGTTTTTGCTCAACTTGCAGAAATCAATGGATTATCCGAACCTCGTTCGTTGACAAGAGAAATTTCTGCAATGCTTGTGAGGAAGCCCAAGTGTTAGAATACGATATTCACTAAACCTTATACAAGGTAATGATTTCAGTGCGACATGGCTTGGCCACCATGACGACTTACTCTTATCATTCTCTTGCTATTCGGAATGGTAAATCTGAGTGACTTACCCATAGTAAAGAGACGACGCTCTTTGAAGCTTTTTGTTTAAGCCCTAGAATGGTATGATGAAACCCCTTGTACATGACAGTTGCTGTCACCCGTAGGAATTTTACGGTGAGGAATGAATCCACGACCCATTTTTTTCACTGCAGGATAACCACTAATGGTAGACCACCATGAGATCTTCGATAAGTTACTTAGAATGAACGCGAGACCTGTCAGTTAAGAAGACCCAGTATCGGAGGAAATACATTTTTGTTATGAGAACACAAGTTTTTGATTTTAAATGGAAGAGCATCACCGAATGAGCTATCGTGAAGAATGTGAACAGACAGATACACCCAAAGGCTTGTCATAATTTTGAGAGACCAGTAACTCTCATTTTAAGTGTGGTAGACCCCACACCTTCCAGGTCATTGGAGTCTTGTTGGAGGACCCCACACCTTCTTGGTCAATGGATTTGTTAGAAGACCCCAAACCCTAACCTTCTCTTGCTAGCCCTCCGAATCTCGAGGACGAGATTCATTTTAAGTGTGGTAGGTTTGTAACATCCCAAACTTTGGAATGTTATAATAACTATTAGAATGATTGTATGTTTGTTGGAGTGATTGAAAGTGAGTGAAATTTGAAACTTTTTGAAACTTTTGAAAGTTGATGAGAGGGAATGAAATGACTTTCCCAAAACTTTCACTCTGCATTTTGATCACCAGGAATTCAAATTCATGTCATCACAAAACCCCAGAGTGAAGATGACATGACTTCTTCCATTTAAAGAAATGAGAAGGGATTTGAAAATGGTTTGAATTCCCATTTTGAAAATATTTCAAATTCAGGAACTTTAGGCAACTCAATGATTTTCATGAGAGGAGATAATATGACTTCTTCAAATATATGAAATATGAGTTGGAAGTTAAACCAAGGATTTGGAAAAGGGAATTTGAAATCTATTTGAGTTTTAGTTTCATTTGAATTCCCTATTTGAATTTGCAAACATCCAAACCCCTTGTCAAATATTTTGAGAGGAGTAAATATAACACTCCAAAACTAGGGGGTATTTTGTGAAGTTTTTGAATCATAAAACCCATGGGGTTATTTGAAAATATTTGCAAAATGATTTAAAAAGCAAATAGGCCATTTCTGAAAATAATATTTTTTCCAAAGTATTCAAATAACAGAATAAAAATGTTCATTAAATGGCATATTTTATTATGATAATTTTGATATAAAATACTCCTATATTGGAATTGTATTATATGCATTAAAGGTTTTTATTACCCTGTTTAATTAAAAAAAAGGGAAGTATTAACCGGATCGGGCCGGCCCACCCCCAATTAATACCGAATCCCTTAGATTTCGGCCGACCGAGGCGCTATCACCGCTCCCTCTCTCTCTGACCAGTGGGCCCCCCGACCGCCCGTAACCCCCACGCGGTCACCCCTCTCCTCCCGCGCGCGCCGCCGCCGCCGCGACCTCCTCCTCGCTGGAATCCCCTCCCCTTTCATTCCCGACCCCTCCCCGGCCCTATATAAGAGCGGGAAGCTTCGCGCTCCTTTTTCCCCCTCAAAGCTCCCTCTCTCCTCGCCCGAGACGCCGGAAATCCCTCGCCGGAGTTCGGCCTCGACCGAAGCTCTCTCCACCGTGCCCGTCGCCTCGGTTGCTCCCCTCGCCCCTCTGACGCCATCGACGTGCTCGCCGTCCTCGCCGCCGTCGACTAGTTCCCTCGCCGTCGCCGGAGGACCACCGGAGCGCCACTCACGTCGACCACTTCGCCTCGGCCTCGCCGGAGAAGCCCTCATCGGCGACCCACCACCGCGGTGAGCTCCACCACCCCTCTCTCCCGTCCGATCTGGATCTGACGATCCAGATTAGACCTCTTTAAAGTCCCGAACCGTTTTTCTTTACAGTTCGGCTGACCGCCCGTAACCACCCCCGCGCACACTAGCCAGCCAATCAGGAGATGCCACATGTACCCCCTGTCCGTCAGAAAATGATTTTTCTTTTCTGTTTTAATTTCTGTTTCCAGAATAGTTCTGATTTGGTTTTAGTATATCTTTTATGTTTTTAACTATTTTAAATTGATTCTTTTTGCATTAGATCAAAAATTGTATCTAGTTTCTGTAGATGCCAAATTTGACCATGTTTGAACATTTAAATTTGAATTTAAACAGATTTGATTTAAATTTTGTTTTCTGAATAACTTGAGTTTAAAAATATATTTTTGATTGATTCTTTTTGCTACTTGTCACTAGTGATATTAGTTATCAATTGGTAAAGTTTGAGAATTTCTAGAATAAATTTGATTAGGGTTTTAACTAGAAACAGAATCTGTTTAGTTTCCTATTAGTTAATTAGTTTGACCTACTTTGTTTTATTTTGAAATCTAATTTGATTTAACTTATGTTTTAGATTTCATTTAGTTCTGTTGTTCTAACTTTAGAAATTTACTTGTTGTTAACAAAAATAATTTTTGTAGTTTAATCAAGTTATTATTGTAGGAACATACACTCCTTTTTCAAATAGGTATAGTTTATTTAAAACAAATTAGTTAGTAATAATTCTTTTAACTAAAGTTTTAAGCAATTAGATTCTGTTTTCAAATAAAATTTGTAGTAATTCCTTTCTGTTAAGAAATGTTTTGTTAATAAAAAATAATAATTTAATTTTGCTCTATTATGATAGGAAAACTATATTCTCTATCATTAGGTAATGTTTTATAAAACAACTTAGTTTTAGTAGAGATTATTTTCACAAAGTTTTAGATGATCTAATTCCGTTTTGTAATAAAGATTTTTATTAATTACTTTCTGTTAACTTAGTTGTTTCATAATTGTTTTCTCTTAGTTTATGGTTGTGCTTGTAATTAAGTTCATTAGGCAAGCACTTATGTTGTTTAGAAAGTTGTTTCCATAGTTTTACTTGTTCTTCAAAAGTAATTCTTTTTGCTAGTAAAATATTTACTAAAATACTTTAGTTGTATTTTAATTTTTTATTGTTTTGTTACTATTTGAAAATAATTGTTTGTAGGGGAAAACTACTTTAGTTGCTTTTATGAAAACTTTCTTGACTTTGAGTTTTGTCTTAAGTATTTCCTTCATCAACCTTGTTGATTTTGTTTCTTGTGTTACCTTGTGATTGTTAGAATTGATTGCTAGTATGATTGCTTATGTATGCAATGTTTGTTATATAGATTTCTCATCGGAGAGTGACAAATAGTCTATCAAGTTATTTCTGAGAGCAATCTTTATCTTCATCAACAGTACAGGCAAGTTCACTTTGACCATCTTTTCATACCTATGTTTTATTGAATATAGTGACATCATTTCAACAAATCCCTCCCGTAGTGTTATTGAAATTCTTGTAGTTGAGTAGAATGCATGAGGTAGGAACCCACCACTTGTTACTAAAGCCCCGGGAACGCTAGTTAGTGCAATGCTATGCTAAAGTAGATGGGGTCTAGTATGAGTGTTCGTGAGTGGTGTGAAGAAGGACTCCACGTCAAAACGACGACTTCATGAAGGCTTCTTCAAGACCTGCATATTCAAGACCTCAAGACTTCGAGACTCGAGAAACAAGTTTTTCAATACACACTACTGGGTGAGGGATGGTTGAAACGGTACCCTGGAGAAACCAGTGGATTTGCCTAGGTGTTGCTGGAGATGGCCAGTATTCACGCGGAAAGCCTCACCAAGACACAAAGAGAAGGATGAATACTTCATGCCCGGAAGCTTACCTGTGTAGCCACAAGTCATTATGGGCTCTGGCTTGGTTGATCTTTGTTGTGACTCTTCTGGGCAGTGCTACGAGATGTAGTCGACGTTAGGATTGGATGGGCACTGTCGAACAGTCAGGGAAACACTCTGAAAGACCATGTTTCTTTCATCCTGTTCTCAAACACCAGGCAGTGCGAGGACTTACCAAGAGGGAAAGAATCTTGTGGGTAAAGTACACAACACTCTGGAGAGTTAAACCTAATCAATTAGCCGTGTCCACGGTTATGGACAATTTGAGCTTCTAGACTTGGATCTATCTCTGAACTCTCAACACTGGACTGATAACTAATTGTGGGCAACCTATGATACTTATGGGCAAGTTATGATACTTATGGGCATTGAGACACTGGTTGGCGGAACCATGTCATGATAGGTAACTCCATAGTGAAATTCCTGACATTCCTTTGTTGTAGGAAAATAAAATCAGCTTTTACGCAAAAACTCAGATACAGAGCCACAAAGCCTTTGCATATAGAATAGTCTTTATTCTTCTATCCTACTATGGTGATCTTGCCAGTACATTCCATGTACCGACCTACACGGCTGCAACATCTTATGTTGCAGATACTCTTCTACGACGGGTAAGAGTACGATTCAGGGTTACGGTCTACACTCAACCTGCCGTTGGTGTTATTGGGACTCCACTCCCGTTGACTGTATTCCGCTGCTATTTTAAGGTATATATCAGTTTTACGTTATTTACATGTGATTGCACTTTGATATATACATTGATGTACTGTGTGTGCCAGCATACTGATCCAGGGATGGCACAGAACACACAGAGGCTTGACTCATTTTGAGTCAGGCCGCTACATGCAGCCTCGGAGGCGGCGAAGGAAGGTGTCTGGATGAAGCAGTTCATGACAGATCTTGGAGTAGTGCCGAGTGCACTGAATCCAATGAACCTATTCTGTGACAACACTGGTGCCATTGCTCTGGCCAAGGAACCAAGGTTTCACAAGAGGACCAGACACATAAAGCGACGCTTCAACTCCATCTGCGATTACATCTTGGAGAAAGACATAAATATTTGCAAAGTGCACACGGATCTGAATGTTGCAGACCCGTTGACTAAACCTCTTCCAAGGGCTAAACATGATCAACAACAGAACTGCATGGGTGTTCGATTCATTACAATGTAAATCACATAGTGATGTGAACTAGATTATCGACTCTAGTGCAAGTGGGAGACTGTTGGAAATATGCCCTAGAGGCAATAAATAAAGTGTTTATTATTGTATTTCCTTGTTCATGATAATCGTTTATTATCCATGCTATAATTGCATTAATTGGAAACATGGATACATGTGTGGATACATAGACAAACACAATGTCCCTAGTATGCCTCTAGTGAACTAGCTCGTTGATTGAAAGATGGTTAAGGTTTCCTAGCCATGGACATGAGATGTCATTTGATAACGGGATCACATCATTAGGAGAATGATGTGATGGACAAGGCCCAAACTACAAACGTATCTTATGATCGTGTTAGTTTATTGCTATTGTTTTCTACATGTCAAGTATATGTTCCTATGACCATGAGATCATGCGACTCACTGATATCGGAGGAGTACCTTGTGTGTATCAAACGTCGCAACGTAACTGGGTAACTATAAAGGTGCTCTACAGGTGTCTCCGAGGGTGTCTGTTGAGTTGGCATGGATCAAGACTGGGATTTGTTACTCCGTGTGACAGAGAGGTATCTCAGGGCCCACTCGGTAATACAACATCACAATAAGCCTTGCAAGCAATGTGACTAAGTGTTGGTCACGGGATCTTGTATTACGGAACGAGTAAAGAGACTTGCCAGTAACGAGGTTGAACTAGGTATGGAGATACCGATGATCGAATCTCGGGCAAGTAACATACCGAAGAACAAAGGGAACATCATACGGGATTAACTGAATCCTTGACATAGAGGTTCGACCGATAAAGATCTTTGTATAATAGTAGGAACCAATGTGGACATCTAGGTCCCGCCATTGGTTATTGACCGTAGAGGTGTCTCGGTCATGTCTACATAGTTCTCGAACCCGCAGGGTCTGCACACTTAAGGTTTGGTGACGTTTCGGTAGTATAGAGTTATGTATGGTGGTGACTGAAGTTTGTTCCGAGTCCCGGATGAGATCCTGGACGTCACGAGGAGCTCCGGAATGGTCCGTAGGTAAAGATTCATATATAGGAAGTCCTGTTTTGGTCGCCGGAAAAGTTCCGGGCTTATCCGTAGTGTACCGGGAGTGCCGGTAGTGTATCAGGAGACCTCCGGGAGGGGTATTTCGACCCAAGAGGCTTCATGGGCTGTGGGAGGGTGAATATCAGCCCTTAGTGGGCTGGTGGAAACTCCCACACAAGGCCCATGTGGCTGGAGTAGAAAACCCAAAAGGAAAAAGGTGGAAAAAGGCAAAAAGGAAAAAAAAGAATGAATCCTAATCCTACTAGGAGTGGAGGAGGTGGACTCCTTCTCTCCTAGTTCGGCCGAAGCCTAGAAGGCTTGGAGGCCAAGCTGCATCCTCTCCTCCTCTCCTCCTATATATACTGGTGGTATTGAGGGTTTTTGCACTAGATTTTCAGCCACGTGTTACCCGTTCCTCCAGTGCATAATTTCTCCTCTAGATTGGTTTTCTGCAGTGCTTAGGCGAAGCCCTACCGGAATTGCTCCACCACCATCGCCGGAGCGTCGTCAGTCTGCCGGAGAACTCTTCTTCCTCTCCACTCCTTCTTGGCTGATCAAGACGGTGAAGATTGTCATCAAGCTATACGTGTGCTGAACACGGAGGTGCCGTCCGTTCGGTGCTAGATCGGAAGGGTCGTGATCAAGTTCGTGAGACGGATCGTGATCAAGTTCGTGGGACGGATCGTGATCGGATCGCGGGACGGATCGTGATTGGATCGCGGGACGTATCATGATTGGATCGCGGGACGCACGGCTATTTGGATCGCGAAGACGTTCGACTACACCAACCGCGTTTCTTAACGCTTCCCGCTTAGCGATCTACAAGGGTATGTAGATCCACTCTCCCTCTCGTAGATGCTCATCACCATGGATAGATCTTCGTCTGCGTAGGAAACTTTTTGTTTCCCATGCAACGTTCCCCAACACCTCTATGCCAAGGATTCAGTTAATCCCGTATGATGTTCCCTTTGTTCTTCGGTATGTTACTTGCCCGAGATTCAATCGTCGGTATCTCCATACCTAGTTCAACCTCGTTACCGGCAAGTCTCTTTACTCGTTCCATAATACAAGATCCCATGACTAACACTTAGTCACATTGCTTGCAAGGCTTATTGTGATGTTGTATTACCGAGTGGGCCCTGACATACCTCTCCGTCACACGGAGTAACAAATCCCAGTCTTGATCCATGCCAACTCAATAGACACCTTTGGAGATACCTGTAGAGCACCTTTATAGTCACCCAGTTACGTTGCGATGTTTGATACACACAAGGCACTCTTCTGGTATCCATGAGTTACATGATCTCATGGTCATAGGAACACATACTTGACATGCAGAAAACAGTAGCAATAAACTGACACGATCATATGCTACGTTTGTAGTTTGGGTCTTGTCCATCACACCATTCTCCCAATGATGTGATCCCGTTGTCAAATGACATCTCATGTCCTTGGCTAGGAAACCTTAATCATCTTTGATCAACGAGCTAGTCTATTAGAGGCATACTAGGGACATGGTTTTGTCTATGTATCCACACATGCATCTAAGTCTCTGATCAATACAACTATAGCATGGATAATAAACGATTATCATGAACAAGGAAATATGATAATAACTAATTTAGTGTTGCCTCTAGGGCATATTTCCAACACGTGGATCGGCGATGTATAATGATTTATATGGCATTGATCATATAACAGTTACACATTAGGGCGACACAGAACTAGCTCCAATTCATCAATGTAATGTCGGCATGTATTTTGTATATAGTCATATGTGCTTGCAATAAGAACTTGCATGAAATCTTTTGTTCTACCCTCCCGTGGCAGCGGGGTCCTATTGGAAACTAAGGGATATTAATGCCTCCTTTTAATAGAGAACCGGAACAAAACGTTAACACATGGTGAATACATGAACTCCCAAACTACGACAATCAACGGAAAGAATCCCAACTATTTTCACCTTGGGGTATGCGGATCAAGACACGTAATAGGAACATATAACTTGCAGTATAGGATCCAAATCACTCTTATATTCATGATAACATAATAGGTTCAGATCTAAAATGATGGCACTCGGGGCCCTAGTGACAAGCATTGAGCATAGCAAAGCCATAGTAACATCAATCTCAGAACATAGTGGATACTAGGGATCAAGCTCTATCAAACTTAACTCGATTAAATTATCAATTCCATCTTATACCACCACCATCCAGCAAGCCTACAAAGGATTTACTCACTCCTGATTGTGAGCATCATGGTGGTGTTGATGGAGAAGGGTTGGTGATGACAACGACGATGATTTCCCCTCTCCGGAGCCCAAAACAGGCTCCAGATCAGCCCCCCGAAGGAAGAACATGAGGTGGTGATGGCTCCATCTTGTGAAACGCGATGAAATCTTCTCTACGATTTTTTTCTCTGCGGATGTGAATTTATAGAGTTGGAATAGGGTCGGAGGAGCCACTAGGGGTCCACCACACATCTGTCCGCCTCCTAGGGGAGCGCGGCTGGTTGGTGGCCCTCTCGTCCACCTCCTCTAATAGTTCTTCGCTCCAAAATTCCTTATATATTCTAGAACAAATCACAAAAAGTTTCGTCCAATTCCGAGAACTTTTATTTCTTCACAAAAATAACACCAAGGTAGTTCTGCTGAAAACAGCGTTAGTCGGGGTTAGTTTCATTCAAATCATGCAAATTAGAGGACAAAACGAGAGCAAAAGTGTTTGGAAAAGTAGATACATTTGAGACGTATCACTACTTTGATTGAAAAGTATGATGATACTCTTTAGAATCTGAAAATTTGCCATAGTTAAATATTGTTATAAAAACTATGCTTCTCATGCTTATGTTAAAGAATTTATCTAGAGAATGTCTATTTGCTTGGAAGAGACTAATATTTTGTAGGAACCTATGGAAGGAGAAAGTGCTAAAACTGTGAGCTTATTAGATGAAAAAGATGAGGAGGAGAGCGAAGAACAAAAGGAGGAAGGGCTATTAGCTACCCATGCCCACCTTCTAATGAGAGTAACTCTTCAACTCATACATTGTTTAATTCCCCTTCGCACATATCGAAGGATGAATACTATGATGATTGCTATGATCACTTGGATTCATTGGAAATATCCCTTTTTGATGAACTTGATGCTTGCTATGCTTGTGTCCATGATGACAATATGAATTATGCTTATGGAGATCAACTTTCTATAGTTCCTTATGTTAAGCATGAAATTGTTGCTATTACACCCACACATGATAGTCCTATTATCCTTTTGAATTCTCCCAACTACACTATATCAGGGAAGTTTGCACTTATTAAGGATTATACTGATGGGTTGAGTCTTACTATCACACATGATGATTTTGATAAATACAATTTGCATGTGCTTGCTGCTCCTACTTGCAATTATTACAAGAGAGGAACCAAATCTTCACCTATCTCTGTTTTCGATACTATAAAATTGCAAGAAACTACTTTATGTATTGGCCTTTACTTGATGTGCATGAATTGTTCTAGTATGGAATGCCAATGCATAGGAAGAGAGTTAGACTTCGTTGTCCCATGATATACATCACTTTGTGCTCACTACTGAATTACGAATCATTGTTAATTAAAATTGGCTTTGGTATACTTTGGGATTCGTGTGGATCAATTACTTGTGCACTATATGCCTAGCTTAATGGATTTAAAGGAGGTGCTGCCAGGGAGACAACCCAGAAGTTTTAGAGAGTTATTTATTTCTGTTGTGTGCTTTTAAAATTATTAAAAACAAAAAAAATCAAGTGGGTAACTTAAAACTTTTTCAAAAAGAGAAATGAAAGTGAGAAAGACGAGCATCGTTGAAGTTCGGGCTAGTATTCAACTTTGTTCACGCGCATGGAAACTTCATGAATCTTGATTACAGAAACTTTTTAGAAAAAATAAATATCTCCTTGTAAAAATCCATTGTATTATAAAAATAATGTGCCAAGAATTACCTTTAGGATGTTTAAGTTGCTTGTTTCATATGTGATGTGCAAACACAGAAACTTTGGTTGTAGTGTTTGATTTTTCATATTTTACCAAAATGTCAAAAGCTTCTGAATTTTTTGCACAATACTATTATACAAAATTTCTACCACGTCCTAATTTATTTAAATCTTTTGAGTTACATAAGTACGATATTCATCTGCATCTTTATAGACTGTCCTATTTTTCACAGATTGTTATCATAGTTGCTTTGTGTCATTATGTTTGAATTATTGTTGAGCCCATTGGCATGGGAGCCATATAACTATGATAGCATATAGTGGGTGATGTTAGATTATAATTATGAAATAATATTATGGCAAGAAATGATGGGATTTGATGTTATATGTACTAACCTTTCTAATGAAAGTTCTGTTAAGTTTTGTGTGGATGAAGTGTTCTAAGATCGAGGAGGTATCGATATGAGAAGAATAAGGAGAGACAACAGTTCAAGCTTGGGGATGCCCAAGGAACCCCAAGTAAATATTCAAGGAAACTCAAGTGTCTAATCTTGGGGATGGCCTGGAAGGCATCCCATCTTTCTCCTTCAACAACTATCGGTATGTTTTGGTTTTTGTTTTGTTCACATGATATGCGTAAATTCTTGGAGCATCGTGTGCCTTCTATTTTACTTTTTGAAATGCACCATGCTGGTTTGATAAAGTCCATGGTTGATATATAGAATGCTCTTTGAACTTCACTTATATCTTTTGATCATGGCCTTATAGAATGCTTCATGTGCTTCACTTATATCATTTGAAGTTGGATGCCTGCTTCTCTACAATAGAAAACCATTATTTGTAGAATGCTATTTTGCTTCACTTATATTTATTAGAGAATTTCCAGGTCTTTTGTAGAAATAATTAAGCTCTCATGCATCACTTATACCTATTTAGAGAGTCAACAAGAATTGGTCATTTACATGGTTAGTCAAAGAATCATACATAAAACTTGTGGATCACTGAATATGATATGTTTGATTCCCTGCAATAGTTTTGCGACATTAAGATAGTAATATGTGGGTGCACTAGTTGATGATTGTGGATTAATAAGAATATTGATGTTAAGGTTTGTGATTCCAGAAGCATGCATGTATAGTCTCTAGTTATGCGATCAATATTGGAGCATAATTTATCCTTGATTGAAATCCTTTGTGCTGTTGAATCGGGGCCGCGATGGTTAACTCCTCCCAACCTCCTCCCTAGGAGAATGCGAGTAGTACTTTGATTTGTGATAAAACTAATAGAAATTTTCAATAAATTTATGAGCTCTTTATTACTAAAGTTAATCCATGGACATACACAATCTCACCTATTCATATTTTGCTAGCCTCTTCGGTACCGTGCATTGCCTATTCTCAGCTCAAGGATCGGTGCAAGTTTCGCAGGTGCATCCAAAACCCGTGACATGATACGCTCTGTTGCACATATGCCTCATTATATCTTCCTCAAGGCAACCACCATGCCTACCTATCATGGTATTTCCATAGCCATTCCGGGATATATTGCCATGCAACTTCCACTGTCACTTCATATGACTTGTATTTACATTTTTCATATTGCTTTGCATGATCGTAAGATAGCTAGCATGATATTTAGATGGCTTGTCCATTTTTTGATATCTTTTGCTATGCTAGATCATTGCACATCCTGGTACACTTACAAAGGCATTCATATAGAGTCATATCATCCTATTAGTTTTTCATATCGAGTTGTAAGTAAATAAAAGTGTGATGATCATCATTATTAGAGCATTGTCCCAGTGAGGAAAGGATGATGGAGACTATGATTCCCCCACAAGTCGGGATGAAAATCCGGATGAAAAATGAAAATGGGGAGGCTAAATGAGCCCACCATAAAAAATAACAATGGGGGAGGAGGAAAAAAAAACACCATGAAAAAACGAAAAAAAGAAATAAATGAGCGAAAAAGAGAGAAGGGACTTTGCTACTATCCTTTACCACACTTCTGCCTCAAAGTGGCACCATGTTCTTCATATAGAGAGTCTCTTGTTTTGTCACTTCCATATGCTAGTTGGAATTTTTCATTATAGAACTTGTCTTGTATAGTCTGATGACGGGCGTCCTCAAATGCCCGAGGTCTTCATGACCAAGCAAGTTGGATGCACACCCACTTAGATTCAGTTGAGCTTTCATACACCTATAGCTCTAGTGCATCCGTTGCATGGCAATCCCTACTACTCGCATTGATATCTATTGATGGGCATATCCATAGCCCATTGATATGCCAAGTTGATGTGAGACTTGCTTTTTCACTTTCAACCCTTTTGATATCCACCACCATATTCTATTGCTCCCTTATGCTATGTCCACAGTTCACGCTCATGTATTGCATGAAGAATAAAAACTTGATGCGCATTGAAAAAGTACTATCCAATTTCTTGGTTTTTCACCGGGGTGCTCATGATTTATAGTTTATGCTAGGAAGATCAAGCATGACAGGCTATATGATTTTGTAGGGATAACATTCTTTGGCATTGTTATTTTGAAAAGACATGATTGTTTGCTAGTAAACCTGAGTATGGAAGTCTTTTGGTCAGACTATTGCCTTGAATCACTTTTGTCTTAATATTCATGCCATGACTAGACATTTGTTCAGGATTATGTTAGGTAGCATTCCACATCAAAAAATATTTTTTATCATTTACCTACTTGAGGATGAGAAGGAATTAAGCTTGGGGATGCTGATACATATTCGTTGTATCTATAATTTTTGATTGCTTCATGCAAATATTCGACAACTTTCATATACTTTTGGCAACATTTTATATTATTTTTGGGGACTAACTTACTTACCCAGTGCCCGGTGCCAGTTCCTATTTTTGTGTTTTTTGTTTCATAGATATTCCATATCAAACAAATTCCAAACGCGATAAAAATTTACGGAGATTTTTTGGAATATATTTGCATTTTGAGAGTCGGAATCAAAGCAAGATGATGCCCGAGGGTCCCATAAGAAAACAGGGCGCGGCCTGGGGGGTTGTGGCCTAATGGATGGTGGCCACACCTTAGGTCGGTTCAGGCTCTCCTTCTGCTACAAAAAAGATATTATCACGATAAAAATCCTCTCAAAATTTTAGCCCGATCAGAGTTACGTATCTCCGGATATTTAAGAAAGGGTATAGGGGTCAGAAAAAAGTCGCGAAAACAGAAGACAAACACAAAGAGATCCAATCTCGGAGGGGCTCTTGCCCTCCAAGAGCCATAGAGGCCGTGGACCATAGGGTAAACCACCTCCCACCTAGGGAGGAATCCAAGGAAGAAGTAAAAGGAGGGGCCTCTCTCCCCCTCTCGCCTGGTGTGACGCCCCCAATTTCGTCCGTATGCTAAAATTACACGCAATGCGCACGACCAAGATTAGGGACTCACTAATCAATATCACAACACAACTCTAGACACAAATTAAAGTCATACAACTTCATATTATAAGCCAAGGGCCTCGAGGGCTCGAATACAAAGCTTGACAAGCATGAGTCAGCGGAAGCAAATAATATATGAGTACAAACATAAGTTAAACAAGTTTTTCCTTAAGAAGGCTAGCACAAACATAGAAACGAACCGAAAGAGGCGAGGCCTCCTGCCTGGGAACCTCCTATCGTACTGCTGGTCGGGGGCCGCCTCCACGTAGTAGTAGGCTCCTGCGATGGTGTAGTAGTTGTCTCCGGCGTACTCCATCTCCTAGGCTCCATCGTATGAACACGGTATCGAATCGAGGGGGAAAGAGAAAGCAAAGCAGCGGTGAGTACTCATCCAAAGTACTCGCAAGACTGACATCAGAACTATGCTAAGTATGCATCATTATCAAGGGGAGGGGTTATATCTGGACTGAATGCAGAAAGCAATAATAGGGGGAAGGATGAGTCCTATCAAAGACTAGCATCTTCAGCACCTTGCAGCATTAGAAGAGAGTAGACTGGTAACTCACATATAGTCATATTATTGTAGCAGATTTTATTAAGTAACCACGCCCAGAGGTTCTTCCTCGACTCCCTGCGAGGAAGCAATCCTGGAGCCAACATTGATTTCAAATTAAAGTCACAATTGTAGTTGTATAAGGTCAAAGTACAACTCCAAGTCGTCCTGTTACCGTGGACACAGCTATTCGAATAGATTATCATCCCTGCAGGGGTGCACCACATATTCCCCGCACGCTTGAATCACCTCCGATCGGACACACTTTTTTGGGTCATGCCTGACCTTGGAATATCAAGACGTCATCGCCCCACCAAGACTCAACAAAGAGGCTAGCTCGCGGTCTAGATCCTATGCGCGTAGGGGTCATGGGCCAATCGCCCTTTGCACTCCTGCACGGCGCGAACGCGGCCGAGGTCAGTCCTAGCACCCCTTATAACAAGCGTGATGTCGTTGCAGACCACTCGGGCGCGCGTGTAGCGACCCGACTCAAAACGAGTGAAGCCTTTGTGTTTTCTGTGCCATCCCTGGATCAGTATGCTGGCACACACAGTACATCAATGTATATATCAAAGTGCAACCACATGTAATTAACATAAAACTGATATATACCTTAAAATAGCAGCGGATACAGTCAACGGGAGTGGAGTCCCAATAACACCAACGACAGGTTGAGTGCGGACCGTAACCCTGAATCGTACTCTTACCCGTTGTTGAAGAGTACCTACAACATGATACGTTGCATCCGTGTAGGTCAGTACATGGAATGTACTGGCAAGATCAGCATAGTAGAGCAAAAGAATAAAGGCTATTCTATATGCAACGGCTTTGTGGCTTTGTGTCTGAGTTTTTTGCGTAAAAGCTGATTTTATTTTCCTACAACAAAGGAATATCAGGAGTTTTCACTATAGAGTTACCTATCATGACATGGTTCCACCAACCGATGTCCAAATGCCCACAAGTATCATTAAGTTGCCCACAATTAGTTATCAGTCCAGTGTTGAGAGTTCAGAGATAGATCCAAGTCCAGAGGCTCAAATTGTCCGTAACCGGGGACACGGCTAATCGATTAGGTTTTAACTCTGCAAAGTGTTGTGTACTTTACCCACAAGATTCGTTCCCTCCTGGTAAGTCCTCGCACTGCATGGTGTTTGAGAACAGGATGAACGAAACATGGTCTTTCAGAGTGCTTCCCTGACTATCCGACAGTGCCCATCCAATCCTAACGTCGACTACATCTCGTAGCACTGCCTAGACAGAGTCACAACAAAGATCAACCAAGCCAGAGCCCATAATTACTTGTGGCTACACAGGTAAGCTTCCGGGCATGAAGTATTCATCCTTCCCTTTGAGTCTGGGTGAGGCTTTTCGCGTGAATACTGGCACATCTCCAGCAACACCTAGGCAAATCCACTGGCTTCTCCAGGGTGCCGTTCCAACCATCCCTCACCCAGTAGTGTGTATTGAAAAACGTGTTTCTCGAGTCTCGAAGTCTTGAGGTCTTGAATATGCAGGTCTTGAAGAAGCCTTCATGAAGTTGTCGTTTTGACGTGGAGTCCTCCTTCTCACACCACTCACGAACACTCATACCAGACCCCATCTACTTTAGCATAGCATTGCACTAACTAGCGTTCCCGGGGCTTTAGTAACAAGTGGTGGGTTCCTACCTCATGCATTCTACTCAACTACAAGAATTTCAATAACACTACGGGAGGGATTTGTTGAGTGATGTCACTACATGCAATAAAACATAGGTATGAACAAAATGGTCAAAGTGAACTTGCCTGTACTGTTGATGAAGATAAGTATCGCTATCAGAAAATACTTGATAGAACTATACGTCACTCTCCGATGAAATCTATATAATCAAACATTGCATTCATATAAGCAATCATACTATCAATCAATACTAATACTCAATAGGAAACACACAACTAAAGACAACAAGGTTGTGATGAAGGAAATACTTAAGACAAAAGTTAGAATCAACAAAACTACATCAACAGAACTAAGCTTGGTTTTCCACTACAAACAACTATTTTCAATAGTAACAAAACAAAAACAAACTAAAATATAACAAAAGTATTTTAGTAAAAGAATTACTTTTGAAGAACAAGTAAGACTTATGAAAACAAAACTCTAAACAACATAGGTTTTTGTCTAATAAACTTAACAACAAGTAAAACCATAAAATAAGAGAAGACAACTTATAAAACAACTAAGTTAACAGGAGGTAAATAATAAAATAGTTATTATAAAACAGATTTAAATAATCTAAAACTTTTGTGAAAAGAGTTTCTATAAAACTAAATTGTTTTATAACACATTACCTAATGAAGAATAATATAGTTTTCCTACAACAATAGAGTAAAACTAAACTATTTTTATTTAAAACATTTCTTAACAGAAAAGTATTACCAAAACTTTATTTGAAAACAGAATCTAATTACTTAAAACTTTTGTTAAAAGAATTATTACTAACTAATTTGTTCTTAATAAACTATACCTATTTGAAAAAAGTATAGGTTCCTACAATAAAATTCATAAACTAAACAAATTATTTTTGTTAACAGCAAGTATAATCCTAAAGTTTAGAACAACAATAACTAATGAAATCTAAAACATAAGTTAAATCAAATTCAGATTTCAAAAAATAAAACAAAGGAAATCAAACTAATTAAACTAATAGGAAACTAAACAGATTCTGTTTTTAGTTAAAACCCAAATCAAATTTATTCTAAAATTTCTCAAACTTTACCTACTGATAACCAAGATCACTAGTGACAAGCAGCAAAAATAATCAATCAAAAATATATTATTAAACTCAAGTTATTCAGAAAACAAGATTTAAATCAAATCTGTTTAAATTCAAATTTAAATTTTCAAATATAGTCAAAATTGGTATCTGCATAAACTAGAGAAAATTTGTGACACAATGCAAAAAGAATCAACTTAAAAGAACTAAAAACATAAAAGATATGATTAAAACAAAATCAGAACTAAATCTGTTTTTTAAACAGAAAAAAGAAAATTCTAACTAACCGACAGGGGGGCTACGTGGCGGCTTCTGATTGGTCCTAAGGTGTGCGTGTGAATGTTAATGAGCGGACAGCCGCAACTTAAAAAAACGAATCGGTCTAAAAGACTAAACAGAAAACCGGTCGGTTTATTAAAATAAAACCGAAGGGGTACGAGGATATAATCCTAACCGTTGAGACGAGATCGAACGGAGGGGAGAGCTCACCGCGGTGGAGGTACACTCTGGCGAGGATTCCGGCAAGGCAGGGACAGCGAGGTTGTTGGGGAGGCATCTTCGGTGGTCCTCGGCGTCGGGGAAGGGGTCCGGTCAATGCGCGCGAGCAAGGCGATCACGAAGGTGGTCTTGGTGTTGACGAAGGCGGTCGGAGATGTCAGTGACGAGCTCCGAGGCGGCAGAGGCGTTCGGGAGTCAACGGGGAGGTCGCTCAGGTGGGTGCGGGGCTCGGGTGAGAGCGCTGGGAGGTGCGCGCGAGCGAGAGGGAGAGGTTGGTGGGCTCGGGAGGTGGCGGGGTGGTCGGAGTAGAGCGCCAGGAGAGGAGGGGCGCGGCGGCAACCGAGAGCTCCGGCGAGCTATTATGGCGAGGGGAGGCGTCGGGAGTTGGGGGAAAGTGGGGGAATGGGTGGAGGAGAGGACCGGGGCTTTTATAGGGCCTCGGGGTGGTCGGGGTATGGCAGGAGGAGGCGGGTCCGGCGCGGTGATTACGCCAGCGAGGTTTGGGGAGTGAGAGGAGGGAGGTGACCGCGTGGTTAGTGGGTTCGGACGGTGGGACCGGGACGTCAGAGAGAGAGAGAGAGAGGGCGTGGTAGTGGTGGCCGATGCGGAGCAATTTCGGGAGAGGAATCAGGGGCAGGTGGGCCGTGGGCTTTAAGAGCATTTAAGTTTTTCCTTTATTCTATTTACCAGCGAAATAAAAACCAATAAATGGCCAAAATTACTTTCCCAAAAATACGGATCTCTATACCAAAATGACCAGGAGAATTAATGCCATTAAGTGAACATTTTTCCTCGGTCAGAATAAATACTTTAAAAAAATTATTTTTCAGAAAATGCCTAAGTGGCTTTATTTATTTTTGCAAATATTTTTTAGATAACCCCTTGGGTTTTATGATTCAAAAACTTCACAAAATACCCCCTGGTTTGGAGTGTCACATTACTCCTCTCAAAAATTTGTCCAGGGTTTTGAATGCTTTGAAAATTTGAATAGGAACCAAATATGACATGGATTCCAAAAGAATAATTCAGAGGTTTTCAAAAGCACTTTCAAATCCTTCCTTTGAACTTCCAACTCATATTTCATATAATTTGAAGAAGTCCTTTTATCCTCTCTCATGAAAATCATTGAGTTGCATAAAGTTTCTGAATTGGAAATATTTTCAAATGAAATTCAAATCATATTCAAATCCCTTTTCATTTCTTTAAATGGAAGAAGTCATATCATCTTCACTCTGGGATTTTGTGATGAAATGAATTTGAATTCCTGCAGAGTGAAATTTTGGGAAAGTCATTTTATTCCCTCTCATTCAAAAGTTTTCAAAAGTTTCAAATTTTCACTCACTTTCAATCACTCAAGCAAACAAACGATCATTCTAATATTTATTATAACATTCCAAAATTTGGGATGTTACAGCGCGCCACTCCATTGCCGACGTCCGAAGATCTTCAGCTGATACAATGACGCCGAGTTCCCATAACTTCTCCCACATGAAGGTTAGTGCGTATTAAGGCCAACGAGCAAACTCAGATCAAGTACCCAACCCATTAGCATTTTATTAGTGTGGGGCAAGTGCGAACCATAATGCAGTCCGTCGCCCCGCCAATAACCCTCGGGTGCCTTATCGGTGCACCCCACCAAGTCTTCGGATGCCTTATGGTGCATCCCACCAAATCTTTTTCACATGGGTACCCTTGGGCCTGACCCGTCACCAACATGTTTCTGTAACCAGGTCATAGTAACTGTGTGTATAAAACATCCAGGAGGGAACTGAGGAGTCACCCTCAAAGGTCCCCGCTCAATGTAACCGTCAAGGTGGACTTAGATGAATCACCCTCGAGGATCCCACACTTGAGGGGTGGCACGATAGAGACATCATCGGGAATGGTGAAGGAGGAATCACCCTCGATAACCACGACCGACTAGCTACACTACAGGGCTAGCATCATGAGTACTTCACGACGTGTCACCCTTGGTACTCGATAGTAGCACTGCAGAGTCGTACAACTAAGGGGAAGTGCGGTGATGTGAGGGGCCTGGCTTGTCGGTCGGTTGACCGAGTCTTCGAGTCGTCGGGTCATCGATGAAGAAGCAGCGGCAACTGGGACTAAGGGGTCACTGGGGGTTCACTAACAAACCTATACTAAGCAGTTGGTATGATTGCAAGTCTAGTAGCAGTTCATCAAAAACAGGCTATGCATCAGAATAGGAGCTAACTAATAGAGTAGCAAAAATCTAATGCAAGAATAAGAGGGAAAAGGAATAGGCGACATCGGAATGCTCAAGGGGGTGTTGCTTGCCTTGCTGCTCTGTGGCAAAGGGCTGGTCGTCAGGCGCGTAGTCGTACCCGACATCAGCGTCAGTCTCGGGGTCTAGTAGAGAGAAGAGGGGGGAAGAAACAGTAAATATAAAAGCACAGATGTGATCACAATGCATGACATGGGAATATGCAGGGCTAGGCATACTCTAACGCAGTATTATACATCGCAGTCGGGTCGAAAGAATATCTCACGATATTTTCTGGGTCTCGGGCTACTACCAGACAAATGAAACGGATGGGAAAAGTTCCATGTTTGCTATGCTAGGCGCACGCGGCGGACGAACGGACTGCGTATTCGGATTCGTAGGATTTTTCTTATCAACTTTCATGTATAAATTATTTTCATCCTAGTTACGAATTATTTTATATTAATGTTTAAAGTTTTATTAATATTTAGAAATTCAAACCAATTATTTTAATTCATTTAATGAATTATGACATCAACATGATGTCATGCTGACGTCAGGAGTCAATAGTCGTGTTGACTGGTCAAACTGACCAGCAGGCCTCACATGTCATAGTCACAGTTTTAATTAATTTTTAATTAACATTAATCAGATTAATTAAGGGGTGGGACCCACCCATCATTCATTGATTAATTTAATGAATTTAACAGAATTAATTAATCAAATTTAATTAGTGCTACTAGGGCTGGACCCCGCATGTCATACTCTGCTGACTAATTAACAGGTTAATTAACTAATTAATTACCTAATTAAATAATTCACTAATTAATTAATTAATTAATTAATTAAACTATTTATTATTATTATTATTTTATTTTTCTTAAACGTTCTGTGGGGTGGGCCGTTCGGTCAGGGGCCCAGGGGCCCTAGCGGGCGCGGGCGACGTTTACGGGCAGTGGGGCTCGCCCGTTGCCCCCCGCGGGCGCTTGTAGGGTGGCCAGTTGCGCCACTGGCGGCATGGCCAGGCGACGGGGCAAGCGAGGGGGGTGGCAGCGGGCCAACCGCGGTGGTGACGGCCAGCGACGGTGAGGGGTGCAGGGCGTGGCCAAGGGGAGACATGCGGGACTGCGGCGACACGGTGCGAGCAGCAGCTAGTGGCGACGGCGCAAGCGGGGCAGAGAGGCAGGGCGTGCAAGGCCTTGGCGGGCATGGCCAGTGGAGCGCGTGCGTGTGGTGCAGCGGGGCCGGTGGGCGGTGCCGGCAGGAGGGGAGAGAGGGAGGGGATGGGAGGAGCCCGATGGGGGGCTAACCAGCGAGGAGAGGAGAGGAGAGGGGGCGGCGACGCTCGGTGGGGCCGTTAGGGGGGATTGAGGATGCGGCGACGAGGCGGTCCGGCGGTGGCGGGGCGGACGAGCGGTGGCGGGGGCGGCCTCGGGCGTGGCCGGTTCACCCTCGATCCGATCTGGATCAGGGATGGTGGAACAGAGCGAGGGGAGTGGGGTGAGTGGGGTGGGTGCGGAGGAGGTGTTGGTGCGAGGGGAGTTATTCCTAGGGGGTCGGGATGGGCCGACCGGAGGGGTAGGTGGGCCGGTGGCCCAGTTGGCCGGGGGGTTGTTTCGGTTTTTTTGTTTTTGTTTTTTAATTAAAAAACTTCTGATTTTAATCCTTTTGAGGCATCAAATTAATTCCAAAATATACAGGTCTCAATTCTATAAAATCTTAGGGGTTACTTGCAACCCATCCAACATTTTTGTTTTTAGTTGTGCACAACTTATAAATCCAGCTTTCAGACGAATTTAAATTGCAACGAAATTTGAACGGGGTTTGAACCAACACGAGATTAGCAACAGTAACACGGTGACGTGTCATCATTAGCGTGGGATTACTGTAGCTTAATTACATACATTACTATAGCACAAAACAAGGGCATCACAATTCTTCCCTACTAACAAGAATTCTCGTCCCGAGAATTAAGAAGTAGAAGGAAAGAGCCGGGGTATTCTGCACGAAGATGATCCTCACGTTCCCAAGTGGCTTCATCTTCAAAATGATTAGCCCATTGCACTTTGAAGAACTTGGTAACCTTCTAATGAGTCCGATGTTTAGTTTCGTCAAGAATGCGGACCGGTTGCTCTTTGTAAGAAAGGTCTTGTTGCAGTTCAAGCATATCATGGTCCACTCCTCGGGTAGGATCCTTGAAGCAGCGACGAAGTTGTCACACATGGAACACATCGTGAACCTGAGAAAGGTTTGGTGGTAGTTACAGTTGATATGCCACTTTTCCACGCCTTTCGAGAACAATGAAAGGACTGATGTATCGAGGAGCCAGCTTGCCCTTGATCCCGAAATAGTGTGTACCTCTCATTGGCGTGACTCGAAGATAAGCCTTTTCGCCAGGTTGATAGACCATATCCTTCTGATGACGGTCATACTGACTCTTCTAACGAGACTGAGCAGCCTTCAGATTTGCATGAATAATGCGGACTTGATCTTCAGCATGTTGGATAATATCCGGACCGATAAGTGGACGTTCCCCAATTTCTGACCAATTCAGAGGAGTCCGACACTTACGTCCATATAATACTTCAAAAGGAGCCATCTTCAGACTAGCTTGATATCTATTGTTGTAGGAGAACTTAGCATACGGGAGAAACTCCTCCCATTTCTTGCCAAAAGAAATTACACAAGCTCGAAGCATGTCTTCGAGAATCTGATTGACTCTTTCAACTTGTCCCTATGATTGAGGATGAAAAGCGGTGCTAAAGGATAAATGAGTTCCCGTAGCTTCCTGGAAACTTGCCCAGAATCTTGAAGTGAATAAACTGCCACGGTCTAAATTAATCACCAATGGAATACCGTGGAGGGAGACAACTCTGGACATGTAAAGATCTGCTAGCTGACTAGCAGTAATAGTTTCCTTGACAACTAGAAAATGTGCAACTTTGGACAGGCGATCAATGACGACAAGAATGGCATCATTATCCTTCCGCGACCTGGGAAAACCAGTGACGAAGTCCATTTCAACATGATCCCATTTCCATTCAGGAATAGTAATAGGTTGCAGAGTTCCGGTAGGCTTCTGATGTTCTGCTTTGATATGACAGCAAGTGTCGCATTCTGAAACATAGCGAGCAAAGTCTTGTTTCATATTTGACCACCAGAACCTTTGGCGGATGTCACAGTACATCTTGGTACTACCCGGATGAATAGACAACGGAGTGTCATGTGCTTCCTTCATGACATCCTGAGTCATATCCTGGTTTTTCTCCTTACTTGGTACCACTAGGCGGCCTTTGAAGTATAAAGTGCCATCCTCATCCATGGTGAAGAATGAGGGTTTACCTTCTGCGAGAGCGTGTTTAATCCTTTGGACTTCATTGTCACACTTCTGGATCCACTTGATGACAACCACAAGATTTGGTTTAGCAACCAGGGTATTAAGAGAACCTTGGGAAACAACGTGGAGGTTCATTTTGTAGGGCCCTTCAGGAGGGGGAGCGAGATAACCCTGAGGAACAATATGGAGGTTCAGCTTGCGAAATTCTTTTTGAAGAAGGGGGTGAACCTTGTGAACCTGAAGGTGGTTGCAGTATGACTTGCGGCTCAAAGCATCAGCCATTACATTAGCCTTGCGAGGTGTATAAGAAATTCCCATGTTGCAATCTGCTATGCGCTCCATCCATCTCTATTAACGGAGATTCAAATATGGCTGAGTAAACAAGTACTTCAGACTTTGGTGATCGGTGTAGATCTCGCAATGATTACCAACAAGGGACTATCGCCACTCTTTCAGATCATGAATTATTGCAGCAAGTTCAGGGTCATGAACTTGTTAGTTCTCTTCATGAGGACACAATTGACGAGATGCATAAGCAACCACTTTGCGTTCTTGCATTAGGACACATCCTATTCCTTGATGCGAAGCGTCACAATAAATGACAAAGTCCTTACGAGTATCTAGAGGAGCAAGCACTGGAGCAGACGTCAGTTTGTCTTTAAGTGCCTGAAAGCTCTCCTGACATTTTTCTATCCACTCATATTTGACCCCTTTGTGAAGCAGGTTGGTTAAGGGCTTGGCAATCTTGGATAAGTTCTCGACGAACCGACAGCAATAGCTGACAAGTCCGAGAAAACTTCTGACTTGCTTGACATTGTTCGGGGGAGTCCAGTCAAGAATAGCCTGAACTCGTTCAGGGTTGACCGTAATACCATCCTTGGAGATCACATGACCAAGGTAGGTTACTTCGTCCATCCAGAACTCACACTTGGAATACTTGGCATATAGTTGATGTTCCCGAAGTCTTTCCAGTACAAGACGAAGATGTTCATCATGCTCTTCTTTATTCTTGGAAAATACCAGAATATCATCCAGATAAACCACGATGAATTTGTCAAGGTAGTTCATGAAGATATATTTCATTAAATGAGATAAGGTTGCTGGAGCATTGGTTAAACCAAAAGACATGACAGTGTACTTGTATGAACCATAGCGAGTAAAAAATGTGGTATTCGGAATATCCTCTTCATGAACACAGATCTGATGGTAGCCCTACCTCAAGTCGAGCTTAGAGAAAATTGAGGCACCAACAAGTTGGTCATACAAATCATTGATCCGAGGTAGCGGATATTTGTTCTGAATTGTAGCTTGGTTGATTGGTCGATAATCCTGGACCAGATGGTTTGTCCCATCCTTCTTCTTAACAAAGTGAGAAGGTGCTCCCCAAGCAGAGGACCTTGGACGAATGAAACCCAGCCATATCGAATTGTCAATTTCTTGTTTAAGTTCAAGGAGTTCATGTGGTGGCATCTTATACAGACGCTTGGCTATAGGAGTGGTACCAGGTACCAAGTTGATGACAAACTCGATAGCTCTAGCAGGGGGAATCCTTGGGAGTTCTTCTGGTAAAACATCTTGGAAATCCTGGAGAACTGGAATGTTTTCAACCCCCTTAAGAGGTGACTCATTTAATGCATTCATGGCATATAGCCTGGCTTCAGCATCTCGAACAAGAAGACAATGGTAACTGACTATCTCATTCGAAGGATGCAAAAGGTGGACAGTTTTGGTGGCACAAACGACCGAAGCAGTATGTGCTTTCAGCCAATCCATTCCAAGTATAAGGTCGATGGAAGACTGCAATACTATGGGGGAAGCATGGAATTCCAGTCCTTCTATTTCAATGGGGACATATGGACAAAACATGGAGGTTTGACATTGGCCAGCGGGGCTGTTTACCACTATTGGAACGTTCATGTCCTCGTACTTAATGCCATGCATGTATGCAAAATCTTCAGACATAAAAGAATGTGATGCTCATGTATCAAACAGTACAGAAGCTAGTACTGAGTTGACGAGAAGAGTACCCATCACAGTAGCAGGCTGGTCTTGAGCTTCATTCAGTTCCGCATTGTTAGCTTGAGCACGACCCTGAACAAGCAATGTGTTGTTGTTGCGGGGCTGGTTGGAAGGTAGTGCAAGTTGATTCTGATCCTGCCTGCAGTCTCTAGCACGGTGTCCTCGACGACCGCACTTGAAGCATAGCCCATCCTCAGGACGAGAAGGGGGAACATGAGCTCGTGGTGGTGGAGCTGGGAGCCTCGGGTGCCTAGTTGGGGGTGGAGGTAGACGAGGTGCAGCATAGGACGGCCTTGGAGCAGGAGCAGGTGCATGGTACATGTTGTAGGGAATCCAGATCTTGCGCTTCTGACCTGCTAAGCCTGAAGATGAGCCCATGTCATGGCTGCACTTGCTGCTGTCCTTGTAGTCCTACAGACCTGTTTCCACTATAATGGACTTGTTCACCAAGGTGGCAAAGTTGTCAAAGTCCTAAACAAGAAGTGCCAGTTTGATATCAGGGTGGAGGCCTTCATGGAACTTCTCCTGCCTATGAGTATCAGTTGCAACATCTTCTTCAGCATCGCGAGACAAGTCCAGAAATTCACTCTGATAAGCATCCACAGTCTTTTTGCCCTGGACGAGATTGCGGAACTCACGCTTCTTCTTGTCCATCATTCCCTGAGGAATATGGCGAGCACGAAATGCAGCTTGGAACTCCGGCCAGGTGATGATTGTTCCAATAGGTTGTGAGCGCCTGTGACTGTCCCACCATTGAGCAGCGGGACCCTTCAGAAAGTACGAGGCAAAGGTGACATAGCTAGCCTCTAGGGCGCATGAAGATTCCAGCTCATAAGTGATGTCATGGAGCTAGTCATCTGCGTCAAGCGGCTGAGTTGAGCTGCGCTAGATCGCAGGGTTGAGGCGCATGAAGTCTTGTAGAGTCATTGGGGCTGGCTGTTGATTCATGTTCGGCCTTGGGAACTGGTCCATAAGCCCTTGCATAAACTAGCGATTCAGTTCAATGTGCTGCATCATACCAGCCATGTATTCAGGTGGCGGTGGGTGGTCAGCTGCACCACGACCACGACCGGCTAGCCTAACCATTCTGTCGAAACAATTAACAGTGGCATTTTAGCATTAGGTATTGCAAAGACAATGAGTTATTTATGAAGTAAATTTCTCAATGAAGGAAGTGCAATAGATATGACATAGTAGTTCGAGTTCAACATACAGATCCATACATAGGTGTATTACAAACCATAAGTCCGTTACAACATAGACGATAGGTCCGGCATGAAATTAGTCTAGACAACTACGCGACACGCATGCACGCGGTAGAGGGATACAACAACAGACATGGCAAAAAGCTACATCAACGTTGGGGACAATGAAAGAACCCACGGAACTGCAGATGACCCAGAATGTTGAACCTGGTGGCAGGGTTCTGCATCCTGTGCACGCTCTGATGTAGACATTGCATATTAAGTGGGAGCGCAGGTCCACGTGCCGGAACACGACCTCCAACATCAGGCCACTCAAGACCTGTAGGAAATGCAGTCCGAGGCGGGTAAAGGATGTTCTCCGGATGTATCCCCGCGGTGACTGCTGGCAAAAAATGCCCCAAAGCCCGATAAAGATGATCACGGGTGGCATACAACTCGACATTAAGAGCCCTGACAGTGCGATCCAATGCCTCAGTGTACTGAACCAGAACCTATGGGTCATAACGATGACTCACGTAGGGGGTGCAGACAACAGTGTAGGATCGGTCATTGCGCTGCCCTGCCAAACGGGTCAAGACCTCAGCGTCGGCGGTAGTATCAACTCCAGCAGGAACATACAGAATGTATCTGTATGTCGTCTCCTCCAAACAGGAGTTCGCTACACGGAGTCGAACAATAGCAGCATAAGCAGCATCTTGTACAGCCATCTCTACAGTCACTCCAATGTCACGAAAGGCGTGTAGCTCAGTGATGGAGAGGTCATGTCGATCCTAGATAACCATCACAGCCTCAGACTGTTCCTGGTTGAACTCGTGGTAGTCCTCGTAAATAGTGTACTCGGGGTACCAGCAATATCCCAGCCTCTTATAGAGGTTGACCAGAATGGTCAGGAACCTAGCCGTATCGTGCGCGAAGGTCAAGCGAATGATCTGCCTACCGGGATGCATCTGTAACAAGGAGATTTAAGATGTCAAACGACAGTGTGTGCATTATAACTTCAAAAGAAACAATTGTCGATGAAACAAATCTCCGGTGGATGTGATCATGAGAACCTAATGTTAGAGTTATCAAAATATTTAACCCAAAAGAGGAGAGAGATCAGAACCCAAAGTATAGACGAGCAATAAAAGATCCTAATACCACCCGATTGAGATGTAGACCCGTAAGCCACACAACAATGTTAGTAAAAGTTTTTCAAGTACTAGACTCAACTTCGGCCAAGGAGTTGGAAAGGGGGCTACCTACAGACAGTCGGCTCTGATACCAACTTGTGACGCCCCCAATTTCGTCTGTACGCTAAACATACACGCAATGCGTACGACCAATATTAGGGACTCACTGATCAATATCACAACACAACTCTAGACACAAATTAAAGTCATACAACTTCATATTACAAGCCAAGGGCCTCGAGGGCTCGAATAGAAAGCTCGACAAGCATGAGTCAGCGGAAGCAAATAATATCTGAGTACAGACATAAGTTAAACAAGTTTTGCCTTAAGAAGGCTAGCACAAACATAACAACAGATCAAAAGAGGCGAGGCTTCCTGCCTGGGAACCTCCTATCCTACTGTTGGTCGGGGGCCGCCTCCACGTAGTAGTAGGCTCATGTGGTGGTGTAGTAGTCGTCTCCGGCGTACTCCATCTCCTGGGCTCCATCGTCTGAACACAGAATCGAATCGAGGGGGAAAGAGAAAGCAAAGCAGTGGTGAGTACTCATCCAAAGTACTCGCAAGACTGACATCAGAACTATGCTAAGTATGCATCATTATCAAGGGGAGGGGTTATATCTGGACTGAATGCAGAAAGCAAGAATAGGGGGAAGGCCTAGACCTATCGAAGACTAGCATCTTCAGCACCTTGCAGCATTAGAAGAGAGCAGACTGGTAACTCACATAAAATCATATTATTGTAGCAGATTTTATTAATTAACCATGCCCAGAGATTCTTCCTCGACTCCCTGTGAGGAAGTAATCCCGGAGCCAACATTCATTTCAAATTAAAGTCACAATTTTAGTTGTATAAGGTCAAAGTACAACTCCAAGTCGTCCTGTTACCATGGACACGACTATTCGAATAGATTATCATCCCTGCAGGGGTGCACCACATATTCCCCACACGCTTGAATCACCTCTGGCCGGACACACTTTTCTAGGTCATGCCTGACCTTGGGATATCAAAACGTCGTCGCCCCACATAGACTCAACGAAGAGGCCAGCCTGCCGGTCTAAATCCTATGCTCGCAGGGGTCATGGGCCAATCGCACTTTGCACTCCTGCATGATGCGAACGCGGCCGAGGTCAGTCCTAGCACCCCTTATAACAAGCGTGATGCCGTTGCGGACCACTAGGGCGTGCGCCACTCCATTGCTAACGTCTGAACAGATTCGGCTAATACAACGACGCTGAGTACCCATAACTTCTACCACGTGAAGGTTAGTGCATATTAAGGCCAATGACCTAACTCAGATCAAGTACCCAATCCATTAGCATTTTATTAGTCCGAGGCAAGCGCGAACCATAATGCAGTCCGTCGCCCTGCCAATAACCCTCAGGTGCCTTATCGGCGCACCCCACCAAGTCTTCGGTTGCCTTACAACGCATCCCACTAAATCTTTCTCACACGGGTACCCTTTGGGCTAACCTGTCACCAACATGTTTCTGTAACCAGGTCATAGTAACTGTGTGTATAAAACATCAAGGCGGGAACTGAGGAATCACCGTCAATGGTCCCCGCTTGATGTAATGTACTTAGAGGAACCCACACTTGAGGGGTGGCACGACAGAGAACATCATCGGGAATGGTGAAGGAGGAATCACCCTCGATAACCACGACCGACTAGCTACACTACAGGCCTAGCATCAGGAGTACTTCACGAGGTGTCACCTGACGAGGATATGTACCTAGGGTAGGGTCCTAGGCAAGGCCTACATACCCTACCTAAGGACACTACATTGGAGGACTTGAAGATCGAGCATAAGCTTCCGACTGGATTCCATGAGACATTCAAGTCACTTGACATTCAATCCACTTGGAGTCTTCTTCCTTCACTCAATAGTCACCTGGCACTCGGGAGACCTCATTCTCAGTCGACACCAGAAGACCACCATCAGGAGGCCAACAGGCGGTCGTTAGTCCTTCGTCATTAGTAGCATTTATTATGTATGTTACCAGTAATGCTAGTCTTTAATCCCACGATCAGACCCTTAGATGTCGGGCACTTATGAGGGGCAGTGAACTCTATATAAGCCGCCCCTCCCCTCTGTCACAAGGGTTCGCAACCATTGTAATCTTAACTTTCCACACACCATAAGCTCCCGAGCACTGAGACGTAGGGCTGTTACCTCCAAGAGAGGGGCCTGAACTCATACATTCGTGTGTACATCCTCGCCGTAGCTAGGAATCTGCCCTCTCCCTTCGTACCCCTACCTTCTAATGTTAGGCTCCTTCCCAGAACAGTTAGCGCCCACTATGGGGTAGGCATCTAAGCGACTTCTGGCAAGGTTGCATTTTCCGTCCTTCGACATGTCTTCCGGCGGTGTTTTCGCTCTGGGCCACGAGATCTGTTTCGATATGCTCACCTTCATCACCGACGATTCGGCATGGCTTCAGGAAGTGCCTCTCGATATCGAGGCGCTCCCAGTCCGCGGGCCGTGCACTTCTGCGTGAGTTCCGGTGTGTTGCTGCGTCAGCTGTCGACTCCCTATACGTCGGCTCCCCTCGCTGTTCGCAGTCGCAAGCGGTCCGGACGCTCATGACTCTAGCGCTGGGTCAAGCACGCAGTGCCACGTCAAATTTCTTATTCGCAGATCACAGTGCTCGAGCCTGCTGAGTCTCTTCAAGGCGTGTTCGAGTCGGATTCTGATCCATCCGACATCCCTTCCGAGTGCGAGAACTGCGATCCAGTAGCAGAGGTCCTTATGGCGGGCTCTCATCAAAGCCCGCCGCCGGGCTTTGGCCGTGGCAAGCGTGATGTTGGTGGCACGTCGAGTGATCAGCCGCGTTGCGAGGGGGAGGTTCTTCACACCCCATCATTGGTACGACCGTTGAGGCCCAAGCCTTGGAGGCCACACGCATTCGGCTGGAAGAGATTCAGCGCGAGCTCGACGAGCGTGCTCGCCAGCGTTGACCTGTTGCAGGTCGACGGCAGCGACAGCTGTTCCCGACTGGCTCTCGCAACGATGTTGAGGTATATCGAACTCCTGTGTTAAATGTTGCTACTACTGCTAGGATAGCAGATTCCATTCAGCCATCGCTGTCAGAGGCTGGAAGAGGGTTGATGCAGATCAGAGCACTATTAGATGCAGCGCAGCATCAGAATTCAGTAGTTTCACAGTCCCGCAATAGGATACACAACAACTCACCCAGGGCATAAACCGTTTAGTCGGAACACAACCCTGGATTGCCCCTGCGTCGTAGAGGTAGGGGCTTTTGCGAGGATCAGGTCAGAGATCAGTTTCACCGTGAAGACCACCATCGAGTGCCCGCTCCTCCGCAGGGCGGTCCGTGTGTGCCCCGGCACCCAGACGATAGGCACTCGTTCGGTGATGAGCGGAATGCGGAGTTTGATGCTCGAGATCTTCTCACCCAGAAGCAGATCGACAGGGGCAGAGCCCACATAGAAGGCCAAGATAGCGACTTTCCGAGTGGTAGCTCGGCCGTGATTTCTGGTCCTGAGTGTTTCAGCAGAGCCATCCGCTCTACGGAGATTCCCCCCAACATCAGGTTGGTGGCTGGGATCGGAAAATTTTCTGGTGAGTCCAAGCCAGAAACTTGGTTAGATGATTACCAAGTGGATGTGCAGATTGGCGGCGACAATGAAAACGTCACGATGAAGCACTTGTCCTTGATGCTAGATGGTTCAGCTCGAGCTTGTTTGAATTGCTTGGCTCCTTCTAGTATATATTGATGGGAGGATCTTTCCCGAGTGTTTATCCGAACCTTTGAGGGTACTTGCAAGCGTCCTGCAGGTCAGGTCGACTTACAACATTGTGTCCAGAAGCCCGATGAAACTTTGAGAGACTATATTCAGTGGTGGTCCACTTTGCACCATACAGTGGAGAATGTGTCAGAGCACCAGGCTGTGTGTGCTTTCAAGGCCGGCATGAGATATAGGGAGTTGTACCTGAAGTTTGGGCGCACGGGTGATATTTCACTCGGCAAGATGATGGAAATCGCCACTCGGTACGCCAATGGAGAGGAAGAAGACCGCCTCCATAGTGGCAAAGGAAAGGCAGTCACCAATTAGGCTGTTGGCAGTAACAATCGGAAACAGAAGCGAAAAGTTGAGGGTCCGGTTCAAGCAGAAGCAGCAGCATTGGCGGCTCAATCAAAAAACAAGGGCAAAGCTAAAGCACAGTATGCCCCCAAGAAAGTAAAAAACCCAGTCAGGCACTGATATCATGGATCAGCCGTGTGTAACTCACACGAGGAAAGATGCGGAAGGTAATGTGATTCTTCCCAAGCACACAACTCGGCAGTGTCAGACCCTTATCCAGCAATTCAAAGGGGACCCGCCGAGTGATAAATCTCCTGAGAAGGGTGATGAAGATGAAGATAAAGAAACATTCCCGGATGTCACTGGCAAACTTGTGATTTTTGCTGATGTCGAGAGCAAGAGTCGTCTGAAGTCATCAACAGAGAAGTCAACATGGTTGTGCCTAGTACCCCCACCTACCTCAAGTGGTCCCAGTACGCCATCACATTCGACCAAACAGACCATCCTGCTCATGTGGCCACCCCTGGTCGACAGGCTCTGGTTTGATCCGATGGTGGGGGGCACTCGACTCAGGAAGGTCCTCATGGACGATGGCAGCGGCCTAAATATCCTCTATGCAGATACCCTGAAAGGGATGAGCATTTTGATGTCCCGACTGAGTGAAAGCAACATGCAGTTTCACGGGGTCATCCCAGGGAAGAAGGCCAAGTCACTCGGCCAGATAGCATTGGATGTTACATTTGGGAATGACATTAATTTCCAAAAAGAAAAGCTGACATTTGAAGTCGTGGATTTCCAGAGTGCCTACCATGCCATTTTGGGTCTACCCGCGTATGCACGTTTCATGGCCCGACCATGTTACGTGTATCTCAAGTTGAAGATGTCAGGCTCTAAGGGCGTGATCACGGTCATTGGCAATCGACAGCGGGCCAAAGAATGCCTCTAGCAAGGCTCCAAGATCACTGATCACCAGATGGCAATGGTCGAGCTGGAGGAGTACACAAGACGATGATGCGAATGATGCGATGATGAATGCAACAACCAAAGGAAACACAAGACGAGAATGGAATAAAAGGGGAATCTTCTTGAGCGTTGGTCCCAAGTTGTCACAACTTGTTTCTTTCGAGGGAGATGCCCCTACTCGCATCGAGATCCTATGCCCGGTTCCGGCTGAGGTTGATGACTTGTCTTTGATCTTCTACTTCGGCACCAAGGGAAAGCGCCTCACATACGAACTTGAGTCCCCGGCGGCTGAGGGTCAGTTGGAGAAGGCCCCTCTTCCACCCCCACCGCCCACATCTGGTAGTGGGCGGGGCGGGGCTGGAGGCGGGGACCCGTCTGAGGGGAGCTCTTTGGGGAGGAGGATGATGATGACTCCCAAGCTCCCTCTGATGACCGGCGTAGCCCGGCTACCACTCGAGGGGGGTCATCTTGTCCGGGTGGTTCGTCGTCACTGGTAGTGTTGGAGGGTGGGGTTGCCCGTGTGGCCCCTACCTCTCCTGCCGTGTCGCTTGACCCCACTCCGGCGCTCGAGGAGGACTCCCTAAGTGTCGGGCTAGACCTCTGCCCCCCCCCCCCCCCCGTCGTCGCGCTCTCTAGGGGTGGTCTGCTACTCGCGTTCTCCGGGGTCCCCACCTTCACCAGTCTTGGGGTCCCCGGACCTGGTGCCGTCACTGAGCTTGGACCGGGTTGTGGTGACTCCTACCGCGGCCGGGTCCAAGCTGCGGAGCGGGCCGTCCCCGTCGGTGGCTGCACGGCAGAGCGCGAGGCTCGGCCAGTCCCGGGTCCTCCTGGATGGCCGTGTTCCGACGATCCCGGAGAAGGCTGCCATGCGGGCGGCTGATCACGACTTGACCCTAGGTACTCCCCCTGCCCCTTCTGACCCTTCTAGCTCCGGCTCTTGTTTTTCTGTGCTTGCGTCCGTTCCACTGTCTCTTCTGGCAAAGGTGGCCATCGGCATCGGCATTGTGTTTCGTGGCGAGAAGGGGCCTATTCTTGAGCAGATCTCTGCTATTTGTGCCAAGGAGAGGCTTGATGGGGCGTTGGCGGAAGCTCGTGCCTGTGCTGCGCGTGGTGACCCCTGCACTCCGGCGTGCACTGACCCTGGTCATAGAAAGGTCGGGGTTGGTGTGACGCCGCTTGAGGAGACGATGGCAGACACACCCCTTGCAGTCCTTTCCTCGGTGAGGGTTCTGCGGGGGCGTCCCCCCACACGTCTCAACCCCCCTAAACACCGGATAGAGGTGTGTGGATCTAGATCCAGGCCCGTTTCCCTAGGACCGGAGGACTCCACTGCCCCCCCTACGCGGGGGCGACATGGCCGTTCGGTGAAGGCATCCCCCGACCCGCGATTGTCGGGCAGGCTAGCTCGGCCCCGCCTGAGGGGCCTAGTGGTTCCACTAAGGTTATTAGATGAAGCTCCTATGTTGGAACATTAGGGGCTTCGGCCTCACTGGCCGGCGTCGGTAGCTCATTGAGTATTTGCGGCAAGAAGAGATTGACATTGTGGGTCTTTAGGAGACGATTCGTGAGGATTTTAGCATTCATGAGCTCCAGGGGCTCTTCCGCCACTAGTTTGCCTGGCAGTGGTTGCTTGCTACAGGCCAATCTGGAGGCATCTTGCTCGGAGTCAAGGAGGATGCTTTCTCGGTTGAGGATATGGACCAAGGGGAGTTCTTCCTTAGCATGTCGGTCACCGACTGACGAGTGCACCTCAGCTGGGAGGTGATCTTTGTCTATGGTCCTGCGGATCATGGGCACTCTGCCGACTTCCTTGCCGAGATGAAAAATAAGGTGGAGAGGTGTACCACTCTGGTGGTGGTGGCCGAGGACTTCAACCTCATTAGGTGGGCTTCAGATAAGAGCTCCCCTAATGTTGATCGTGTCTGCATGCGTCTATTTAACGACTGCATTGCGAAACTTGCTCTTCGTGAGATAGCCCGCGTAGGGGCTAGGTTCACGTGGACGAATAAACAGGTGAATCGCATCCAGAGTGTTCTGGATCGGGTCTTTGTGTCCGGTTAGTGGGAAGTTATGTTCCCATTGTGTTCCCTCAAGGTGGTCACTCGGATTGGCTCTGACCATACCCCCTGCCCTTCTCTTCGGGGGATGATGCCCCCCAAGGACCCATTCCGCTTTGAGGCGTTTTGGTTGGAGCAACCGGGTTTCTTTGAGTTGGTTCATGACCACTGGTTAGAGGCGGTCGCGTCCCCACCTCGTGTGTTCTGTGATGTGGATGTTTGGCATCACTTGTTGGAAATATGCCCTAGAGGCAATAATAAATTGGTTATTATCATATTTCCTTGTTCATGATAATCGTTTATTATCCATGCTAAAATTGTATTGATCGGAAACTCAGATACATGTGTGGATAAATAGACAACACCATGTCCCTAGTATGCCTCTAATAGACTAGCTCGTTGATCAAAGATGGATATGGTTTCCTAGTCATGTACATGAGATATCATTTGATAACGGGATCACATCATTAGGAGAATGATGCGATGGACAAGACCCAAACTACAAACATAGCATATGATCGTGTCAGTTTATTGCTACTGTTTTCTGCATGTCAAGTATCTGTTCCTTTGACCATGAGATCATGCAACTCACCGACACCGGAGGAGTACCTTGTGTGTATCAAATGTCACAATGTAACTGGGTGCCAATAAAGGTGCTCTACAGGTATCTCCGAGGGTGTCTGTTGGGTTGGCATGGATCAGGACTGGGATTTGTTACTCCGTGTGACGGAGAGGTATCTCAGGGCCCACTTGGTAATACAACATCACGACAAGCCTTGCAAGCAATGTGACTAAGTGTTAGCCACAGGATCTTGTATTACGGAACGAGTAAAGAAACTTGCCGGTAACAAGATTGAACTAGGTATAGAGATACCGACAATCGGATCTTGGGCAAGTAACATACCAAAGAACAAAGGGAACTGCATACGGGATTAACTGAATCCTTGACATAGAGGTTAAACCGATAAATATCTTCGTAGAATATGTAGGAACCAATATGGGCATCCAAGTCCTGCTATTGGTTATTGACCATAGAGGTGTCTCGGTCATGTCTACATAGTTCTCGAACCCGCAGGGTCTGCACACTTAAGGTTCGGTGACGTTTCGGTAGTATATAGTTATGTATGGTGGTGACCGAAGGTTGTTCGGGGTCCCGGATGATATCTCAGACGTCACGAGGAGCTCCGGAATGGTCCGTAGGTAAAGATTGATATATAGGAAGTCCTGTTTTGGTCACCGAAAAAGTTTCGGGCTCATCGGTAGTGTACCGGGAGTGCCAGGAGTGTACCGGGGGACCATCGGGAGGGGTGTCACGCCCCGAGGGGCCTCATGGGCTGTACAAATCCTTCACTAAAGGCCATGAGGTTTGAGAAGAAAAAATTCCAAAGGTGGAGAGGTGGGAAGAGTTTCCAAGTGGAAAGGAGGAATCCTACTCCTAGGATTGGAGTAGGACTCCTCCACCTCCAATTTCGACCAAACCTTGAGGTTTTGAGGCTTCATCCTCCCCTCCCTCCCTCCTATATATACTAGAGTATTTAGAGGGAAGATCTAACCCTAATTGCCACATGCTCCCTCTACTTCATCTAGATCGGTTTCCTCCTCGAGTCTAGTTTGGCGGTGCTTAGGCGAAGCCTTGCCGGAATAGTTCCACCACCATCGCCGCCGCATCATCGCGCTGCCAGAGAACTAATCTACCTCTCCGTTCCCTCTTGCTGGATCAAGAAGGCGGAGATCGTCATCGAGTTCTACTGTGCTGAACGCGGAGGTGTCGTCCGTTCGGCGCTAGATCGGAAGGACCGTGATCAAGATCACGAGATGATTTGTGATTGGATCGCGGGACGGATCATGATGGGATCGTGGGACGGATCATGATGGGATCGTGGGAAGCTCGGCGATTTGGATCGCGAAGACTTTCGACTACATCAACCGCGTTTCTTAACGCCTCCCGCTTAGCGATCTACAAGGGTATGTAGATCCACTCTCCCCCTCGTAGATGCTCATCACCATGGATAGATCTTGTGTGTGCGTAGGAAATTTTTTGTTTCCCATGCAACGTTCCCCAACATCACTGTGCTAAAATGGCCCGCCAGGTCATGAAGGGCTGGGGGCGAACCTTGGTGCTGATCTTCGGGCCCGTAAAGGGGCCCTGCTGGATCAGATTAAGGTGCTAGATAGCCTAGCTGATGGGCCAGGTCTGTCTCCTGATGACTGGCTTAGGAGATACTCCCTCGAGGCTTTGCTCATGGACATTTACAAGAGCGAGGAGCTGTTCTGACAGCATCGAGGGGGCGAGAACTGACTCCTTAAAGGGGATGCGAACACTGCTTACTTCCAGGCGATCGCCAATGGTCGCAGGCGGAAATGTGCCATCCCTTTCCTCTGGGATGGGGATGCTCTTCTGGAAAGCCTAGAGGACATCTCCACCCATATTTACTCATTCTATAAGGAGTTGTTTTTGGCTGAGCAGCGTGGAGGCATTTCCCTCTGCGATGACTTTTCGCCTATTGTTGACCAGGTCTTCGAGGCGGAGAATGCGGAAATGACTCTCCATTTCTCTCCTGAGGAGGTGGACAGGGTGATTACTTCTATGAAAGCTAGCTCGGCCCCGGGGCTGGATGACCTTCCGGTAGTTTTCTTCCAGAAGTTCTGGGAGGTCCTACGTCCGCTCATTATGTCCATGTTCCATGAGTTTTATATTGGAACTCTGGACATGGCTAGGATAAACTATGGTGTCATATCCCTGATCCCCAAAGTAGTTGAGGACATGGCTAGTATATTAGGAAATTCCGCCCCATCACGGTGATTAATGTGTTGGAACAAATCTTTGCGAAGGTTTGCGCGACCCGTTTATCCCCCATGGAAGAATGGATTGCCCACCCCCTTCAGTCCGCGTTCTTGAAGGGCCGGTGGATCCATGATGGAATTCTTTCCCTTCACGAGATCGTCCACGAGGTGGCGTCGAAGGGGCTTAAGGGAGTCTTCCTAAAATTGGACTTCCAGAAGGCATATGACCATTTGGATTGGTCCTTTTTGAGGTTGGTTATGCAGTGATGAGGATTTGGCGAACGTTGGTGCTCCTGGATCATGCAATTGATTAGGACTAGAAACACGGCGATCAACATCAATGGAGAGGGTGGTACCTTCTTCCAGGCCTCCAGGAGGGTAAAGCAAGGGGGTCCTGTCTCCCCCTTGCTTTTCAACCTTGCAATTGATGCCCTTGCAGGCATCCTAGATAAGGCCAAGCTGGCCGGCCTTTTGGAAATATGCCCTAGAGGCAATAATAAATTAGTTATTATAATATTTCCTTGTTCATGATAATCGTTTATTATCCATGCTATAATTGTATTGATCGGAGACTTAGATGCATGTGTGGATACATAGACAAAACCATGTCCCTAGTATGCCTCTAATAGACTAGCTCGTTGATCAAAGATGGTTAAGGTTTCCTAGCCATGGAAATGAGATGTCATTTGATAACGGGATCACATCATTGGGAGAATGGTGTGATGGACAAGACCCAAACTACAAACGTAGCATATGATCGTGTCAGTTTAATGCTACTGTTTTCTGCATGTCAAGTATGTGTTCCTATGACCATGAGATCATATAACTCACTGACACCGGAGGAGTGCCTTGTGTGTATCAAACGTCGCAACGTAATTGGGTGACTATAAAGATACTCTACAGGTTTCTCCGAGGGTGTCTGTTGGGTTGGCATGGATCAAGACTGGAATTTGTTACTCCATGTGACGGAGAGGTATCTCAGGGCCCACTTGGTAATACAATATCACAACAAGCCATGCAAGCAATTTGACTAAGTGTTAGTCATGGGATCTTGTATTATGGAACGAGTAAAGAGACTTGCCAGTAACGAGGTTGAACTAGGTATGGAGATATCGATGATCGAATCTCGGGCAAGTAACATACCAAAGAACAAAGGGAACATCATACGGGATTAACTGAATCCTTGACATAGAGGTTCGACCGATAAAGAACTTCATAGAATATGTAGGAACCAATATGGGCATCTAGGTCCTGCTATTGGTTATTGACCATAGAGGTGTCTCGGCCATGTCTACATAGTTCTCGAACCCGCAGGGTCTGCACACTTAAGGTTCGGTGATGTTTCGGTAGTATAAAGTTATGTATGGTGGTGACTGAAGGTTCTTCATAGTCCCGGATGAGATCCCGGATGTCACGAGGAGCTCCGAAATGGTCCGGAGGTAAAGACTGATATATAGGAAGTCCTATTTTGGTCGCCGGAAAAGTTTCGGGCTCATCGGTAGTGTACCGGGAGTACGGTAGTGTACCGGGAGACCATCGGGAGGGGTATTTAGACCCAAGAGGCTACATGGGATGTGGGAGAGTGAATACCAGCCCTTAGTGGGCTGGTGGAAGTCCCACACGAGGCCGTGCGGCTGGGAGAGAAAACCCAAAGAGATAAGGTGGAAAAAAGGCAAAATAGGGAGGAATCCTAGTCCTACTAGGATTGGAGGAGGAGTCCTCCTCTCCTCCTTGATTCGGCTGAACCAAGCGCTGGTCCCTTGAGGGTGAAGCCTGCTCCTCTCTTCCTCCTATATATACTGGAGGTTTTAGGGTTTTTGGCACTAGATTTTCAGCCATGTGCTACCCATTCCTCTAGTGCATAGTTTCTCCTGTCGATCGGATTTCTGTAGTGCTTAGGCGAAGCCCTGCCGGAATAACTCCACCACCATCGCAGGAGCGCTGTCACGCTGCCGGAGAACTCTTCTACCTCTCCGCTCCCTCTTGCTGGATCAAGAAGGCGGAGATCGTCATCGAGCTGTACGTGTGCTGAACGTGGAGGTGTCGTCCGTTCGGCGCTAGATCGGAAGGACCGTGATCAAGATTGCGAGACGGATCGTGATGAGATCGCGGGACAGATCATGATGAGTTCGCAGGACGGATCATGATTGGATCGCGGGATGGATCGTGATGATATCGCGGGATGCTCGGCGATATGGATCGCGAGGACGTTCGACTACACCAACCGCGTTTCTTAACGCTTCCCGCTTAGCGACCTACAAGGGTATGTAGATCCACTCTCCCTCTCGTATATGCTCATCACCATGGATAGGTATTGCGTGCGCATAAGAAAATTTTTGTTTCCCATGCAACGTTCCCCAACAGTGGCATCATGAGCTAGGTCTATGTGTAGATGAGATCTCGAGTAGAACACAAAGAGTTTGTGGGCGTTGATGCTTAGATTGCTTCCTCCCTTGGTCGTGTTTCGGTTCAGCGGTATTGTGGGATGAAGCGTACCGGACCAACCTTACCGGTACGCTTACGAGAGACCGGTTCCATTGACTGACGTGTAACCTCATTGCACAAAGATGGCTGGCGGGTGCCAGTTTCTCTCACTTTAGTTGGATCGGATTCGACAAAGGTGGTCCTTGAGAAGGTTGAAAAGCAACTAGTGTATCACCGTTGTGGTTTTTGCGTAGATGAGAATTGTTCTTGCTAGATACCCATAGCAGCCACGTAAAACATGCAACAACAGTTAGAGGACGTCTAACTTGTTATTACAGGGTATGTTGTGATGTGATATGGCCAATTACATGATGTGATATATGTGATGTATGAGATGATCATGTGATGTATAGATTATCACGACTTGCATGTCGATGAGTACGGCAACCAGCAGGAGGCATAGGGTTGTCTTTAATTATTGTATGACCTGCGTGTCAATCATTAAGCACTATGTAATGCTTTACTTTATCGCTAAACGGTAGCAATAGTAGTAGAAGCATGGTGGGCGCAAAAACCCCGATGGCGACACCTTGATGGAGATCAAGATGATGGAGATCATGGTGTCATGCCGGTGACGATGGAGATCATGCCAGTGCTTTCAAGATGGAGATCAAAAGCACAAGTTCATGGCCATATCATGTCACTTATGATTTGCATGTGATGTTAATCCTTTTATGCACCTTGTTATTCTTAGGACGATCGTAGCATTATAAGGTGATCTTTCAATTAATTTCAAGATAAATTGTGTTCTCCCCAAGTGTGCACCGTTGCGAAAGTTCGTCGTGTCGAGACACCATGTGATGATCGGGTGTGATAGACTCTACGTTCACATACACCGGGTGCAAGCCAGTGTTGCACATGCAGAACACTCGGGTTAAACTTGACGAGCCTAGCATGTACAGACATGGCCTTGGAACACAGAGACCGAAAGGTCGAACATGAGTCATATAGTAGATATGATCAACATGATGATGTTCACCATTGAAACCACCTCAACTCACGTGATGATCGGACTTGAGTTGGTGAATTTGGATCATGTATCACACGAATGACCAGAGGGATGTCAATTTAAGTGGGAGTTCTTCAGTAATATGATTAATTGAACTCATTATCATGAACATAGTCAATAGTGTCTTTGCAAATTATGTTGTAGATTACTTGCTCGCGTTGTAGCTCCCTTGAATTTTTATATGTTCCTAGATAAATAGAGTTGAAAGATGATGGTAGCAATATTGCGGACTGGGTCCGTGATCTGAGGATTGTCCTCATTGCTACACAGAAGGCTTATGTCCTTAATGCACCGCTCGGTGCGCCACCCCCTCTAGCGTCGTCTGTAGATGTTGTGAACATCTGACGGGCGTGTTTCGATGACTACTTGATAGTTTAGTGTGTCATGCATTACGGCTTAGAATTGAGGCTCTGAAACGTTTTGAACGTCACGGAACATATGAGATGTTCTAAGAGCTGAAATTAGGATCTCAGGCTCGTGCCCGTGTTGTGAGATAAGAGATCTCCAACAAGATTCTTTGCCTGCAAGATAAAAGAGAATAGTTCAATCGTTGAGCATGTGCTTAGATTGTCTGGGTGCTACAATCGCTTGAATCGAGTGGGAGTTGATCTTCCAGATAAGATAGTGATTGATATAGTTCTCCAAGTCACTGCCACTAAGCTACTAGAACTTGGTGATGAACTATAAAATGCCAGGGATAGAAATAATGATCGCTGAGCTGTTCGCGATGTTTGACACCGCAAAGGTAGAAATCAAGAAGGAGCGTCAAGTGTTGATGGTTAGTAAAACCACTAGTTTCTAGAAGGGCAAGGGCAAGGAGGGAAACTTCATGGATGGCAAGTCGGTTGCTGCTCCAATGAAGCAACCCAAAGTTGAACCCAAACCTGAGACTAAGTGCTTCGATTATGAGGAGAGCGGTCGCTGAAGCGGAACAACCCTAGACACTTGGTAGATTAGAAGGCTGGCAACATCGACAGAAGTATATTTGATATATGTGTTATTTATGTGTACCATGCGAGTACTCCTAGTAGCACCTGAGTATTGGATACCGGTTCAGTTGCTAAATGTTAGTAACTCGAAATAAAAGCTACGGAATAAATGGAGAACTAGCTAAGGGTGAGGTGACGATGTGTGTTGGAAATGTTTCCAAGGTTGATGTGATCAACATCGCACGCTCTCTCTATCTTCGGGATTAGTGACGAACCTAAATAAATGTTATTTGGTGTTTTGCGTTGAGCATGAACGTGATTTGATCGTGTTTATTGCAACACGGTTATTCATTTAAGTTAGAGAATGATGGTTATTCTGTTTACATGAATAATACCGTCAATGGTCATGCACCCGGTGAGAATGGTTTGTTGAATCTTGCTCGTAGTAATACACATGTTGATAACATTGAAGCCAAAAGATAGAAAGCTATTAATGATAGTACCACAAACTTGTGGCATTGCCGCTAAATGTCATATTGGTATAAAGCGCATGAAGAAACTCCATGCTCATGGATCTTTGGACTCATTCGATTTCGAATCGGTTTAGACATGCGAACCATGCCTCTTGGGCAAGATGACTAAGGACCCCGTTTTCTGGATGGATGGAGCGGGCAAGTGATTTATTGGAAATGATACATGTTGATGTATGCAATCCAATGAGTCTTCTAGCGTGTGGTGGATATCGTTATTTTCTTACCTTCACTAATGATTTGAGTAGATATAGTGTATATTTACTTAATGAAACACAAGTCTGAATCGTTCGAAAGGTTCAAAGCAAATTCAGAGTGAAGTTTAAGATCATCGTGACAAGAAGAAATGTCTGCGATATGATCGTGGAGGTGAATATCTGAGTTACGAGTTTGGCATACAACTTTAGACAATGTGAAAGTTGTTTCACAACACACGCCACCTAGAACACCATAGCGTGATGGTGTGTCCGAACGTCATAGTCATGCTCTATTGGATATGGTGCGTGCTATGATGTCTCATATCGTTTTGCTACTATAATTTTGGGGTTATGCATTAGAGACAACTACATTCACTTTAAATAGGGCACCATCTAAATCCGTTGAGATGACACCGTGTGAATTATGGTTTGATAGAAACCTAAGATGTCATTTCTTGATGTTAGGGGCTGCGATGCTTGTGTGGAAAATGTTTTCACCTAATGAGCTCGAACCCAAAGCGGACAAATGCATCTTCATAGAATACCCTAAGAACAGTTGGGTGAACCTTCTATCTCAGATCCAAGCATAAAGTGTTTGTTGCTAAAACGGGTCCTTTCCCGAGAAAAAGTTTCTCTCAAAAGAATTGAGTGGGAGGACGATAGAACTTGATGAGGTTGTTGAACCTTTGTTTCAACCAGAGAGTAGCGCAGCATAGAAAGATGTTTCTGTGGAACCTACGTCAGTTGAAGAGGAAGTAAATGATGATGATCATGAAGCTTCGGATCAGGTTACTATCGAACCTCGTAGGTCGACAAGGATGTGTACTGCTCCTGAGCGGTATGACAACCCTGTCTTGGAGGTCATGTTGTTGGACAACGATGAACCTACGAGCTGTGGAGAAGCGATGATGGGCCCGGATTCCGACAAATGGTTAGAGGCCATGAAATCCAAGAAAGGATCCATGTATGAAAACCAAGTATAGACTTTAATAGACTTGCTCATTGGACGGCAGGTCATTGAGTACAAATGGACCTTTAAAATGAAGACATACGTTGATGGTAAATTTCACCATTTATAAAGCTCGACTTGTCACAAAGAAGTTTCTGCCAAGTTCAAGGAGTTGACTGTGATGAGACTTTGTCACTCGTAGCGATGCTAAAGTCTGTTGGAATTATGTTAGCAGTTGTTGTATTTGTCAATTATGAAATCTGGCAGATGGATGCCAAAACATCGTTTCCTTCTTAAGGAAAGGTTGTATGAGATACAACCAGAAGGTTTTGTCAGTCCTAAGGATGCTAAAAGGTGTGCAAGCTTCAGTGATCCTTCTATGAACTGAAGCAAGCATCTCGGAGTTGGAATATACACTTTGATGAGGTGATCAAAGGTTTTGAGTCTATACAAAGTTTATGAGAAACTTGTATTTGCAATAAAGTGAGTGGGAGCACTATAGAGTTTCTAATAAGTATATGTGGATGACATATTGCTATTCGGAAATAATGTGAAATTTCTGGAAAGCATAGACGGTTGTTTGAAAAGTGATTTTCAAAGGAAGACCTGGATAAAGCTACCTAATTATTGAGCATCAAGATCTATAGAGATAGATCAAGATGTTTGATAAGACTTTCAATGAGTACATACCTTGACAAGATTTTGAAAGAGTTCAAAATGGATCAGTCGGAGAAAGAATTCTCGCCTGATTTGTAAGGTGTGAAGTTGAGTGAGACTCAAAGCTCGACAACGGCAGAAGAAAGAGAAAGGACGAACGTCGTCCCCTATGACTTAGCCATAGGCTCTATATTATGCCATGCTGTGTACCACACCTGGTGTGTGCCTTGCCATGAGTCTGTCAAGGGGTACAAAAGTGATCCAGGAGTGGATCACTGGATAGCGGTCAAGATTATCCTTAGTAACTAAAAGACTAAGGAGATGTTTCTCGATTATGGAGGTGATAAAGAGTTCGTCGTAAAGAGTTACGTCGATGCAAGCTTTAACACCAATCCGGATGACTCGTAGTAGCAATCTGGATACGTATAGTGGAGCAGCCATTTGGAATAGTACCAAGTGGAGTGTGGTAGCAGTGTTTACGGTTTGACATAGAGATTTGCAAAGTACACACGGATCTGAATGTCGCAGACCCGCTGACTATAAGACCTCTCTCACATGCAAAGCATGATCGAGCCCCAGAACTCATTGGGTGTTAGATTCATAACAATGCGAATCACATGGTGATGTGAACTAGATTATTGACTCTAGTGCAAGTGGGAGACTGTTGGAAATATGCCCCAGAGGCAATAATAAATTAGTTATTATCATATTTCCTTGTTCATGATAATCGTTTATTATCCATGCTATAATAGTATTGATCGGAGACTTAGATGCATGTGTGGATACATAGACAAATCCATGTCCCTAGTATACCTCTAATAGGCTAGCTCGTTGATCAAAGATGTTTAAGGTTTCCTAGCCATGGACATGAGATGTCATTTGATAATGGGATCACATCATTGGGAGAATGGTGTGATGGACAAGACCCAAACTATAAACGTAGCATATGATCGTGTCAGTTTAATGCTACTGTTTTCTGCATGTCAAGTATCTGTTCCTATGACCATGAGATCATGCAAGTCACTGACACCGAAGGAGTGCCTTGTGTGTATCAAACGTCGCAACGTAACTGGGTGACTATAAAGGTACTCTACAGGTTTCTCCGAGGGTGTCTGTTGGGTTGGCATGGATCAAGACTGGGATTTGTTACTCCGTGTGACGGAGAGGTATCTCAGGGCCCACTCGGTAATACAACATCACAACAAGCCTTGCAAGCAATGTGACTAAGTGTTAGTCACGGGATCTTGTATTATGGAACGAGTAAAGAGACTTGCCGGTAACGAGGTTGAACTAGGTATGGAGATACCGACGATCGGATCTCGGGCAAGTAACATACCGAAGAACAAAGGGAACATCATACGAGATTAACTGAATCCTTAACATACATGTTCGACCGATAAAGATCTTCATAGAATATGTAGGAACCAATATGGGCATCCAGGTCCCGCTATTGGTTATTGACCATAGAGGTGTCTGAGTCATGTCTACATAGTTCTCGAACCCGCAGGGTCTGCACACTTAAGGTTCGGTGATGTTTCGGTAGTATAGAGTTATGTATGGTGGTGACCGAAGGTTGTTCGGAGTCCCGGATGAGATCCTGGACGTCACGAGGAGCTCCGGAATGGTCTGGAGATAAATATTGATATATAGGAAGTCCTATTTTGGTCGCCGAAAAAGTTTCGGGCTCATCGGTAGTGTACCGGGAGTGCCGGTAGTGTACCGAGAGACCATCGGGAGGGGTATTTCGACCCAAGAGGCTACATGGGCTGTGGGAGAGTGAATACCAGCCCTTAGTGGGCTGGTGGAAGTCCCACACAAGGCCCATGCGGCTTGGAGAGAAAACCCAAAGAGATAAGGTGGAAAAAAGGCAAAATAGGGAGGAATCCTAGTCCTACTAGGATTGGAGGACGAGTCCTCCTCTCCTCCTTGATTCGGCCGAACCAAGGGCTGGTACCTTGAGGGCCATGTTGGAAATATGCCCTAGAGGCAATAATAAAATGGTTATTATTGTATTTCCTTGTTCATTATAATTGTCTATTGTTCATGCTATAATTGTGTTAACCGGAAACCATAATACATGTGTGAATACACAGACCACAACATGTCCCTAGTGAGCCTCTAGTTGACTAGCTCGTTGATCAATAGATGGTCACGGTTTCATGGCCATGGACATTGGATGTCGTTGATAACGGGATCACATCATTAGGAGAATGATGTGATGGACAAGACCCAATCCTAAGCATAGCACAAGATCGTGTAGTTCGTTTGCTAAAGCTTTTCAATGTCAAGTATCGTTTCCTTAGACCATGAGATTGTGCAACTCCCGGATACCGTACGAATGCTTTGGGTGTGCCAAACGTCACAACGTAACTGGGTGGCTATAAAGGTGCACTACGGGTATCTCTGAAAGTATCTGTTGGGTTGGCACGAATCGAGACTGGGATTTGTCACTCCGTGTGACGGAGAGGTATCTCTGGGCCCACTCGGTAAGACATCATCATAATGAGCTCAATGTGACTAAGGAGTTAGCCACGGGATGATGTATTACGGAACGAGTAAAGAGACTTGCCAGTAACGAGATTGAACAAGGTATGGGGATACCGACGATCGAATCTCGGGCAAGTACCATACCGATAGACAAAGGGAATTGTATACGGGATTGATTGAATCCCCGACATCGTGGTTCATCCGATGAGATCATCGTGGAGTACGTGGGAGCCAACATGGGTATCCAGATCCCGCTGTTGGTTATTGGCCGGAGAGGTGTCTTGGTCATGTCTACGTGTCTCCCGAACCCGTAGGGTCTACACACTTAAGGTTCGATGACGCTAGGGTTATAGGAAAATGGTATACGTGATTACCGAAGGTTGTTCGGAGTCCCGGATGAGATCCCGGACGTCACGAGGAGCTCCGGAATGGTCCGGAGGTAAAGATTGATATATAGGAAGTCCAGTTTTGGTCACCGGAAAGTTTTCGGGCTCATCGGTAGTGTACCGGGAGTGCCGGGAGGGTGCCGGAGGACCCCCGAGAGGGGTGTGACGACCAAAGGAACTCATGGGCCCTTAGAGGAGGTGTGCCAGCCCATATTGGGTCGGCCAAGACCATCTATGTGGGCCCATGTGGCTGGAGATAAGGAGATAAGGCAAAAGGGATTTAAAAGGAGGAGATCCACCTCCCTTGTGGGAGGTGGACTCTCCCTTTAATTCGGCCGGCCCTCTCCTCTTTGGAGTAGAGTCCAAGCCAGCCCTCCACGTCCCTCCTCCTATATATACTTGAGGTTTTGGATGTTTTGAGACAAGATTTGATCTCTCTCTCTCACGGCAAAGCCCTACCTCTCTTCTTCCTCCTCCGCAGCGCTTAGGCGAAGCCCTGTCGGAATACCTTGCTACTCCACCACCACCACGCCGTCGTGCTGTTGTTGGAGCCCTTCCCCAACCTCTCCTTCCTCCTTGCTGGATCAAGGTGTTGGAGACGTCACCGGGCTGCACGTGTGTTGAACGCGGAGGTGCCGTCCGTTTGGCACTTGATCGGATCTACCGCGATCTGAATCGCTGCGAGTACGACTCCATCAACCGCGTTCTTGTAACGCTTCCGCTTAGCGATCTTCAAAGGTATGAAGATCCACTCTCCCCTTGCTCGTTGCTGGTTTCTCCATAGATGGATCTTGGTGAACGCGTAGGAAAATTTTTGATTTACTACTACGTCTCCCAACAGTGGCATCATGAGCTAGGTCTATGCGTAGAATCCATGCACGAGTAGAACACAAAGCAGTTGTGGGCGTCGATTTTGTTAATATGCTTGCCGTTACTAGTCTTATCTTGATTCGACGGTATTGTGGGATGAAGCGTCCCGGACCAACCTTACACGTACGCTTACGTGAGACCGGTTCCACCGCCTGACATGCACCAGTTGCATAAGGTGGCTAGCGGGTGTCTGTCTCTCCCACCTTAGTCGGATTGGATTCGATGAAAAGGGTCCTTATGAAGGGTAAATAGCAATTGGCATATCACGTTGTGGTTTGGACGTAGGTAAGAAACGTTCTTGCTAGAAACCTATAGCAACCACGTAAAAACTTGCAACTACAAATTAGAGGACGTCTAACTTGTTTTTGCAGCATATGCCGTGTGATGTGATATGGCCAAAAGGATGTGATGTGATGCATTGTGATGTATGAGATTGATCATGTTCTTGTAATAGGGTTCACGACTTGCATGTCGATGACTATGACAACCGGCAGGAGCCATAGGAGTTGTCTTATATTATTGTATGACCTGCGTGTCAATCATAAACGCCATGTAATTACTTTACTTTATTGCTAAACGTTAGCTGTAGTAGTAGAAGTAATAGTTGGCGAGACAACTTCATGAAGACACAATGATGGAGATCATGATGATGGAGATCATGGTGTCGTGCCGGTGACAGTGATGATCATGGTGCCCCGAAGATGGAGATCAAAGGAGCAAGATGATATTGGCCATATCATGTCACTATATTGATTGCATGTGATGTTTATCATGTTTACATCTTATTTGCATAGAACGACGGTAGTAAATAAGATGATCTCTCAATAAAATTTCAAGAAAGGTGTTCACCCTAACTGTGCACCGTTGCTAAGGATCGTTGTTCCGAAGCACCACGTGATGATCGGGTGTGATAGGTTCTAACGTTCGCATACAACGGGTGTAAGCCAGATTTACACATGCGAAACACTTAGGTTGACTTGACGAGCCTAGCATGTACAGACATGGCCTCGGAACACGGAGGACCGAAAGGTCGAACATGAGTCGTATAGAAGATACGATCAACATAGAGATGTTCACCATGGATGACTAGTCCGTCTCACGTGATGATCGGACACGGGCTAGTTGACATGGATCATGTATCACTTGGAAGACTAGAGAGATGTCTATCTAAGTGGGAGTTCATTAATAATTTGATTAAATGAACTTAATTATCATGAACTTAGTCTAAAAATGTCCTTGCAAATTATGTCGTAGATAGCTCACGCTGTAGCTCCCCAGTTTTAATGATACAATCCTAGAGAAAAGTAAGTTGAAAGTTGATGGTAGCAATAATGCGGACTGGGTCCGTGATCTGAGGATTGTCCTCATTGTTGCACAGAAAGCTTATGTTTTTTATGTACCGCTAACTGCATCACTCCCTCAAGCGTTGTCTGTAGATGTTGTGAACATATGACAGGCACTTTTTGGTGACTACGTGATAGTTCAATGCGTCATGCATTACGGCTTAGAATTGAGGCACCAAAACGTTTTGAACGTCACGGAACATATGAGATGTTCTAGGAGCTGAGATTGTGATCTCAGGCTCGTGCCTATGTTGAGAGGTATGAGACCTCCAACAAGATTCTTTGTCTGCAAGATAAAGGAGAATAGCTCAATCGCTGAGCGTGTGCTCAGATTGTCTGGGTGCTACAATCACTTGAATCAAGTGGGAGTTAATCTTCTAGATGAGATAGTGATTAATGCAGTTCTCCAAGTCACTGCCACCAAGCTACTAGAGCTTCGTGATGAACTATAACATGCCAGGGATGGATAAGATGATCCCTGAGTTGTTCGTGATGTTTGACACCACGAAGGTAGAAATCAAGAAGGAGCATCAAGTGTTGATGGTTAAGTGAAACCACTAGTTTCAAAAGGGGCAAGGGCAAGAACGGAAAACTTCAGGAATGGCAAGCCAGTTGTTGCTCTAGTGAAGAAACCCAAGGTTGAGCCTGAACCCGAGACTAAGTGCTTCTGTTATGAGGAGAATGTTCGCTGAAGCGGAAAACCCCTAGATGTTTGGTAGATAAGAAGGCTGGTAATGTCAATGGAAGTATATTTGATATACGTGTTAGTGATGTGTACCTTGCTGGTACTCCTAGTAGCACCTGGGTATTGGATACCGGTTCGGTTGCTAAGTGTTAGCAACTCGAAATAAAAGCTACGGAGTAAATGGAGACTAGCTAGGTGAAAGGTGACGATGTGTGTTGGAAGTATTTCCAAGATTGATGTGATCACCATCGCACGCTCTCTCTACCTTCAGGATTTGTGATAAACCTAAATAAATGTTATTTGGTGTTTGCGTTGAGCATGAACATGATTAGATCATGATTAGTGCGATACGGTTATTCATATAAGTTAGAGAATAATGGTTATTCTGTTTACATGGATAATGCCTTCAATGGTCATGCACCCACTCGAAATGGTTTATCGAATCATGATCGTAGTAGTACACATATTCATAACATTGGTACCAAAAGATACAAAGTTAATAATGATAGTACCACATGCTTGTGGCACTGCCACGTAATGTCATATTGGTATAAATCGCATGAAGAAACTCCATGATGATGGATTTTTTTTTGACTCACTCGATTTCGAATCGGTTGAGACATGCGAGCCATGCCTCTTGGGCAAGATGACTGAGACCCCGTCATCCAATATGATGGAGCGGGCAAGTGGCTTATTGGAATTAATACATGTTGATGTATGTGGTCCAATGAGTGTTAAAACACACAGTGAATATCGTTATTTTTCTTTACCTTCACTGATGATTTGAGTGAATATGGGGATATTTACTTAAACACGAGTCTGAAATGTTTGAAAGGTTCAAGGAGTTTCACAGTGAAGATAAAGATCATCGTGACAAGAAGATGAAATTTCTACGATATGATCGTGGAGGTGAATATCTAAGTTACGAGTTTGGTATGCAATTTTAGACAATGTGGAAATTGTTTCACAGCTCACGCCTCCTGGAACACCATAGTGTGATGGTGTGTTCGAACGTCGTAGTCGTGCTCTATTGGATATAGTGAGTACTATGATGTCTCTTATCGTTTTACCACTATCGTTATGGGGTTATTCATTAAAGACAAATCCATTCACTTTAACAGGGCACCATCTAAGTCTGTTGAGATGACACCGTGAGAATTATGGTTTGACAGAAGCCTAAGCTGTCATTTCTGAATGTTTGGGGCTGCGACGCTTATGTGAAAATGGGTTTTTCACCTAGCGAGCTCAAACCCAAAGCAGACAAATGCATCTTCATAGAATACCCTAATGAGACATTGGGTATACCTCCTATCTCAGATCCAAGCGCAAAAGGTGTTTGTTGCTAAGAACGGGTCCTTTCTTGAGAAAGAGTTTCTCTCGAAAGAATTGAGTGGGAGGAAGATAGAACTTGATGAGGTTGTTGAACCTTTGTTTCAACCAGAGAATAGCGCAACACAGAAAGATGTTTCTGTAGAGCCTACTCAGTTGAAAAGGAAGTTAATGATGATGATCATGAAGCTTCGGATCAAGTCACTATCGAACCTCGTAGGTCGACAAGGACGCGTACTGCTCCTGAGTAGTACGACAACCCTGTCTTGGAAATCATGTTGTTGGACAACGATGAACCTACGAACCATGGAGAAGCGATGGTGGGCCCGGATTCCAACAAATGGCTAGGAGCCATGAAATCCGAGAAAGGATCCATGTATGAAAACCAAGTATGGACTTTGGTAGACTTGCCTGTTGAATGGTAGGTCGTTGAGTACAAATGGACCTTTGAGATGAACATAGACGCTAATGGTGAATTGTCACCGTTTATAAAGCTCGACTTGTCGCAAAGAAGTTTCCGCCAAGTTCAAAGAGTTGACTGCGATGAGATTGTCTCATCTGTAGCGATGCTAAAAGTCTATTACAATTTTGTTAGCGGTTGCTGCATTTTTCGATTAGGAAATCTGGCAGATGGATGACAAAACAAGGTTTCCGTAATGGTTTCTGTGAGGAAGAGTTGTATGTGATACAACCAGAAGGTTTTGTCAATCCTAAGGATGCTAATAATATGCAAACTCCAGCGATCCTTCTATGGACTGGAGCAAGAATCTCGGAGTTGGAATATATGCTTTGATGAGGTGATCAAAGTGTTTAAGTTTATACAAAGTTTATGAGAAACTTGTATTTGCAAGAAAGTGAGTGGGAGCACTATAGAATTTCTTATAAGAATATGTAGTTGACATATTATTGATCGGAAATGATGTAGAATTTCTGGAAGAGCATGAAGGGTTGTTTGAAAAGAGTTTTTTCAAAGGAAGACCCAGATAAAGCTACTATTTTATTGAGCATCAAGATCTATAGGGATAGATCAATTCGCTTGATAAGTTTTTTCGACGAAGACATACCTTGACAAGTTTTTGAAGGAGTTCAAAATAGATGGGTCAAAGAAGGAGTTCTTGACTGTATTGTAAGGTGTGAAATTGAGTAAGACTCAATACCCGACCACGACAGAAGATAAAGAAAAGATGAGTGTCATCTCCTATGCTTTAGCCATAGGCTCTATATAGTATGCCATGCTGTGTACCGCACCTGTGTGTGCCTTGCCATGAGTCTGTCAAGGGGTACAAGAGTAATCCAAGAGTGGATCACTGGACAATGGTCAAAGTTATCCTTAGTAACTTGAGAACTAAGGAAATATTTCTCGATTATGGAGGTGATAAAGAGTTCATCGTAAAGGGTTACGATGATGCAAGCTTTAACTCCAATCCGGATGACTCTTAGTAAAAATCTGGCTACGTATAGTGGAGCAGCCATTTGGAATAGCTCCAAGTGGAGCGTGGGAGCAGTATCTACAAATATGACATGGAAAGTTTGCAAGGTACACACGGATCTGAATGTCGCAGACCCGTTGACTAAAACCTCTTTCACGAGCAGAACATGAACGAACCCCAGAACTTATTGGGTGTTAATCACATGATGATATGATCATATGGTGATGTAAGTGTTAATCACATGGTGATGTGAACTAGATTATTGACTCTAGTGCAAGTGGGAGACTGTTGGAAATATGCCCTAGAGGCAATAATAAAATGGTTATTATTGTATTTCCTTGTTCATTATAATTGTCTATTGTTCATGCTATAATTGTGTTAACCGGAAACCATAATACATGTGTGAATACACAGACCACAACATGTCCCTAGTGAGCCTCTAGTTGACTAGCTCGTTGATCAATAGATGGTCACGGTTTCATGGCCATGGACATTGGATGTCGTTGATAACAGGATCACATCATTAGGAGAATGATGTGATGGACAAGACCCAATCCTAAGCATAGCACAAGATCGTGTAGTTCGTTTGCTAAAGCTTTTCAATGTCAAGTATCGTTTCCTTAGACCATGAGATTGTGCAACTCCCGGATACCGTACGAATGCTTTGGGTGTGCCAAACGTCACAACGTAACTGGGTGGCTATAAAGGTGCACTACGGGTATCTCTGAAAGTATCTGTTGGGTTGGCACGAATCGAGACTGGGATTTGTCACTCCGTGTGACGGAGAGGTATCTCTGGGCCCACTCGGTAAGACATCATCATAATGAGCTCAATGTGACTAAGGAGTTAGCCACGGGATGATGTATTACGGAACGAGTAAAGAGGCTTGCCAGTAACGAGATTGAACAAGGTATGGGGATACCGACGATCGAATCTCGGGCAAGTACCATACCGATAGACAAAGGGAATTGTATACGGGATTGATTGAATCCCCGACATCGTGGTTCATCCGATGAGATCATCGTGGAGTACGTGGGAGCCAACATGGGTATCCAGATCCCGCTGTTGGTTATTGGCCGGAGAGGTGTCTTGGTCATGTCTACGTGTCTCCCGAACCCGTAGGGTCTACACACTTAAGGTTCGATGACGCTAGGGTTATAGGAAAATGGTATACGTGATTACCGAAGGTTGTTCGGAGTCCCGGATGAGATCCCGGACGTCACGAGGAGCTCCGGAATGGTCTGGAGGTAAAGATTGATATATAGGAAGTCCAGTTTTGGTCACCGGAAAGTTTTCGGGCTCATCGGTAGTGTACCGGGAGTGCCGGGAGGGTGCCGGAGGACCCCCGAGAGGGGTGTGACGACCAAAGGACCTCATGGGCCCTTAGAGGAGGTGTGCCAGCCCATATTGGGTCGGCCAAGACCATCTATGTGGGCCCATGTGGCTGGAGATAAGGAGATAAGGCAAAAGGGATTTAAAAGGAGGAGATCCACCTCCCTTGTGGGAGGTGGACTCTCCCTTTAATTCGGCCGGCCCTCTCCTCTTTGGAGTAGAGTCCAAGCCAGCCCTCCACGTCCCTCCTCCTATATATACTTGAGGTTTTGGATGTTTTGAGACAAGATTTGATCTCTCTCTCTCACGGCAAAGCCCTACCTCTCTTCTTCCTCCTCCGCAGCGCTTAGGCGAAGCCCTGTCGGAATACCTTGCTACTCCACCACCACCACGCCGTCGTGCTGTTGTTGGAGCCCTTCCCCAACCTCTCCTTCCTCCTTGCTGGATCAAGGTGTTGGAGACGTCACCGGGCTGCACGTGTGTTGAACGCGGAGGTGCCGTCCGTTTGGCACTTGATCGGATCTACCGCGATCTGAATCGCTGCGAGTACGACTCCATCAACCGCGTTCTTGTAACGCTTCCGCTTAGCGATCTTCAAAGGTATGAAGATCCACTCTCCCCTTGCTCGTTGCTGGTTTCTCCATAGATGGATCTTGGTGAACGCGTAGGAAATTTTTTGATTTACTACTACGTCTCCCAACAGGCCAAGCCTCCTCCTCTCTTCCTCCTATATATACTGGAGGTTTTAGGGTTTTTGGCACTAGATTTTCAGCCATGTGCTACCCGTTCCTCCAGTGCATAGTTTCTCCTCTAGATCGGATTTCTGCAGTGCTTAGGCGAAGACCTGCGGAATAGCTCCACCACCACCGCCGGAGCGCCGTCATGCTGCCGGAGAACTCTTCTACCTCTTTGCTCCCTCTTGCTGGATCAAGAAGGCGGAGATCGTCATCAAGTTGTACGTTTGCTGAACGCGGAGGTGTCGTCCATTCGGCGCTAGATCGGAAGGACCGTGATCAAGATTGCGAGACGGATCGTGATGAGATCGCGGGACGGATCGTGATGAGTTCGCGAGACGGATCGTGATTGGATCGCTGGACGGATCATGATGAGATCGCGGGACGCTCGGCGATTTGGATCGCGAAGACGTTCGACTACACCAACCGCGTTTCTTAACGCTTCCCGCTTAGCGACCTACAAGGGTATGTAGATCCACTCTCCCTCTCGTAGATGCTCATCACCATGGATAGATCTTGCGTGTGCGTAGGAATTTTTTTGTTTCCCATGCAACGTTCCCCAACACGGCCACCTTAAGGGTGTGGTTAGTCATCTCATTCTGGGTGGGGGAGTTACCCACTTGCAGTATGCAGACGACACCATGATTATGGTAGAAGGTTCAGATTCGGACATTGTTAATCTTAAGTTCCTTTTTCTCTGCTTTGAGGAAATGTCTGGAGTTAAGATTAACTTCGGCAAGAGCGAGGTTGTGGTCCTTGGCTACTCGGAGCTTGAGAAGCACAGGATCGCGGATAACCTCAATTGTAGGCTGGCTTCATTCCCCATATCTTACTTGGGGATGCCCCTGGTTGAGTCCAGGATTTTTGTGAGTGGGTATGATCCGCTTGTGGGACGAGTAGCGTCCCGTGCGGAGCCCTGGTGTGGTAGGTTCACTTCTAAAGGGAGCAAAACTGTCCTCATTAGCTCTAACCTTGCTAGCCTCCCCATGTATATGATGGGGATGTACATCTTGTCCGAAGGTGTGCATAGCTCCTTTGACAAGGAGCTGGCTGGGTTCTTCTGGCAGGCGGGGGATGGCCGGCCTAAGTACCATATGGTGAAATGGGCCGACATCTGCTTGCCGAAGGACCGAGGTGGGTTGGGTATCCCTGCGTGCCGCCGTATGAACGTTGCGCTCATGCTTCATTGAGTTAGGCGAATCTTGTGGGGTGATGGGGGTCTGTGGCTGCAGCTGATTGAGTCCAAGTACTTGCAGGGCCAGCCCCTCTTGGCTTGATCGCACTCGGCTGGGTCCCAGTTCTGGAAATCTATCCAGGCCATCAAGGATGAGGTTAGGCTGGGTTTGCGGTTCTCGGTTGGTAATGGGTCTCGGACCTAGTTTTGGTTGGACCCCTGGCCTGATGGGGAGCCTCTCCGCATTCGGTTCCCGAGGCTCTTTGCGATTTGTGACGACCCGATTGTTCTTGTCTCTACGGCTGCTTTGGATGAGGGGTGGAGCATTGCGTTCCGACGCTCATTCGGACCAGCTGAGGTGCAAGAATGGGCAAACTTGAGGGAAGTAGTCCCTCTTCCTTTATCCCAGGATCCTGACACTGTTTCTTGGAGTCTTTCGCCCTCGGGAGAGTTCTCCTTAGTTCGGCCTATCAGGCGCTGTGCCGGCTGCCGGTTCTCTAGTGGTGGTTCTCTTCTGGTTATCACAGTGGAAGGCACCGATGCCACTGAAGATCAAGATTTTCGTGTGGCAGCTCTCCGAGATAGCTTACCTTCGGGGACCGAGGTGCTTAAATACCATGGTCCAGGCAATGGACTTTGCGCCCTTTGCCTCGTCCCGGAAACGGGAACGCACATTATGTTCTCGTGCGTAGCAGCGCATGTACTTTGGTACTTTGTTCATGAGGCTTTGGGTCCGGAGTGGGAGGCTCATGACCTTGCAGAGTTTCTGCAGGTAAGGGCCACTCAGGTTGGCCGTAAGCGCCGATTGTTCTGGTTCATCTTCGCGGCTATGACTTGGACCCTTTGGACTACTCGCAATAAGATGGTAATTGAGCGGATATTCTCGCGGTGTGCCTCTGACTCGTTCTTCAAATTTCTTGCCTTCTTGCAGCACCGACATCCGCTCGCTAGACCGAAAGATCATGTCCGGCTTCAGCTCTATCTGGACGCACCGCTGGCTTTTGCGCGCCGGCTTTCCGACCGGTCGCCTGCTTTGTAGGTTGCCCCTGGTGGCCTTTTATGTTTCTTCTTCTTTTTTTGGGCGTGCTTGTGTTGTGGTCCCAGCAGTTTCTTTCTTTGACTATGGTTGAGACGCGGTTCTATGGATGTTTGCTTTATCTATAAAGCGGGACAAAAGCCTGTTTCGAGAGAATATTTGTCTGGTTGCTGAGCCAGCCCATGTTGTGTCTCATACATGCATTGTAGGCGAGAAAACCAAAAAGAAATAAATTTCTTTTGTTATGGTTTATTGTTTATTCAGAATTATGGTTTATTGTTTCTATATTATGGTTTTCAATCAAGCGTATTTATTTTTCTTCTTCTTTGATTTGTTTCTTTCCTTTTTCTCTTTCTTATCTTTCTTGTTTCTATTTTTATCCTTTATTAATTACTTGAATATTTTTTAAATACATAATTGTATAATGCTTTGTACACTTTCTAAATTTATAAGCATATTTTCAATTTTTTGGCTTTATTTTTCTCATTTTATTTTAAAATATGATCCCTATTTTGTTTTCATTTCCTTATATTTTTTCCATTTCACTTTTTTGTATCTTTTATTTTAAAATATTGTGGCTCTTCTTTTGTTCATAGTGTTTCCCAAAAAAATCCCCTTGTGTAAGGATGTTCAACAAGTTTGAGTTTCGTTTGACCGTTCCTTTTCTATTTCCAGGTTTCATGTATGAGTGGGTAGGCTCGTGGGTAGGGTTAGGGTTCTTGGAGAGAACCCTCTTCTTGTGGGCGGTAACAACAATGGTGACGCCCGCGGATGTTACCTCCTCCTTTGGAGGCGCCAGTGAGGATCCCCTTCCTTTTCTTCGGGAATCTCGGTTGCAAACCTAAACCTCTAGGTTTTAGCAGCGGCTTAGCTATGGGATGAGGGGGACAATGAGAGTGCTAGACTGTCAGTGGTGGGTATTGTGTGATAATTGGGTTCTTGCTTTGGCGACAATTCTCTTCCATTATTGTTCCCTCGGATGCACCACTCCGGTTAATTACACTAGTCCAACATGGCTTTTTAAGGGTATTCCGCAACACCGTCGCTCAAACCAGCGGCGAAGCCACACATAAGTTGTGCAGTCAGTTGACTACACAACTCTTGGGGGAAAACATATTACAGCAAGTATAAATCATGCAGAAAATATAAAAATATGTACATTTGACTACACAAGATTTTATTTTTGGCACCGCCACTAGCTCAAACTATGGTGGTTGTCACTACGATCAAAGATGAGGCCTGATTTTGGGCCATTGCGGAGACGAAGTAGTTGCGCAATGTAATACCGCGAGAGTAATTTGTTGTTCCCCTGCTTCACGTGTCGATGTCTAAAACCTTCTCTCTTAATTAAGGAAAATGGCAAGTTTTTTTCCATATTTAAAAAAAGTAAGGCAAGAAGCAGACATTCTTGCAAAAAAAAAACAGACATTCTCGAAATAAAAAGGCACTATATCAAATCTGAAATTCTCTCGCCCGTTTGTGCTTTCTCGCTTACGCTTCTGGCATTACCTTCTTTAAAACTTACTAGATCTCTTTGTAAAAACCTTTGATTTGGTTCTTTCAGCAAGATAGTCAGGGCATCAGGATTGACATTTTCTTTCCTTTTCACCTATCCAAATAAATTTCTGGCTAATAAAATGACCACACACTTTGATGACAACCATTTCGGATTTCCCCATGCAATATTTTGATTGAAGAAATCCAGGAAATACCAAACGTCAATCAAAATCGATTCCTCTTGCGTAGAATATCAAATCAGTTCTGTCTGTGATAACTTGGCGCACTCTCTCTTCGAGGAAAAAAAGAGGAGAAGAACTTGTGCAGGAGATGGTCTCAGTTACCGACTGAATTTCAAAGAGGACGCCACCCAACAAAAGAAAAAAACCAGTGTTTCCTCGAAGAACTTGCACCTACCAGGCAGCGGCGGAGCTATGTTGGTTGCTGCAGGGGCCTTGGCCCCCTCCCCCCCCAGCCTAGACTAAAGCACGTGAATTTTTTTTTGAGAGAGGTTAGATTAGAAAAAGCATAGGCTTTTGGCCCCCAAACATCCATATTTTATGTTTAGCCCCCCCAAGACATCTTGCCTAGCTTCGCCAGTGCTACCAGGCACGGTGTAATGCTGGAGTAGTACGACATTAGCCGATTGTGACTCAGCTCATTTCAGTGAACCACACGCAAGGCATCCATCAGTGATCACCAGTTCACAACCATACTGAAACCGGAAACCTCCTGTAACATGCAGGTCAGATACAGATTAGGCAGAACATTATCACGTACGTACCTATCGATGCGTCCAAGACATTTTGTCCGTCCACCTGCCCTTAGGATACGTCTGTCCGTGGGATACAGCTAAAATGTGCACTGATCTAAAACTGATCGTTCCTGAGCTGTTCTTACGCGTCCACTTCATGGACGTTCAGAGTTGCATGTCTGTCTTTTCAAAAAAAAAAAAGAGTTGCATGCCTGCCTGGTGGTGCCAAAGCTGGTAACCTTGTGAAATGAATGGACGTCTCGCCTACTCTGCCCAGCTTAGTAACAAGAAAAAATGGCGTCCAACTTGAACACTTGGCCGCCTAGTAATCCTGTACGAACTACGAATAGCAAGCCGTAACAAAGGTGGTGCGGTGCGGTGCAGCGCTGCCACCTGCCGTTGATCGAGGATCCGACGCGCAACGATCGATTAAGGCTCGTTCCCGCTGGATGAACAGTACGAGCACGACGTCGCTGGGCTATAAATTCAGGCGCCCGCTGCACACCCCTGCACATCATCCAGATCCCCACCCCCTAACACTACCAGTAGCACTCTCCCAGTGTGAGTGTGCGTGACTTGGGAGCTCGATCGCGCAATGGCGGCTCGCGGCGGAAAGGCCCTGGTGCTGGCCATGCTGATCTCCGTCCTCCTGGTCCAGGGGACCCTTGGGGAATTCCGATTCCGATGCTGCCACTGCCACGAGTTCCGCAGGTGCAGGCTCGAGCATTCCAATCCAGGCCCGGATGAAGACCACTGCATCCTGAAATCCTTCAAGAACTGCAGAGCTGACTTCCACAATGGCTGCCCCAAGGCGGGCTGCAAGCACCGTGCTGACCCCGGTGAGTTCTCCTTCATCCCCGTCTTCGAGCTTATGCCATATGTTCTCTGCAAATTAATTTAGAGTAACTGTTGATCATCTTGCTGATGAATCTTGGCAGACATGGGTGCGGCCTTTGCAGCCGGTGGTCGCAACCTCGGCGAGGCCGACGGCGCCGGAGAGGAAACAGCTGCATGAGGGCTGGGCTGCTGGAGGGTCAGGGTGGTATGTTGGAACGGACAAGAAATATTCGGCCACTGCCCAGGCTGAGAATACATAATATTAACTAGAATAAATAAATAATGCCATACCATCCTTCCTTCATAGTAGTAGATTGTTATGACTGATGAATGTGCTGCCACTTGGAACGTTCGCTGTCCTGGTTATATATGAACTTGAGCATGTGCCTGTCGTTTTACATATGATCAATCAGTGAGAAAGGCTTGGCTTCTTAGTCATGTGTTTATCTCTTGCGTCAGTTCACGTAATTTGCTGAAGTCAGGCCAGGCCGTGTTTTACCCCGCACGTCCATATGATTGCTGGAGATACGTTTGCACAAAGAAGAGATCCAAATAAGCTAACGAGTAAAAAACAACAGCAACATAACGAGATCCAAATTGGCTTGTTAATATTGTTATATGGTCTTGCAGTGAAATATAAACCCATCTATACTAGTATATTATTGGTACATAGATGCATGGCTTCCTCCAACACCTTGTAGCAGAGGAAGTACTATATGCTTTATTTATTCATCCAGCAATGGAACATTCTTTTCTTACGAATTCTACAATACAAGCAAATCTGCGAAGCCCGGTGTAACCTCTGAGAAATCTAAATTAGTCTATACACAAGAAGAGAGCACTATTTTCTGCCCCAAGGCCCAAGCCCTCACAAGGACCGTGAACCTATACCCTGACAAAGTTCTCAGCACATCCAGAGTCCATCCATCCAGGCACCCAATCCATGCGATATCGAACCATTCGCCCTTGCTCGCAGCTCTGAACCTTCTTCTTCTTCTTCTTCTACTTATGCATCTTCTTCTTCTTCTACTTGCTAAACGCTGCTATACTTCGCTCCCTCCATCCTTGCCTCTGAACCTCTGCAGGTCGTACCGGCACGACGCGATGGCCTCCGTGATGGTCAGGAACACGCTCTCCTCTCCAACGGCATCCTTGATGTACCCTGAAACCACCATTTTCTCCGTCACCTGGAGCCCAGGATTCACCAGAGCTATCTGAAAATCACCGACAGCACGACATCAGATTCTTCTGAAACTGAACATTCACAGTTGGTGCTTAGCAGTAACTTGTAGTGTTGGTTTTTTTGTTTAATTAATTACCCTGATCCCCTTCCGGTCCAGGCCCTTGTGAACTTCTCCTAGCATCCCGATCCCGGTGTTGTCAATTGAAGTAACACCTGCCGTGTTCAGTTATGTCAAGCTAATGATCAACGACACCCGAAGAAAGCAGATGAAATGGGAGGGTTAAATGTTAATTACCACCAAGATCAAGAACCAGGCATTGCAGGTCTTGCCCGTGCCCCTTGCAAATGTGCTCCTCTTCTTCAACCCATCTCAAAATCCTACAACACACGGTGGTAAGTATAACATCTCAATTACGCGATAAGATCATCATAAACCTAAAGGTGGTGTCGTCGTGCTCGGCGCACCTCTCTCGCAGGTAGCCCGCGTTGACGAAGTATATAGGAGAGCCCAGCTGCAAGATGAGGATGTTGGGGACGCTCTTGGCATTCGGGTATTGCTTTACGTCGCGAAAGACCTCGGCCCCCATTATGGTTCCGAGCTTGAATGTTGCCGGCCTAGCCACGTACAGCAATGCCCTGAGCACAGACAAGCCTACCTGCAAATGCGGGTAAATGTTGCTTGCACATCAATAAACATTGTCCAGGGTAACATGATCACCACGGCACTACTAGCTTAAAACGCGATAACTAAGTAGTGCTAGAAAGCAGCACGAGATTCTTACTGATGCGCTAAGGCCGATGACCATGGTGAAGAAGATGACGCCCAAGAAAGCGACCATGCAGATGCAGAAGTCGAACTTGTCGACCCTGTAGAGGTGGATGAACTCCTTGACCTTTATCAGCCCGATCATGGCCACGACGATGATGGAAGAGAGGGCCACCAGTGGGGTGTACTTGAACAGAGGAGCCAGGAACAGCAGCACCAGCAATATGCACACCGACATCACCACGTTCGACATCGGCGTCTTGCACCCGGCGTCGAAGTTCACCGCCGACTTGGAGAAGGGCCCTGCAACGTACAACAAACGCCTTTGTCATTGCCAACAGTCACAGATTCAGACAATACATATCGCTCTCTGAACATAATCTGCAGAGGCTGGCTAGCTAGTTTAATCGTGATGAGTACCTGTGGTAAGGTAACAGGAGGTGAAAGAACCGACGATGTTCATCATACCAAACGCAATCATCTCCTTGTTACCGTCGATCTGTTCGTTCTTGATCATGGCCAAGCTTCGTCCCACAGCTATTCCTTCCTGAAAGTGATCAACATAGATATATAAATACGTCGATGAGAAAGGTCTTGGCATGGCAAAGAGATTGTAAAATTCGTGATGATCAAACGTACCGCAAGTGCAAGGATCCCAGACAAGAGTCCTGCTTTCACAGCTATCCCTACGTGCTTGCCATCGAACTTCAACTGTGAAATGGAGATTGGATTGACCCCTTTCTTGAGGTCACCAACCTGTTGCACGCAGCGAGCAAAGACACCGTGTAGTTAGGCAGAAACTGAAACAGATCTTGGCTCTGGACTCCTAAGAGCATACATGATAAAAGTAAAAAATGGAGGGTGACCTACAATTGGGATGCCGTGCTCATCACCGTGGACAAGGAAATCAAAGATGCCTCCGATGACGACAACCATGAACGGCGCGATGGCCGACACCCAGAACAAATGTGGCATTTTCTTTCTCTGATATTTTGCAAAGAAGAAGAAGAAGAAAACAAGTAATACTAACACTTAAAAGAAGGGGAAATCAGCAGTGGATTATGTTAGTAGCATATACTTTTGACTGGATTCGAGTATTGTCTAAGTAAAATCCCCACTTACCAGATGCTTACTGGAGAGCAAGAAGAGGATGAAGCATATGCCGAGAAGTGCACTCTGCCATCTCCACTAGCAAAAAAACAAAGAGGAAACACATAGTTCAGCTGAGGATCCCCATGACTGGTGCAGTTACCATCAGAGATCGTTTCTTTCAAAAACAACAACGTGGCACTGCTACACGTCGACTTCTCGTGTGCACAAATGGGAACCGTCTGTGACAATCATCACGAACGTGGTCACAGGACTGTCCAAAACGAGCACGAGAAGGACATTTCCTAGGCAGACGTAAATAGTACTAATATTGTTTGTTTCCTCGTGCGTTTTGTTTTTGTATACTTTTGTACTACTTGAGTAGTGAAGATTGTTGATACTTGAACTTTAATAAATACTACTTCCTTCGTTTCAAAATAACTATCCCTGATTTACTACAATTTTATACTAATTTTGTACTAAATCAGCGACACTTATTATGAGACAGAGAGAGTATATGGATGTGTACGTCGCAGTGATGCAGAGAGCCCGTGGTTATCCTCATTTTCTTGAAAAAAAGGGTTCAACCATTGGCTAATTTAATTCGAGAAATTCATACTCGGTTATTCCTACACGGGAGGAGTTCCTTTTCTTTTCTTGCTAAACGGTTGTTCCTCGGAGAAGTTCCAGGGGCGGTTACGGCAATTTCCTCCCAATAGACTAGCTAGCGCAGTCATGCCTTTCTAGTTTCTAGGGTGCGGCTGCATGCTACGTGTGGTAGTTAGTACATTCATTGGGCATCAAGTAAAGGGAGCACTAAAAATGGAACAGAGACCACCGGACCAGAAAAAACCTGGAAACTAGAGGAGTGGCCAAGAAAACCAGACCTTCTCCAGTGCCGGCGGCGGCAGAGGGACAGGTGCGCAGTGGTAGAGGTAGTACGTGGGATGGGATGCCGGACCGAATTAAAAGGGAGCTTATTAGTACCTCGTGTCTGTATCTGAAGATGGAGCCGACGACGGAGATGAGGTCGGTCTTGGGGGTGAAGTGCTTCATCCCCAGAAGCCCCTTGAGCTGCTGCATTATGATGATCATCGCCGTGCCGCCCATGAACCCGGTGATCGTCGATCGCGACAGGAAGTCCACTATCAGCCCTAATCTTCACCAGCCAAAGTCCACAGTTAACAAAACAATCATCAAGCCATTTGGGAATGGGAAATTAATCATGAGGTACGTAGTGCGCCGGCCGGTAGTAGGACTGGCAGTGCATACATACATACCTGAAGACGCCTAGGGCGGTCTGGAAGACGCCGGTGAAGAAGGCAGAGGTGTAGAAGAGCTGCAGGTAGAGCTCCGGGTTGTCCTCCGGCGACACCTCGTCCTCGATGATGGACGCCAGCAGCAGGGACGCCGCCGCCACCGTGCCCACCGCCAGGTTGTTGGAGCTCCCGAACACCGCGTACAGCAGCGGCGGCACGAAGCTCGAATCTGGAAACACCCATCGATCGAGCACGATTAATCCAGACGGAGACGCAGGGAGACGGACGATGATTAATTAGTTGGCGCGCATGCAGCGCAACCGTGTACTATATGCGTCCAAATCTCAACCGTCCCCGGGCCGCGCGATACAAGAAGTACGTACAGAGGCCGATGACGGGCGGGAGGTTGGCGAGGCCGGCGTAGCTGATGCCCTGCGGGATGGCGAGGCTGGCGATGGTGAGGCCGGAGAGGAGGTCGAACTTGAACTTGTCGATGCCGTAGTGGGGCACCCACTCGAGCGCCGGCACGAAGTACTTGAGCGCGCCCCACGCCCGCTCCGCCGGCGGCAGCGCGCTGAACCCGCGGAACGGGTCGTCGGGGAAGAAGGTCTCGGCGAGGCCCGAGCGCAGCGCCTCGGAGAAGGGCCGGCGCGCCGTCAGGTTCACCCGCTCCCCCGCGCCGCCCTGGTGGTGCATCATGCGGCGGCCGTCGTCGCCGGACGCCGTCCCCATGTCACTCACTGCGTCACTACGCGCCCAGACCCAGATCGCGCGTCGGGCGGTGGATCCGGAGGTGCGTGGAGAGAGGGGAAGAGACGAAGCAGAGTGAGTCGCCAATGGGAGGGGGGCGGCGATGGAGAGAGGGAAAGCAGAGGGGAGCGCGGTCCAGTCGGACGTGCTTCTGCTTGGCGTGTGGCTGATCTCCTCCCTCGCCTAATTATGGGCTGTGCTAGCGGCGGGGGCCGGGGAAGAAGCGGACCGAGACGATCCAAGGCGGAGTGTGGGTTGCGCGGAGGGGGCGGGACGAGTGGCGCGCGCCTCTGCGGCTGTCTCTACGTGCGGCGAGCGAGCGATCCAGTCAGTTGCTGTGCTCGGATCGGGCGCGCGCATGGCGGTTTATATAGACGGCGACGGGGGCCGGGGAGGGGGGAGCCGATCGACGACGTGGGGCGCGCGCGGCGGTTTTGGAGGGCCGGATGGGGCTGTGCGTGGCGCGCGAGGTGGCGCAAGCGATAGACATGCGCGCGTGACGCGACTGCTGATGCGGAACTGCCCGTCGGGTGGTGGCGCCTGCATGCACCACCGGATCTGAGCGTACGTGCGCGAGTTCACTTTGCGACTTGGAGGAGGAGGATTAGGCGGAATTCTCCTGACGCGTGAGGCGATCGAGGGCGCGAAAAAGTTGTGGACGAGGATATTTCTTTCGCGTGGATTGTTAGGATCAAATTGGACAAGTAACTGTGCAAAAGCGACGGGAGGTTTCCGCATGTGCGCACGTACCAGGTTTACGATGGATGCACGGATCTTGTTAGTTTCGGTTAACCAGATGTGGCGACGGATCGAATAATAGCCACTGTCCATAGATTGATTATTAACCAGAATTGCTTCTGACCATAACTCTTTTTTTTTGCGAGAAAGGAACTTTCATTAGTGAACCTGGATGATTTTTTTTAGGATAAAGGAGTTTTATTCCATATGCATAGGGTTACAATCGCGAGGCAACAAGTCCTTAATACACGGCGGACCTCTATCAATCCATACAACAGTAGTACTTTCTGTATGACTGTACCATGCCAACCGATTTGTCACCCTATTTTGCCCACGTTTAATTTTTAGAGGAACAAACTCCCTATCTATCAGAAGATGTTTAATTTCAGCAACCAAATGACCATATGTCGACCTGTTGAGACTCTCACCAGTCAACGTCAAGAGAGCCACCGAGGAATCTGACTGAACAATAATTGACAAAATACAATGCTGAACTGCTAAAGCCAAACCCTGCATTAATGCAGCTAACTCCGTCTCCAACATCATTACAATTAAACAAGCAACGATATGCAGCAAATATGACACTTTCATCTTGTCTCCTTAGAATCATCCCAGCTGCTGCTGAACCATCTGCTTGCGAGAAAGCCCCGTCCACGAACAAGGCAGCCCAATCAACAGGTGGCGCGGCCATGGCTTAGGAGAACCAGCCACCGCCCGGTTGTGAACTGCAGGACTGATCTCCTACGTAGACATCTTCTGTACAGTTTGCCAAAATATTGAGCAGCCAATCTTTCCCTGAATCCACTAGCAATTCCTGTTCAAGCAATATCCAGATTGTTCGCATTTGTGTCCACACCGTACGTGCATGCTCGCATGAGACCAGGGCATGGAAACTGGTCTCCTTCTCCCTTGCACACAGCGGACAAGTATCTTTTGTACAAATGTGCCGATACTTCTTGCAAGCATTTGTTGCAAGAGCGCCTGACACTGCTTTCCATGATGTTATTCTCATCTTGAGTGGAACTTGGGCGCCCCAGATGCACTTCCGAATAGGCCGCCGACCGGAGGGGTTAGTACTGGATGAACCCAACGAGCCAGTGAGGCACTGACTTTCCGTCGCTAGCCGGTACGCGCTTCTGACAGTAAACTGCCCATTCCTCTCCGGAAACCAAGCAATAAAGTCTTGGCCACTTCTCGGAGACGTCCTGATCTTAAGAATTTCACAAACGTCCAAGTCCTAAAAGTGCTCCTAGAGTCTTTGCACATTCCAAGCCCCATGCTCGTTTAGAAAGTCGGCCACCCAATTGAATCTATAGTTTCTCTTAGCCTAAAATTATGCCTCCTAGGAATCCATGTATCTCTTCATGTCTTTATCAAAGAACCATCTCCAACGCGCCATATTATATCCTTTTTCAGGAGCTCTAATCCATGTACAATCCCCTTCCACACCGCAGACGAGCTCATGGAAAAGACCGTATCCAACAGATTTCTGTTAGGATAGTATTTCGTCCGTAATAACCGAGCACAAAGACTACCCAGACTCTCCAGCAGATGCCAGGCTTGCTTAGCTAGCAAAGCCTGGTTGAAAGCACACATGTCTCTAAATCCCATGCCATCCATAGCTTTTGGTAATATCATTTGCTCCCAACTTAGCCAAGACATCTTTTTCTTCCCATTTTCCACCCCCACCAGTACCGCCTCATCATTCTAGTTAGGTCATCACACACAAATGCGATCATTACATTTAACAACGACTATGTAGACATACCGAGGAGCTGCCGGACTTGGAGGAGATACAACAAATGGCCAGAAGGAGCTTTATCCAAAGTGTTTCGTGTCGGGCTTTGTAAGAAGAGAGGACGAATATCGGTGCAAGAGATTCAATGAGAACTGGTTGTCGAAAGGTGATAATAATATTACCACCACATAATTGATAATGGTAGAAAAAACAAGGAAGAACAACATGTTTTCTCTCAAGGAGGGTGATAGTGTCATCCAGGGGATTGATGATTTGTTGCAACTTGCCACATTTTATTATAAGACACTATTTAGTCATGCAGGAGGTTTTAAATGCAAGCTGAGGAGTGATGTGTGGAGTGAGGCGGAAAAACTTTCTAAGAATGATATGAGAGACCTTTGTATAGCTTTTGAGGGAGAGGAAATACAAAATGTCATTGATATTGTGAAGAAAAATAAGGCATTTGGTCTTCATGGATTTCCTATATAATTCTATAAAGCGAGTTGGCCTTTTATCTGGAAGCGTGTTGGCTTTTTCGAACTCCATTAAGGGGACCCAAACTTGAGTGGATTTAATTTTGGAGTACTAACGGATGTTGACACGATCCACCAAATTAGACCCATATCTCTACCCCTTGTGTTCATCAAAATCTTTTCAAAAGCTATGACTATGAGGGTCTCTCCCTATATGAATAAGCTGACCTCTTCTTGTCAAAATGCCTCCATAAAAGGGACAGACATCATTGATCGATGGTGTGATATCTTTGCATGAGTCAGAAGGAAGAAACAACACAAGGTTGTATTAAAATTGGATTTTGAGAAAGCATATGATAAAGTGAAACGTGGTTCGTCTTTCATTTCTTGGATGAGAGAGGATTTAAAGAAACCTCGATGAAATGGTTTAAGGAAGTTGTGAAGGGTGGGACCCTAAAATTGAACGTCAAGATCAACGATACATTCGAAAGGTATTTTTGGAGTTTAAAGGGTGTGAGGTAAGGTTGTCCACTTTCACATTTCCTGTATAGCTACTTATTGTTCGATATGATCATATTCATTCATGGTGACATGGAGTTTACCAAAAATATGAAACTACCTTTGTACTTGTTTGAACAGATTTCTGGTCTGAAAGTCAATTTTCAAAAGAGAGAGGCACTAAAGGTGTTGCATGGTGAGAAACAACATAGATGGATTTTGATTTCATAGTTGAACCACTACCATATGTCCATGAGTTTACTTTACGATTTGGACGAGGATTAGGCGGGATTATCCTAATGCGCGAGGGCACAATAATGTTGTGGTCGGGAAAGAGTGAGAGAGGATTCTGTCGCATGCATTAGGATCAAACAGTACAAGTAACTATGCAAAAGCAATGGGACGTTACACATGTGCGCACATACCAAGTTTACGATGGATGCACGGATCTTATTCGTTTCAGTTAACCATATGTGGTGACCGGTCTTGGACATTGTCCATAATTTGATTAGCCAGAATTATTTCTGACCATCGCCCATTACTTCTGGATATGCTATTACACCCAGATCAATTAGATTTGAACTCAACTGGCTTAAGAAAGATGATTTCTTTTGGCTGGCAAAGTACGTGTTCAAAATCTGGTTTGAATGTGTGAAGGTCAGGAATTTCTTAGATGTTGTCCAAATTAAGCTGAAAAGGTAAGCATATATCTGGGGGGTGGATTAAGTGGTCATGTTTTGAAAAACAAGTTTGCCTTTACTGAGGAACTGTCAGATTTGGAGGAGATGCAATCTTTAAATAATGAACAAATGGCCAGAAGGAGTTTTATCCATTGTGTTTCGTGTTAGGCTTTGGAGGAAGAGGACGGAAATTGTTACAAGAGATTCAGTGAGAACTGGTTATTGAAAGTTCATAATAATATAGTTACTACCACATAATTCGTAATGGCAGTAAAAAAAGAAAAAACTACATGCATCTCCGAAGGAGGGTGATAGTGTCATCCACGAGACTGCTGGCCTGTTGCAAAATTCCACATTTTATTATAAAAAAAATATTTAGTCACACAAATAGTTTTAAATGCAAGTTGAGGAGTGATGTGTGGAATGGGGGCCAAAAACCGACCTTTGTATACCTTTTGAGGAAGAAGAAATATAAAATGGCATTGATATGGCGGAGAAAAATAAGGCAGTTGGTCTTCATGGATTTCCTATATAATTGAATCAACTATGTTGGCCTTTTATCAAGAAGGATGTTATGGCTTGCTTTTTTTATTTCCATGAAGGGAAGCCAAACTTGAGTAAAATTAATTTTGGAGTGTTAACACTGATATCTAAGGGGGGTGGTGTTGATACTATCCACCAATTTATACCCATTTGTCTAGTGCTTGTGTTCTTTAAAATCTTTCCAAAAGCAATGACTATGAGGTCCCTCCCTATATGAATAAGTTGACCTCTCCTTGTCAAAATGCCTCCATAAAAGGAAGAAACGTCATCAATCGGGTGATGTCTTTGCATGATCTCTTGCAAGAGTCTAGGAGGAAGAAACAATAGGGGTTGCATTAAAATTAGATTCTGAGAAAGCGTATAATAAACTGAACCCACAATTCCTCCTTCATTGCTTGGGGGAGAGAGGGTTTAATTAAACCTCGATGAAATGGTTTGAAGAAGTTGTGAAAGCGGGACCCTGAAATTGAATGTTAAGATTAATGATACATTAGGAAGGAGCTTTTGGAGTAAGGGTGTGCGGCAAGGTGATCCACTTTCACATTTCATGTTCAATATAGCTACTTGTTGTTTGCAAAAAGATGATGCATAGATCTATCTAGTAGTAGGATTGCGGGGTTGATACCACATTTGAATGAAAAAGGGATTACCACCGCAATATGCTGATGATACAATCATATTCGTTCATGCTGACATGGAGTTTGCTATAAACATGAATCTACCTTTGTACTTGTTTGAACATATGTCTGGTCCGAAAGTCAATTTTCAGAAGAGTGGGGTGCTAAGGGTGTTGTAGGATGATGAGAAACAACATAGATAGATTTTAATTTCATAGTCGAAAGACTACCTTCGTGTGTTGAACCATGGATCTATAGGAATCAATCCACATGGCAACCCTCCGCGTATTTAAGACCTCATCGACATCCTCGAAAGGCGACATCGGGGAGCTAAAGGACCAGGACAAGGAGATAGTGAGATACAAAGGGTTCCTGGTAAAAAAAAAGGAGGATAGGAGTAGTCGATAGCTAAAAACAGGATAGGGAAGTCGGTAGCGAAAGGTAGTATAACTGCCAATTAAGGTAGTGTATATAACTGCCAGTTAGCATTGTTTTTATTCAGTAGGAATCGCATTGGGATAATATAGGAGCTAGGAAGTGCTTTCTCAAATGGATTCACATAATTATGGATCGTTCCTGCCAATTAGCATGATTTTCATTAATAAGATTGTGAAATATGAATTATGAATATTCTTGTTCAACTTCTTGGGCCACGGTAAGAATATATTGTTTATTACCTTTACACGGACGATGTTGTTAAATGTCTAAATTCCTACATTATTGATCTGTGTTAGAGCATCCCAATATATGGCAATCGATTTGTAAGCATGTATTTTATTTTTTATGGTGGTTTTCATGGCCTTCCAATTTGGGTTGTTGCTGAACGTGTCTTGATGAGACATTGTGTCATAGACATTTTTTTTGTAATTAAATCTTGCATTGTGTGAACCTTGACACTCGACCTGGACAAAATTAGCAGTCCTAAAGATCAATGGTTGTCTACTTGCTTCTCCATATTGGATAATAGCCAAAGGGACTAGCTTTCTATTCTTAGGGCTTGATCCATCTGGAAATAGTGAAGTTTAAGAATGATTGTGGGCAAGGTCATTGGTTGACTAATTTCATCTTTATTTTGTTTTAGTCGTCCTTAAATCAAACATATTTTACCTTCTAATGAAATGTACTTAATCGCATATGTGGTTTAAAAGATATATTTTGCAGCCAATGATATATGTGATATGGAGTAATTTGGTCAAGAAAGGACATTTGACTTTGAAATATGTTAATACAACTTGCAAAAATGAATGAGGAGGGAATATCAGTCTATTTTCATATGCATCTGGTGGTGATAGACACATGTTGCACATCTATGCTTATCAGAAATGCGTAGAGGCATGCAGGGGCGGGTGCCCACATGCTTGCATCTACTCATTTCAATGAAGATTCATAAACTGTTTGGTCATTTGTATGTGTTTTAGCCCTTAATTACAACAGGCGGTTCCATGCATGAAGTTTTTGGCACAGTTGCACGCTCCACCCACCCCATCTCTTATACTTTTTTCATTTCATCTCTAAACATGAATTTAATATATGTTTTCAATAAAATTTCAAAATAAGTTTCGTTTGCACATTCATGTTCGTTGCAGCGAGTAAGATTTCTTTAATACATTTTAACATTTAAAAAAATGAAAATATTAAATCTCGATAGTCATAAAGTTAAGTTTTTACTATTTTCACAAAGTTTTGTCAAGTTTCATTTGCTTTTATGGTTTAAGGCTTAGGACAGATACATACCTGCATTGGATGACAAAACACGTTTGAACCGTGCGGTTCGGACGGATGCGGACAATATGAGGGTCCGCTTTGGATATGCGAATGAAATATAAATTAGTTTTTCTGTTCAAAAAATATAATATCTTTAAATTTGGAAGTACAAAAAAGAGGTGGGGTGGATGCGGCATGTGTTATTGGTTAAAAGTTGTATTAGAATTGTAGAAGCCGTATGCATGAAGTAATTAAGCTATAATCACAAAACTAATTTTCTAATTTTGACGTAATCATACGGCTGTACCCATGCATACCCCACTGGATGTGTCATAAATCTTCTTTCGCATGGTTATTAGCACTTTGAAGTTCTTTTTTTGAAACAAAAGCAAAAGAATTGCCTCATCTATTAAATAAGAAGGGAAGAGAGTTTTGTTATAATTTTCACCCTTACACATGAGGAATGATTACTCGGACAAAATAATAAAGCTTAGTTTGTTTGCACCGGCATCGACCCAAAGGTTTGCCTCACTAGCGATGTTATTGAGGAATATTGATGGCAGAGCACTCAACTCGGACATTCCTTTCGTTCCAAGTAGTCCATGTCACGAGCATGGTCAGCGAGGTCATTACCTTTCTATCTGGGACACCATTGTCGGTTGTATTTTTCCACCATTTCTTGACTAAACCTTCAAGATGCCACGAGGAGGTACCCATTTGCTTTAGACGGTATTTCTAAATGACCAACTTCCAAAGTCGAATGGTGTAGCAGGATTTGAAGAAAAGATGGAGCCCACTCTCTTGTTCCCTCACGCAAAGAGGGCAAAGCCCGCAATTCCACCATCCCCGCTTGGCAAGACTATTAGCGGTCCATATTCTATCTTGGATAGCCAATCAAACAAACATTTGACGACACTCAACCTTCCAAATCATGTGCTTCATGGGAGAGAGGACCAGGCCCAGAAAATTTGCCTTGTAGGCGGAGGTCACGGGGTAATGCCCACTAGCCATGTGCTTCCACATGATAGTATCCACAGAAAGCTCATCAAGATAGAAATTATTCACAAGCATCCAAAGGGTGAAGAATTATTGGGTGTGCTCGATGGAGATGATAGTGGAAGGGTTGATCTTCAGGGTCCATGTATTGTGTTTAGGGCCTGACGCACCTTTCAATTCTTTCTCATGGAAGCATCAAATATGAGTGGAGCAACATCCTTTGGATTGCTTTCATGGAGCCAAGGGGAGTCCCGAATTGTCTTTTAGCCCCATTCCCATGGTGATAATTGTGAAAGCATAGAATAAATAAAGATCCTCTTCATCACATGGATTGCCCAATCCGACACATATCTTGTTTTGCTCCGTCCATTCAAAACATGGCCACCTCAAGCACAAGGCATGTGCAAACTTGTGGGTGCTAAGGATCCCAAGGCCATGACTGCTCACTGTCCTTGGATAGCAACCCCCCACCTTCTCGCGATCGGATCATCCCCCATGGGAGACCATCCGTGCCTCCGTCCCCCTCCTATATCCCCTCCCCCCACCCCTCTCCCCTTGCCGTCACCGACGTGCGTCGCCGAGCTCGGCCCGGGCGGCGCCGGCTGATACTTGTGATCTGCATTGGGTTTTCTGTCGTGGATTTGTCATGGCAGGTGTCCGGGTGAACGGACTTAGGTTCGGGGCGAAGACGCAACTACGTGGCGGCTTGAAGGGGTTGATCGGAATCGAGAGACACGGAGTTTACCCAGGTTCGGCCCCTCCGATGGAGGTAAAAGCCTACGTCCTGCTTGTCTGGTATTGATGATGAAGAAGATCTCTCAATTACAAGGTTGTTGTTTTGCTACCTCTAATCACGAGAGCCTCTAATCTGTCCGTCTAAACTTGTGGACTTGTGAACTTGTCCTTTTAGCTGTGCTCTACCCCTCCTTATATAAGTGGAGAGGGTAGGTTTACAAATAGAGTCCTACTAGGAGTAGGATTAGGACTAATCTCTTTAGAATCCTATTCCTGGTCTTGTTTCCTTTGGAAGGTAGTCTCTTTATCTTTGGGCCTTCTCTTGTGAGCCGCCTGGCGCCGGCTCACACGCCGGGTCTTGGGCCTGGTCGTCCTGCGACCCGCCTACTGGATCACCAATAAAATGTCATGCCTTTACCGGGTCTCCTGTGAGCCGCCAGGCCGGGTCATATCACGGGGTATATCCCCGACATTATGCCCCGGGTTAGCTTGAATTTATTCATGCTAAGCTCCTGAAATAAGAGTAACAAATATGTTAAGTTTGCCAGCTTGCTTTGGCCGGCTTAAAAAATGGCTCCTCAGAAATCCGGATATTTTTTGTATATGAATGAGTCGTCTTGACAATCATCTTGCTTGTCAATGTCCTTTGAAAAATATTAAGAATAGAACACCCGTATGCCATTGAGTCGGCTTCCAATACTCTTGGCGGGTCATCTCCGTCGAGTCGTAATCATTGATGACGCCGGGTCATTACCGTTGGTGACGCCGAGTCAAATAACTAGAATCCAACTGACTTGATAAAAATATTGGGATGAAGATCCATCTGATGTAAAACCGGACTTCCATTGTTGTGAAGCAGGGCGGCTTATATAAAATTTGGCGGGTTATGCTCTTTTGATAACACCGGGTCATAAGTGTTGGTGACGCCGGGTCTAACAACTGAACTCCATAATTAACATCTTGACAATTCTCCTCAAAGTTTTTGATATGTCCATATTACCTGTAGCCCCCAAGCTCCGAGATTATCCATGATAACTTGGTGCTTTGCAATAATATTTTGGACTGTGTAGCCCCCAAGTGTCGGGTTGTCCTGCCTGCAACAACCTGGGACTTATAACTGTCTTATACCTTATGAAACTTCAGCAGGTGTAGCCCCCAAGGGCCAACTCATCATCATCTGATGGCCCGGGTCTTCCATTTAAAACATACAATCTGTTTAAACAGTTGAGTACTGTAGCCTCCAAGTGTCGGGTTGCATGCCTGCAGCGACTTGGGACTTTGAAAAATTGATTTGAGCGGTGTAGCCCCCAAGTGTCGGGTCAGTAAGAATTACTGGGCTGGGACTTAGAAAAATATAGAAAGGCCGGCTCATCTCCTTGAGATAATATGGTCTTGCTAACAATGTAATGATTTGAAAACCGGCTTGCATTAGCCCCCCAAGTGTCGTGGTGCGTGCTTGCAGCGACATGGGACATGCATAATTGATATAAACTGGACTTGAATAGTGTAGCCCCCAAGGGCCAGGTCGTCTGCCTGCGACGACTTGGGACTATGTAAGAATAATATGACTCACCACAATTTTTTGAATGAATCCTTAACCGTGGTTGTAATATAACCCGGAATGAATATCCTGGAATAATTCCTTTATCTTTGACATGAAATCCCTGCTCGTGGTTGCGGTGCAACCCGACAAATATATGTTTGAGAAATCCATGAGTGTTGTAGTATACTACAGAGCACAATTGAAGGAATCCATGAACCGGTCAACTAGATGACACGGCATTATATCTGATAGGGTGACTCTTGAAAAATAATAAATTCTCCGAGCTGGCTTGAAAACCCCAATCATTTAGTACTGGTTATCATGAACCGTGAAGATCCAGTCAAGTTGGCTATTAAAGATCCATTTGCTCTTTGCAAAAGTTTTTCATCATACTTAATGGCGGCTCATCTTAAGAGATAATACCTGCAAAAATAAACAAGACAGAATATATTCTGCAGTGTTGTAAGGGTGGCTTGAAAAAGCACAACCCGGAGATGTTATATCTTTCATAACATTGCTCCTTCTTTCATAATCTTGCTCTGACCCGGCTTGATAAGCTGGCATGACATGTGAATATGATGCAAAGTATGATACTATGTATGATGCAATGTTGATTTGTCAATATTTTTGGCTTGAGAGCCAGTTGTTAGGGTTAGATAAGCTACACCTGGAGGTGGGAAGCCCCCTTCAACAACCAAAGTTGACTTGTCAACTTTTTGGCGTAAGAGCCGGCTGTTAGGGTTAGATAAGCTACACTCGGAGGTGGGAAGCCCCCTTCGACAGCTATGTTGACTTGTCAATATTTTTTTGTCTTGAGAGCCGGTTGTTAGGGTTAGATAAGCTACACCTGGAGGTGGGAAGCCCCCTTCGACAACCAAGTTTTGTGCACCATCTTGTAAGTCGCCATCTTGTAAACCGCCATCTTGTATGAAGAAATGATAGAAACTCCAAGTGACTTTATGATGATCCAATAAATTCGGGCACCCATGTTTGAATGGTGCATCACGACGGTTCGTCTTCTTGGGCAACTTTTTAATCTTCCGCCGATAATGTAATAGCTCTTGCAAAGACCCGGGGTTCTCGTTGAAAATGACCAAATGAGTCTCGCCATGTCTGTAGCCCCCGAGTCTTAAGTTGACTCGAAGAGGCGGCTTGAGAGTCTCCACTGATGGTCAGGGTTGACCGTGGCGGGTTATAGATGATCCCGTATGAATTGTTTCAATAAACCGGTCGATGGTTCGTTCCGGCTGGTTTGTTGAAGTGAACCAAACTGTAGTGGCGACGATTTGTGCACCTGTCCATTGGGTGGCTCATATCGACAAGCACTGCACCGATATATTGACGTAGATCAAATTGTGGGTGGCGTCTTGCGCGCGTCCGTTGGGCGGCTCATATAGGCGAGCACTGCACCGATATGTTGATGTAGATCAAACTGTGAGCAGCGTCTTGCGCGTGTCTGTTGGGTGGCTCATATAGGCGAGCACTGCACCGATATATCGTAGATTGTATCACAAGGTGGCGATTCAGAACCATCCGTTGGGCGGCTCGTACTTGTGTATGCAGTCACTGGTGGGTTGATGTAGACATAGAAAACATTCGCGACATTGTAAGCCGACGCTGTTGTGAAAGACGCCACGGCGTTGTAAGCCGGCACAGATGGCGAGAGATGGCCACAGCGTTGTAAGCTGTCGCGGATGGCGAGAGACGGCCACGGCGTTGTAAGCCGGCGCGGATGGCGGGCGTCGGCCACGGCATTATTAAGCCGGCGCAATTGGTGAGTCGTCCGTGGTGTCGGAAACCAGTATGGACGGTAAGTCGCCATGGTGTTGTAAGCCGACGCAGACGGCGAGAGACGGCCACAACGTTGTAAGCCGTCACAGATGGCGAGAGACGGCCACGGCGTTGTAAGCCGATACAGAGGCTTAAGGTGGTCGCGGCATTCTGAGCCGGTGCGCGAGTCCGTTGAATAACTCGACACGGACGACCACCTGTGCAAAATGATGTTGGCACGCCTCCATCTTCGTGGTATAGTGCCACTTTGATAATGAATAATTGTCCAGTGTAAAAAATATTATAAAGACAGATTAATTTTGCTCAGATGAAAAATATACCAAAAAATCAATAGGGTAAATATCACCTGTTTTTTTAACCGTATCTACAGGCCGGTTTGCTGACCGTAGTATTGCTTTTGTTGGCCTCATCTTTGAACAAAGCAAAAATACTAGTAATGGGCGTAAGCTTCTTCATCCTGAACCTGTGAATATGTGCCCAAGTCACTTTTCGTAATAACTTTTGAGCCTTTTACTCTGCGTGGGATTTTGTCTAGCCCTGTAGCTTCCACGTGATGAGCATGAGTACTAATTGAAAGTACTTGATGAGTGGGTTGGCTTCGTCCATCATGTGGACCGTGGACGAATTTGACGTTTAGAGCAGGGTTAATAATAGAGCCAGCTGATGGCTATATGATGTTGCCACATTATCTATAGCCAAGCTTATAGGCAACAAGTATAATAGTAAGATAAAACTATGTATTACTTTATTGATACATGGTCCACCCTACTCTCTCACAAAGTGTCTAGGAGCATGTGTTGTAGCCGGTTGTTAACTAGTAGCCCGCTTATCTTCTCTCTCCTCTTCTCTCTCTTCAAACTCAGCAAAAATATAATATTTAAAGCCTTACAGCCTGCCTACATCACCTTATTGTACTTGCTCTTATAGGCGCATTAGTGGATGTCCGCTGGCTTTGCTGATTCGTTGTCTCCGGTGAATCACCTCAGAACATGAAGTGAGAGGCCCCAACAACCTCACCGAATAGAAAAGCTCCATTTGAAGCAGGTATACTGGAAAGAAGTACAGAGACAACGATGGGTTGAACCAATGTTCCTGCATCTTGAGATGGTGCTGCTTGAATTGCAGGATTTCTTGCTGAAAGTTTTCGATCAAATTGGGTCACCCCAGCTATGCTCTCGGCTCTGAGTTATGATATGTAATTAGCAGATATTACCGGAACTGCAGCGGGCACCTGTTGTTTGATTGCTTTCTCAGGATAATTCACTCAGTGCGGGCACAGTTCCAAGGTGAGCAGATAGCGCAGAGCTGGGCGGCTCAGCCGCACGGCAGTGGAGGCAGGCGAGGCTGGCTTAGGGTGAGGCCGTAGCGGAGCGAGCCAAGGCGGAGGCTAGCGCGGCGAGTCGAGGTGAGGCCGTCCGGGATGCAGCACAGCGAGCGGCGAGTGGGCGGACGGAACGGAGACGGCGGCTCATCGTGCGCTGGCGAGTCGAGCTCGGCTCGGAGCAAGGCAGCGCAGGGCGGGCAAGGTCGAGTCGGACCAAGCACGGGGCGGGTAAGTCCGAGTCGGCCGTGGCGCCTCAGGCGGGGCGCGAGACCGAGGTGGAGATGGGGGAGGCCAGCTCGGACGTGCGGCGGCGGAGGTGGGCATGACGGGGCGCGGACGGCCTGGACACGCGGTGCGGAAACCATGGCGTTTAGTCCGTGTTCTTGTCTGCTTCAAGGTTGTGACCCGATTGTCGAATCCTTGTCCGTGTCAAACTCCACCTCCAGGACGTGGTTTGCTCTTTCATTTTCTGATGTATCAATCCGCCATCGCCGAATCCGTATCATAGGTGCAACTTGTGATGGTTGAAAGTTTCCATGAATAAGGCGACAATCAGACGCCATGACCTGTGATTATCTGAAGATTAGCTATGCAGTGATGTGACGTAGGTTGCAAAGCAGAGTACAGTCGGATCCGCTGAGGTTGATCCAGTTGAACTTTCCGAACATTGTGCTTCACTCCTTACTGCCTAAAATCATTTTCTAATCTCCACTAACAAATATAGATTCTTCCCTGCTGGCTCTTGCGTATCCGGCGGATTATAAGCTTATCGATCCCTAAGAGAAATCCGTTCAAGAACACAATACCATCGTGCGTGGCCCCACGGTGGGCGCCAACTGTCGTGGATTTGTCATGGCAGGTGTCCGGGTGAACGGACTTAGGTTTGGGGTGAAGACGCAACTACATGGAGGCTTGAAGGGGTTGATCGGAATCGAGAGACACGGAGTTTACCCGGGTTCGGCCCCTCCGATGGAGGTAAAAGCCTACGTCCTGCTTGTCTGGTGTTTGTGATGAAGAAGATCTCTCAGTTACAAGGTTGTTGTTTTGCTACCTCTAATCACGAGAGCCTCTAATCTGTCCGTCTAAACTTCTGGACTTGTGAACTTGTCCTTTTAGGGGTGCTCTACCCCTCCTTATATAAGTGGAGAGGGTAGGTTTACAAATAGAGTCCTACTAGGAGTAGGATTAGGACTAGTCTCTTTAGAATCCTATTCCGGGTCTTGTTTCCTTCGGCAGGTAGTCTCTTTCTCTTTGGGCCTTCTCTTGTGAGCCGCCTGGCGCCGGCTCACACGCCGGGTCTTGGGCCTGGTTGTCCTGCGACCCGCGTGCTGGATCACCAATAAAATGTCATGCCTTTACCGGGTCTCCTGTGAGCCGCCAGGCCGGGTCATACCACGTGGAATGAGTGATGCAGCACAATATACGTAAGTATTTACCTCACTAGAGAACCAAGGTTTATCGCACCAATAGGAGTAACAACTAACCCGGTCTTCAGCGACTACATACAAAAGAGAAAACACTTGCACCCAATGCGGGCGAGAGGGTTGTCAATCCCCCTTGTACTCGTTATTTGCAAGCTTGTAAGTAGTGTGGTTGGTGGTAGATAATTGTAAATTGCAAAATAAAATAAAAAGTAAATAATGACTGCAAGGTGTTGTAGCATTTATAAGTATATAAGTGAATAGACCCAGGGACCATAGTTTTCCCTAGCGGCATCTCTCATGAAAATAAGCATACGGTGGGTAATCAAATTACCATTGTGCAATTGATAGAAAATCACCTAGTTATGTGATATTCACGTCCATGGTCATGTGTATATAGGCATCACATCCATAAGCAAATAGGATGACTCCTGCCCGCACCTATTACTATCACTCCACCATCGACCGCTATCCAGCATGCATCTAGAGAAGTAAAATAGAGTAATGCTTGGAGAACAATGACATGATGTAGATAAAGAGAATTCAACTAATATGATTAACCCCATCGTTTTATCCTTAGTGACAACAATACAAAGATGTATCTTGTCCCCTTCTGCCACTAGGATATAGAAACCCGTCAGATTGAATCCACTACAATGCACCCCTCTTACTTAAGAAAGATCAATCTACTTGGCCAAAGCAAATCAATAGATCAGAGAAATTTACAAAGCTATAATGATCATGCACATAAGAATCATAATAGATTACAGAGAAGACTCAAATATTTTTCATGAATAATATGAACATAAACCCACAATTCATCGGATCCCAACAAACGTAACGCACAAAAGGATTACATCGAATAGATCAAAGCGAAGATGCGATGATCATTGTACTGAAGATCAAGAGAGAGAGATAGCCATCTAGGTACTAACTACAGAATCGTAGGTGTGTGGGAACTACTCACACATCACCATGGTAATAGCAAGGTTGATGTACATGCCCTCTATGATCGAACCCCCTTCGGCAGGGCACCGGAACAAGGCTCTAGATGGGCACATGGCGAAACAGAGATTTGTGGTGGCGGAAAAGTGTTTCTGTAGGCTCTATAGAGTTTTTGTGATTAATAAAAATTTATAGGCCAGAGAGGGGCATCAGGGGACGCTCGAGGGGGCACGAGGCAGCAAGGCGCGACCTACCCCCTAGGCGCGCCCTGTTGGCTCGTGCCTCCTCGTGAATCCTTCTGTCTCCTCCCGAAGCTTCCAGGTCTTCTTTTGGTCCAGAAAAAATCATATTAAAGTTTCGAGGCAATTGGACTTCGTTTGATACTGTAAACCTGAAAAGCAAAAACATATACAAAACAACAACTGGCACTGGGCACTGGGTTAATAGGTTAGTGCTCAAAAATAATATTTATTGGCAAATAAAACACTCAAAAAGTATCCTAGAATGGTAATATTATAGCATGGAACAATTAAAAATTATAGATACGTTGGAGACGTATCAGCATCCCCAACCTTAATTCATGCTTGTCCTCGAGTAGGTAAATGACAAAAAGAATTTCTGATGTGACATGCTACCCAACATGTAATCTATTGTAGGTTTGATCATTGCGAAACGATGAATTAATAAACATCAACATAGTAATATTTATAAACATAAACAACATAATCATCAAGTTTCAAAGCATACGATCCTTAAAGAATGTTCACCCTCTATTCATTTTATCATATTATCATAGCATGGCTCCATCCTCACCACATAAATAAATATGTCAAGCACCATGGTGTCAAGTCAGGCAATTGGATCATACTTTTTAACGCGCTTCGGCTTTTTATTACTTGCGCAATATATGAGCATGAACCATCTATATAGCATAAAGGTGGAATATAATATGTTGGTAGGTTTCAAAGGGGTGAAAGTGAAGAAGAAAGTCTTGCATCAACTGACTATGGTGATGACCATCAATATATATCAATGCGAGAAGTAGGGATTGCCATGCAATGGATGCACTAGAGCTATAAGTGTATGAAAGCTCAACTGAAGCTAAGTGGGTGTGCATCTAACTTGCTTTCTCATGAAGACCTCGAGCATTTGAGGAAGCCCATCAACAGAATATACAAGTCAAGTTCTATAATGAAAAATTCCCACTAACATATGGAAGTGACAAAACAAGAGACTCTCTATATGAAGAACATGGTGCCACTTTGAGGCACAAGTGTGGAATAAGAGGTAGTAGCATTGTCCCTTCTCTCTTTTCCCTCATTTATTTTTTCTTCTTTTTTTTTTCTCTTTTTATTTTATTTTATTTTTCGTCTGGAGTCTCATCCCGACTTGTGGGGGAATCATTGTCTCCATCATCCTTTCCTCGGTGAGATAGTGCCCTAAATAATGATTATCATCACACTTTTATTTACTTATAAATCAATATGAAAAACTGATAGGATGATATGACTCTATGTGAATGCCTCTGGTAGTGTACCAGGATGCGCAATGATCAAGCGTAACATGTATAAAAAATGATGAATGGTAGCTTTGCCACAAATACTATGTCAGCTTATATGATCATGCAAAGCAATATGACAATGGAAGTATGTCATATGATGTGATGATGGAAATTGCATGTCAATATGTGTAGAACTGGCTATGGAAATGCCATGATAGGTAGGTATGGTGGCTGTTTTGAGGAAGATATAATGAGGCTTATGTGCAACAGAGCGTATCATGTCAAGGGGTTTGGATGCACCGGCGGAAGTTGCACCAATCCTCGAGGTGAGAATGGGCAATGAAAGGTACCGAAGAGGCTAGCAAATATGTGAAGGTGAGAGTGCGTATATCCATGGTTTCACATTAGTCATAAAGAACTCACATACTTATTGCAAAATTTTATTAGCTCTCTCGAAGCAAAGCACTACTCGCATGCCCCTAGGGAGGAGATTGGTAGGAGTTAACCATCGTGCGCCCCCGACCTAAAAAACACTAGGATTTCAACAAGGAATAAGTATGCTCACACATCATCACCCTGCCATAAAAATATTTGGGTGAACAACAAGTTAATAACCTCTAATTCACGATGCTCTTACTAATTAATAATCATGAACTCATGCCCATTCACATTACCACATTAATATCTGATAACCCACAAGTCTAGAGGATCGTTTGTAGCCTTTTTAGATAAGTAAGAGTGTCGAACCCAATGGGGAGCTAAAGGTAGAACAAATATTTCCTCAAGTTCTATCGACCACCAATACAACTCTACGCACGCTAATGCTTACTTTATCTAGAACAGGTATGAAACTACTTTGCGGGAGTACAACTAGAAGTACTTTGCAAGATAATAAAGAACGTGTGAATAAAATTTAGGTGTTGTTTTAATAAACTAACAATAAAATTAAATAGCTTAGTAGAAAGTTGTTTGTGTAACACAAGAGAAAGATTGTCCCTAGGCAATTGAATATAATATGATAGACACTTGTTATATGCAATGAGCGAGAGGCATACGCTAACACACTTTCCGTACTCGGATCATATGTACTTATGGTTGGAACTCTAGCAAGCATCCGCAACTACCAAATTTCAATATGGTAAAACCCAACCATAGCATTAAATATCAAGCCCCCTTTACTCCCATACGCAACAACCCACCTACTCGGGTTTGTGCTTCTGTCACTCACCCAACCCACCATAGGAAAATCATGAACATATTGCAACACCCTACAATGAGGATCCCTCACTTTTGCGAGACATGGAGGGAACCATAGGACATCACTATATCAACATACAACTCACATCCATAACATCATATCACAATTAACCCATAGGACAAAAAAGATCTACTCAAACATCATAGGATAGCCAAATATCATTTGGAAATAATATATGGAGTTGATCACCATGTTTAAGTAGAGATTACAAAGGGGAAGATAGGTGTTACACTGCTACATAGAGGGGGAGAGAGAGTTGGTGTTGACGACGGCGAGGTTGTTGGTGTAGATCGTCGTCACGATGATCTCCTCGGCGGCGTTCCAACGCCACCGGGAGAGAGGGGGAAAGAGCCCCCTCCTTCTTCTTCTTCCATAGCCTCACCATAGATGAGAGGAGAGTTCCCCCTCTGGTCCATGGCCTTCATGGCGGTGAAGGGGTAGGAGCCCCTCCGAGATTAGATCTCCCTCTCTGTTCTCTTCTGTTTTTGCGTTCTTGTTTTCTGGCCGAAAACCGTTTCTTATATTCCCGGAGATCTGTAACTCTGATTGCGCTGATATTTTAACACGATTTCCCCCAAAATTAGCTTCCTTGGTACCAAGAGAGCTCCAACCGACGTACAAGGTGAGCACCACCCACTAGGGCGCGCCTAGGCTCCTGGGCACATCCTGGTGTACCGTGCTCGTTGTGGGCCTCCGTTTGCGGTGACTCCACTTCCCAAAATTCACAAATATTCCAAAATAATTCTCCATAAATTTTTATCGCGTTTGAACTTCGTTTGATATGTAATTTCTGTGAAACAAAACACACACAAAAAACAAGAACTCGCACTAGACACTGGATCAATATGTTAGTCCAATAAATCATATAAATTGTTGCCAAAAGTATGTGAAAGTTGTATAATATTGGCATGAAACAATCAGAAATTATAGATATGATGGAGACGTATCAACTTCCCCAAGCTTAAATTCAGTTGACAAACTGAAAGTGATAAAGAAGAACTTTTATGAACTCTTTTGTTCTTGTTTACATACATATGATTAAGTAGTACCCAGGTTTTCAGCAAAGATCATGAATAACCATGTCAACAATAACTCTTAGAAATTATTAACTCATATAGAAATTATATTAACTCATATTAATGACATAAGCAACTAGCGAGCAATAATAAAATAGCTCAAATGCAAACACTTTGTCAAAACAATCGTGATACAATATGACAATAGTGGTATCTCGCTAGCCCTTTCCGAGACCGCAAAACATAAATGCAAAGCACCTCCAAAGTTTAAGCTGCGACTAAACATTGTAATTCATGATAGAAAAGATCCAGTCATGATGCATCCAACATTAACTATACACAATGCACGAGGGGGGCAGTAGTGCTCTTAGATCTGGCGCTTATTTTAGAAGGTGATGAGTCAACATAAAAGTAAATGGATAATTTCTTCATAGAGGGAAGCAAGGATTTGCAGTGGTGCGAGAGCTCGAAGCTTAAATTAGAGATAAGTAACAAAAATCGAAGGTACACCCTTCCTATCAACGTTACGACAAAGAGCTATCAACATCTTCCATGTTAAACACATTAGCGACAGTTCCCAACTGGTAAAAGTAAAGGTTTACTCCCCCTCCACCAACAAACACACTCCACGGCTAGCCAAATCCACTAGTACTGTCTAAGCCAACAACATTCCTCGGGGAGTTTTGTTTAATTATTTGTATTTCTTTTGGTTTCGGGACTAGGACTCCCTATTACCGCCCCTCTCATGCAAGGACGAGCGAATAAACACTCATTATGAGAATAACCCGCTTAACATGGAAGATACTGACCACCCCATGTCGCTCCATGAGCGGTCCAGGCACACAAAGTAGATATTCATTTGAAATTTTAGAGGTGGCACATGCAAAATTACTTGGAACGACAAGGTAATACCGCATATAAGTAGATATAATGGACTCATCTAGAACAACTTTGGTTTAAGGTTTTTTTGATGCACAAGCAGTATTCCACTTAGTACAGGTGAAGGCTAGCAAATAGGTTGAGAAGCCACCATCTAGAGAGCGAAGACGGTCATAAACATGTATTATGAATAATAAACATTGAATGTTATCATGAGTAGGACTAGCAAACATACCCGTGCGTTGCAACGGGAGAAGAAAACGTTACACACCTCTAGGCATAAAGACCACCCAGGCTTTCACACCGTCGATTTCAACATTGCACCTCATCCATGTCGTTGCATAAACGAGTCTGTCTAGTTATTATTGCATGACACATCTAAGTGACTCAATTAAGCATAAAAATAAAATATGCATGAATCTCCGGGTAAAAGCAGTGACATAGGATTTAGATGTGCAATATTTAAGGACATCTATATATGCTTTAGCAACATTATAAACACATTGGGTGAGCGAGACGGGCTTTTGCTTAATGATGGGCAGGAGAGAAGTGTGTCAATGCTGGCCGCCAGCTTGTCTACACTATCTCACATCTAGATGTGCTTTAGCAATAATGTAAACTCCTTGGGCGAGCAATATGGTCTTCTGCTTAATTATGGGCAGGAGAGAAGTGCGTGAATGACGGCAGCCAGCTTGTTGATATGGTCTTCGCTTAAGATGTGACTTTGCGTACCGCACCACACACACATTGTACACATGTTTAATGGGACAATGACCCCATAACATCCTCTTCCTTCTAGCACCAGCACAATGGTGACCGGTGCACATGCAAGTTCAGGAAGAAGGGAGATGTTGGAACCGGAATGATCTTGGAAAACTTGCGTAAAAAGGCAACAAACGGAGAGAAATACGGAGGAGAAAAGAATGAGAAGGGACAGAGGAAGAAATCTTCCTCTTGAATAGTGATATATTTATTCAGAATTGTAAACATAATCCCAAAAGTTAGCCTTCACAATTTATGGCTAACAATTTTTTTCATAAAGTACTACAATGTTTATTTTACTTATCCTTCACGAAACACCTAGTAGCCAGATTGAATCACATAACTTCACACAATATATTGCTGCTCTACTCTCTCTATCATCGAACTGACATCTTTTTCTTCAATTTTATACTAAGATCTACACAAGAGATTGCTTGTTTCATTATACAAGGAGACCGGTACAAAGCGTCACAGAGAAAACTGAGGGAAAGAAGAGACGAAAAAAATATGAGGCAAGCTCATGCCACGCCCAAGAGCCTGCTGACGCAAGGAAAGTTGTCGGAGTCCGATCATCTCTCCAATCCAAAACTCGCAGATAATCTGCATAGTTTGAATGCACCGCAAATAATTACGAAGGGGCATGGACAACATTGAGCCAAATCACGTCGAACCAAAGGGTGTCCATCGGTAGTGGCAGTGGGACGCAAGTGACCGTCGTGCGATATATCACAGAAGACCAGGAGGACAACATGAAAAGGTGCAGAGCGTCTCGAGTTTCCAGTGACATAACTGACATTGGTCATCTGATAGCATTGCAATCTGTCCGTCGTGGCGATCGACAGCAGGGGAGTCAAAGAAAGAAACGACACCTAGGGGTGCGCGAACCTACCAATCGAAAATCAAAATGCACGGGGACGATCGGTAGTGAAATAAAGTTGAGATGATAGGCGAACGTGGCTGAGTAGAGCCCTGGACCATATCACACACATAAATCAATCACCACACACGCAAGCAAGACGAACATGGACCAGGCCCGCATAGGAACGATGTCCGAAAGTTGACAAGATTTTTGCATCTCTCCGGGCTTGCATCTCGTAGATCGCCTTGTTGATATTTGTTCCAGCGGTTCGCTCCGTCGCCTTTGGGTTGCAGCGGTCTCCTCTTGTGCTAGAAGATACTCCTGCAACACCGCATTCTGCTATGTGTTTGCGACAATATCAGGATGGAGATTGTTCTTCTGATCGGTATCCACGATTGATTGAGCGAGTAGGGTGTCTTTATAAACACGCTAGAATTCTTGTGGATGCTATCTTTGATTGGAACATGAACACAAGAAAAGAGGATGGAGGCGGCGAAGGACAGGGGGAGAAGATAGAGCAGCGGGATGCTTTTTTTATTGAGGGTAGGGTTCGCTGGTGGAGCAGCCCAACATCTGAAGCGCAGGCCAAGGCCCAATGGCGTGACGTAGCCTAGGTAGGATGCAAAGGTAGACATAATTGGTATAAATACGATGCAAAAATACGAATTCACCTGTAGTTTGGCTACATAATAATATTTGACGTACGAAAAAACACTTTGCGGACCAGATGAGAAAAAGGTGGAGAAACAATCACCCCTTTAATATTAGGTAGAGATATGGACACCATGAACATAAATATCGTGAAGGCTATGTTGGTTTTGATACAACTACATGCGTGAGCATGTGCAATCTCAAGCCACTTAAAACATTCAGAGGAGGATACCATATCATCATACTACATCACAATCATTTTAATGCATGTTGACATCCAAGATAAATCATTATCCACTCCTAGCTACTTAAGCATGGCATGAGCAACTATAATCTCTAATTGTCATTGCAAACATGTTCAATCATAATGTGTTGCATCATGGATACTAGGTAAACATATTTACAAAAACAAAAACAACTTGAGTTCATACCCGCTTGTCTCTCCCACAGTCAATTCATCAAATGTCGTGATTATTGCCTTTCACTTGCACAATCGAATGATATGAAAATAAAAATAGTGCAAGAGTTACCATGGACTAAGCTGGAATCTGCAAGCATTTTATTCAAGAGGAGAATAGAAAGTAATATAGGCTCTTTGTTAGATCAACATAAGTGCATATGAGAGCCACTCAACATTTTCATCGTGGTCTCTCCTTGATACGACTTAAAATAAAAGGAAGACAATTTCACAGAAACACACTCAAATATTTTTGAAGTTTTAGTTTTTCTTGAAGAAGCAAATAAAAGAAGAGAAAACAAAAACGAGAAAAACTATTTACACAGGAAAACTCCCAAGAAATAAAAGAAGAAACAAGAAATGTTTTTGGGTTTTCTTTTAATACTACAACTAAATAAACTAAAAAGAAAAAAACTAAAAAGAAGTAGGAAATATTTTTGGATTTTCTCAAAGTTTTCTAACACACAAAAAGAGACGAGGAAAAAAATCTAGCATGGATAGTACAATGAAAAGGTATGAACATTGACAAGTGGAATGAAATGTGTGATCATGAATGTAATGTCGGTAGAAATACATACTCCCCCAAGCTTAGGCTTTTGCCCTATCTTGGTGATCACCATCCGTAGTCTGGATAATAGTCTAAGTGATAGCCCACCGAGGCTCTTGGTGCAGCCTCATCATCCCGTTTGGCAGCTTCAACCTCCGCATTGTATGTGTGGGCCTCGCTCTCAAGGACGTAGCTTCCCTTCCTAGGATAATCCAACAGAGCAGGAGCAGGCAATGCAATAGGTACAATGGGACTCTTATTGAACTTCAAGTTGTAAGTATAATTAGTGATTGTGCCCTTAAGGAACTTATGGCGTTTCGTGGCCTCAAAGTCTAAGTATCGATTAGGTAAGATAGGATCCTTAGGCCAAGGGACACACCCAGCTTTGTAGCTAGGCGGGAGGCATAAATCCCACCATAAAAACAACCATTAGGAGCGTTGATATTCAATGTCCGTGCAACAATTGCTCCTAGGTTATAATTTTTAATTCCCGTTATAATAGTGTGTATAAGACTCAAAATCATGGGCACCCAATGTGCTACAATCTTGCTTGCCTACAATGCATTTGTCATTAAAGAGTGCAAAGTACTGTATAGATGGAAAATGGATGCTTTTCATTCTGCCTTGTGTCACTCCTCTGACTTCACCATAGCAAAGATTACTCAAAAATGACTCATACTCAGATTTTGGTGGTTCGTCTAGCGAACCCCAATATGGAATTTTGCACGCTTTACAGAACGCGTCTAAAGGCATGGTGAAAGCATTATTATAGAGACTAAATGAAACTCTAGACTCACGAGGAAAATATTTAAATTTCTCAGTAAACGTCTCCGTGAGTGTGAGGAGTTGAGTGCACTTATCTTCGATGAAGGCAGCCAGATCGGCGTTGTGAACGTACTTCCCAAATTCTTCATTAATACCCGCTACTTCCATGAAGGTATTACACCGCCAAAGGGATGATTTGGTTTCGGCGTCCCGCATCGAGCTTGCACTTGGCTCAACATAAGATTGTCGTACCGAGCTTTCACTTGATGATGCCCCCAAGGATCTTATCCTCGAAGAACTCCTAAAGAATTGCATTTTTATTTGCGAGCAATTTCTAAAAAATTTGTGACATAAAATTTTGTTAACAAAACTTCATAAGATTGATAGCAACTACTCCTAAAGACGCATAGAGGCCATATAAAGCATTCAAAGTACTTAGAATTATAAGAATTCAACATGCAAGCTCATCTATAGCAGCACTAAGATTAGCTAATTACTCTAAAAATAAACCACTAAATCAAAACCTAATTTTAGCAATGGGAGAGTTACATACCAAGAAGCAATCCCCTCAAACAATTTCGGAAATGAAGCTTCGAGCTAAGAGATCGAAATTCACGGGTTTGTGAGCAAGAACATGAGAGAGAGAGAGAGATGTGATGATTTTTTCAGGAGGTAGGAGATGACATGGGCTAAATAAATAAGTGAGAGGACCCTCGTGGGGGCCACCACTCACTAGGGCGCGCCTGGGGTTGCTGGCGCGCCCTGGTGTCTTATGGGCACCAGGTGCACGCCCTTTGATGTTATTTGCTCCAGAAATTAAGAAATATTTAGAAAAAAATCATGTTAATTTTTCAGGACATTTTGAGAACTTTTATTTTTGGGTCATTTTCTATTGCATGAAGAAATTTGAAAACGGGATAAACACGACATTTTATTTTGTTTAACTAAGATGAAGAGAAAAATAAAAGTGGGCATAGAGAGTTGTGCCTACTAAATTCATCAACTTCATATGTGTCAAAAATGATCTATTAATAAGGTTGATCAAGTCTTATTAACAACCACTTTCAATTAGCATGAAACTGAAGAACTTTCATAAAACACTCGGTTACCTCAATGGGGATATGCATATCCCCAACAATAAGTATATCATGTTTCTTTTTCGCAGTAGGTAGAGGTAGTTGAAATCTGCCAATAGTGAGTGTCAGAGAATTTTCAATAACATTTACACCATTCACTTGGAATTGTTTCTTCGCAAAGTGCATCGTATGCTCATTACCATTGATATGAAAAGTGACCTTGCTTTTATTGCAATCAATAACAACCCCTATATTCAATAAGGGTCTTCCAAGTATAGTCGACATGTTGTCACCCTCGGGCATCTCAAGAATAACAAAGTCTATTAAGATAGTAACATTTGCAACAACAAAGGGCACATCCTCACAAATACTGATAGGTATGGCAGTTGACCTGTCGGCCATTTGCAAGGATATCTTAGTGGGTGTAATTTTATTCGAATCAAGTCTTTTATATAAAGAGAAAGGCATAACACTAACACCACCTCCCAAATCACACAAAGCAATTTTGACATAACTTCTTTTAATGGAGCAAGGTATAGTTGGTATTCCAAGATCTCCGAGTTTCTTAGGCACTCCATCTTTAAAAGAATAATAAGCAAGCATGGTGGAGATTTCAACTTCGGGTATCTTTCTTTTATTAGTGATGATGTATTTCATGTACTTAGCATAAGGGGGCATCTTTAAGATATCAGTTAAGGAGGTACGCAGAAAGACGGGCCTAATCATTTCAGCAAAGCGGCAAATTCTTCATCATCCTTTTTCTTAGATGATTTAGTTTGAAAGGGCATGGGTTTCTGAACCCATGGCTCTCTTTATTTACCATGTTTTTGTTGGGGAACGTTGCATGGGAAACAAAAAAATCCTATGCACACGCAAGATCTATCCATGGTTATGAGCATCTACGAGAGGGAGAGTGGATCTACATACCCTTGTAGATCGCTAAGTGGGAAGCATTAAGAAACGTGGTTGATGTAGTTGAACGTCTTCGCGATCCAAATCGCCAAGCGTCCCATGATCCCATCACGATCCATCTCACGATCCAATCACGATCCGTTCCGCGATCCCATCACAATCCGTCCCGTGATGAAATCACGAATCATCTCGCGATCCTGATCACGGCCCTTCCGATCTAGCACCGAATGGACGACACCTCCGCATTCAGCACACATACAGCTCGATGAAGATCTCCTCCTTCTTGATCCAGCAAGAGGGGGCGGAGAGGTAGATGAGTTCTCCGGTAGTGTGACGGTACAACGGCGGTGATGGTGGAACTATTCCGGCAGGGCTTCGCCGAAGCACCGCCAAAACTAGACTAAAGGAGAAAACGATCTAGAGGAAGTAGAGGGAGCACGTGGCAATTAGGGTTAGCTCTCCCCTCTAAATCCACTAGTATATATAGGAGGGAGGGAGGGGAGGAGGCAGCCTCAAACCCTCAAGGGTTGGCCGAAATTGGAGGTTGAGTAGTCCTACTCCAATCCTACTAGGAGTAGGATTCCTCCTCTCCACTTGGAAACCCTTTCCACCTTTCCACCTTTGGATTTTTCAAACCCTTGGCCGCATGGGCCTTAGTGGGCAGTTTGGCCGGTCCACCAAGGGCTGGTTTGACTCTTCCCACAACCCATGAGGTCCTTTGGGGCGGGACATGATACATCTCCAACGTATCTATAATTTTTGATGATGTCATACTATTATATTATCTGTTTTGGATGTTTTATAAGCATTAATATGCTATTTTATATTATTTTGGGGACTAATCTATTAATCTAGAGCCTAGTGCGAGTTTCTATTTTTCCCTTGTTTTTGAGTTTTGCAGATATGGAATATTAAATGGAGTCCAAACGGAATAAAATCTTTGGAATGATTTTTTCTCGAAGGAAAGAGATCCATGAGACTTGGAGTGCATGCCAAGGGATCTACCAGGAGATCACAAGCCTGGTAGGCGTGGCCACCCCCTGGCCACTCCTGGTAGGCTTGCCATCTCCTGGTAGGTCTACTAACCCTATTCTTCGTCCTATAAATACCCAAATATTCCCCCAACACCATAGGGAGCCACGCAAATACTTTTCCGCCACCAGAAGCCTCCGTTCCCGAGAGATCCAATCTTGGAGCCTTTTCCGGTAATCTGCCGAAGGGGGTTTCGATCACGGAGGGCATCAACATGAACTCCGTTGCCCCTTCGATGATGCGTGAGTAGTCCACCACGGACCTAAGGGTCCATAGCTAATAGTTAGATGGCTTCTTCTCTCTCTCTTTGATCATAAATACCATGTTCTTCATGATCTTCATGAAGATCTATTCGATGTAATACTCTTTTGTAGTGTGTTTGTCAAGATCCGATGAATTGTGGGTTTATGTTCAGATTATCCATGAATCTTATTTGAATCTTCTCTGAATTCTTATATGCATGATTTCATATCCTTGCAAGTCTCTTCGAGTTACTGGTTTGGTTTGGCCAACTAGATTGGTAATTCTTGCAAAGGGAGAAGTGCTTGGTTTTGGGTTCAATCTTGCGGTGTCCTCACCTAGTGACATAGTAGGGGTAGCGAGGCATGTATTGTATTGTTGCCATCAAGGGTAACAAGATGTGGTTTCATCATATCGCTTTTCTATCAATTGCTTGAGAGTAATTTGTTTACCCACCATGATATTTTCCTTCAAGAGAGAGGCCTCTAGTGAAATCTATGGCCCCCGGGTCTACTTTCCATAATATATTTTCAGATCTATAAACCAAAAATACCAAAAATACATTGCTACAATTTACTTATCTTTTAATTTCCATTTTGTTTTACATCTATCTCTATCGGATCTAATCCTTGCAAAGAACCGTGAAGGGATTGACAACCCCTTTATAGCGTTGGGTGCGAGAGTTTGATTGTTTGTGTGGGTGCATCCATTGGTGACTTGCTTGTTCCTCCTACTGGATTGATACCTTGGTTCTCATAAACTAAGGGAAACACTTATCTACTTTCCTTCGTCACCCTTTCCTCTTCAAGGGAAAATAAACGCAAGCTCAAGAGGTAGCAAGACATCCTTCCCAATGGCCCCCGGTACCCTCCCGACACTCCCGGTATAGTACCAAAGTACCCGAAACTTTTTCGGTGACCAAAAAAGGACTTCCTATATATCAACCTTTACCTCCGGACCATTCTGGAGCTCCTCGTGACATCCAGGATCTTATCCAGGACTCCGAACCACCTTCGGTCACCGCCATACATAACTCTACTATACTGAAACGTCACCGAACCTTAAGTGTGCAGACCCTGCGGGTTCGAGAACTATGTAGACATGACCGAGACACCTCCACGGTCAATAGCCAATAGAGGGACCTAGATGCCCATATTGGTTCCTACATATTCTATGAAGATCTTTATCGGTTCAACCTCTATGTCAAGGATTCAGTTAATCTCGTACGTTGTTCCCTTTGTTCTTCGGTATGTTACTTGCCCGAGATTCGATCGTCGGTATCTCTATACCTAGTTCAATCTTATTACCGGCAGGTGTCTTTACTCGTTCTATAATATAAGATCCCGTGGCTAACACTTAGTCACATTGCCTGCAAGGATTATTGTGATGTTGTATTACCGAGTGGGCCCCGAGATACATCTCCGTCACACGGAGTAACAAATCCCAGTCTTGATCCATGCCCACTCAACATAAAACCTTGGAGATACCTGTAGACCATATTTATAGTCACTCAGTTACGTTTTGACGTTTGTTACATGCAAGGAATTCCTCCGGTGTCAGTGAGTTGCATGATCTCATGGTCATAGGAACAAATACTTGACATGCAGAAAACTATAGCAATAAACTAACACGACCATATGCTTGGTTTATAGTTTGGGTCTTGTCCATAACATCATTCTCCTAATGATGTGATCCCGTTATCAAATGACATATCATGTCTATGGCCAGGAAATCTTGACCATCTTTGCTGAACTAACTAGCTAACTAGAGGCATACTAGGGACACAATATTGTCTATGTACCCACACATGTATTTTAGTTTCCAACCAATACCATTATAGCATGGACAATAAACGATTATCACGAACAAGGAAATATAATAATAACCAATTTATTATTGCCTCTAGGGCATATTTCCAACGGTCTCCCACTTGCACTAGAGTCAATAATCTAGTCCACATCACCATGTGATTTACATTGTTATGAATCTAACACCCAATGAGTTATGTGGTTCGATCATGCTTTGCATGTGAGAGAGGTCTTTAGTCAATGAGTCTGCGACATTCAGATCTGTGTGTACTTTGCAAATCTCTATGTCATACTGTAGACACTACTACCACACTCCACTTGGAGCTATTCCAAATGGATGCGCCACTATACGTATCCAGATTTCTACTCAGAGTCATCCGGATTGGTGTTAAAGCTTGCATCGACATAACCCTTTACGACAAACTCTTTATCACCTCCATAATCGAGAAATATTTCCTTAGTCCTCTAGTTACTAAAGATAATCTTGACCGCTGCCCAGTGATCCACTCCTGGATCACTCTTGTACCCCTTGACAGTCTCATGGCAAGGCACACACACACGTCCAGTACACATCATGGCATACTATAAAGAGCCTATGGCTAAGGCATAGGGGACGACCTTTGTCCTTTCTCTTTCTTCTGCCATGGTCGAGCTTTGAGTCTTACTCAACTTCACACCTTACAAATCAGGCAAGAACTCCTTTGACTGATCCATTTTGAACTCTTTTAAAAACTTGTCAAGGTACGTGCTCATTGAAAAATCTTATCAGGCGTCTTGATCTATCTTTATAGATCTTGATGCTATATATTCAAGTAGCTTTATCCAGGTCTTTCTTAAAAAAACTCCTTTCAAACAACCCTTTATGATTTCTAGAAATTCTACATCATTTCCGATTAACAGTATGTCATCCACATATTCTTATCCGAAATTCTATAGTGCTCCCACTCACTTTATTGTAAATTTAAGCTTGTCAAAAACTTTGTATAAACCCAAAAACTTTGATCGCTTCATCAAAGCGTATATTCCAACACCGAGATGCTTGCTCAAGTCCATAGAAGGATCACTGGAGCTTGCATATATTTTTGCATCCTTAGAACTCACAAAACCTTCCGGTTGCATCACATACAACCTTTCCTCACGGATATCATTAAGGAAACAATGATTTGACATTCATCTTCCAGATTTCATAATCGAAAAATGCAGCAACTTCTAACATAATTCCAACAAACTTTAGCATCACTACGGGTGAGAAATTCTCATCGTAGTCAACTCCTTGAACTTCTGAAAAAACCTTTCCCACAAGTCGATCTTTATAGACGGTAACATTACCATCCATGCCCGTCTTCCTTTTCAAGTTCCATTTGTTCTGAATGGCCTTTCGCCCTTCAGGTAATACTTCCAAAGCCCATACTTTGTTTTCTTACATGGATCCCATCTCAGATTGCATGGCCTCTAACCATTTCTCGGAATCCAGACCCATCATCACTTCTCCATAGCTCGTAGGTTCATCGTTGTTCAACAACATGACCTCTAAGACAGGGTTGTCGTACCACTCAGGAGCAATATGCGTCCTTGTTGACCTATGAGGTTTGATAGTAACTTGATCCGAAGCTTCATGATCATCATCATTAACTTCCTCTTCAACTAACGTAGGCTCCACAGAAACAATTTTCTGCGATGCGCTACTCTTTGGTTGAAACAAAGGTTCAACAACCTCATCAAGTTCTATCTTCCTCCCACTCAATTCTTTCGAGAGAAACTCTTTCTCAAGAAAGGACCCATTTTAACAACAAACACTTTGTGCTTGGATCTAAGATAGATGGTTTACCCAACTGTTACGTTAGGGTATTCTATGAAGATGCATTTGTCCGCTTTGGGTTCGAGCTCATTAGGTGAAACCCTTTTTCACATAAGCGTCGCAGCCCCAAACATTAAGAAATGATAGATTAGGTTTCCACCAAACCAAAATTCATACGGTGTAATCTCAACGGATTTAGATGGTGCCCCTTTTAAAGTGAATGTAGTTGTCTCTAATGTGTAACACCAAAACGATAGTGGCAAAACGATAAGAGACATCATAGTTCGCACCATATCCAATAGAGCACGCATACGACGTTTGGACACACCATCATACTATGGTGTTCCAGGTGGCGTGTGCTATGAAACAAATTCCACATTGTCTTAGGTTGTATACCAATACTCATAACTCAGGTATTTACCTCCACGATCATATCATAGACATTTTATCTCCTTGCCACGATGATCTCAAACTTCACACTGATTTTGTTTGAACTTTTCAAACGTTTCAGACTTGTGTTTCATTAAGTAAATATCCCTATATCTACTCAAATCATTAGTGAAGGTAGGAAAATAACGATATCCACCACACGCTACAACACTCATTGGACTGAATACATCAACATGTATCATTTCCAATAAGTCACTTGCCCATTCAATCATACCGGAAAACGGGGTCTTAGTCATCTTGCGCATGAGGCATGGTCCGCATGTCTGAACTGATTCAAAATAAAATGAGTCCAAAGATCCATCAACATGGAGTTTCTTCATGCGCTTTACACCAATATGACATTTAGCGACAGTGCCACAAGTATGTGGTACTATCATTATTAACTTTCTATCTTTTGGCATCAATATTACAAGCATGTTTATCACTACGATCAAGATTCAATAAACCATTCTCATTGGGTGCATGACCATTGAAGGTATTATTCATGTAAAGAGAATAACCGTTATTATCTAACTTAAATGAATAACCGTATTGCAATAAACATGATCTAATCACGTTCATGCTCAACGCAAACACCAAATAACATTTATTTAGGTTCATCACTAATCCCGAAGGTAGAGAGAGCATGCGATGGTGATCACATCAACCTTGGAAACACTTCCAACACTCATTGTCACCGCACCCTTAGCTATCCTCCGTTTATTCCGTAGCTTTTATTTCGAGTTACTAACATTTAGCAACCGAACCGGTATCCAATACCCAGGTGCTACTAGGACTAGGTGTACTATCAAGGTACACATCAATAACACGTATATGAAATATACTTATGTCGATGTTGCCAGCCTTCTTATCTACAAAGTATCTAGGATTGTTCCGCTTCAACGACCATTCTCCTCATAATAGAAGCACTTAGTCTTGAGTTTGGGTTCAACCTTGGGTTTCTTCACTAGAGCAGCAACTGACTTGCCATCCATGAAGTTTCCCTCCTAGCCCTTGCCCTTCTCAAAACTAGTGGTTTCACTAACCATCAACACTTGATGCTATTTCTTGATTTCTACCTTCGTGGTGTCAAACATCGTGAATAGCTCAGGGATCATTATTTCCATACCTGGCATTTCCTAGTTCATCACGAAGCTCTAGTATCTTAGTGTTAGTGACTTGGAGAACTATATCAATCACTATCTTATCTGGAAGGTCAACTCCCACTTGATTCAAGCGATTGTAGTACCCAGACAATCTGAGCACATGCTCAACAATTGAGCTATTCTCCTTCATCTTGCAGGCAAAGAATCTTGTTGGATGTCTCATAGCTCTCAACACGGGCACGAGCCTGAGATCCCAACTTCATCTCTTAGAACATCTCATATGTTCCGTGACGTTCAAAACGTTGTGGAGCCTCAATTCTAAGCCATAATGCATGACGCACTGAACTGTCAAGTAGTCATCAGAATGTGCATGTCAGATGTTCACAACATCTACAGATGACGCTTGAGGGGGTGGCGCACCGAGCGGTGCATTAAGGACATAAGACTTATGTGTAGCAATGAGGACAATCCTCGGATCATGAACCCAGTCCGCATTATTGCTACCACAATCTTTCAACTCTATTTCTCTAGGAACATATAAAAAATTCAATGGATCTACGGCGCAAGCTAGTAATCTACAACATAATTTGCAAAGACATTTTGACTATGTTCACGATAATGAGTTTAGTTAATCATATTACATAAAAACTCCCACTCAAATTGACATCCCTCTGGTCATTCGAGTGTCACATGATCCAAATCCACCAACTCAAGTCCGGTCATCATGTCAGTTGAGGTGGTTACAATGGTGAACATCTTCATGTTGATCATATCTACTATATGACTCATGTTCGACCTTTCGGTCTCTTGTGTTCCGAGGCCATGTTTGTACATGCTAGGGTCATCAAGTTTAACTTGAATGTTCCGCACGTGCAACACTAGGTTGCACCCGTTGTATGCGAATGTAGAGTCTATCACACCTGATCATCATGTGGTGTCTCAAAACGACGAACTTTCGCAATGGTGCACACTCGGGGAGAACACAATTTTATCTTGCAATTTAAGTGAGGGGTCACCTTATAATGCTACCGTTGTCCTAAGCAAAATAAGATGCACAAGATGATTAACATCACATGCAAATCATAAGTGACATGATATGCCCATGAACTTGTGCTTTTGATCTCCATCTCCATAGCACCGGCATGATCTCCATCGTCACCGGCATGACACCATGATCTCCATCATATTTACCTCCATCAATGTGTCGCCATGAGGTTGTCGCACCGACTGTTGCTTCCACGACTATTGCTAACTCATAGCGATAAAGTAAAGCAAAACGACAAAATAATTAAAGACAACCATATGGCTCCTGCCGGTTGCCGTACTCATCGACATGCAAGTCGTGATATTCTATACAATACATGATCATCTCATACATCACATATATCTTATCATGTAATTGGCCATATCACATCACAACATACCCTGCAAAAACAAGTTAGACATCCTCTAATTGTTGTTGCAAGTTTTACGTGGCTGCTACGGGTATCTAGCAAGAACAAATCTTACCTACACAAAAACCACAACAGTGATACAAAAATTGCTATTCAACCTTCGCAAGGACTGCCTTTGTCAAATCCAATCCGACTAAAGTGGGAGAAACAGACACCCGCCATCCATATTTATGCAATGAAGTTACATGTCACTTGATGGAACCGGTCTCTCATAAGCGTACGAGTAATGTTGGTCCAGGCCGCTTCATCCCACAATACCACCAAAACAAGAAAAGACCAAGGGAGGAAACAATTTGAATATCAACGCCCAAAAACTTCTTTGTGTTCTAATCGAGATCTCATCTACACGTAGACCTAGCTCATGATGCCACTGTTGGGGAACGTTGCATGGGAAACAAAAAAGTTCCTATGCACAGGCAAGATCTATCCATGGTTATGAGCATCTACGAGAGGGAGAGTGGATCTACATACCCTTGTAGATCGCTAAGCGGGAAGCATTAGGAAATGTGGTTGATGTTCTCAAACGTCTTTGCAATCCAAATCGACGAGCGTCGTGCGATCCCATCACAATCCATCTCGCGATCCAATCACGATCCGTCCCGCGATGAAATCACGAATCGTCTCGCGATCCTGATCACGGTCCTTCCTATCTAGCGCCAAACGGGAGGCACCTCCACGTTCAGCACATGTACACGTCCAGAAAGAGAGTGAGGAGAGATAGATGAGTTCTCCGGCAGCGCGACGGCGCGACAGCAGTGGTGGTGGAACTATTCTGGCAGGGCTTCGCCTAAGCACCGCCGAAACTAGACTAAAGGAGAAAACAATCTAGATGAAGTAGAGAGAGCACGTGGCAATTAGGGTTAGCTCGCCCCTCTAAATCCTCTTGTATATATAGGAGGGAGGGAGGGGAGGAGGCAGCCTCAAACCCTCAAGGGTTGGTCGAAATTAGAGGAGGAGGAGTCCTACTCCAATCCTACTAGGAGTAGGATTCCTCCTCTCCATTTGGAAACCCTTTCCCACCCATAGCAGCATGGGCCTTACTTGGGGGTTCAGCCAGCCCTCTAAGGATTGGTTTGACTCCTCCCACATCCCATGAGGTCCTTTGGGTCGAGACACCTCTCCCGATGGCCCCCCGTACCCTCCCAGCACTCTTGGTACACTACCGAAGTACACAAAACTTTTTCGCTGACCAAAATAGAACTTCCTATATATCAATCTTTACCTCCAGACCATTCCGGAGCTACTCATGATCTCTAGAATCTCATTTGAAACTCTGAACCACCTTTAGTCACCACCATACATAACTCTACTATACCGAAATGTCACCGAACCTTAAGTGTGTAGACCCTGTGGGTTTGAGAACTATGTAGACATGACCGAGACACCTCCACTGTCAATAAACAATTGCGGGACCTAGATGCACATATTGGTTCCTACATATTCTATGAAGATCTTTATCGGTTGAACCTCTATGTCAAGGATTCAGTTAATCCCGTACGCTGTTCCTTTTGTTCTTCGGTATGTTACTTGCCCGAGATTCGATCGTCGGTATCTCTATATCTAGTTCAATCTCGTTACCGGCAGTCTCTTTACTCATTCCGGAATAGAAGATCCCATGGCTAACACTTAGTCACGTTGCTTGCAATGATTATTATGATCTTGTATTACCGAGTGGGCCCTGAGATACCTCTCCGTCACACGGAGTAACAAATCCCAGTCTTGATCCATGCCCACTCAACAGACACCCTCGGAGATACCTATAGAGCATCTTTATAATCACCTAGTTATGTTGTGACGTTTTATACACACAAGGTATTCCTCCAGTGTCAGTGTCTTGCATGATCTCATGGTCATAGGAATAGATACTTAACATACAAAAAACTATAGCAATAAATTGACACGATCATATGCTATGTTTATAGTTTGAGTCTTGTCCATCACATCATTATCCTAATGATGTGATCTCATTATCAAATGACATCTCATGCCTATGTCCAGGAAACCTTGACCATATTTGATCAACGAACTAGTTAACTAGAGGCATACTAGGGACACAGTGTTGTCTATGTACCCACACATGTATTTGAGTTTGCAATCAATACAATTATAGCATGGATAATAAACGATTATCACGAACAAGGAAATATAATAATAACCAATTTATTATTGCCTTAGGGCATATTTCCAACAGTTTTCTATCCACAAAGTCTTTTTTATCATACCATTTATTTTTAGGTTGTGGGTTATCAAGATCAACAGCAGGTTCTATTTCTACATAATTATTTGGTTCTTTATCATTGTTTGGTTGTGTTGTGGTTTTATCATGGCAGATGTCCGGGTGAACGGACTTGGGTTCGAGGCCATTGCTAACGTGATGGACTCAAAGGGGTTGGCTGGGACGAGGGACACGAGTTTACCCAGGTTCGGCCTCTCAAGTTGAGGTAATAGCCTACGTCCTGCTTGTGCTTGTATTGCTTGATGTATCGATTACAAGGGAGTTATTGTTTGACCTATCTTTCGATAACCTGATCCCTAAATCGCCCCGGGTCTTGCCTTTATATAAGAGGTCAAGACCACGGGTCATACAAGTTGTGGCTGACTCTCATTACATGTCCGAGTCTACCTCTATCTTCTCTTGCCTATCCTGACCAAGTTGTCCCCGGGCGGCTTACACGCCCGAGTCTTCTCATCCGGGCCACCCGCCGGCCCATCCCGTTGAGCCGCCAAGCTTCTTGGGCCCTCCAGTCTTTACGGCTCACTCTTGGGCCGGTATACGAGCCGCCAGGTATGACCCGGAGCATTCTGGGCGGTTCTCACCGTGGGGTTATATCCCCAACATTAGGCCCCAGGTTGATTTGAGCTTGCTCACTTCAGCCTTTCTCCTCACTCCGCGTCGAGTCGCCTAGAAATGACCCGCCATGACGTCATGTCAAATCTGCAAAAAAGATCCTTTGACACACGCAACGAATCTTCTTATTAAATAACAGCCCGAAAATCGAGGCGTCCGTTTCGGTCAAATGATATCTGACGCCTGGATTTTCGCGCCCGTTCCACCTTTTCCCTATTAAATAGGACCGCCCGGGGCGGCATTTGCCTTCTCTCGCTCACTTCGTCATCTTCTTCCTCCCAACGCTGCCGTTTCCAACACCTCCCGCTCCGGCGCCGTCTCCTCCTTGCTGTTGATAGGGCCGCTACATCAACCTGACGTGACCAGAGTATCTTCCCCATTCATCGCGCCATCGCCGGTGAGTCCTTCTCTCCTTAGATCCGCAACCGTTCCGGTAGGGTTTTCATGGAGCTCCGCCGCTGCTGTTTTAGAACTCGAGTTTCGTCAATGATAGCTATGTTTCAGTCCATGAGTCCTCGACTCTATCCTGTCCCCATGGCGTCGCTAGGTAGGAGATCGATACTGATGATTTTTGGATTCGCCACGGCTTCGCCCGTCGTTTCAGTTTTTCACCAGTTCATCTCTAGGTCTGGAAATATAGATATTTCTTTTGCTTTTGTAGATCTGCAATCTTAACAATATTTCGTGGAATCTGTTTTCAGTACTTAGCCAAATTTCACCCTATCCTCTCATGACGTTGACCCGTCATGCCGTTCCGGCTCTCATCAGCCGGATCTTGACGTCTCATCCTTAAGGTCTTAAGTTTTTAAGCCGCCCACTTTTATTCGCCTTTTCCTTGACTCGCTATATGTGGTTACCTTGTACAACTAAAAACTGCCGCCATGTCTCGCGCATCTAACTCCTACAACTGGGTCGGCTCATGCATTACCGAAGAGTTTCTGACAGACTTTGTACCCGCGGGCACCCTCCCTGCCAAAGAGGTCATCCACTGGCGGGTTCCTGGTAACGAATTGAGGCCCAATCCTCAGGAGGGCGATGTAGTTGGTTTTTTGAATCATATTGAACGTGGATTCGTGCCCCCCGGCTCAAAATTCTTCCGGGACATCCTTAATTTCTATAAGTTGCATCCTCAAGACCTTGCCCCCAACTCCGTCTCAAGCATCTGCAACTTTCAAGTGCTCAGCGAGGTCTATCTGCAGACTCGGCCTTCTATCGGTCTGTTCTGAGAATTCTTTATGCGAACCGACAAACTGAAGTAAAAGCCGCCCCGAGCTTAGAACTTGGTGGAATTTCCATTCAGAGGCGCCGGGGCATTACCTTTCTGGCTCTACAAATGCCGAGTCATCCAAAGGATTGGAATAAGACTTGGTTCTACTACAAGGAAACTTCCCCGGAGGGTAAGCATTCGCTGCCGAGTTATCGCCCCTCCCGGCTCAAGACAACTTCTGAGCTTCTTGGCCGGCTATCAACATATGAACGTGCAAGGCATGAGCCGGCTCACGCCAAGATTAGAGCCCTCATGGCCAATGGTTGCACGGGTTTGGACTTGATCCACTGCTAGATCTCCTGGAGAATTATGCCTTTGGGCTTGAGAAGCCGCCTCATGTGCGAATACCCTGGCAAGTATGATGGTTCCCTATGCTTCAGCCGGACAACTTTAACCGAAGACGATATTATCACCGTCATCCGGAGTCTTGTTCATGAAACGTCAGGAGCTGGTAGCGATATTGGACTGGCACCTTTCAGCACCGTTAATCCGGCCCCAGACATAAGGCGATTCTTCATTGTCTCTTCTTTTTATGTAAGGCGACTTGTCAATTCATTGCTATTATTTGACCTCCCTTTTCAGGCTGACTCCGACTTCTGGAAGAAGAAGTATATTCCTCCTTTGAATAAAAGCAAGAAGAAGGCCCCGATCAAGAGGACGAAGAAGACCACCCCTCAGGAGGAATGGTTTGACCCGCCGGAATCATCCGGCTCAAAGGTATAGTTTTGACTATTTTTTGTAACCTTATCATTTACCTTACTAACAACAATTTATTCATAGGACGAGGTAGAGACGAGCCGCGCCAACGCTCCGGAGGTAACTTATATTTCATCCGACTCAGAATGTTTTGTACCCCAGAAGATACGGCGGGTTGTTCAAAAAGTTCCCCTTTCTCATCCTCTTGCTTATTTGGACCCTCAATGTCTTTTGATAAAGCAATAGCAAGTCGACCGCCGTCAGACCCGAAGCGCTGGCTCTACTCATCTTATGTCCGGGTTGCCTAACTCCCCGGCTCAGAAGAAACGCCCCGCAGAGGTATATATCTCTGCTTGATTTTATTAGCTTTCCTTCATAGTCTCAACATTTGCTTTTATATCCTCTGAACTATCACACAGAGATCACCTTCCTCCGGCGACTCTATGGCTACCGCTCGTCCACCTCCGAAAATTAATCCGCTGTAAGTATCTTGTATCATTTACACCCGGCTCTTTGGCGGCTGTAACCCTTAAATTCCGGCTTTGATGTCTTTTCTAGGGCTCAAGCTAAGCGGAGGAAAACCAACAAGTCCGCCCCTGGCCCTGCTGCTCAAGAGCCGGAGCTTGCTAAACCGGACCACCCAGCGACTACTACAGAGCCGGCAGCTGATGACATTATTCCTGAGAGCCCGCAAAGGGATCTTTCCAAGTTGCCAAGCCCTGCCAAAGCTTCTGATGATATCGTCGCTCCGGACGTCGAGATTACTGGCACCGGCTTGCATTCTCCTTCACCTCACGTCCTAACCAAGCATAGTGAAACGGCTGAAGCTTCCACGAAGCTTGAGTTTGAACTCCCTGCTTTGGAGAAGATGACGGCTGATGAACTTCATGCTAGCTACATGAACCGGCTGTCCACAAGACGGGATCTGGAGCTGAAGCTAGTTACCTTAATGAAGAAAAACATGAGGTATTCCCTTTTTCTCCTTATACCCTTACCTAGCCCCCAAGGGTCGGGTTAATATTGACTGATAATAATCCGGCTCTTCCATCTTAGCAAGAGTAACATATGTAAGCCTTAATTTACTTAATCTTGACGTCAAATCGTTGGCCTAGCCCCCAAGGGCCGGCTCAATCTTTTTCAAGGTTGAGTCGGGACTTCATAGAAGATAGCTTAATAGAGCCAATGTTAGCCCCCAAGGGTTGGCTCAATCTTTTCCAATGTTGAGTTGGGGCTTCATAGAAGATAGCTTAATAGAGCCAATGTTAGCCCCCAAGGGCCGACTCAATCTTTTCTAGGTTTGAGTCGGAACTGTCTTGAAAATGTTCCTCAAAGTTTTGATATGTCCATATTACCTGTAGCCCCCAAGCTCCGAGATTATCCATGATAATGTTGGGGATATAACCCCACGGTGAGACCCGCCCAGAAGGCTCCGGGTCATACCTGGCGGCTCGTATACTCGCCCAAGAGTGAGCCGTAAAGAGTGGAGGGCTCAAGATGCTTGGCGGCTCGACAGGATGGGCCGGCGGGTGGCCCGGATGAGAAGATCCGGGCGTGTAAGCCGCCCGGGGACAACTTGGTCAGGATAGGCAAGAGAAGATAGAGGTAGACTCAAACATGTAATGAGAGTCGTCCACAACTTGTATGACCCATGGTCTTGACCTCTTATATAAAGGCAAGACCCGGGGTGATTTAGGGATTAGGTTATCGAAAGCTACGTCAAGCAATAGCTCCCTTGTAATCGATACATCAAGCAATACAAGCACAAGCAGGACGTAGGCTATTACCTGAACTTGAGGGGCCGAACCTGGGTAAACTCGTGTCCCTCGTCCCAGCCAACTCCTTTGAGTCCATCACATTAGCAATGGCCTCGAACCCAAGTCCGTTCACCCGGACATCTGCCATGATAAAACCACGATAGTTGGCGCCCACCGTGGGGCGGCTCGTACGGTGGTGTCGTGTTCTTTGGGGGGATTCTTTGAGTAATTGAGAAGCTCGTCATCGATCTAACGAAGAAGAGCCAACACGGCAACCTGCCATGGAACAAACTAGCACACGTTATCAAGACGGACAGAAATTTTTGCTGCAGCCGTTCAATCCGATTCGCCGACTTGCAATAGCTGCTCCACGCCCCCACGTTCGTTTCCATCAATCCAACATCCGCTGCTGCTAAAAAATCCCCAGGTGTAATTTTTTCGATTCGTCTGACTCAAATACATTTTCTTGAGGATTATTTCCGCCTGCACGCATTGTTTTGTTTGTAGATTATCTCTGATTAGACATCAGTTTTGATCAATCACTCTGATGTATGGACATGCACACGGAGGTGTTAAACGACCAATGGTCAGTACGGCTCACGGCACCTTACCCGTGGCGGAGCATTGGTGTCAACACAGATTGGAGCTCACGGCACTCAGTAGTCGGTACGAGACAACCAGGAGATCAACCTTAATATCGACACAGATTGGAGCTGGACACGGATTCGTTGGGTCAGCTAGTCATCCACGGTCTAAAGATGGAGTTGGATGCGGATGTCGATCCGACGAGTCGACCTCGACTCACCGCCTCGATCCGCTCCATCATGGCCGCTCCGCGACCTCCGCCCTGCGCGCCTCCATTGCCGGCTCTACGCGCAGTTTGGCTGGGGACCGGCGGATCTCCCTCCGTGTGCACGTGCGCCTCACCATTGCAGGTAGCCGATGTTCACCCTCCGCTCTGGCCTTGCTGCTGCACCCCTCCCCATCGCTGCCGCACCTTGCTGCCATGGTTTCGTGCGTCACTTGACCGTGCTCGGCCCTGCTCCAGCTCGTGCGCGCGTGCACCCATGCCGGCTCTGCCTGCAGTCACGTCCGGCTCCATCTCCAGCGCACCTCCACTGAATCCCGCCTCTATTAGCATCGCCAGCTCCTGGCCTTACCTGTGTTGCACGTGTTGTTTGCGGAAAAACCAATGCTAAGCTCACGATAGTTATGTTGGAGATGATGCTTCCTTTCAGAAAAAGAAGGCAAAAATTGCTCAAGGTGATTGACTCGCCAAGATGGAAGCCTAATGACTCTTGCTCAGAGAAAAAAAAACGTTATCACAGATAACCACTAAGATGCTTGGTGGGCGGACATGCAGTTGTTCAGATCCGACGTTGTTAGAAGAACAGAAGTGCAAGCGGAATTTGATGATGAGGATGAGCAGGCAATAGCTACCCATATACATTGTCAGGGATGACCTGCTCGGAGTTGTGTGGGAAAAACAAAGTGGTTGTGGTCATTGGTGAAAACTGATTCGACTGGTAGCCTTACTACTTTTTATAGGGAGTCCCCAGCAAGTTAGTATGTCCCTGCTGTCCAACGGACACGAGCGGAGTCCGCTGGCCCGGACGCCTCTGCGACCTGGCTAGACGTGTGTTCACTGCAAAGCATTACGCCAAGTGTCCGCGTTCGTACGACAAAATATCAGGTGATATTCATCCTATCTATTTTTTCATTAAATATTATTTTTCCGAGGACAATTACTCTATTTCTTGCAATAAATTTTACGCGGGACATTTTTTCATTACAAAGTGGCATTAAAATGCGGAGGAGGAGCATGCACCAGTGTTATTCCGTATTGGTGTTTGCCCGTGTCGCATTACTCAACGGACTCGCGCACCGGCTTCCGATGCCACAGTGCCGGCTTACAACGCCGTGGCCGTCTCTCGCCACCGCTCCGGTTTACAACGCCGCGGCCGTCTCTTGCCACAACGCCGGCTTACAACGCCGTGGCCGTCTCTCGCCATCCGCACCGGCTTACAACGCCGTGGCGTATTTGACAACAACACCGACTTACAATGCCACGGGTGTTTGCTATGTCTACATCAACCCAACAGTGGCTGCATGCAACAGTACAAGTCGCCCAACTGACGGTTCTAAATCGCTGCCCGCGGTCCAATCAACATTGACATATCGATGCAGTGCCCGCCAGTATGAGCCGCCCGACGAACAGGCGCACAAGTCGCCGCCACTACAATTTGGTTCACTTCAACAACCAGCCGGAACGAACCCTCGACCGGATCATTGAAACAAATCATGTGGGATCATCTATAACCCACCACGGCCAACCTCAACTTTTAGTAGAGATTCTAAAGCCGCCTCTTCGAGTCAGCTTAAGACTCGGGGGCTACAGACATGGCAAGACACATTTGGTCGTTTTCAACAAGAACCCCGGGTCATGGCAAAGTTAACCCGATCCTGGGGGCTACTACATTTTTGGTGGAAGATTAAAAGTTGCCCAAGAGGACGAACCACCATGATGCACCATTCAAACATAGGTGCCCGGATTTGTTGGATCATCACTTGGAGCTTTTGCTGTTTCTTCATACAAGATGGCGGCTTACAAGATGGTGACTTACAAGATGGTGCACAAAACATTGGCAGTCGAAGGGGGCTTCTTACCTTTGGGTATCTCTTATCTCACCCTAACAGCCGGCTTTATGCCAATCCGGTTAACATGTTAGCCGCGGTTGTCGAAGGGGGCTTCTTACCTTCGGGTATCGCTTATCTCACCCTATCAAACGGCTTTATGCCATTCTAGTTGATATGTCAGCTGCGGCTGACGAAGGAGGCTTCTCACTGACGAGTGTCGCTTATCTCACCCTAATGGCCGGCTTTATGCCATTTCCGGTTAACATGTTAACCGCGGTTGTCGAAGGGGGATTCTCACCAATGGGTTCACTTATCTCACCCTAACAACCGGCTTTATGCCATTCCAGTTGACATGTCAGCTGCGGCTGTCGAAGGGGGCTTCGTACCTTCGGGTATCGCTTATCTCACCCTAATAGCCGGCTTTATGCCATTCCGGTTAACATGTTAGCCGCGGTTGTCGAAGGGGGCTTCTTACCTTCGGGTATCACTTATCTCACCCTAACAACCGGTGTTCGTGCCAAAAATGTTGACAAGTCAAACTTGGTTGTCGAAGGGGCTTCTTACCTTCGGGTATCGCTTATCTCACCCTAACAGCCAGCTTTATGCCAATCCAGTTGACGTGTCAGTTGTTGTTGTCGAAGGGGGCTTCCCACCTCCGGGTGTAGCTTATCTATCCCTAACAACTGACGTTCGTGCCAAAAATGTGGACAAGTTCACATCGCATTATACATCGCAGTATACATCGCATCATATATTGCATCATACATTGCATCAACATTGCATCATACATCGCACATGACATGCCGGCTTATCAAACCGGGTCAGAGCAAGATTATGAAAGAAGGAGCAATGTTATAACAACTCCGGGTTGTGCTTTTTCAAGCCGCCCTTACAACAACACAGAATATATTCTATCTTATTTATTTTTCAGGTCTTGTCTCTTAAGATGAGTCGCCGTTAAGTATGATGAAAAACTTCAACAAAGAGCAAATGGATCTTTAATAGTCAACATGGCTGGATCTTCATGATTTATCATAACCAGTACTAAATGATTGGGGTTTTCAAGCTAGCTCGGAGAATTCATTTTTTTTCAAGAGCCGCCCTATCAGATATAATGCTGTGTCATCTAATTGACCGGTTCTCGGATTTCTTCAGTTGTGCTCTGTAGTAATCTACAACACTCATGGATTTCTCCAATATATATTTGCCGGGTTACATCGCAACCAGTAGCAGGGATTTCATGTCAAAGACAAAGGAATTATTCCAGGATATTCATTCCCAGTTATATTACAACCACGATCAAAGATTCATTCAACAAATCATGGTGAGTCATATTATTCTCACATAGTCCCGAGTCACCGTAGGCAGATGACCCGGCACTTGGGGGCTACACTATTCGAATACAGTTTATATCAAGTATGCAAGTCCCTTGTCGCTGCAAGCATGCACCACGGCACTTGGGGGCTAATGCAAGTCGGTTTTCGAATCATTACATTGTCAGCAAGACCATATTATCTCAAGGAGATGAGCCGGCCTTTCTATATTTTTCTAAAATCCCAGCCCAGTAATTCTTACTGACTCGGCACTTAGGGGCTACACCGCTCAGATCAAAATTTTCTAAAAGTACCAAGTCGCCGCTGGCGTGCGACCCGGCACTTGGGGGCTACAGTACTCAATCGTTTAAACAGATTATATGGTTCAAATTGAAGACCTGGCCCATCACATGATGATGAGCTAGCCCTTGGGGGCTACACCTGCTGAAGTTTCATAAGGTATAAGATAGTTATAAGTCCCAGGTTGCCGCAGGCAGGACAACCCGACACTTGGGGGCTACACGGTCCAAAATATTATTGCAAAGCACCAAGTTATCATGGATAATCTCGGAGCTTGGGGGCTACAGGTAATATGGACATATCAAAACTTGGAGGAGAATTTTCAAGATGTTAATTATGGAGTTCACTTATTTGACCCGGCATCACCAACATTCGTAACCCGATGTTATCAAAAGATTATAACCCGACAGATTTTATAAGCCGCCTTGGTTCATAGCAATGGAAGTTCGGATTTACATCGGATGGATTTTCATCCCAATATGTTTATCAAGTCGGATGGATTCTAGTCATTTGACCCGGCGTCACCAACGATAATGACCCGACATCATCAATAATTATGACCCGACGGAGATAACCCGCCAAGAGTATTGGAAGCCGACTCAATGGCATATGAGTGTTCTGTTCTCTATATTTTTCAAAGGACATTGACAAGCAAGATGATTTTCAAGACGACTCATTCATATGCAAAAAAGACCCGGATTTCTAAAGAGCCACTTCATAAGCCGGCCAAAGGAGCAAGCCGGCCACTTAACATATTTGTTACTCTTATTTCAGGAGCTTACCATGAATAAATTCAAGCTAACTTGGGGGCTAATGTCAGGGATATACCCCGCGGTATTACCCGGCCTGGCGACTCACATGAGACCCGGTAAAGACATGATATTTTATTGGTGAACCGGCAGGCGGGTCGCAGGACGACCAAGCCCAAGACCCGGGCATGTGAGCCGACGCAAGGCGGCTCATAAGAGAAGGCCTAAAGGAGAAAGGATTTCCTTACAAAAGAAACAAGATCCGGAATAGGATTCTAAAGAGACTAGTCCTAATCCTACTCCTAGCAGGACTCTATTTGTAAACCTACCCTCTCCACTTATATAAGGAGGGGTAGAGCACCCCTAGAGAGACAAGATTCACAAGTCCACAAGTTTAGACAACACAAGAGATTATAGATAGAAAGATTAGAGGCTCTCGTGATTAGAGGTAGCAAACAACACCCTTGTAACCGAGAGATCTCCTTCATCATCAATACCAGACAAGCAGGACGTAGGCTTTTACCTCCATTGGAGGGGCCGAACCTGGGTAAACTTCGCGTCTCTCAATTCCAACCAACCCCTTCAAGCTGCCACATAGTTGTGCTTCGCCCCGAACCTAAGTCCGTTCACCCGGACATATGCCATGACAAATCCACGATAGGTTGGGTATCCTGATGAACATCACTATCATTATCATCATCACTAGGTGGATGTTCATTACTAGATTGAGTTTCAGCATCAGAAATAGAAACATCATTGTTATCATCAGGAGGTTTTTCTATCTCAGGTTCACTAGAAGGATGCAAAGTCCTAACATTTTTCCTTTTATTTTTCTTCTTAGAAGGACTAGGTGCATTAGCATTAATTCCTTGAGAGTCTTGTTCAATTATTTTAGGATGACCTTTAGGATAAAGTGGTTCTTGGGTCATTCTACATCCTCTAGTCACTACTCTAATAGCATGATCATTCATATAATTATTCATTTCCTTAAAGCAATTATCTTTGAGATTTACCAACTTGTTCTAACTGAGTTTGAACCATAGAGGCACGTTTTCTACACCTCTAATATCATTACTGATTCTAAATAACAAGTCACTCAAGCGAGCAATCATATCAGAATTATATTTCAATTGCTTCAGAACATTTGCATTGAAGTGATCTTTTTTCCTAATGTAGTTATCAAACTCATATAAGCGTTGACTAGGATGTTTATTGTACGGGATGTCACCTTCATCAAAATTTAATAAAGAATTTACCTGTACCACCCGTGGAGGTGGCGGTGTGTCAATACCATGTATTTCTTGAATAGGTGGTAAATTCTTAATATCCTCAACTTTATTAGCTTTTTCCTTCAGACATTTCTTTGCCTCTTGCATATCTTGAGGACTGAGAAATAAGATACCCCTCTTCTTCGGAGTGGGTTCAAGTGGTGGTTCACGGAGAGTCCAATCGTCATAATTCTTCAATATATTATTCAATAGTTCATCAGCTTGTTCAACAGTTTGTTCCCTGAAAACACAACTAGCACAACTATCTAGGAAGTCCCTAGAAGCATCAACTAGTATTTCATTTTTATTAATAGGATGACCATGCAAAACATTAAGCAATTGTAGAAGCCTCCCCCAAGCTTGTGGGAGATGCTTCTTCAGTTTGCACAAAGTTAAATATTTCCTATAAGGCAGCTTGTTTCTTACGAGCAGGAAACTATTTTTCAGAGAAGTAGTAAATCATATCCTGGGGACTACGCACACAACCAGGAGCAAGAGTATTGTACCATATCTTAGAATCACCCTTTAATGAGAACCGAAATAATTTGAGAATATAATAATAGCGAATCTTGTTACCATGAGCAAAAAGGATGGCTATATCATTTAGCTTAGTAAGATGTGCCACTACAGTTTTAGTTTCATATCCATGGAAAGGATTAGATTCAACCAAAGTAATTAACTCTTGGATGGATAGAGAATTCATAATCCTTATCTGTAACAAAGATAGGCGAAGTAGCAAACTTAGGATCGCATTTCATTCTAGCGTTCAAAGTCTTTTCTTTATACTTGCATGGTAGTTTCTTAAGATCATTTCTATCCTTACAAGCAAGAATCTCTCTAGATATTTCTCCATCCAAAGCATAAACCTCAGGTATCTTAGCATTTCAAATCTAGGAGAGCTAGGCATAATAGGTGTTTCATAATTATCAGTTTCAAAGACCTCATCAGTTTCATTAGTTTCATCGGTTTCAATGATCTCAATCTCTCTAGCTCTAGCAATTTGTTCATCAAGAAATTCTCCTAGTGTACATTATCATCAAGCATGGTACTAACATCATTCATAGCAGAAGTAGCATCATCAATATCAGGATCAACAACATGTGGTGGTGGTGCAAACTTACTCATAATCGAAGGTGAATCAAGTGCAGAGCTAGATGGCAATTCCTTACCTCCCCTCGTCGTAGAGGGAAATCTTGGTTTTAGTATCCTTCAGATTCTTCATAGTGATCAATTGATATAAATCCCAATTGACTCAACAGATATAGCTATGCTCCCGGCAACGGCACCAAAAAAAGGTCTTGATAACCCACAAGTATAGGGGATCGCAACAGTTTTCGAGGGTAGAGTATTCGACCCAAATTTATAGATTCGACGCAAGGGGAGCCAAAGAATATTTGAGAGTATTGGTAGTTGAGGTGTCAATTCAACCACACCTAGAGATTAAATATCTGCAGCAAGGTGAACAGTAGCGCAGTAGTATGATAGTTCGATAGTCATTGTAATGATAGCAATAGCAATAACATTAACAGTATTGATTTTGTAGCAAGTGCAACAGTAACAACAGAAGTAGTAACTTAGCAAGAACAATATTTTGAAAACTCGTAGGCATTGGATTGGTGGATTCGTTGGATGATATTCATCATATAACAATCATAACCTAGGGCGACACAGAACTAGATCTAGTTCATCAATGTAATGTAGGCATGTATATCGTAAATAGTCATACGTGCTTATGGAAAAGAACTTACATGACATCTTTTGTCCTACCCTCCTATGGAAGCGGGGTCCATAAGGAAACTAAGGGATATTAAGGCCTGCTTTTAATAGAGAACTGAAACAAAGAATTAACACATAGTGAATACATGAACCCCTCAAATTACGGTCATCATCGGAAAGTATACCAAATATTGTCACTATGGGGTTTAAGGATCATAACACATAATAAGTGCATATGACTAGGCAAGATCGGATCAAGAACATAGATATAATGGTGATAACATAAATGGTTCAGATCTCAAATCATGGCACTCGAGCCCTAGTGACAAGCATTAAGCATGGCAAAGTCATAGCAACATCAATCTTAGAACATAGTGGATACTAGGGATCAATCCCTAACAAAACTAACTCGATTACATGATGAATCTCATCCAACTCCTCACTGACCAGTAAGCCTACGAAGGAATTACTCACTATCGGTGGGGAGCATCATGGAATTGGCAATGAAGGAGGGTTGATGATGACGAAGACCGAAGATTCCCCTCTTTGGAGTCCCAAACGGACTCTAGATCCGTCCTCCCTCTGAAGAACAGGAGGTGACGGTGGCTCCATCTCGTGAAATGCGATAAAACTTCTCCTTCAATTTTTTTCTCCAATAATGGAAATTTATAGCACTGGAATTAGGGTCGGGCCCCCCATGAGGTGAGCACCACCCACTAGGCCATGCCTAGGGGGGCTAGCGTGCCCTGGTGGGTGTTGCCCACCCTGTCCCCCCTTCTCTGGTGGTTTTTGGCTCCAATAATTTTCAAGTATTCTAAAATTATTCTCCAAAATGTTCCGTTCCGTTCCGAGAACTTTTATTTCTGCACAAAAACAACACCATGGTAGTTCTGTGATATGTCCATTTGCATCATGATTTTATATTGATATTTATTGCATTATGGGTTGTTATTACACGTTTTCTCTCTTATTTTACAAGGTTTACATGAAGAGGGAGAATGCCGGCAGCTGGAGTTCTGGTCTGGAAAAGGAGCAAATCTGAGATACCTATTCTGCGCAACTCCAAAAGTCCTGAAAATCTACGAAGAATTATTTTGGAATATATAAAAAATATTGGGCAAAATAAATACATTAGGGGGGCCACCAGGCATCCACAATCCTGCAGGTCTCGCCCTACCCCCTAGGCGCGCCCCTGGGGCTTGTGGCCCACCTGGCAGCCCTCCGATCCCCATCTTCTGCTATACTGAGGGTTTCATCCTGAAAAAATCTTAACAGAGCTTTCGGGACAAAGCTCCACCGTCTCGAGGCGGAACTTGGGCAGAACCAATCTAGAGCTCCGACAGGGCGATCCTACCGGGGAAACATCCCTCCCGGAGGGGGAAATCGAAGCCATCGTCATCACCAACGATCCTCTCATAGAGAGGGGGTCAATCTCCATCAACATCATCATCAGCACCATCTCCTCTCCAAACCCTAGTTCATACCTTGTAACCGAACTTTGTCTCAAAACCTCAGATTGGTACCTGTGGGTTGCTAGTAATGTTGATTACTCCTTGTAGTTGATGCTAGTTGGTTTACTCGGTGGAAGATCATATGTTCAGATCCTTAGTCATCATTAATGCTCCTCTGATTATGAACATGAATATGCTTTGTGAGTAGCTACGTTTGTTCCTAGGGACATGGGATAAGTCTTGTTATAAGTAATCATGTGAATTTGGTATTCGTTTGATATTTTGATGAGATGTATGTTGTCTCTCCTCTAGTGGTGTTATGTGAACGTCGACTACATAACACTTTACCATTGTTTGGGCCTAGAGGAAGGCATTGGGAAGTAATAAGGAGATGATGGGTTGCTAGAGTGACAGAAACTTAAACCCTACTTTATGCGTTGCTTTGTATGGGGCTGATTTGGATCCACATGTTTCATGCTATGGTTAGATTTATCATAATTCTTCTTTCGTAGTTGTGGATTCTTGCGGGAGGGGTTAATCATAAGTGGGAGGCTTGTCCAAGTAAGGGCAGCACCCAAGCACCAGTCCACCCACATATCAAATTATCAAAGTAGCGAACGCGAATCATATCAGCATGATGAAAACTAGCTTGACATAAATTCCCATGTGTCCTCGGGAGCGCTTTGCTTTATATAAGAGTTTGTCCAGGTTTATCCCAAAATTATGAAACATTAGCACAACCTAGGTAATATTTATAGCAATATTGTGTAGAAAGTTCAGATCAAAAATACGTTTTGGTAAAATTAGAGAAATTCTCCACTGGACGCCAAAGCTTTTGTTTTTGCACCGTATCAATTCTACTCATCATGCAAGTCATCACAAAGGATTTACTTGGCACACACACTAATTTAAACAAATAAACACAAATTATAGTAGCAATAACCATGTTATAAAAAACAGAAAGTAAAAAATCAAAATTAAAGATAACTATTGGGTTGCCTCCCAACTAGCGCTATTCTTGTACTCCCCTAGCTAGGCATAATGCATATGATCAAGTGTTGTCATCCTTGATACTCAACCCATAAGTATACCTCATGATTGATTCATAAGGTGGTTTGATTCTCTTTCTAGGTAAGTGTTCCATCCCTTTCTTTCATGGAAATTAGAACCTTTTGTTTCCCTCTTTCATATCAATAATTGCACCTATAGTATGTAAGAAGGGTCTCCCAAGTATTATTGGACAAGTAGGATTGCATTCAATATCAAGCACAATCTACAGGCACATAATTTCTATTTGCAATAATAATCACATCATTTATTCTACCCAAAGATTTCTTAATGGTAGAATCCGCAAGATGTAAATTAAGGGAACACCCATGAATATTAGTGAGACCAAGCACATCACATAAAGATTTAGGTATAGTTGAAACACTAGCACCAAGGTCGCACAAAGCATTGCATTCGTATTATTTTAGCCTTTATTTTAATATTAGGTTCCCATTTATCATGCAATTATCTTGGAATAGAAACTTCTAGCTCAAGTTTCTCATCATAGGCTTTTATCATCGCTTCTACTATATGTTGAGTAAAAGATTTATTTTGTTCATAAGAATTGGGTGAGATAATGATGGATTCCAACAAGGAAATACATTCTACTAAATAACAATTATCATAATTAAAATCCTTGTGATCCAAGATAGTGGGTGCATCACCAAATAAAGTTTTGACCTTTCCAAACCCACCTTTTCTCAGTTTTAGCATTAGAATCATCACCCTCCGAACAAACGGGACTTCTTCTAGCTAGAGTTGACTCATCTCTAGTCCCTTTATCATTTATTGTCAGATTAGTAAACAAAGATTCAATAGGGGAAGTACCAAGCATTTTAAGATCTTCAACATGGTTCCAGTAAAAACCGGGTGGAAGAGCTTTTTCTAGGAATTCCCGATTAGCTTTCAACTTGGTGGTCATCTCCCTACTTTCATTCATAGATATTTTGATAGATTTAAGGGATTTTTATTTCTGTGCCCCTGGTTCCTTGGATCTACTCATTCGACCACACGTCCTTAAATTTTCCTCACTTTTACCCACTTCCTAGCCCGAAACGCTCACCAAAGGTCACAACGGAGGATGCCGTCGGGTCAATGGTTTGACCGTTAACTCTGACAAGTGGGGCCACGTTGAGTCTGTCTTGCCCCATTTCCGGCCACACGGACGCCGAACGGACGTGCACGCGCTTTCTCCTCATCTGCCTCGAGGACGCATGGCGGCCTTCCAACTACCCCCATAGCCAAAAGTAAATGCTCACGCGTGGCGGGCCCAAGTTGTCAGCCACCCATGTTCGGGTCGTCGTCCTTCTTTAAATGGAAAGGATACAAACCCTAGTCCGTCGGTGACAAAACCAAACCCTAGCCAGTAGCCACCATGGGCAACTTCTCAGGGGCTTGCTCGAGCTCCGGCAAGGAGAAGGGCAAGGCCCCTGCCGTCCTTTGGCACGCGCTACCCCCGTCGTCCTCTTCCCATTCGCCTCAACAGCAGATTAGCGTCCTAGTGCACCAGGCGAGGTGGCACTGGGATCACACCATCCCTCTCCCCTATGTCGCGTGATCCTGACACATTATTGGCACTTGGATTCGGAGAGGATCCTAGTGCCGGCAGTTCCACGGTCGGTGCGAGCGCATGCAGAGGAGGTGAGGCGCCGACAGCAGCAGCTCATGCCCGAGCAGCGACTTGATCCGGCCTATGCTGCAGACTTTCCCAATTGACAACCCTAGTTTGTGTTTCAGCACGCGGACCAACGCCGACGTGGCGTCCGCAACATGAGGGCTTGCACCCCGCCGCCCCTCATCGTGTGCGGTAAGGACCAGGAGGCGCTGGCGCTAGCAGCTCTCCTCCGCGAAATCAAGGAGGGGGAGGAGGAGGTGGTGGCTTACCAGGAATGAATGGCAGAGGCCATTGCGCTCTCCGCTACTGGCAACTACGTCGTGCAGCCGCTGGCACCGTCATCCCATGCAAGGCTCGAGTAGGCACCGACCACCCTCACGCCCCACGAGTACGTGCGCAAGGGGGTGGTGCGGGAGTGGGTGAGCGCGCCACCCATATGGATGCTGGCGACGCTGAAGCACGAGCGGGACTACCTAGAGTTCTGGCGACAACGGCACCTGCGGGCGGAGCGTCTCAAGGGTCAGCGGCTCGAGGAGTTGGAGAAGGACGTCAAGGCATAGGAGGAGGAGCACCATGCCGAAGCGCAAGTAACGGTGCTGCAGCCACCAGCGGACGACTTCGCCACCGCCTAGGCGACGTCGTTCCCCTGGGCTGGCCCGGCGTTGACCCTCGTCGACCTCATCGGCCCCGACGACGACAAGGACGCCTAGGGGCAGCACACCTCCTGTCACGCCCAAGATGCGCTCCTATCCATATTAGGGCACGGGGGGCCTCGACATGGATAGAGGCGCATCTAGTCGTTCACAAGTACAGTATCATCACATACATTTATGAAGAGAGGAGTATATGAGTTGGCTTACACTCGCCACATTCTAAATTACAATCCACACGATTTATTCAAACATCAATCCAAAGACAGGGTCCGACTACGGACGAAAACAAACGATAAAAGATGCAAGGAAACTGTCTTGCTAGCCCCAAAGATCATGAGCAAGGCCTCTCTACTCGTCTGGATATGTGACATACATCCTGCCACGCTCCTCGTCATACTCCCACTGGAGCTACGTCACATCATCTGGCACGATCTCATCTGGACCTGCACCTGTATTTGTTGTAGTAATCTGTGAGCCACGGGGACTCAGCAATCTCGCGACCGGGTACCAAGACTATTCAAGCTTGTTGGGTTGGATAGGGGTAAGAGTTTAGTTTGCAGCAGCACTAAGAATTTTATGGTGGCTAACTTACGAGAACATGAATGTAAATATGTGGTCTACGATAAACGATTGAGAACTAGCATGATCGCTAAGTGATCCTGAACACCTACTTACGTCAAACATAATCCCACCTTGTTCTCTCTCGGATCATGTTCACGAACAGAGACGATCACAGTTACTCACACGGTTGGTGAATTTTATTGGAGTTTACTTCAAGTTAACTATAACCGGGTGTTAAACAAATATCCAAGTTGCCACATAATCGCGGGCACGGCTTTCCGAAGATTTAACCCTGTAGGGGTGCTCCAACTAGTCCATCATAAATTAACCACACTCCACGGGAATAGCCTCGACCACAGATCTCATGATCATCCTAGGCAACTCCAAAGGGAATCTGACACCTCGAGATAGCCCTCGAAAATCACAGTCCCTCACACAAGCCACTCGAGAAAGGTAAAACCAGTCCAGCAAGACCACCCGACGTGTCGACGAACCTGATTAGAGCCACATATCTCGTTCTCAGGACACAACGGATAAGCGACGTGTACGTACGGTTGCCCCAGGTTGGCCCCGCACAGTGCTCTAGTTTGGACTAACACTCATGAGGAGCACTGGCCCGGGTTGTTGATTAATTATCCACGGGGTTGCAAAGCCCTATGCAATTTTATTAAGTTGTTTAAGCAAATAGTACCAATGTTGGGTCTTGCCAGACAAGTTTTAATCTCAACCGAATAATCAAGGGGGTCCCCATAACAGCCCCGAGCATGTTAGGAGTGCAAAGTATGGAAACATAACACCGGTAACAAGAAACTAAGGTGGTAAAAGTGGAACAAAACACCGAGCAAAAGGCCAAGCCTTCCACCATACCAAGATATATATGTGCATTAAATTAAATAGTAGTAAATATTGTGATATCTTCAGATATCCATGTTATCACATGGAAGCAACCTGCACCTGCAACTAAGAACGCTATAAGAGGGGCTGAGCAACGGTAACTTAGCCAAACAAGGTTTTCTAGGATGTGGAGGGGTTAGAGGCTATCATGGAAATGTAGGAGGCTTGACATTCAAGTGGTAGGTAACGCATATGTAACGATAAGAGCGAGACATCTAGCAAAGCAAAAATAGTGTCGGGATCCGGGTACGATCATCTTGCCTGTTGGTTCTTTAGAGGGACAAAGAGCAGGGTCCTCGTAGTGGTACTCTCCTGGATCCTCGTACTCAAGTTCAACACTCGCATCTACCCAAGAGAAACAGTGACAATAAACAACCAAGCAAGGTGCAATGCACAAACAAGATGATGCATGATTCATTTGAAGTATTTAGCATGGCAATCCTAAACTAGTCATGTTTCTCATGCAATAGTTAAGTTATTTACAACTCTGGATAGAACCTCATGTTAAGTTGTTTTAATATGCATGATCATGGCAAATATGTATGCTTCATGCAAAATCGATGCAAATGCATATGTACAACGTAGGAAATGGAGTAATGGATCTCACACTACGCTCACGGCAAGTTATGAAGGCAAAAATACAAGACAATGAAGGTCATGGGCTATTCCTTGGCATTCCAAGGTATCCAATGGTTATGCAATGAAAAACCAGCCACAATAAATTCAAAGATCAAGAAAAACCATGGAGCATAGCCCCCACAAGTTACAAAACACTAGAACACACAATCTGTCCCAAACAGCAACATAGCAACTTTCACAGCAAATTTCTAGAGCTACAGGAAGCTTCCAACCTCAAACAAGGCATTCACAGAAACTACATAACATGCTTATCAAATCATCCAACTACACAAGCTGGAAAGGAAGCACATATCAATAAGCATGAAGCTCACAACTTGGCATGATGAAACAGATTCTAGGGACTTAGTGAAAATCACAGTTTTCTGGAACCTGAGTTAAGCTGATAGCAAGTTGACAGGAGAAAATAATGGTGCTAGAGACCACCTCATGGCATGAAAATTAACAGGATGATAGAGGGCAACATCTACTTCAAAACACTAGCACTGAGCTTGAGCTAAAACAGAACATATCACTTGGTAGCACCACTCATCATGGCATAAAAATATTAAGAGATTCTCAGACTTAGAAATATTTATCATGTTGAAAACAACAACATTTTAATAGCCACTTTGGAGCATGGTTCCCACTCATATGCAAGATTATCATGTCAAAAGAAAATACCATGGCATTCTACTCATGAAATGCTACCATTTCCATGTTGACACAAAGATCATAGCAAGCATGGATTAATTATAACTAAAATGAAAAAATGGCACTTTGGAACAAAATTACATTTTTTTTCAAACTTTCTCAAATGACAAAACAAATAGCACCAATGGATTCAATGGGAAATTCTACCACTAAATCATATATCATATCCATATACTTGCATGGAACAACATAGCACAACACCAGCTCGAAAAATACCATACATTCCCATAAGTGAAAACTTACTAAAAATGCTCATATCCAAATATGCTCATGACCAGTTTTACAAATTACCAGAAAAGGAATTAATTACCTAACACAATAAAACACTAAGCAAAATAAAAGAAAAACAAGAGATAGGAGGGGCCCACCTGGCATAGACACCAGGGCCCCTCTGTGGATGACAAGTGGGGCCAGGGCCCACTTGTCACACACACACTACACATACACACACACACACTCACAAGCCACACCAGATCCCTGTAGCCATAGCAGATCCACACACACTCGGGCACACACCGCACACACACACAACACACGGGATCCGGTTGTAGTCACAGCAGATCCACAACACCACACACACTAACATCCAATGCAAAAAACCAGAAAAAGGGGGTGCGATGAGCCCATGGGGTTTCAAACCCACAACCTCACTGCTATCTCCCGGGTCGACTGACTGCGCTACGCGCTCGATACTGACCAAAGGGGGATTTCGCACCTAATCTACTAACACGCACATATATAAACTGACGAAACTGAAGAACTTGACCGCGGCGATAGAGGAACGGCGGCGGCGAAATCCGGCGACGCTGGGGCTCTCCGGCAAGGAGGAAGCCCGGCGGGGGTGCGGGAACCTCAGGGGAACCCATCCCCGGGCTAGGCCGCGAAGATGGCCGCGGCAGCAAACACAAATGACAGGCCCAAGGACGAAGCTTTTTGGCCATGGCGGCACGGTGGCGACAGACAGCAAGAGGCGGCGAATGGAGCGGCAATGGCTATAGCTATGCATGCACCCACGAGAGGAGAAGCAGAGAGGGGGGAGGATGCACAGGTGCTCATAGGGGGGCGACGACGCTTGCGCTCGGAGCAGAGGAAGAAGGCGCACGGCGGCTTCGGGTACGCGGAGGAGACGAGGAAGAAGCCGACGTCGCGGGAACTCTCTCCGCGCCCTAGCACCGGGAACGGGGCGCAGACGGCACCAGCGAGCACCATGGCATCCCAGACAACGACGAGCGGGCCACCGGAGGCGATGATGACAATGACGGCTCCGGCACTCTGCTCTCTCTGGAACTGCTACCTTACCTGACGCCGAGGAGGGGAGGAAGGAAAGGAGGGAGATGGAGAGGATAGGGAGGAGCGGCGGCGGAACAAGGAAATCCAAGGGATGCGCTCACATTTAAAGGGGTCTGGCCTTGATGTCTGTGAGCCCTCTCACGGCGACGGCGCCGCTCTCTCTCACGAGCACTCTCTGCGCTCACTCTCTAAAGCTGACGGCGCGACAACGGAGCAGGTGACCTTCGGCTTGGCTGGGCTAGGCTGCAAGGGGAGGGAAAAGGCCCAGCGCAGCTCTCTCTCTCATCGAAAAACAGAGGAATTTCCTTTTTAGATATAAATGAACAAGACAAAAAAAACCAGAGAAAAGAAAAGGATTTTTGTTAAAACAAAAATACTTTGGCATTAAAATAAATATGCCCTATTTAATAAAAATAAAAATATGATTTTTAGGACAAGTAAAATATATACTTTTTAAAATAAACAGCCACTGTTTTGCAAAACCCCATGAGTCCAAATTTTAAACAACAAGGAGAGCACCACATTCCTACTCGACATGATATACCCTAATAACAGAACATTTTTAATAGATTTTATTATCAAGTTAATTCTCATGTAGAAAACAAATGAATAAAAGGTGTAGGCAAGGTTTTGAAAATGAAAGGAGAAGGGAGGGAGTTGTTGCACCACACTTACATACAACCACATCACACATCATCAAACTAGCAAGCAACACAAGTATGCAAATGATATGATGACCATGATGAGAGATGCATGATATGAAAATGGCAATGAAGCAAAACATAATTCATTCAAGCACATGGCAACATAGAGGTTCACAAGAGTTACATGACCATAATGGCAAGGGTAGCATTTGGGCTATTACACCTCCTCGTTTTCATTTTTTGTCTTAATGTTTTTACTTAATGCATGTGATACTTGTGAACTCTCGCCGGGCTTTGTGGCCTCCATTAATGTACAATTAAAGTTAACGCGAGTTGATGTGATTTGATATGATGTTTCGACTCTGATGTGATGTTTGAATTTTGACTGACATTTGAATTATAAGTAACATTTGTTTTAATGTTACTTGTTAGCCTAAACCCTAAACCATAAACCTCTATGATTGCAATGATCATGTTAACCTAGGTTGCAATGATCTAACAACAAATAAAACAAAAATACAAACAAATGATCATGTTCGCCTATGTTGGTGAGCTCCGAAAAGTTAGGGTAATCCGGCCATTTTCAATATAAATCATTATAAAAACAGTTTAAAATTTCAATAATACAAATAGAAGTTCAAATCCTTCTAATTCACACTAAAATGAATTTATGGTGATTTTTTTATTTTTTATTTTTTTCATAGACCCAAACCCACCATCACTCTCTTCTTGGACTCTATACAATCTCATACGTGATAGCTCATTTGTGTGAAGGAATTTTCATGAAAATGTCCATAAACCAAGAGTATTATTTTTTTATCATAACCATGTCACATACAACGGCATTGTGCGTAGGTCTTCCATTTTTTGATTATTTTTGAATTTTTTCTTCTCATTTGAACTTGGAAATGGTAGCTTACCTCAAAAGAATATTTTCCATAAAAATATCCCTAAACTAAGTTTATATATTTTTATGGTAACTATGTCGTATGAAACGAGGAACCGCAAAAGTTTTCTATGTTTTTGTTTTTTTGAATTAGTTATCATCATTTGAAAGTTGGTCAAAACTAAGATAACCCCGCTAGCCAGCTCATAACCCCACAACATCTCTTCAAACCCTAGCGTCGAACTGCAGCCGTCTGATCATACCCTAGCGCCAAGCAACAGCCCTCAGATCTGGTCTTCTAGAAGGAATTCATAGGGCAGGCGCAAGTGTAGGCTGTGCGCCGTTGGATCACATGGACGGCTCCGCACCGTTGGATCGTTGGGTGATCCACGAAAGGTTGGTTCTGCTCGCCCACTCTTCTATCCCAAAATGAAAACAAGTCCTTGTTGGGCCTTTGCAAGGCGTTGACCTATCAAAGGCCCACAAGGATAAAAGAGGCCTATAAAATGGTGCACGCGCTGGTTCTGTTGTTTTATTGATTTGATTGCACTGTCACCCTTTTCTCTATGGGCTTTTTTTATTGATTTGGTTGCACCGTTTTTTATTTGATTGCATCAAATTAGTTTCATCATGGAAAAATAGTTTCTTTTCCTTCTTCTTTTTCAACATCACCATGGTTCATATTAGATTGAAAACATCATTACACAACCGGATATCTCATATTCAGAAAGGAAAAAATTTATACAAAAAGCATGCAGGATGTAAAACCAACATACTACTACATAATAAAACCTATCTACTCTTCGTCGGAGATGTCGATGATCTCTGTGCCCTCCGGTGGATAGTTGGTCGCATGTTGCAGCTCCGCCCGCTCCGGTGCCTGCGGCTGCTCCGCTATCGCCTCCTCTGCCTCTATCTCTGCCTCTAGCTCATCGAACATGGCATCGGCCTCCGCCTGCCTTTGTCGGATGGGCCTCATCCTGGATGGAATTGAGGATTGCCTGCTGCTCTTCCATCTCCTCCGGCTGGTCGACGGCGACCTCCGCCTCCGCCCGTCCTCCTCCATGGGCGTCGGCTGATGATCCTCCTCCTCTTCCTCCTCCTCCTTCGTCTCTAGTAAATCTGAAGGGAGACCTGCAGTGATGCGGGCGGCACAGCAAGCCTGCATTTCCGCCTCGATTTGCAGGCTCCACTCCGGAGTGAGCTGCGCATACATGGTGATGAGGTGCCGGACCATCCTGACAGTGACGGAAGTGCGAGAGGAGGGGTATGGGATTGGGCGGCGGTGGGGTGGAGGAAGGAGGAGGATGTGCAAGGGCTGGGGACAACAGTCGGCTTAAATAGCCGGGGAATAGCCTCGGGCGGCGATTCAAAGTGGCTTCATGCGGCGTTCATACTGCGCCGACGGTCGAGACGCCTGTCGGACCATCGGGTTTCCCAATGAGTCCGCGTGGGGCCATGTCGTCAGCCCGACATGGTGGGCGCCTGTGAAAATATACCTGCAAAACGGGATGGAGGGAGTGGCGTGCTTCGGCCCAACAGTCCACCGAAACTGGTCCCACTCGTCAGTAGTTAACGGTCCAACCATTGACCCGACGACATCCCCCGTGTGGCCATTTATGAGGGTTTCAGACTAGAGCGTGAGGAAAAGTGAGCAAATGTTAAGAGCGTGGGGATGAATGAGTAGAGCTAAGGAACCAGGGGCACAGAAATAAAAATCCCTAGATTTAATAGTCTCATTGAAATCATGCTTGGTGGCAAATTTTTACTTTTAAGAGTTTCCCCATCAAGAGCAATTATATCCATGTTCCAAGCCAAATAATCAATTTTATGCAACTTTTCCTCTACCATGGTATTCAAACCTTTTTGAGAATTAATGAATTCTTTAATGGTTTTTCAAGATCAAAGGATAACTCATTATTATTGGTAGAAGGATTTCCATAAGAATTGCCATAAGAGTTGCCATAATTATTAGAGGAATTACTGGGATACGGTCTAGAATTGAAATTTTCTCTATAGGCGTTGTTGTTGAAATTGTTTTGCGAGAAAAAGTTCACATCAATAGCATAATTATTTTGCTCAATCAAAGTAGACAAAGGCATATCATTGGGATCAACATGAGCATTTTTACTAGCAACCATATTCATAAGAGCATCCACTTTTTCACTCAAAGTAGCGATTTTCTCGACAGAGTTTACCTTCTTACCAGTTGGAGCTCTTTCGTTGTGCCATTGAGAGTAGTTTGTCATGATATTGTCCAGAAGTTTGGTGGCCTCTCCTAAGGTAACCTCATGAGGTTACCACATGCAGCATAATCTATAAGATTTCTAGACACAAAGTTAAGTCCAGCATCGAAATTTTGGATAATCATCCACAAGTTTAAAATATGAGTGGGGCAATTTCTAATCATCAATTTCATCATATCCCAAGCTTGTGCAACATGTTCATGATCATGCTCTTTAAAATTCATTATTTGATTTCTAAGGGAGATGATCTTAGCAGGATAAAAATACTTGGCAATAAAAGCATCTTTACACTTATCCCATGTTCCAATACTATTACGTGGTAAAGATGAAAACCAAGCTTTAGATTTATCTCGTAGTGAAAAAGGAAATAATTTTAATTTGACCACATAATTATCCATATCCTTTTTATTTTTCATATCACATAATTCAAAAATGATTAAGATGAGTAATGGGATCCTCATTAGGACATCCCGAAAATTGTTCTTTCATGACAAGATTCAGCAATGCAGCATTAATATCATAAAACTCCACACTAGTGGCAGGTGGTATAGGATTACTAATAAAATCATTGTTATTATTATTTGAAAAGTCACACAACTTAGTAGTATCTTGAGACATGGTGACCGAGCAAGCAAAGTAACAAACGGGACAAGTAAACTAGCAAGTATGCCAAGCAAAGAAGTAAACTAGTGACTAGCAAAGATAAATATTTTTGTATTTCTATTTTTATGAAGCGAGAAAAATATAACATCAACTAAAAATAAGAACAAGTGAATAATAATCTTGTGTGAAGTTACTTGATAGTAGGTTGGTGATATTCCCCTACAACGGCGTCGGAATTCCTTCCTGATACTTGTGATCTGCGTTTGGCTTTTCTCTAAAGAAGAGCGAGTTATGCAACACAATATAGATAAGTATTTCCCTCAGTATAGAAATAAGGTTTATAGAAACAATAGGAGTAAGCGACTACACACAAAAGATCAAACACTGGCACCCAACGCGAGCAAGAGGGTTGTCAATCCCCCTTGGACTCGTTATTTGCAAGCTTGTAAGTAGTGTGGTTGGTAGTAGATAATTGTAAATTGAAAAATAAACAAAAATTAAATAATGGTAGCAAGTTATTGTAGCGTTTGTAAATATGTAAGTGAATAGACACGGGGGGGCATAGTTTTCCCTAGTGGCATGTCTCATGAAAATAAGCATACGATGGGTCAACAAATTACTGATCGGCAATTGATAGAAAAGCGCATAGTTATGTGATATTGACGGCAATGATCATGTGTATATAGGCATCACATCCATAAGAAAATAGGCCGACTTCTCCTACACCTATTACTGTTACTCCACCCATCGACCGCTATCCGCCATGCATCTAGAGTATTAAGTAAAACAGAGTAATGCTTGAATAACAATGACATGATGTAGACAAAGAGAATTCAACTAATATGAACTAACCCCATCATTTTATGCTTAGTGGCAACAATACAAACACTTATCTTGTCCCATGTTTTCACTGGAATATAGAAACCTGTCAGATTGAACCCACTACAATGCACCCCTCTCATAGAAGAAAGATCAATCTACTTGGCCACAACAATCAATACATGAGAGAGATTTACGAAGCTATAATGATCATGCACATAAGAATTATAATAGATGTCACAGAAGACTCAAATATTTTTCATGAATAATCTGAACATAAACCCACAATTCATCGGATCCAAACAAACCACCACACAAAAGGATTACATCGGATAGATCAAAGTGAAGATGTGATGATCATTGTATTGAAGATCAAGAGAGAGGGGGGAGAGAGAGGGAGAGACATCTAGGTACTAACTACAAACCCATAGGTCTATGGGTAACTACTCACACCTCACCATGGAAGCAGCAAGGTTGATGTAGAGGTCCTCCGTGATCGATCCCCCCTCCGACAAGGCACTGGAACCGGGCTCTATATGGGCACACAGCGGAACAGAGACTTGCGGCGGTGAGATAAGTTTTTCGGGAGGCTCTCAAAGGTTTTTGGAATTAATGAGAATATATAGGCTAGAGAGAGGCATCGAGGGATGCCCGAGGGGGCCAGAGGCAACAGGGCGCGACCTACTCCCCTGGGTGCGCCCTGTTGGCTCGTGCCTCCCTCGTGAGGCCTCTGGTATCCTCCCGAAGCTTTTAGGTCTTCTTTTGGTCCAGAAAAAATTATATTAAAGTTTCGGGGCCAATGGACTTCGTTTGATATTGTAAACCTAAAAGCCAAAAACATGCAGAAAACGACAACTCACACTACTAGGCACTAGGTTATTAGGTTAGTGCTAAAAAATAATATAATAGAATGATAATATAATAGCATGGAACTATCAAAAATTATAGATATGTTGGAGACTGCTACTTCTTGAGCTTGCATTGGTTTTCCCTTGAAGAGGAAAGGGTGATGCAGCAAAGTAGATAAGTATTTCCCTCAGTTGTTGAGAACCAAGGTATCAATCCAGTAGGAGGAACAAGCAAGTCACCAATAGATGCACCTACACAAACAATCTAACACTTGCACCCAACGCTATAAAGGGGTTGTCAACCCCTTCATGGTTACTTGCAAGGATTAGATCTGATAGAGATAGATAGGAAAGATTGCGAGAAGTAAAAAGGTAAATAAATTGCAGCAAGGTATTTTTGGTATTTTTGGTACATAGATCTGAAAATATAATATGGAAAATAGACCCGGGGGCCATAGGTTTCACTAGAGGCTTCTCTCTTGAAGGAAAATAACATAGTGGGTGAACAAATTACTGTCGAGCAATTGATATACAAGTGATAGTTATGACGATATCCAAGGAAATGATTATGCAAATAGGCAGAACGTTCATGTCAAGTAGACTAAAACGATTCTGCATCTACTACTATTACTCCACACATCGACCGACTCCTGCCTGCATCTAGAGTATTAAATTCATGAAGAACAGAGTAACGCATTAAGTAAGATGACATGATGCAGAGGGATAAACTCAATCAATATGATGAAAACCCCATCGTTTTACCCTTGATGGCAACAATACAATACGTGTCTCGCTACCCCTACTTTGTCCCTGGGTGAGGAGACCGCAAGATTGAACCCAAAGCTAAGCACTTCTCCCATTGCAAAAATTACATCGGATAGATCCCCATGAAGATCATGGAGAACATGGTAATGAAGTACAAAGAGAGAAGAACCCATCTAGCTACTAGCTATGGACCCATGGGTCTGTGGTGGACTACTCACACATCATCGGAGGGGCAATGGAGTTGATGTAGATGCCCTCCGTGATTGAATCCCCCTCCTACAGATTAGAGGAAAAGGCTCCAAGATTGGATCTCTTGGGAACGAAGGCTTCCGGCGGCGCAAAAGTGTTATGGTTGCTATATTTGGTATTGGGGGAATATTTGGGAATTTATAGGCCGAAGATTTGAGTTAGAGGACCTGCTGGGGGGCCTCAAGCCAGGGGGCACGCCCCCTGGGCCGCATCACGGTGGCTTGTGGCCTCCTGGCAGGTCTCTTGCCTTCCTCTCCAAGTCTAGTAGATGTCTTCTGGTCCAAGAAAAATCATCGTGAAGATCTTATTCCGTTTGGACTCCGTTTAATATTCCTTATCTACAATACTCAAAAACAAGGAAAAAACTAAAACTAGCACTAGGCTCTAGGTTAATAGGTTAGTCCCAAAAATAATATAAAATAGCATATTAATGCATATAAAACATCCAAAACAGATAATATAATAGCATGGAACAATAAAAATTATAGATTTTTTGGAGACGTATCAGCATCCCCAAGCTTAATTCCTGCTCGTCCTCGAGTAGGTAAATGATAAAAACAAATTTTTTGATGTGGAATGCTACCTAACATATATATCCATGTAATATCTTTTATTGTGGCATGAATGTTCAGATCCATAAGACACAAAACAAAAGCTTAATGTTGACATAAAAAAATAATATTTCAAGCATACTAACCAAACAATTGTGTCTCTTCAAAATATAATGGCAAAAGAAAGTTATCTCTACAAAATCATATAGTCTGGCTATACTCCATCTTCCCCATACAAAGTATTTATATCATGCACAACCCCAATGACAAGTCAAGCAATTGTTTCACACCTTTTATGTTCTCAAACTTTTTCAACTCTCACGCAATACATGAGCATGAGCCATGGATATGGCAATATAGGTGGAATAGAATATGGTGGAGGTTGTGAAGAAAAAGGAGAAGATAGTCTCACATCAACTAGGTGTATCAACGGGCTATGGAGATTCCCATTAATATATATCAATGTGAGTTAGTAGGGATTGCTATGCAATGGATACACTAGAGCTATAAGTGTAGGAAAGCTCAAAAAGAAACTAAATGGTTGTGCATCCAACTTGCTTTCTCATGAAGACCTAGGGCAATTTGAGGAATCCCATCATTGCAATATACAATCCAAGTTATATAATGAAAAATTCCCACTAGTATATGAAAGTGACAAAATAGGAGACTCCCTATCATGAAGATCATGGTGCTACTTTGAAGCACAAGTGTCGAAAAAAGAAGCATTGTCCCATCTCTATTTCATCTCATTTTTTTGGTGGTCATCAATGTCCTCTTTTATTTTATTTGGGCTTCACTAGCCTCTTTTATTTTTCATAAAGTCCGGAGTCTCATCCCAACTTGTGAGGGAATCATAGCTTCCATCATCCTTTCCTCGCACGGGACAATGCTCTAATAATGATGGTCATCGGACTTTTATTTACTCACAACTCAAGAATTACAACTCGATATCTAGAACATAATATGAGTCTATATGAGTGCCTTCGGCGGTGTACCGGGATGTGCAATGATCTAGCATAACAAATGACATCAAAAAATGGACAAGCCATGAAAACATCATGCTAGCAATCTTATGATCATGCAAAGCAATATGAAAATGATGGTGCGTGTCATAATAAACGGAACGGTGGAAGTTGCATGGCAATATATCTCGGAATGGCTATATAAATACCATAATAGGTAGGTATCGTGTCTGTTTTGAGGAAAGATATATAGTGGGTTTAATGCACCCGCGAAAGTTGCGTGGTACTAGAGAGGCTAGCAAAGGTGGAACGGTGAGAGTGCATATAATCCATGGAATCACATTAGTCATAAAGAACTCACATACTTATTGAAAAAGTCTATTAGTCATCGAAGCAAAGTATTAGATGCATGCTCCTAGGGGAGAGGTTGGTAGGAGTAAACCATCGCGCGCTCCCGACCCTCACACAAAGGTTGACAATCAATGAACAAATCATGCTCCGACTTCCTTACATAACGGTTCACCATACGTGCATGCTACAGGAATCAAAAACCTTTAAACAAGTATTTCTACCAATCCACAATTACTTCCTAACATGACTCTAATATCACCAACTTTATATCTCAAAACTTTATGCAAGGAATCAAACTTCTCATAATATTCAATGCACTTTATATGAAAGTTTTTATTATATCCCTCTTGGACGCCCATTATATTAGGACTAAATTCATAACCTAAACCAATTAACATGCTAGTTAAAAACTCTCAAAATAATATAAGTGAGGTATGAGATTTCAATTATTTCCATAAAACAAAACACCACCGTGCTCTAAAAACATATAAGTGAGGCACTAGAGCAAAATTTCCTAGCTCAAAAGATATAAGTGAAGGACATAGAATATTCTAATAAATTAATGATTCATGCGTGCCTCTCTCAAAATATGTTTTCAGCAAGGATGATTGTGGAAAAATAAAAATAAAAAACTCATATCATACAAGATGCTCCAAGCAAAACACATATCATGTGGTGAACAAAAATATAGCCTCAAGTAAATTTACCGATGGATTGAAGACGAAAGAGGGGATGCCTTCCGGGCATCCCCAAGCTTAGGCTCTTTGGAATCCTTTATTACTTTCTGTGACTTGGTAATCCCCAAGCTTAGGCTCTTTCCACTCCTTATTCCATAGTCCATCAAATCTTTACCCAAAACTTGAAAACTTCACAACACAAAACTCAACAGAAAACTCGTGAGATCCATTAGTATAAGAAAATAAATCAACACTTTAGGTACTATTGTGAACTAATTATTTATTTATATTTGTGTAATATCTAATGTATTCCAACTTCTCCATGGTTCATACCCCCCGATACGACCCATAGATACATCAAAATAGGTAAACAACACAAAGAAAATAGAATCTGTCAAAAACAGAACAGTCTGTAGCAATCTGGAAACTTCATATACTTATGTAACTCCAAAAATTCTTAACAATTAGGACAACGTGGTAAATTTCTATTAGAATATCTTGCAAAAATTTCAGACTCATTCATCGCTCTGATAAATATATAAAATTCCTGGACTGGGTGCAAAAGTTTCTGTTTTTCAGCAAGATCAAATCAACAATCACCATAGACCATACCAAAGGTCTTATTGGCTCAAACACTAATTAAAACACCAAAACACAATTACTACAGATTTGATAAAGTGTAAATCACACAAAAACAGAAAGGAAAAAGCAAAAAATTATTTATTCATTGGGTTGCCTCCCAACAAGCACTATCGTTTAACGCCCCTAGATAGGGATGATGATTTCAATGATGCTCACATAAAAAGTAGTAATTGGAACATGCAAGAGAGCATCATGAATCTCATGAAAAGCACATTTAAGTCTAACCCACTTCCTATGCATAGGTATTTTGTGAGAAAACAATTTATGGGAGCAAGAATCACCTAGCATAGGAAGGCAAAACAAGCATAACTTGAGAGCTTTGAACACATAGAGAGGAAACTTGATATTATTGCAATTCCTACAAGCATATGTTCCTCCCCTGTAATAATTTTCAGTAGCATCATGAAGGAATCTCACAATATAACTATCACACAAAGCATTCTTTTCATGATCAATTATAGCATACGTGGCATCACCAAAACTTGGGGAACAAAAAATATCATCTTCATCAAGCAGAGCATCCCCAAGCTTGTGGTTTTGCATATCATTAGCATCATGGATATTTAGAGAACTTATACTAACAACATAGGAATCATGCTTTTCATTCAAGGAGGTATCATGAATCACCTTATAATTTTCTTCTTTCAATACTTCATAAAAAAATTCATGATTTTCAAGCAAAACTTCATAGAGATAATCAAGTGTACTCAACTCACTAGCAATTGGTTCATCATAATTTGGTCTTTTGAAAAGATTAGCAAGCGGATGTGGATCCATATCAATAGATTTTTAGCAAGTGAAGATGCAAGCAAATAGAAGGCACATGGCAACACAAGCAAACAAAAAGAGATCCGGCAAGAAAAAGGTGAATAAAACATCAAATTGGTGGAGTGGGGGAGAGGAAAATGAGAGGAAAATGGAAAATAATGTAAATGTAAGAGATGAGTTTGTGGGGTACTTTGTGGGCTTGATGTGTATCCTCCCCGGCAACGGCGCGAGAAATCCTTCTTGCTACTTCTTGAGCTTGTGTTGGTTTTCCATTGAAGAGGAAAGGGTGATGCAGCAAAGTAGATAAGGATTTCCCTCAGTTGTTGAGAACCAAGGTATAAATCCAGTAGGAGGAACAAGCAAGTGACCAATAGATGCACCTACACAAACAATCAAACACTTGCACCCAACGCTATAAATGGGTTGTCAATCCCTTCACAGTTACTTGCAAGGATTAGATCTGATAGAGATAGATAGGAAAGATTGCAAGAAGTAAAAAGGTAAATAAATTGCAGCAAGGTATTTCTGGTATTTTTGGTACATATATCAGAAAATATAATATGGAAAATAGACCCGGGGGCCATAGGTTTCACTAGAGGATTCTCTCTTGAAGGAAAATAACACGGTGGGTGAACAAATTACCGTCGAGATACTGATAGAAAAGCGCATAGTTATGATGATATCCAAGGCAAAATTATGCATATAGGCATCATGTCCGTGTCAAGTAGACCAAAACGATTTTGCATCTACTACTATTACTCCACACATCGACCGACTCCTGCCTGCATCTAGAGTATTAAGTTCATGAAGAACAGAGTAACGCATTACGTAAGACGACATGATGTAGAGGGATAAACTCAAGCAATATTGTTGGGGATATAACCCCACAGTGAGACCCGCCTTGAGGGCTCCGGGTCATACCTGGAGGCTCGTACACCGGCCCAAGAGTGAGCCGGGGAGACTTAATGCCCAAGGTGCTTGGCGGCTTGACATGATGGGCCGGCAGGTGGCCCGGATGAAGAAGACCCGGGCGTGTAAGCCACCCGGGGACGACCTGGTCAGGAAAGGCAAGAGAAGATAGAGGTAGACTCGGACATGTAATGAGAGTTGGTTACAACTTGTGTGATCCATGGTCTTGACCACCTATATAAAGGCAAGACCCGGGGCAACTTAGGGATCAGGTGATCGAGAACTAGGTCAAGCAATAGCTCCCTTGTAATCGATACATCAAGCAATACAAGCACAAAGCAGGACGTAGGCTATTACCTCAACTTGAGGGGCCGAACCTGGGTAAACCCGTGTCTTTTGTCCCAATCAACCCCTTTGAGTCCATCACGTTAGCAATGGCCTCGAACCTAAGTACGTTCACCCAGACATCTTCTATGATAAAACCATGACAGTTGGCGCCCACCGTGGGGCCTGCGCTTGGTGGTGTTGAGTTCTCAAAGGGCTCTCTCCCGAGGCTCGAGGGATACGTGGTCGGAAGGATGAGCAAGAGTCGCCGCGGCCGGCTCTACATCAACGAAGCCGGCTGGGGGCTCGATGCCGATTCTGTGTAGTATGGATTCCGCATTCCTTTCCGTGGGATTCACGTTTTCATCGGAAGAACTGACGGATCTACACTCGGGCCGAACGTCTGCACCAACATTGTCGAGCCGGCTCGGCGCGCACAACCCCCCCAGGATGTGCAGCCCGCCCGTGTTAATCCGGGCCGAAGGCACATCTTCGTAGGATTTATTCAAGGCATGGATCTGGAAGCTTCCGGGTCGCAGGAAACTCTTGTCTGTTCAGAAGACAACTCTTCAAGCGGAGAGACGGAATCAATTTACCAGCTTCACAACGGCAGGCTCGGGGGCTATGATGAGATTTGCCCTGAGGCGGATCATTCTGAGGCGGACACTTTTAGGCCGTCGGCTAATGCAGTTGTGTTCATGGCGGGGTCAGCCCCAGCACGAGCAGTACAGCCGCCGGAGGCAACCTCAGGAGCTGACCCGCCGCCGATGGCTCAAGTTCTTCTGGATTTGATGAACGAGCTCGCGGTCCTGATGGCCACTGAAGTTACACCAGATAATTAGGCTGCCCGGAACTTAGAGATTATGAGGCTCAAGGACCGGACGGCGGCGGAGCAACAGAGGATAGCTGAGCTGAAAGTCCAGATGGAGGAAGAGGCAAAACGTATTAAGACAGATGCTCTCCGCCTCGGGCTGGAGCAGCAATCGGCGGCTGTAGTACATTAGAGGAGGCATCAATCCCGCTTGCCAGAACAATATGAGGCTAGGAACCTCTTCAACACACCAAGAATGGGACGAGCCGCGGACGCACTTGGAAGCCGCCTGACGGCTCGACCGACGGCCCGACGAAACCAGGCCTTACCCGAGGCTTTTCCAACACCGGCGGGTCGTTATTCTAACCCGGCCGACAACATGGTGGCGGCTACCACCCAACTTGAGATGATTACTATTCCGGATGAAGCGCCTTTTGCGGAAGAGGTACAGAATTCCATTGGATACCTACAGACGGCAATGGCCCAGCAGGAGAGGTACACTCACAGCCAGAGCCGCGTTCATTCAACCCCTCTCCCCAGCCGGAGCTTTAGCCGACGCTATGAGTCGCCAACGGTTTCCAGCAATGACCGGCAGAGAGCACCTCCGGGGGACGATCAGGCGGCTCTGGATGCGCAAGTGCTCATGGACCAGGCAAGGAACCAGCAACAGGCGGCCGTTGTAGCCATGATGAATCACCAGGAGCCCGTGCCTTCTGTATTAGTAGGACCTGGAATAACTGCCAGGGCCGTGGGAGTGCCATGTTTATCACCGGCTCTGCGAAGTGAACAGTTGCCAAAGGATTTTAAAGGACCTCGCAAGGTTCCAAATTACACTGATGATTTGCCTCCAGAGGCCTGGGTCGAAAGTTATGAGGTGGCTATGGAGATGCTAGATGTCAGCGAGGCGGTGTGTGCTAAATACTTTATCATGATGCTTGAAGGTCAGGCTCGCACGTGGTTAAAGGGGTTGCCTCCCAATACCATCAGTTCGTGGGCCGAGTTAAGGGCAAGGTTTATCAAAAAAAATCAAGGGACTTGCAAATAGCCTATGACCATCATGGATCTTGATCACTGCATCTAGCAGGAGGGTGAGTCGGCTCATTATTGGGTCCGACGGGTGTCAGCCATCATCCATTCATCTGAGCAGATCACGGCAGCCCAAGCCGTGCTCATCTTAGAGAAGAACTGTCACTTCGTTCCACTAAAGCAGAAACTTGGTCGGCTCAAGCGTACGTGTCAGGATATGGGAGAGCTCATGACGGCTCTTATAAAGTACGCCGACTCTGATAACACGAAGGACCCAGGCTCGAATGAGGAGAAAGCCGGTCAAGGTAAGAAAAACAATCAAGGAAAAGGTGTGGTTAACAATGGTAACCAGAATAAGCGGAAGAGCCTCGATGGCGGATCGGAGCTGGTAGCCAATGCAAGTACCGGCCAGAATCCTCCCAAGGGCAATGGGAAGTTCAGACCATCTTTTAATAAGAACAGGACTCCCTTCAATTTGGAGGAGGCGCTTAAGAAGCCCTGTCCAGAACACAGCCAGCCTGGCAAACCTTCGTCGCACGCGTGGGGTGATTGCCACATCATGCAGAAGTTTAAGAATTATTATATGCGACCCAACGACCAGGGCGGTGGTCCGCCCGGCGGCTCAGGACACAACGGGTCAGGAGCCGGGTTTGGATCCAGCGGCTCAAGGTCTGGTCATCATGGTCAAGGTGATCAAGGAGGGCATCCGCAACACTCTGGTAATAACAACCAGTAGCAGCATAACCAATCTGGTTATCGAAATAATCCGAAGCAGCTCAGCTCAGGCCAGTATCATGTTTTCATGACCGGTCTTAACAAGCGAGATCAGAAATTACGCAAGCGGGCGGTCCATGCGGTTGTGCCGGCTCTACCGCGGTACTTAAAGTGGTCTGAATATGACATAACGTGGAGCCGGGAAGATCACCCGCCGCGTGTTGATGACCCGGGGCGGCTGGCTTTGGTAGTTGCCCCCCAAGTCGGAGGTTATATGGTGAAGAAAGTGCTTACGGACGGAGGCAGTAGTATCAACATCCTCTATTATGACACCTTCTGACGGATGAAATTGCTTGACAAGGATCTTAAGCCCTCATCCACCATCTTTCATGGTGTGGTGCCCGGCAAGTCGGCCTATCCAGTGGGCAGAATTTCTTTGGAGGTTGCCTTCGGTGATGAATATAACTATAGGGTGGAGTCCTTGTGGTTTGAAGTGGTCAAAATCAAGAGCCCTTATCATGCGTTGTTTGGACGGACGGCTTATGCTAAGTTCATGGCTAGGCCCTGCTACGTATACTTACAGCTCAAGATGCCTGGGTTGAAGGGCACAATTACCGTTCATGGTGATCGGAATATGGCTATTGAGTGCGAAGAAGGAGACGCGGCTTATGCAGAGGCCAGTTGCGCTCAGGAGGAGCTTAAGTTCTATAAGGAGAATGTTGATCCGGAGGACATGACGCCGCTAAAAAAGCCCACAATGGAGGTTGAGCCGCCCCTTAAGTTTCTGGCGGATGATACCAAGGCAATCGACTTCACTTTGGGCGACTCATCCAAACAGTTCATCATTGGGGCTCATATGGATCCCAAATAGGAAAGCGTGCTCATCGAATTCGTTCGTGAGAATCGGGACATCTTTGCATGGAAACCTTGTGAGATGCCAGGTGTTCCGAGAGAGTTCGCTGAGCACAATCTTAATGTGGATCCTAAGTTTAAACCGATCAAGCAGTTTCTACGGCGGTTCAATGAGGAGAGGCGAAAGGCCATCGGGGAAGGGGTCACCCGGCTCTTAGCAGCGGGTTTCATCGTTGAGGTTTTTCACCCGGAGTGGCTTGCCAACCCAGTGTTGGTGCTTAAAAAGAATGGCACGTGGCGGATGTGTTGGGATTACACGGACCTCAACAAGGCTTGTCCGGCTGATCCTTTTGCTCTCCCGCATATTGATCAGATCATTGATGCTACGATGGGTTGCGAAAGCCTATGCTTCCTGGATGCATATTCAGGATATCATCAGATCAAGATGGCAGTTAAGGAACAAGAGAAGACGGCTTTCATTACGCCTTTTGGAGACTTCTGTTATGTATCTATGCCTTTTGGTCTCAAGAGTGCCCAAGCAACTTATCAATGTTGTGTGCAGAATTGTCTTCACTGTCAGATCGGGCGCAATGCCCATGCTTACGTGGATGATATTGTGATCAAATCAAGGAAGAAGGAGACCCTTTTGGACGATTTAAGGGAAACTTTTTACAATCTCCGGGTCTATAAGATGATGCTTCACCCGGCCAAATGCATCTTTGGTGTTCCGGCTGGCAAGCTTTTGGGATTTCTGGTTTCTGAGCGTGGCATTGAGGCTAACCCTGATAAAATCAAGGCCATCACCTCCCTGGCAGAGTCGGCCTGTGTTAATGATGTCCAACGCCTGGCGGGGCGAATTGTTGCGTTAATCCGGTTCATAAGCCGCCTCGGTGAGAAAGCAATTCCGCTGTATCAGATGATGAAAAAGACAGACAATTTTGTCTAGAGTACGGCGGCGGGTGAAGCATTGGAGACGCTCAAGAAACAACTCACTAAGCCGCCGGTATTGGCCGCTCCAGCTGAGAAAGAACCTTTGCTCCTGTATGTGGCGGCTAACAACCGGGTAGTCAGCGCCACAATTGTGGTCGAGCGCAAGGAGGCTGCGAAGGAGTATCCGGTTCAAAGGTCGGTTTATTATATCAGTGAGATCCTGACCGAATCCAAACAGAGATATCCACATTGGCAAAAGCTTGTGTATGGGGTGTTCATGGCCAATCGCAAGTTAAAGCACTATTTCTTAGGGCACCCGGTCACAGTGGTCAACTCTGCTCCGTTGGGGGACATAATTCAGAACAGGGAAGCCACCAGTAGGATCGCTAAGTGGGCATTGGAGCTGGGACCTTTGAATTTAACATACGCGCCTCATATGGCCATCAAATCCCAGGCCCTTGTGGATTTTATAAACAATTGGACAGAGTGTCAAGCTCCGGAGGAAAAGCCGGATAACACATACTGGACTATACATTTTGATGGATCCAAGCAGTTGGAAGGATCGGGAGCAGGAGTTGTTTTAACATCTCCCAAAGGTGATAAATTTTGTTATGTGCTCCGGCTGATGTTCCCTTGCACTAACAATGCGGCTGAATATGAGGCTCTGCTTCATGGTCTCAGAATAGCCAAGGAGATGAATTTAAGCCGGGTAAGATGTTTGGGTGACTCAGATCTTGTGGCTCAGCAAGTTTCAGGCACGTGGGATTCCAGGGACCCGCGGATGGCGGCTTATCAACAGGCGGTGGACGTCATTGCTGGTCACTTCAAAGGTTATCAGGTAGATCATATTGATCGTCGCAGGAATGAGGCGGCGGATGCCTTATCACGGTTAGGTTCTCAGCGAAAGCTGGTGTCGCCTAATATCTTTTTGGACGTTTTATATCACCCGACTGTCAAGTTGCCTTTAGAGGAAGATTTGGCTGTCCCTCACCCGGAGGGGCAATTGGTGGCGGCTCTACACGCTATTCCAAATTGGACTGTGCCTTACTTGGCATATTTGACTCGGAGCGACTTACCTGATGATGAAAATCTAGCCAGGCAGATCACCCGGCGGTCTAAGTCGATGACAATAATTAATGGTGAGTTACACAAGTGCAGCATGACCGGTTTTTTTTAGCGTTGTGTCTCACCAGAGGAAGGTCAGGAAATTTTGAATGAAATTCACGTTGGAGATTGCGAACATCACGCCGGCTCAAAATCTTTGGTAGCTAAGGCATTCCGGCACGGTTTCTTCTGGTTGACGGATCACAAAGACATAGAGGATCTGGTCCGCAAGTATGACGGTTGTCAAAAGTTCGGCCGGTGTGCTCACGTTCCGGCTCAAGAGTTGCGCATGATACCAATTACTTGGTCGTTTGTAGTCTGGGGGCTTGATATGGTAGGACCTTTCAAGAGATCCAAGGATAAGAAAACACACCTCTTGGTGGCGGTTGATAAGTTCACCAAATGGGTAGAGGCTGAGCCGATCAGCAAGGGTGATGCGACGACGGCAGTTCAGTTTGTTAAAAAACTAATCTACCCTTTTGGTTACCCCCATAGCATCATCACTGACAATGGCACAAATTTGTCCAAGGGGGCTATGAAAAAAATTCTGCGACGAAGAGCACATCCGGCTTGATGTTTCAACAGTTGCTCATCCGCAGTCCAATGGTCAGGCGAAGCGTGCCAATCAAGAAATCTTGAGGGGTATCAAGCCACGGCTCATGGTTCGTTTAGAACGAACACCCGATTGTTGGGTAGAAGAGCTGCCCTCCGTCTTATGGAGTATCAAAACTACCCCAACAGATCCACAGGGTATACACCTTTCTTCATGGTTTACGGTGCCGAGGCCGTATTGCCAAGCAACATCCGGCATGACTCGCCACGAGTGGCGGCTTACGTTAAGACGGATAATGAGACAGCACGTTGGGACGCGTTGGATGCTTTGGAAGAGGAACGAGAACTGGCGGCTGCCCGTTCGGCGATTTATCAACAAGACCTGCGCCGCTATCATAGCCGCAGGGTTAAGACCCGGACGTTTCAAGAGGGCGACTTAGTTCAATGGTTGATTCAAGACCAGACAGATATGCATAAATTATCTCCTCCATGGGAAGGGCCTTTTTTGGTCAGCCGAAATCTCAACAACGGGTTGTATTACCTCATCAACATCCGGGACAACTCAGATACTTCGGGTCAGGAGACCCGCCGGTCATGGAACATAGCGCATCTGCGGCCTTACTACACTTAAGGTTGTTGAGAGTTGTCACTATACATTATCATTGTACATATCATATTTATAAATCAAATAGCATCCCTGCAAGCCAGGGCCTCTGCCACATCACACATCCTCATTGATGCGAATACATTGGCTGTCGAAGGGGCTTCTTACCTTTGAGTATCGCTTATCTCACCCTAACAGCCGGCTTTATGCCATTTCTGGTTAACGTGTTAACTGCGGTTGTCGAAGGGGGCTTCTTACCTTCGGGTATCGCTTATCTCACCCTAACAACCGGCTTTATGCCATTCCAGTTGACATGTCAGCTGCGGCTGTCGAAGGGGGCTTCTTACTTTCAGGTGTCGCTTATCTCACCCTAACAGCCAGCTTTATGCCATTTCCGGTTAACATGTTAACCGCGGTTGTCGAAGGGAGCTTCTTACCTTCGGGTATCGCTTATCTCACCCTAACAACCGGCTTTATGCCATTCTAGTTGACATGTCAGTTGCGGCTATCGAAGGGGGCTTCTCACCGACGGGTGTCGCTTATCTCACCTTAACAGCCGGCTTTATGCCATTTCCGGTTAACATGTTAACCGCGGTTGTCAAAGGGGGCTTCTTACCGACGGGTTCGCTTATCTCACCCTAACAATCGGCTTTATGCCATTCTAGTTGACATGTCAGCTGCGGCTGTCGAAGGGGGCTTCTTACCTTCGGGTATCGCTTATCTCACCCTAATAGCCGGCTTTATGCCATTTCGGTTAACATGTTTACCATGGTTGTCGAAGGGGGCTTCCCACCTTCGGGTGTAGCTTATCTATCCCTAACAACCGGCGTTCGCGCGAGAAATGTTGACAAGTCAGCATAACCATACAGGGGGCTTCCTGCCCTACGGGTGAAGCTTATCAAACCTTCTCGGCCGGCTCTGAAGCCCAGCGAAGAAATCTATCAAACACGTTGGGAAGACACATCATCTTCGGGTTACGCTTTTAAGCCGCCCTCCTAACGGTGTAAAGGTACATTTATACATGCAGAAAGCTAAGCTATGAAGAGCCGGTAAGGCATACAATAAGAAGGACAAGGAAAATGGCACATATCTATTTTAAAGCCAGACTTTCATATGTGCACAATAGCACTAACTCAAGAACGGCAAAAGTTGTTGCTAGTCTATTACAGATACTCTCTGTGGAGCCCAAAAATATCATCAGGTTTTTTACATCACCCACGACAGGTCATGGAGAGCCGGCAATTACGAATTTCTACAAAACAATCAGCTGGCTGGTGGGTCATCCTGCTCCGGCTCTTCAGCTGTCTTGATCTGGAGATTATCCAAGTCCCAATTGCAGTCGGTTAAAGCTGTAACAGTTCCTTCTTCAAAGAAGGGGGACGGGTCAAGATCAGAAGCAAAGAGAGTCTTACTACGGGAGGGTGTCAGATCCTGGGATTCAAAGAGCGGACCACGGATCCTCTTTTGATCAGCACTGTAAGCCGCCTGGTAAGTCGCCAAGTTGACCTCTTCTGCTACGATGGAGGCTAGGACTTTGGAATCTTTTATGCACCGCGCATAGTCAACATCGGTGAACTTAGAGCCATCGTCCTTCTTGGAGGGAAACCCATCCATCAACTCAGTCAGCATAAGCTCTGGAGCGAATGCCAATGCGTGGCTTATGGCCGCAATTGCACCCTGGCGGGCGGCTGATTTCTTCAGTTCCATAATCTGCTTGGGCATCATGGACAAGAGCTCCAAGACACCTTTGAGAGCTGAGGGAATGTTTTCTTTATACTGCACGGCTTTGATTGTGCATATTGCACCATAGTAGAGTTACTCTGTCAATGTGTATATGGCCTTCAGAGGCAGCAGACTGTCGGAGGCAAGTGGCGGCTCCTAGGGCCTGCGTGAGACGGAGGCCTCGTTATGAATTGCTAGCACAAGTTTAAAACCCGGATCAAGCCAAGCTATTAAAAACTTACCAAAGAGGGCAGCCGCCATCTTCATGATGTGGTGCTTCAAAGATTGCAGCTCGTCGGATACGATCATGAGCCGCTGATCAGCATCATCCGCCCGTTTAGTCAATGTTGTTTTTTCCCCCTCGACAGATTCCTTGAAGGCGGTGAAGTCAGCTTTGGTCTTCTCTAGCTCTTCGGCAAGGCACCGGCATGTTTCTTTAGCTTCACTCCGGGCGGCTTGCTGAGTAGCTAAGTTTGTCTTTAAGCCGGCCAATTCTGACCCGGCCTCGGTTAAGGCTTCCTGCGACATATTAAAGTATGAAGTATATCAGCAAGTCTCAAACAGATTGCAAGCAATATGCATGACACTTGGGGGCTAATGTTTATTTTCAAGACAGTTTCCGACTCAACTTCGGCAAGATTGACTCGGAACTTGGGGGCTACACATTGGTTTTCTATGGAGGTTTAACATGAAAGTCCCGGCTCAACTTTGGAAAAGATTAACCCGGCCCTTGGGGGATAACATTGTCTCTATTAAACTATCTTCTACGAAGTCTCGACTCAACCTTGGAAAAGATTGAGCCGGCCCTTGGGGGCTAACATTGGCTTTGCTGTTCTCTTTCAACAAGTTCCGGCTCAAAATTTTCAGTTATTGAGCCGGCCCTTGGGGGCTAGGGCAACGATTTGAGATCAAGATTAAGTAAATTGAAGCCTACATATTACATATGTCCACTTCTGCTAAGATGGAAGAGCCGGATTATTATCAGTCAATATTAACCCGACCCTTGGGGGCTATGTAAGGATATAAGGAGGAAAAAGGAATACCTCATATTTTCTCTTCATTAAGTTAACTAGCTTGAGCTCCAGATCCCGGCTTGTGGACAGCATGAAGTTCGTCAGCCGTCATCTTCTCCAAAGCAGGGAGTTCAAACTCAAGCTTCCTGGAAGCTTCAGCCGTTTCACTATGCTTGGTTAGCACGTGAGGTGAAGGAGAGTGCAAGCCGGCGCTAGTAATCTCGACGTCCGGAGCGGCGGTATCATCAGCAGCCTTGGCAGGGCTCGGCGGCTTGGAAAGGTCCATTTGCAGGCTCTCAAGAATAATGTCATCAGCTGTCGGCTCTGCAGAAGTCGCTGGGGGGTCCGTCTTAGCAAGCTCCGGTTCTTGAGCAGCAGGGCCAGGGGAGGACTTGTTGGTTTTCCTCCGCTTAGCTTGAGCCCTAGAAAATACATGAAGGCTAGAATTTAAGGGTTACAACCGCCGAAGAGCCAAGTGTAAAGCCTACAAAATGCTTACAGGGGATTAATTTTCAAACATGGAAGAGCGGTGGCCGTAGAGTCGCCGGATGAAGGTGATCCATGTGAGATAGTTCAGATGATATAAGGCAAGTGTTGAGACTATAAAGGAAAGCTAATAAAATCAAACAGAGATACATACCTCTGCGGGGCATTTCTTTTGAGCCGGGGAGTTAGGCAACCCGGACATAAGATCAGTAGAGCCGGCGCTCCGGGTCTGACGGCGGACGACTTGTTGTTGCTTTTTCAAAAGAAATTGAGGATCCAAATGAGCAAGAGGATGAGAAAGGGGAACTTTTCGAACAACCCGCCGTATCTTCTGGGGTACAAAACATTCTGAGTCGGATGAAATATAAGTTACCTCCGTAGCGTTGGCGCGGCTCGTCTCTACCTCGTCCTGTGAATAAGTTGTTATCAGTCAGGTGAATAATGAGGTTACAGAAAATAGTCAAAACTATACCTCTGAGTCGGATGATTCTGGCGGGTCAAACCATTCCTCCTGAGGGGTGGTCTTCTTTGTCCTCTTGGCCGGGGCCTTCTTCTTGCTTTCCTTCAGAGGAGGAACATACTTCTTCCAGAAGTCGGAGTTAGCCTGAAAAGGGAAGCCAGATAATAGCAATGAATTGACAAGTCATAGCTACACAAAAAGAAGAGACGATGAAGAGTCGCCTTACGTCTGGGGCCAGATTAACGACGCTGAAAGGTGCTAGTCCAATAGCGCTGCAAGCTCCTGACGTTTCATGAACAAGACTCCGGATGACAGTGGTAATATCGTCTTCGGTTAGAGTTGTCCGGCTGAAGCATAGGGAACCATCATACTTGCCGGGGTATTCGCACATGAGGCGGCCTCTCAGGCTCAAAGGCATAATTCTCCAGGAGATCCAGCAGCGGCTCAAGTCCAAATCGTCAATCCATTGGCCATGAGGGCTCTAATCTTGGCGTGAGCCGGCTCGTGCCTTGCACGTTCAGAAGTTGATAGCCGTCCAGGAAGCTCAGAAGTTGTCTTGAGCCGGGCGGGGCGATAACCCGGCAGCGGATGCTCACCCTCCGGGGAAGTATCCTTGCAGTAGAACCAAGTCTTATTCCAATCCCTCGGGCGACTCGGCATTGGTACAGCCGGAGAGGTAATATCCCGATGCCTTTGAATGGAAATTCCACCAAGTTCTAAGCTCGGGTCGGCCTTTACTTCAGTCTGTCGGTTTGCATAAAAGAATTCTCGGAAGAGACCTACAGACGGCTGAGTTTGTAGATAGACTTCGCTGAGCACTTGGAAGTTGCATATGTTTGAGACGGAGTTGGGGGCAAGGTCTTGGGGATGCAGCTTATAAAAATGAAGGATGTCCCGGAAGAACTTTGAGCCGGGGGGTACGAATCCACGTTCAATATGATCCGAAAAACAACTACCTCGCCCTCCTGAGGAATGGGCCTCAGTTCATTGCCCGGAACCCGCCAATGGATGATCTCTTTGGCAGGAAGGGTGCCCGCAAGTACAAAATCCAATTGAAACTCTTCGGTAATGCATAAACCGACCCAGTTGCAGGAGTTAGACGCGCGAGACATGGCGGCAGTTTTTAACTGTACAAGATAACCATATACGGCGAGTCAAGAAAATGGCGAATAAATATGGGCGGCTTAAAAAGCTTAAGATCTTAAGGATGAGATGCCAAGATCGGGCTGATGAGAGCCGGAACAGCATGGCGGATCAACATCACGAAAAGACAGAGTGAAATTTGGCTAAGTTCTGAAAACAGGTTTCGCAAAGTAGTATGACAGGTGCGGATCGATAAAACGAAAGAAATGTCTTTATTTCCAGACCTAGTGATGAACTGGTGAAAACAGAGAAAGTCTAAAAAAACGGACGGAGCTATGGTGAACCTAAACAGCGTTGGTGTCGATCTTCTACCTAGCGGCACCATGGAGGCAGGTTATGGGGGGAGGACTAATGGATTAAAACATGGTTGGCATTTATGGAACCTGAGTTCTAAGAACAGCGGCGACGAAGCTCCATGGAAACCCTACCGAAACAAGTTGCGAATCTAAGAGGAGAACAACTCACTGGCGACGACGCGATGAAAGTGGAGAATGCTCTGGATCGCGTCAGTTTGATGCACCGGCCCTGACGATGGCGAGCAGGAGACGACGCCGGAGCAGGAGGCGCTGGAAGCGGGAGCGTCTGAAGGAAGGAGATGACGGAGCGAGCGGGAGAAGGCAAATGCCGTCCCAGGCGGTCCTATTTAATAGGGAAAAGGGCGGAACGGGCGCGAAGAAGATGACCCGGAGCCCTCGATCTTCGGGACACTCATTTAATAAGAAGATTCGTTATGTGCGTCAGAGGATCTTTTTTGCAGATTTGGCATGACATCACGGCGGGTCATTTCCGGGCGACTCGTCGAGGAGTAAGAAGAAAGGCTGAAGTGAGCAAGCTCAAATCAACCTGGGGCCTAATGTTCGGGATATAACCCCACGGTGAGACCCGCCTTGAGGGCTCCGGGTCATACCTGGCGGCTCGTACACCGGCCCAAGAGTGAGCCGGGGAGACTTAAGGCCTAGGGCGCTTGGTGGCTTGACATGATGGGCCGGCAGGTGGCTCGGATGAAGAAGACCCGGGCATGTAAGCCGCCCGGGGATGACCTGGTCAGGAAAGGCAAGAGAAGATAGAGGTAGACTCGAACATGTAATGAGAGTTGGTTACAACTTGTGTGATCTGTGGTCTTGACCTCCTATATAAAGGCAAGACCCGGGGCAACTTAGGGATCAGGTGATCGAGAACTAGGTCAAGCAATAGCTCACTTGTAATCGGTACATCAAGCAATACAAGCACAAAGCAGGACGTAGGCTACTACCTCAACTTGAGGGACCAAACCTAGGTAAACCCGTGTCTTTCGTTCCAATCAACCCCTTTGAGTCCATCACGTTAGCAATGGCCTCGAACCTAAGTCCGTTCACCCGGACATCTGCCGTGGTAAAACCACGACAAATATGATGAAACCCCCCCCCCCTTTTTTACCCTTTATGGCAACAATACAATATGTGCCTCGCTACCCCTACTTTTTCACTAGGTGAGGACACCGCGAGATTGAACCCAAAACTAAGCACTTCTCCCATTGCAAGAATTACCAATCTAGTTGGCCAAACCAAACCAATAACTCGAAGAGGCTTGCAAAGATATGAAATCATGCATATAAGAATTCAGAGAAGAACCAAATAATATTCATAGATAAGCTGATCATAAACCCACAATTCATCGGATCTCGACAAACACACCGCAAAAGAGTATTACATCGGATATATCCCCATGAAGATCATGGAGAACATGGTATTGAAGAACAAATAGAGAGAGAGAAGAAGCCATCTATCTACTAGCCATGGACCCGTAGGTCTGTGTTGGACTACTCACGCATCATCGGAGGGGCAATGGAGTTGATGTAGATGTTGATGCCCTTCGTGATTGAATCCCCCTTCGACAGATTACCGGAAAAGGCTCCAAGATTGGATCTCTCGGGAACGGAGGCTTCCGGCAGTGCAAAAGTATTATCGTTGCTCTCGTTGGTATTGGGAGAACATTTGGGAATTTATAGGCCGAAGATTAGGGTTAGAGGACCTGTTGGGGGGCCACAAGCCAGGGGCGCCCCCTGGCCGCGCCAAGATGGCTTGTGACCTCCTAGCAGGTTTCGTGCCTTCCTCTACAAGTCTGGTAGATGTCTTCTGGTCCAAGAAAAATCATCGCGAAGATTTTATTCCGTTTGGACTTCATTTAATATTCCTTATCTACAATACGCAAAAACAAGGAAAAAACAAAAACTGGCACTAGGCTCTAGGTTAATAGGTTAGTCCCAAAAATAATATAAAATAGCATATTAATGCATATAAAACATCCAAAACAGATAATATTATAGCATGGAACAATCAAAAATTATAGATACGTTGGAGACGTATCAGAGACGTATCACCGACAGCGGCGACCCAATGCCTTCCACCCTAGTGAAGCTCCTACGCGGGGCAGAGCCGAGCTAGGCGGTGCTCCTAGGCGGCGATGGACTCGCGCGGAGGCGGGGCGACCTGGCGCTGGTGCGGGTGGTCGACTGCGTGGCGGCACGGTCGTTGGTGGTGGGGCGACCTGGCGCTGGCGCGCGTGGTCGGTTGCGTGGCGGCACGGCCGTTGGCGTAGGGGCAATGCGGTGGTATGAGCTAGTTGCGCGCCCGCTCGCCCAAAATTTGGGCCCTTTAGGCCCCATGTATGTCTGGGCATGCGGGCGGCTTCCTCATAGACGGCGGAGATTCCTGAAGGTGGAGACGGGGCGTAGGGAGGCTGGGTGATGGCGGCGTCATCGTCGGCTTGCTGCAGCGCGGTGGGAACAACTTTGTGGGCCCATTTTGGGTCAGGCCGGTCCCGGGAGGCCTCGGCTGTCACTGTGGCCACGTTCGGCCGGCTACCGAGATGGCGCTGGCAGCAATGACCTCCCGTGCGATGACGGTGGAGGTAGTTCCCTCCCGCATGGCCTCGGTACTGACGTCCCCGATTCCCGGTGTTTCCATGTCCCGTCTTCTAGGCCCTGTGATGGTGACCACGGTGAGACGGAGAGGATGGTGTCAGTATGCGGTGGCGCATGCTGGTGGGTGGCGAGCTGGGTGGATGGCTTCGAATCGGGTGGGTTGTGTGTTTAGGGAGTGGGAGAAATCCACGCCGGTCCATCCGGGTTCCGACACGGTGACGCGTGCGGGTGCCGTCATTCCTTCTTGAAGGGTGTCAGTGCTACTCATCCTCCATTCCCCTCCGTGTGCCGGGGTAAACCCTAGGACATGTCCGAACAACACCATCGTCAGCTTCGCACTCTTTCTTGAGGGTGCTACTTGGTGTTTGGAGCCGTGCAGTGTGGTGGGACCAATCCGGAGGACGCAACGGTGCCCACGCATCCGAGCTTTGTTGAGCTGTGTTGTTCGCCCCAGTAGTTGTTGTGCGATCGGTGTTGGTTGCTTTTTTTTCATTGAAAAACCTTTTTCGATAAGGACCCCAACGCAGTCGTACTCATGCGGACCGTAAACAATCACCTAATTTACCTTGCACTTTGCATCCATCATCATACCCAACCCAAACCAAAAGAAAGTACCTTAAACTAAAGATGACTCGTGGTGTGCATGAGCCAATAAATTTCAATGCTAATACATTCACTTTTTTTTTTTTGTCGTCGCACACATAGGTAGTCGGTTAACAATACCCGAAACTCGTAGTGTGACAACCAAATGAAAATGGTTAGATCGTTCAAAAATGTTTGGCAAAAAGAATCGTTAGAAAATGACAGAGTTATTGCGGGTCCCAATACAATTCTAACTCTTTGCCGGAAAAAGAACTTGCATTCCGATTTTGCGACGAAAGGTGGCTTTCACCCGGAGTGTTTTAGCTCCGTCCGCAGCCAGAGCCAGAGGTGCCTTTCACTTGGAGTTTTGACGAAAGGACAAAGGAGCCTTTCACTTGGAGTTTTGACGAAAGGTGCCTCTCAAAGCTGCAGCCGATTACCAACAAAACTCCGCCTTGAACTCCCCCTTGATCACGTCGAAACCTCCTTGAAACCAGTAAAACTCGCTGTCACCTTTCTTCAGAGCCAGCTCGCTCCTGCACATCGTGTCATGGTGATTGCGCGAGCAACATCGGCATGCCGCATGCGACGTTCCCGGACGCGCGTGGCGTGGGTCGAGCGAGCACTCGAGCTGGTGGGCACGTTCGCGTACGTGGCCGTGGCCGTGGCCGTGGCGAGTCGTAAAGGTGGCCGCGTTGGGTTCAGACTCCGCAGCCACCGCCACCACCAGATCGCGGCTGCTATGCTTTGCTAGGCAGGCGTCCCCTTCTGGGGAAGTGGTTTACAGAGGCAGGCGTGGCCTGCCCTGTGCACCGCACAGCCGACGCCACGACCGACGACCCAACGACATGTCACCGTCGATGGTGGTGGTGGATACGGCCCCGTCAGATCTTCGCTTTTACCGCGTGGTGAACCTCCCCATCAAGTTTCCAATCTACCTGCGACCTGGAGTAGGAGCAACAACCCTACACGTACTCCGCAAGACGACGCCGGAGAGTTATGTAATCTCGGGCATCAGAGCAACGGCGTGCAGTTCCCAGCCATCAATGTGCTTCAGCGTTTCCAGCCATCACAAGGTAACGAAACCGCCGGTGGTTCTTCCAACAAAAAGGTGCTCCGGCCGGTGACGTGAAGCACGTATCTCCAAGACTCCAACTGACCCCCAGTTGAACCCGGTCGCGGTCGAGTTGCCACGGCTCGACTCGTGCATGCGCGCTGCACGACGCGTAGCATAGGTCATCGGTGACATGTTGACGCGCCGATCGAGTGTCTATGACCATCCTAGTTTCAGGAGCACCGTCGGAGTCCGTCCGTCCTGTTGAGTGGCACGGAGAACATTGTCCATGGAGAATCTCAGGGGTGCCAACTTGACGACCATCGATCGATCGCCGTCGTAGTGCGCAGCATCGATCTAGGAGTAGATAAGAAACGACGTTTGCTACACCCTCCTGAATCAATCATTGTACCTCATCATCATCACATAAACCTGATGAATATTTGGCCTCTCGTGCGGCGTAAAGTCATTGTTTACCGTAGGAGATCGCGTTCTTCAGACTTCAGGGGATGAGAAGGAGCTGGCAATCCCAAAGAAAAGGACGCCCAATTTCTTCTCTCGTGTCCTCTCGTACAAAGCAGAGCCATTTAGAAGTCGCCAGTTACTCGTCTCTCGCTAGCCGACTACGCTCGTCACGCAACACTACACCAACAAAAAAGGTGTGCGTGCGCATTGGTGCCACGCTGCCCACTGCAACACATTTTACTGACAGAGAAATGCTCATGTTGATGACTACATATTACAACTTCCAGCTTAATACTGGGAAAAGATAACCTGCACATGTTGATGATGAAGTTCAGATTTCATCAAGTCATACCAAACTAGGTATGGTACTACTAATATTCATGATAGGCGGCTTCCTAGTTCCTGCTCCAGCTTTCCAACGACCGCGCCGAACAGGGAAGAATACTGAAACCCGCGGACTGAATTGTCTTCTTCAGCGAGAGGATTTGAGGGAATACTGCCAAAAGAGAGGTTGCACTTTACTTGGAAACTGACTCATCATCGCAAAGGGAGTTGAAATTGTTACATCATCTCTAGTGGTGCATTGCTGTCATTCGGCACCGGCGAATGATACCTCCCCTGGATGAACTGAAGTCCGTGGAGAGTGGGGACCATATGTGGAAGTGTAAAAGGCCCTGCCATCAAGGTGAATAAACTTAGAATTTTTATGTGCTTTGTGCTCACATGTCTGAATGATGATTTACTGCTTTTAGTTATCCACTTGTGAACTGCATGAGCAAAGCAGTAAGAGTAACTCCAACGGGGCGACCCATTTCGTCTGTCGCCGTCAGTTTGGGTCGGCGCGGAAATAAAAGGGGCCTACCGCGCCGATCCAAACGGACGCATGTCCGCTTTTCGTCCGCATGGCGACCCATTCCCGGCTCATTTTTGAGCCGGATTTGCGTCGGCGCGGACACGAGACGGACGCGCGTGCGCGCCTACTCCTCTCCCCGGGCCTGCCGGTCGGTGGCAGACACCACCATTTCCCCCCATTTGTTCCAAAAAAACTTCCGCCCGTGCGCCTCACACCCGCCATGGGCGACGACCTCAACCTCGACACCGCCGCCGGTCTCGCCTCCCTCCCCTTGGTCGGCCAGACGACCCGCCCCTCCGACAAAGGCAAGCCTCGTGCCCCGCGCAAGACCGCCTGTCTGGGGAGTGCTCGCCCGACGTGAGCGTGGTCGCGCCTTCCACGCCCGCGCCCGTGCCCATCGACCTCAACGCCACCCTGGTGGCCGGTGGCTCGTCATCCGAAGGCGCGAGGAAACACGCGCGCCAGACGCCCCGGACGCCCGCAACCTGTTCGAGGGAATGTCGTCCGCCGTCGACGAGGACTACATGCAGAACCTCATCTTCGATGGCGGTGCGTCGGCCGCTGGCTACGATCCTGACGAGACACAAAGCCAGGACGGCCGCGGGGCATTCACGCAGGCCGCTGGCTATGATCCCGATCAGGCGGCCTTCATGTGTGATCAGGTCGGCATGGACCTGGACGGCTTCCCACTTGACCACGAGTTCCCGGACGACTACGGGAAAGAGGAAGAGGACGAGTGCGACATCGAAGCGGAGCCTTTGTTCGAGGACAAGCTCGCTAACCAAGCCGCCGGTCCTAAGCCGAAGCGCAAGAGCAAGCGCACGAAGGCATACACGGCTGCCGAGGACAAGCTTCTTTGCGAGTGTTGGTGAGACATTGGACAAGACCCCAAGACGGACGCCGAACAAAAGCATTCAACCTTTTGGATTCGTGTCCACCGAGAGTTTCATGAGCGCGAGAAGTTTCCGCCTTACCAAATTGTGAGCACGCACGGGTGGGTGTCCATTTCCAAGCGATGGAGGGTGATCCAACAAGAGTGTAACAAGTTTTGTGTCACTCTTAAGAGCGTCAAGGCCCGCCCCATGAGCGGCATCGTCATGCAAGACATGGTATGCTAGCAAGCCGCCCTCTTTTGTGTCATCAAGTTCATGCTTGCGTATTCATTTGCATATCATTTGCCCATATGCTTGCATGGAAACATTTTATAGGCGTTTCAAGCTTTGGAGGCATTCAAGGTTTAACACAATGGCAAGTGCTTCAATCTCTCCCATTGTTTTCGGGTCATCAAGGACGAGGAGAAGTTCAAGGCGCAATATGCCGCCCTCAAGTCGTGTGGGGGGAAGCAAGCCGTGGAGGAGGTTGGGGAGGGCGAGCCGGCACGGCCACAGGGAAAGACCAACTCCAAGAAGGAAGACAAGCGGGATGCGGCATCCAACGCCTTGATCACAAGCGTGAAGGGCATGATGAACAAGAAGGACTCAAGGGAGGAGGAGCGTCGGCGTTTCAAGGAAGAGCAAATGAACGCCTTCATGGAGATCCAAAGGAGGAGGCTTGAGATGGACGCGAGAAGCAAGCCAAGATGCTAGAGATCGAGGCCGCCAACGCCAAGACCAAGGCGAAAGAAGTGGCTCTCACGAGCATGATGACCGGGGTGGAGATCATGAAGGTGGATCTCAACACCGTGTCGCCAAGGAAGAGGCCGTGGTTCGAGAAGATGCAGGCCGGCATGCTCAAGCTCACCGACGAGTGATCTCGTGGCCGCGAGCGCCTTCCTTTTTTGTACGCCGGCTCTTGTGTTGGCATGACCACGAGGCCGCGATGGCGTGGTCGAACTCAAGTCCCATCCTTTTTTGTGTGCTGGCATGTGTGCTGGCCGCTGGCGAGTGCGCCAGCATGAACTGCGATGACATTTTTTGAAGCCGGCAATGTATGCTGGCGCTGGCATGGTGCCGGCATGATCTATGGCTGCTGGCATAATCTGTGAGCCACGGACCTTTTTCTAAAATTGAGTGCGGACATGAAATGGATTGGCGCGTTGGACGCACTGCCGACCCAAATGCGAAACTGGGCGGACGTCGGGCGGGCTGCCGACCCAAACACACAAAATGCGGACAAATGCGCCGTCCGTTTGGATCGGCCCGTTGAAATTGCTCTGACAAGTTGCAACCAAACTACTCCGGTTGTCCTTGCGTATCTAATTCCTCTTCGCCGTGGTCTGTTTTTGGCCCTTTGCCCAGCCAGAAAATACATAGGTTAATATGGTGAGCCGGGGGATCCCGGAAAGGATTCCTCAGAAAAATTGGTCCAGATTATATGGACGCATGTGAATTTGGTTGGTCAATTACCCACCCCATAAAAACTTTGCGGGCTAGACACTCAAGGAGCCGGCTCCTCTGACGTACGGCCACTGATATGTGGGTCAGGTTGCCGACGGGTTCACGTGCCAGTGACCGAACGACAGGATGCAGCACGGTAGGGGATCCTCGTCCGACGCTCAAATACTTACATTAAAACCCTTGCTTTTGACCGTTGAGTCTTGACTAGTGATGCCAGGAGCATTAGGACAAGTAGAGAGAATGAGAGAATGTCATGGAAGCAGCCTGCAGGAGAAGCACGGCCACTCTCTATGCATCTGAAACCCGTGGCTTGGAAAGCTAAACTGGTAGTAGAAAACAAATCATGAACGTCTAAACTGGATAAGACCAAAATGAGCATCTAAATGACACTTAATCCTTCAAAAGGCAAAGACGGAAAATGCAACAACTTCTTGGTGGACAAGCATAATGAACGTCATTACGACTTGACGAGGCCAAACTTGTTCCAGTAATTTTGCTCTGTTTTTGCAAGAAAAGGAAAATTGAGAAGGGCAAATTATTGAAAAGGCTGAGAAAGCCACACAGATACGGATGTTTAGGCCTGGTAATTGTATGGGCTTTGTGGGCCTCGTTGTCGGGTAAACTAGGTCATGTTTTCTTCGTCTTTGCCTCAAAAATACGTTTTCTTCGTCTAAGATTTTTATTTAAAGGCAAAAGAGATGAAACGTTAAATAAAATATTTATGAAATTTCATTTTTTTTGTGGATTCTATATTGTATTTTGTTTAGTTTTATATTTAGCCATGACTTGTTGACCATGGCATGACGCTTGAACTTTTACTTACTTTCATGAAATGTTGGATGGATGCCGCATAAATGATTATTTATTTCATCAACAATACAAATATATGTGTGCTTTTTTTAGTATGGTAGGTTTTATTTATAAATAAATAACCAAATGGTTTACAGGTACCATAGTTTCTTTTGAGAGGGAGTATAGCTACCAGTGTTCGGTTAGTGGTTTTCTCAATGGTATAGGTTCGTGGTGGCATTTGAAGAGTGGTTTTCTCAATGGTATAGGTTCGTGGTGGCATTTGAAGAGGCCGACTATCGCGAGATCGGTATGTTGGACCCACTTTTTAAGTACGGATCCAATTTGACACTTCAGGCGCCTGTTATAGATCATTTTGCAAACGGACGCCTCAAGCACGACCCATCATGTGTGCTGGGCCGACCCGTTTACCTTTTTCTTTCTTTTCTATTAAACAACAAAAAACGGGTGTGACAACAGTTTTCGAACAAGAGACATCTTATTCAAAGCATAGAGAAGGAACCACGAGGCCTATCAACTCACTTCTATTCTCCCATTTATCCTCTTCAATTCACGTAATTTTTTTTGTCTTCTTGGAACGGTTTTGTTTGGTTATTTTTTTATTTCTTGTATTTTTTAATAAATGCACGAAAGTTTTCTTCAATCGCGAACCTTCTTTCAAAATCGTTGATTTTTTTTCTGAAAGATCAACTTAAAAAAGGTGATTTTTTTAGAATCCACGGATCTTTTTCAAGTTCAATGAACATTTTACAAATGCGATCAACTTTTTTAAGATTTTATGATTGTATTTTCAAAATTGATGATTTTTTTGCAAAATCGTTGAACTTTTTAAACATTCTATGAACTTTTTCAAAATTGTGAAGTTTTTAAAAAATCAATGAACTTCTTCTTCAGTACTGGTGAACTTTTTTCAAATGTGATGAACATTTTCCCAATTTGATAAACTTATTTTCAAAATTGATTAACTTATTTTCAAATTTAGGATTTTTTTCCCCAAATTCGTGAGCTTTTTCTATTTGTACAAACATTTTCAAATTTATGAATGTTCTTCATGTTCCGTTTTTTTCTTGTTGATGTATTTTCCATTTTTATTTTTATCACAATATAATATGCATCCCCAGCACCACAATACCGATGATACCAATAAGGTTCCCGCGATGAAAAGGAGGACGTCGTGTCATCCACGTGTCTCAGAGACCACCGGAGCATCCCATCCTGAGCTGCCGCGCCACCGTCTTTCGTAACTCCGCTAACGCCATCGTCTGATCTTGCACGCTCGATCTAGATTGGATCACCTATATTCACGAAGGGGTACACACCCACGTCCATCAAATCTAGATCTGATGATCAACAACAAATGACTTAACCAAAACGATATCGTCCACTCATAGAACGCCACGTGTCCAGCCTTACCCTAAACATTATTCGCATGATATCTATTAGATATAATTAAAATGACAGTTCTGCGGAAAAACTCCTGGATATTAAAATCTTTATAACTTTTATTCGTTAATCCAATTTTAGTATTTATTTCCGCAAAATGAGCCTCATGAAGCAACACTTTCACCTACCCCAATAATATTTAAGTTTTGAAAATTTTAACATTAAAATTCAGATAGTTTGAATCTGAATTTAAATTGGGAACAACTCACAATTTATAAATCCAAGTTAAGTGTCTTTTTGTAAAAGTGAATTATAGTTTCAACTTGGCTCAGTGTAGTTTAATTTTAAATAATTTAAATTTCGATTTAAATAAAGTTTATATCTAACTACAGTTCAAATAGTTTTAAACCTTGTTTGATTATTATCTTTGAATAAAAGGTTTTAATTGTAATAATTCTTTATGCATCCAGGTTTAGAAACTTCAATTGATCTTTAGTAAATATTTTGAATTATTATTTGACTTTAGAAAATTAAATAAATTTGAATTCAATTCAAGCATAGTTTGGTTATAACTTAAAAACCATAGTTTTAATATGAATAAAACACTTGTAATATAATTGAGGAATTTAAATTGAACTGGACAATTGTTTGTAGTTATAATTGACTTTAGGAATTTGTCTTGGTTATAAACTCAATAAGTGACTTTGGAATTAAAATTGACTTAGATCGAACTTGCACAAGATTTAAGTAATAATTTTTGTAAGATATTTTGGATTTATATTTGAATTTAGTTTAAATTTGAATTCAAATAAATAAACATTAGTAATTATATGATTTGTATTTGACTTTAGGAAAAATAATAAATATTATTGAGTTGGGTTTGAACTAACTTTGTCAATTTTGAAATCATTCATAATTCAGATTTAATTTGGTGGGCTCAAACTTAGTGGAACCAAATCAAATTGTGAACTCGATTAAACTTGAATTCAAATAAGATGTGCCTTAATTCAAATTCAAGTTGAATTCAAAGTGAAACCAAGTTGATGAACCTAGAATAAAATCTAGACAGTAGTGACCGACAAGTATAGGGGGTCAGTTGTAGTCCTTTCTATAAGTAAGAGTCTTGAACCCAACGAGGCCCGGAAGGAATTGATAATCGTTTTTAGTAAGATATTGCATGCAAGTACTGAAAAAGTGTAATGACGGATAGTTTGATAATAGGATAATTTGTAGCAATTAACTAGTAACCAAAGTAACAAGGTGCAACAAGGTAGCTCAATCCTTATATTGCTAAGGACAGGCAAAGAGTAATTCTTACAATGAACTAAGCGTTCTCAAGGACACAAGGAAATTTTGTCTAGTCTTGATAATCATGTTTTAATTGATTCGTGTCCACTACTTTGATAAATTGTATGTGGGTGGACCGGTGCTAAGGGGTTGTTCTTACTTGAACAATCAACCTTATTATGATTACCCCTCTCGCAAGCATCCGCAACTCCGAAACAAGAATTAAGATAAATCTAACCATAGCATCAAACATATGGATCCAAATCAGTCCCTTACAGAATAGTGCATAAACTATGGTTTAAGTTTTTGTCAGTCTCACAACCCATCATACTACTCTACAATGCATTCCTATAGGCCAAAATATGGTGAAGTGTCATGTAGTCGATATTTACATGAAAACACCAAAGGATTCATACATGTCATCAAAATATTGAACGAATATCAACTTCACATGATAATTTATAACAAAACTTCTCTCATGACCACAAGAACAAACCAAACTAGCATATGGTATTCATGTTCATGATCAGAGGAGATAAATATATGATTAACAATATGAACATATAATCTTCCACCAAGTAAACCAACTAGCATCAACTACAAGATGTAATGAACAATACTAGAAACCTACATGTACGTGATAACCCACAAGTATAGGGGATCGCGACAGTCTTCGATGTAGTATTTCACCCAAATTTGTTGATTCGACACAAGGGGAGTCAAAGAATATTTATGAGCCTTAGCAGTTGAATTGTCAATTCAACAACACCTGGAAATATCTTTATGCAGAAAATTATTTAGTAGCACATCAACAACAATAATAATAGGAATAGCGGGAAGTAGCGAATTGTAGTGATTGTAACAATAGAACTAGCGATAGTAACTTAGCGAAGATCAATATGCGAACAACGTAGGCATTGGATCAATGATAGATATTTTGTTTGGATGACATTCATCAAGTAACAGTCACAACCTGGAGCAATAATAAACTAGCTCAAATTTATCAATATAATGTATGCATGTATTCCGTATATAGTCATACGTGCTTATAATAAGATCTTGCATGACATATTTTGTCCTACCCTCCCGTGGCAGCGGGGTCCAAAGGGCTAAAAAGGGATATTAAGGCCTCTAATTAGTAGAGAGTCGGAACAAAGCATTAACACATAGTGAATACATGAATTATCATACTATGGCCATCACCGGAGATGATCCCGATTTCTGTCACTTTGGGGTCTATGGATCATAACACATAATAGGTGCATACAACTTACAAGATAGGAACCAAAACACTCTCATATCAATAGAAACATGATAGGTTCAGATTTGAAATCATGGCAAACGGGCTCTGATACGTCTCCATCGTATCTATAATTTTTTATGGTTTCATGCCAATATTCTACAAGTTTCGTATACTTTTGGCAACATTTTATATTATTTTTGGGACTAACAAACTTATCTAGTGCCGAGTGCCAGATCCTATTTTTATGTGTTTTTTGTTTCGCGGAAATTCCATATCAAACAATGTCCACAAGCGATAAAAATTTATGGAGATCTTTTTTAGAATATATGTGAATTTTAGGAAAAAGAATCAATGAAGCATGGTGCCCAATGGAGGCAGAAGCCAACGGGGCGCGCCCTGATGGCTTGTGCCTCCCCCTTAAGTCGGTTGGGGCCCTACTTTGGCTGCACGAAATATATTTTCGCGATTAAAATCCCCCCAAATTTCAGCCCAAATGGAGTTACGGATTTCCGGATATTTAGGAAATGGTGACGGGGTCACAAAACAGTCGCGAAAACAAAAGAGAAACAAAGAGATAGATCCAATTTCGGGGGGCTCCTGCCCTTCGGGAGTTATGGCGGCCATGGACCAGAGGGGAAACCCTACTACCACCTAGGGAGGAGGCCTAGGAATAAGAAGAAGGAGGGGGATCTCTCCCCATCTCCCCCGGTGGTGCCGAAGCGCCGCCGGGGCAACCATCGTGATGGCGATCTACACCTACAAATTCGCCGTCGTGTGCGTTTTGATTTTCAGTTTGTGGAATTTATCGCCCCAGGCCGAGATGCCCGAATTTTGGTCATTTTCAAAAAATTCGGACGAAATTTGACAAAAGTTTGACTAAATTTTGGTTGAAATTTGACCAAAATCTATTTTTTTCGCTGAAAGGTATTTCTCGCCTTGGGACGAGATGGCCGAAATTCACCTTTTGCAACCAAAATTCAAAACACATCCATCGCCACCATTATCACCTTCCCTCAGCTATCTACAACGGTCCACTCTCCCGCACCCTGTTGTACCCCCTACTTGAACATGGTGTTTTATGCTACATATTATTATCCAATGATTTGTTGTTATCCTATGATGTTTGAGTAGATCCCTTTTGTCCTATGGGTTGATTGATGATCTTGATTGATTTGAGTTGCGTGGTTTATTTTGGTGTTGTCCTAAGGTGCCTTTCGTGAGGCGCACATGTGAAGGATTCACGCTGGAGGGTGTTGCAATATGTTTATGATCCGCTTACAGTGGGTTGGTGAGTGACTTAAACTCAAACCAGAGTAAGGGGATTGTTTCTATGGGAGTAAAGAGTAGTTGATGTTTAATTCTATGGTTAGGTTTTACCTTAATGGTATTTAGTAGTTGCGGATGCTAGCTGGAGTTCCAATCATAAGTGCATATGATTCAAGTACAAGAAGTAGGCTAGCTCATGCCTCTCCCTCAAATAACACTACAATAATGATTAGCAATCTTGTTATCAATTGCCTAGGACAATCTCGCAAATCTATCAACACTTTTCTACACTCGCTATATTTCCACACTCAAACTACACCTACCTTTTATTTCCACATTCTTCATTATCTTGAAAAATACAAAGTACTTCTAATTTTCTTCCCGCGAAGTAGTTTTATTCTTGTACTAGGTAAAGTAAGCGTTAGCTTGCTTAGATTCGTATCGGTGGTCGATAGAGCTTGAGAGAATATTAATTCTTCCTTTAGCGCCTCGTTGTATTCGACACTCTTACTTATCGAAAAAGGCTACAAATGATCCCCTACACTTGTGGGTTACTGATGACCCACAAGTATAGGGGATCTATCGTAGTCCTTTCGATAAGTAAGAGTGACACATAGTTTTGAGATAAGATAATTTGTAACGAGTAACAAGTAACAAGTTTAGAAAAGGCGCAACAAGGTAGCCCAATCCATTTTGTAGCAGAGGATAGGCCTAGACAAACTCTTATATAAAGCAAAGCGCTCCCGAGGACACACGGGAATTTCTGTTAAGCTAGTTTTCATCATGCTCATTTGATTCGCGTTCGTTAATTTGACCATTTGATATGTGGGTGGACCGGTGCTTGGGTGCTTCCCTTACATGGAAAAACCTCCCACTTATGATTAACTCATATTGCAAGCATCCGGAACTACGAAAGAAGAATTAAGATAAATCTAACCATAGCATGAAACATATGGATCCAAATCAGCCCCTTACGAAGCAACGCATAAACTAGGGTTTAAGCCTCTGTCACTCTAGCAGCCCATCATCTACTTATTACTTCCCGATGCCTTCCCCTAGGCCCAAATAATGGTGAAGTGTTATGTATTTGACGTTCACATAACACCACTAGAGGAGAGACAACATACATCTCATCAAAATATCGAACAAATACCAAATTCACAGGAGTACTTATAACAAGACTTATCCCATGTCCTCAGGAACAAACGTAACTACTCACAAAGCATGTTCATGTTCATAATCATAGGAGTATTAATTATCATAAGGGACCTGAACATATGATCTTCCACCAAGTAAACCAACTAGCATCAACTACAAGGAGTAATCAACACTACTAGCAACCCACGGGTACCAATCTGAGGTTTGAGACAAAGATCGGATACAAGAGATGAACTAGGGTTTGGAGAGGAGATGGTGCTGGTGAAGATGTTGATGGAGATTGACCCCCTCTCGATGAGAGGATCGTTGGTGATGACGATGGCTTCGATTCCCCCTCCCGGAGGGAAGTTTCCCCGGCAGAACAGCCCTACCGGAGCTCTAGATTGGTTTTGTTCAAGTTCCACCACAAGACGGCAGCGCTTCGTACCGAAAGCTTCCTTCTGTTTTTTCAGGTCAAACCCTTCATATAGCAGAAGATGGGCGTCAGGGACCTGCCAAGTGGGTCACAAGCCTGCTAGGCACGACCAGGGGGTGGCCGCGCCTGGCAAGCTTGCCACCTCCTGGTGGGGCCCCTCTGGTATCTGTTTCTCCTAGTATTTTTTATATATTCCAAAATAATTCTCCGTAAATTTTCGGGACTTTTGGAGTTGTGCAGAATAGGTATCTCAGATTTGCTCCTTTTCTAGTCTAGAATTCCAGCTGTCGGCATTCTCCTTCTTCATGTAAACATTGTACATTAAGAGAGAAAAGGCATAAGTATTGTACCATAACGTGTAATAACAGCCCATAATGGAATAAATATCAATATAAAAGCATGATGCAAAATGGACGTATCAACTCCCCCAAGCTTAGACCTCGCTTGCCCTCAAGCGAAAGATGAGATTGATAAATATGTCCACATGTTTAGAGATAGAGGTGTCGATAAAATACAATACGGACATGAGGGCATCATGAATAGCTTTAGAACAACAATACTTATTCTATAAGATTTCTTATGCTAGAGTAATAATTCATTCACAAGATAAAGTATGAACTAAGAACTCTATTGACAACCAACAAACTATGATCTTAGTCATTGAAGCAATTGGCAATTTATCATAAAATTGGAAAGAGTCAATAAAAGAGCTTGTAAAGCAAACCCGCATACTCAATCATCTTTTAGTGTTTCATAATTGCTAACACTCACGCGGTACTCAGGAGATCAAAGCTTCAATCGGACACAAAGAAAGATAGGGGCTTATAGTTTTGCCTCCCAACTATTCACCTCAAGGGTGATGTCAACAGTAATAACTCATACTCACCTACATCCATATGGGTATATGCATCTAGATCATTCTCCAACACATAACTCTTGCATAAAGGTAAGTACTTAAAAAGTAAAAGTAACGGATAGGCCCTTCGCAGAGGGAAGCAGAGGTTGTCATGCACTTTTTCTTTTGGCATGCACAAACCCTTAGTGCAAAGGAACACCACGTTGTACTTCCCTTTGTGATAGCAACCTTTATTATGCAGCCCGTCACTTTTATTTCTTTACTATCACAACTTCGTACAATGCTTATTTCCCTTACAACAAAAGATCACACATATTTAGGAGCAATTCTTATTGCTTTATGAACCAATCACAACTTACTTGAAGGATCTTACTCAATCCATAGGTAAGTGGACTCTCATGGCAAAACCGGGTTGAGGTGTTTGGATGCACAAGTAGTATCTCTACTTGGTGTGGGAGTTTTGGCTAGTATGAGGTGGAAGCAAGAACTACATGTTGGAGGATCTAAAACCATATAACTTCTATTCGGAAGCAAGCAAAAATAACCCATTATGTTGTCTTCCTTGTCCAACATCAACTTCTTAGCATGTAATATTTTAATGAATGGTCACAATCATAAAAGATGTCCAAGATGATATATTTATATGTGAATCTCTCTTTATTTATTACTTCCTTTTCAATTGCACCAATCAACAATCACTATGTTTGTTAACTCCCAAAAAAATTACATCGACATACTTCTTATATGTGAAGTCATCACTCCCCATAGGATCATTATGTATACTCTTTGCTTTTATTCTATTCTTCTTTTATTTATTACTCTCAAGAGCATAGTAAGCTAGCAAAGCCCTCACATCAAAACTACTTTTTATTATATAACTCTCGTATTTGCTTACATAAGGGGAGAAAAAAGCAAAAACTAAAAGCTAGATCTTACTAAAACTTTATTCTACTAGATCAAAACAAAATCAAAAAGGATCGAACTAAGAAAAACAAGAAAAGAGAAAAGGAAAAAAAGGTGTGATGGTGATACGATACCGGGGCACCTCCACCAAGCTTGGCACAAGCCAAGGGGAGTGCCCATACCCATGTGCTTAGATGTCCTTCTTCGGAGGTGATGGTGGTGGAGTTATTGATGAGGTTGGAAGCTTGTCCTCCGTCTTCCAAGGCATAGACTCGCCATCGCAAAAAGATGAACGAGTCTCCGAAATCCTCAAATCTGCAGCCAAACTCATTCTGATAAATATGTATTCATACTCAAAGTTTTGGTTTTGCAAATCATAGATCTGGGCTTGGAGATGCTCGATTTTCTCATAAAGCTTGAAGAGGTGCTCCCCGATGTCCTTTGCGTCCAGCTTGTGTTTATGGGTAAACTCCGAGATCATCATATGATTGGCATTAAGTCCATGTTCCACCATCCCTTGGCACTTGAAAACTTGCTGCTCCATAGCTTCGAGCCTTGTTTCCACGCTTCCAGTCTTCTTTGGCCCCTCAGCATAACGGATGTGCAGCACCCCCTCACGCATCTCAATGGTTTGAGGGTGTTGTAGCACCTCCGCAACATAAGGGTTGATGACCTTCTCGGAAAACTTGTCCTTCGGAGCACTTGGGGACGCCATGGCGATCTAAATCTGTAAAAGAAATAGCTCAAAACGAAAACAGGAGGTATTGTCATGATACGAAAGTCCAAACCCTTGGGAGATTATATAATGATTTTTTGCCAACCCAAAGGAGTGTACCACAAGAAAACGGAGTCTGGAGGGTGCACGGGGTGGTGGCAAGCCCCCTAGGCGCGGCCAGGGGGTGGACGCGCCTAGCAGGCTTGTCACTTCCTCGTGCGTCTTTTGGACTACTTTTGATTTTCATATTTTTTAAATATTCCAAAATGGAGAAAAATAGCTATTGGGAAAGTTTTGGAGTCGGTTTACTTACCGTACCAAATACCTATTCCTTTTCGGAGTCTGCAACGTTTCGATAGGTCTCCCTAATATACTCCTTCGGAGTTATGGTATTAATAATATTGGTTTCCACATTTATGGGAGTACTTGAGATATAATGTTTGATTCTTTGCCCGTTTACCACCTTCGGATTTGTGCCTTCAGCATTGTTGATCTTGATGGCACCGGAATGATATACTTCCTCGACAATGTAAGGCCCTTCCCATTTAGAGAGAAGTTTTCCTACAAAAAATATTAACCGAGAATTGTATAGCAAGACACGGTCACCTACATTGAATTCACACTTTTGTATCCTTTTATCATGCCATCTCTTAACTTTCTCTTTAAACAACTTGTCATTCTCATAGGCCTGGGTTCTCCATTCATCAAGTGAGCTAATGTCAAATAACCTCTTCTCGCCAGCAAGTTTGAAATCATAGTTGAGCTCTTTGGTTGCCTAATAAGCTTTATGCTCTAGCTCTAGAGGTAAGTGACATGCTTTACCATAAACCATTTTATACGGAGACATACCCATAGGGTTCTTGTAAGCAGTTCTATAAGCCCATAATGCATCATCAAGTTTCTTAGACCAATTCTTCCTAGATCTATTAACTGTCTTTTGCAAGATCAATTTAATTTCTATATCGCTTAATTCTACTTGATAACTAGACTGAGGATGATAAGGAGATGCAATTCTAGGATTAACATCATACTTAGCAAGCAACTTACGGAATGCACCATGAATAAAGTGTGAACCACCATCAGTCATTAAATATCTAGAGACTCCAAATCTAGGGAAAATAACTTCTTTAAGCATCTTAATAGAGGTGTTATGATCAGAACTACTAGTTGGAATAGCTTCTACCCACTTAGTAACATAATCAACATCAACTAAAATATGAGTGTACCCGTTGGACGTTGGAAAAGGTCCCATATAATCAAAACCCCAAACATCAAATGGTTCAATAACAAGAGAGTAATTCATAGATATTTCCTGACTTCTACTAATATTGCCAATTCTTTGACATTCATCACATGACAGGACAAACTTACAAGCATCCTTGAAGAGAGTAGGCCAATAAAACCCAGATTGTAATACCTTATGTGCAGTTCTATCTCCAGCATGGTATCCTCCATAGGCCTCGGAATGACACTTGTGTAGGATATATTCTTGTTCATGCTCATGTACACAACGTCTAATAACACCATCTACTCCTTCTTTATAAAGGTGTGGGTCGGCCCAAAAGTAATGTCTCAAATCATAGAAGAACTTTTTCTTTTGTTGGTATGCGAAACTAGGCGGTATAAATTTCGCGACAATGTAATTAGCATAATCAGCATACCAAGGAGCGTTACGAGAAGCATTTCTGACAGGTAATCTTTCATCAGGAAATCTATCATTAATAGGTAGTGGGTCATCAAGAACATTCTCTAACCTAGACAAGTTATCTGCCACGGGGTTATCAACACCCTTTCTATCAACAATATGCAAATCAAATTCTTGTAGCACAAGAACCCACCTGATAAGTCTAGGTTTAGCATATTTATTTTCCATAACATATTTAATAGTGGAATGATCATTGTGAACAGTTACTTTAGAATCAACAATATAGGGTCTAAAGTTATCACAAGCAAACACAAGTGCTAAAAATTCTTTTTCAGTGGTAGCATAGTTTCTTTGAGCATTGTCTAGAGTTTTGCTAGGATAATAAATAACATTTAATTTCTTATCCACTCTTTGTCCTAGAATAGCTCCAATAGCATAATCACTAGCATCACACATAATTTCAAAGGGTAGGTTCCAATCAGGTGGTTGAACAATAGGTGCAGAAATCAAGGCATTCTTAAGAATTTCACAAGCTTCTACACAATCATCATAAAAAATGAACTGAACATCTTTTTGCAAGAGATTAGTGAGAAGCCTAGAAATCTTAGAGGAGTCTTTAATAAATCTCCTATAGAAACCAACATGACCAAGGAATCTTCTTACACCTCTGATATCCATGGGACACGGTATTTTTTCAATAGCATCAACTTTAGCTTTGTCAACTTCAATACCTCTTTTGGAAATTTTATGTCCCAAGACAATACCTTCATTCACCATAAAGTGGCACTTCTCCCAATTCAACACAAGATTAGTTTCTTTGCATCTCTGCAAAACTCGATCAAGGTTGCTCAAACAATCATCAAAAAAAGTTCCGTAAACGGAAAAATCATTCGTGAAAACCTCAACAATCCTTTCACAAAAATCAGAGAATATAGCAGTCATACATCTTTGAAAGGTAGCAGGTGCATTGCATAAACCAAAAGGCATACGTCTATAAGAAAAGGTACCAAAAGGGCAGGTAAAAGTGCTCTTCTCTTGGCCCTCTTTTGACACAGGTATTTGAGAGAAACCAGAATAACCATCTAGAAAGCAGAAATGTATGTGTTTGGATAGTCTTTCTAGCATTTGATCAATAAAAGGTAGAGGGTAATGATTTTTTCTAGTAGCTTTATTTAATTTCCTAAAATCAATTACCATTCTATATCCTGTAATAATTCTTTGCGGGATCAATTCATTTTTATCATTAGGAACTACGGTAATAGCTCCTTTCTTAGGGACACAATGAACGGGACTAACCCATCTACTACCAGCAATAGGGTAAATGATACCTGCCTCCAGAAGCTTTAATATTTCATTTCTTACCACTTCCTTCATTTTAGGATTTAATCGTCGTTGGTGATCAACAACTGGTTTAGCATCGGGCTCCATTTTTATTTTCTGCTGACATAGAGTGGGACTAATGACCTTAAGATCATCAAGAGTATATCCAATATCAGCATGGTGCTTCCTCAGAGTTTTCAATAATCTATGTTCTTCATGCTTTGAAAGGTTAGCACTAATAATGACAGGATATATCTTCTTTTCATCAAGATAAGCATATTTCAGAGTATCCGGTAATTGTTTAAGCACAAACACAGGATCACCCTTGGGTGGAGGAGGATCCCCAAGTATTTCAACTGGCAAGTTGTGTTTTAGAATAGGATGTTGATCAAAGAAAATCTTATCTATTTCATTCCTGTCATTCATATGCATATCATTTTCATGGTCCAGCAAATATTATTCTAAGGGATCAGTAGGAGGCACAGCAATAGAAGCAAGACTGATAATTTCATCCTTACTAGACAATTATTTATCATGGGGTTGTCTACGAAATTTAGAGAAATTAAACTCATGCGACGTATCCCCAAAACTTATGGTAATAGTTTCCTTCTCACAATCTATCCTGCATTAACGGTATTCAAGAAGGGTCTACTAAATATAATGGGACAAAAATCATCTTGTGGGGAGCCAAGGACAAGAAAATCAGTAGGATATTTTATTATCCCATACAAGACTTCAACATCTCTAATAATCCCAACTAGTGATATGGTATCTCTATTAGCAAGCTTAATTGTAACATCAATTTCCTCTAACTCAGCTGGTGCAATATCATTCATAATCTCTTTATATAAAGTAAAAGGGAATTGCACTCACACTAGCACCCATATCACATAAGACTGATAGCAATGATCTCCTATTTTAACAGAAACAACAGGCATGCCAACAAGAGGTCTATGTTTATCTTTGGCATCACGTCTAGCAATTCTAGCAGCTTCATCACAGAATTGAATAACATGCCCATCAAAATTATCAACCAAGAGATCTTTAACCATAGCAATACTAGGCCCAATTTTAATTTGCTCAGGGGTGTAGGTGTCCTAACACAGCTCTTACGAACCATAGTTGAAGCTTTAGCATGTTCCATTATTCTAATAGGGAAAGGTGGTTTCTCAATATAACCAGGAGGAATAATAGGATCAACATTATAAGTAATAGTTTCCTCTTCAACTTTAATATGTTCAACTACTTTCACTTCAATGGGAGGATGATATTTAAACCACTTCTCCTTAGGGAGATCAACATGAGCAGCAAAAGGTTCACAAAAAGAAGCCACTATCTCAGAGTCATGTCCATATTTAGTGCTAAATTCATGAAAAGCATCTCTGTCTACGAAGGATTTAACACAATCAAAATTAAGTTTCATACCTGACTCCCTACCTTCGTCGAGTTCCCAATCTTTAGAGTTGCGTTTAATTCTTTCCAATAAATCCCATTTGAAGTCAATATCTTTCTGGATATAGGAACCAGCACAAGAAGTATCAAGCATGGATTGATCATTACGAGAAAGCCGAGCATAAAAATTCAGAATAATAATTTCTCTCGAGAGCTCATGATTGGGGCATGAATATAACATTGACTTAAGCCTCCCCCAAGCTTGACTGATTCTTTCTCCTTCATGAGGCCAAAAATTATAAATATAATTCCAATCATGATTAACTAGATGCATAGGATAGAACTTCTGATGAAATTCCATTTTAAATCGGTTGTAGCTCCATGATCCAATATCATCACATAGCATATACCATGTAAATGCCTTCTCCTTCAAAGATAAAGGAAATACCATCTTCTTGATGTGATCCTCGGGCAGACCTGCAAGCTTAAATTATCCACAAACTTCATCCACATAGATTAGATGCAAATCAGGATGTAGTGTTCCATCTCGTGCATAAGGATTAGCCAACAGTTTCTGTATCATACCCGAAGGAATTTCAAAACAATTATTTTTAGTAGGTTGATTAGGTTGAGGGACAACTCTTTGTGTTTCTGGTCGAGGTCAAGATACCCCAAACAAGCCCCTCAAAGGATTACTTTCCATAGTAACAAGTGACAGTGAATTTCAGCACACTATATAAAATTTTCCTTACCAGATTCCACTTACCAAAGGAAATTCACTCCCCGGTAACGACGCCAGAAAAGAGTCTTGATGACCCACAAGTATAGGGGATCTATCGTAGTCCTTTCGATAAGTAAGAGTGTCGAACCCAACGAGGACCAGAAGGAAAAGACAAGCGGTTTTCAGTAAGGTATTCTGTGCAAGCACTGAAATTATCGGTGACACATAGTTTTGTGATAAGATAATTTGTAACGAGTAACAAGTAACAAGTGTATCAAAGTTGCAGAAAGGTAACCCAATCCCTTTTGTAGCAAAGGACAAGGCCTGGACAAACTCTTATATAAAGCAAAGCGCTCCCGAGGACACATGGGAATTTCTGTCAAGCTAGTTTTCATCATGCTCACTTGATTCGCGTTCATTACTTTGATAATTTGATATGTGGGGTGGACCGGTGCTTGGGTTCTGCCCTTACTTGGACAAAACTCCCACTTATGATTAACCCCTCTCACAAGCATCCGCAACTATGAAAGAAAAATTAAGATAAATCTAACCATAGCATGAAACATATGGATCCAAATCAGCCCCTTACGAAGCAACGCATAAACTAGGGTTTAAGCTTCTGTCACTCTAGCAACCCATCATCTACTTATTACTTCCCAATTACTTCCCCTAGGCCCAAATAATGGTGAAGTGTTATTTAGTCGACGTTCACATAACACCACTAGAGGAGAGACAACATACATCTCATCAAGATATCGAACGAATACCAAATTCACGTGATTACTTATAACAAGACTTATCCCATGTCCTCGGGAAAAAACGTAGCTACTCAAAAGCATGTTCATGTTCATAATCAGAGGAGTATTAATTATAATAAGGGATCTGAACATATGATCTTCCACCAAGTAAACCAACTAGCATCAACTACAAGGAGTAATCAACACTACTAGCAACCCAGAGGTACCAATCTGAGGTTTGAGACAAAGATCGGATACAAGAGATGAACTAGGGTTTGGAGAGGATATGGTGGTGGTGAAGATGTTGATGGATATTGACCCCCTCTCGATAAGAGGATCGTTGGTGATGACGATGGCTTTGATTTCCCAATCCGGGAGGGAAGTTTCCCTGGCAGAATAGCCCTGTCGGAGCTCTAGATTGGTTCTATCCAAGTTCCGCCTCGAGACGGCGGCACTTCATCCCAAAAGCTTCCTTCTGAATTTTTTCTGGTCAAAACCCTTCATATAGCAGAAGATGGGCGTCGGGGACCTATCAGGTGGGTCACAAGCCTGCTAGGCGCAGCGAGGGGGTCGTCGCGCCTGGCAGGCTTGCCACCTCCTGGTGGGCCCCCTCTGGTATCTGTTTCGCCCAGTATTTTTTATATATTCCAAAATAATTCTCCATAAATTTTTAGGACTTTTGGAGTTGTGCTGAATAGGTATCTCAGATTTGCTCCTTTTCCAGTCCAGAATTCCAGCTATCGGCATTCTCCCTCGTCATGTAAACCTTGTAAAATAAGAGGGAAAAGGCGTAAGTATTGTACCATAACATGTAATAACAGCCCATAATGCAATAAATATCAATATAAAAGCATCATGAAAAATGAAAGTATCAGTTACAAGACCTTTCTTTATCATTTTGTGAATCTCGCAAAAGGTTAGTTTCTACTAAGGTGGTTGCTATCCGCTCTGGTCCGTTTTTCACTAATACATCATGACAAAAATTCTCTAGGCAGAAGCAATGAATAGGATGCACTATCTCATGAATGGTTTCTAGCAAAATGCACTTTACCCTCGTATTTGTTATTCTACGAAGAATCTAACCGGCACCAACAAGAAGCACTAGTTGTATGGTTTCCATACTAGCATGACATTTATCACTACTATTATAAGTTGCTACTATCGGACCGATACTATACTCACATTGATAATTTAGGTGCTCTTTAGATTGGCATTCTTCACATGGCAGATGGTATCCTAAATATTGTTGGGGAACGTTGCATGGGAAACAAAAATTTCCTATGCACACGCAAGATCTATCCATGGTGATGAGCATCTATGACAGGGAGAGTGGATCTACATACCCTTGTAGATCGCTAAGCAGGAAGCGTTAAGAAGCACGGTTGATGTAGTCGAATGTCTTCGCGATCCAAATCGCTGAGCATCCTGCGATCCAATCACGATCCATCCCAATCTAGCACCGAACGGACGGCACCTCCGCATTCAGCACACGTACATCTTGATGACGATCTCCGCCTTCTTGATCCAGCAAGAGGGAGTGGAGAGGTAGACAAGTTCTCCGGCAGTGCGATGGTGTTGCGGCGATGGTGGTGGAGCTATTCCAGCAGGGCTTTGCCTAAGTACCGCTGAAACCGATCTAGAGGAGAAGCAACACGTGGCTTAGGGTTTCTTGATGTGTTCCAAGTGCTAGCCCTGCCCCTTTATTTATATGCTGAGCCCTGGGGTCGAAACTTGGAGAAAGATTCTCCTCAAGGTCGGTTTGCCCGCAAGGCAAGAATCCTCCTCGGACTCCAGGACCAGACGCCAAGGACCTCGGCGTCTGGCCCCACACGCCAGGGTCCCTCGCGTCTAGCCCTTGGCCTCCGCAAAATACCTTTTGCACCTTCCTAAAGCCTCATGGGCTTTACCCCTTGGCCCAAATAAAGTGTCCTTGTACCCCGAAAATTTCGAGAAACATCTGAAACTATTTCCGATGAATTCTGGAACCCTTCCGGAGACCAAACACTATTATCCCATATATCAATCTTTACCTTCGGACCATTCCGGAGCTCCTCGTGACGTCCGGGATCTCATCCGGGACTCGAAACAACCTTCGGTCACCACCATACATAACTCTATACTACTGAAACATCACCGAACCTTGGAATCATTTCCCACGCGCATCGTCACTTCGTCCTTAGCCAGCCTTCGTCTATTCCGTAGGTCCTGCTTTGAGTTGGAAATGTGATCAACCAAACCGATATCAAATATCCAGGCACTACAACGAGAGCTAGTAAGATACACATCAATAACATGTATATCATATATACCTTGTTTGTTGTTGGCCGCCTTCTTGTCAGCGAGATACTTGGGGCAGTTCCGCTTCCAGTGACCAGTTCCCTTGCAATGAAAGCACTCAGTTTCTGGCTTGGGTCCAGCCTTGGGTTTCTTCACAGGAGGAGCAACTGCTTTGCCACCCTTCTTGGAGTTACCCTTCTTGCCCTTGCCATTCTTCTTGAAACTAGTGGTTTTATTGACAATCAACACTTGATGTTCTTTCTGGATTTCAGACTCAGCGACTTTCAGCATCGCAAACAGTTCGGCGACTGACGTGTTCATCCCGTGCATGTTATAGTTCAGCACGAAGCTCTTGTAGCTTGGTGGTAATGATTGAAGAACTCTGTCAGTGATCGCCTCTAGAGGAAGGGGCATCACTAAATCCGCCAGACGAGTCGAATACCCAGACATTCTGAGTATATCCTCACTGATAGACCCGTTCTCCTCCATTTTGCAAGCATAGAACTTATCGGAGGTCTCATACCTCTCGATCCGGGCATTCTTCTTAAAGATAAACTCCAACTCCTAGAACATCTCATATGATCCATGACATTCAAAACGTCTTTGAACTCTCGGTTCTAAGCCATACAATATTGCACATTGAACTATTGAGTAGTCTCCAAAGCATACGTCCCATGCGTTCTTAACGTCTTCGGATGACATGTCTGCGGGTTGTTGCCAAGCGGTGCATCAAGGACATGTGCCTTCTGGGAAGCCATGAGGATAATCCTCAGATTATGGGCCCAGTCCACAAAGTTACTTCCATCATCTTTCAACTTAGCTTTCTCTAGGAACGCATTAAAATTCAGGGGTGCTACTGCGCGAGCCATTGATCTACAACATAAATAAGCAAAGGTTACTAAGACTATTGTTCAAGATAATGAGTTTATTTAATCAAATTACTAAAGATCTCACTCAAATTGACATCCCTCCAGTCATTCGAGTGTTACATGATCCAAATTCACCAACTGAAGTCCGATCATCATGTGAGTTGAGGTGGTTTCAATGGTAAACATCATCATGTTGATCATATCTACTATATGACTAATGTTTGACCTTTCGGTCTCTTGTGTTCTGAGGCCATGTCTGTACATGCTAGGCTCGTCAAGTTTAACCCAATTGTTCTGCACGTGCAACACTGGCTTGCACCCGTTGTATGTGAACGTAGAGTCTATCACACCCGATCATCACGTGGTGTCTCGATACGACGAACTTTCGCAATGGTGCACACTTGTGGAGAACACAATTTATCTTGAAATTTAAGTGAGAGATCACCTTATAATGTTACCGTCGTCCTAAGCAAAACAAGGTGCATAAAAGGATTAACATCACATGCAAGTCATAGGTGACATGATATGGCCATGAACTTGTGCTTTTGATCTCCATCTTGAAAGCACCGGCATGATCTTCACCGTCATCGGCATAACACCATGATCTCCATTATCATGATCTCCATCATTGTGTCTCCATCGGGGTTGTCACGCCCTCCATGCTCATACTACTATTTCTAGTGCTTAGCGATGAAGTAAAGCATTACATAGCGCTTAATGATTGACACGCATGTCATACAATAATTAAAGACGCCCCTATGGCTCCTGCCGGTTTCCGTACTCATCGACATGCAAGTTGTGATATTCTATACAACACATGATCATCTCATACATCACATATATCTCATCATCTAATTGGCCATATCACATCACAACATACCCTGCAAAAACAAGTTAGACATCCTCTAATTGTTGTTGCAAATTTTACGTGGCTGTAACGAGTATCTAGCAAGAACAATTCTCACCTACGCAAAACCACAACGGTGATACATAAGTTGCTTTTAAACCTTCTCAAGGACCGCCTTTGTCGAATCCGATCCAACTAAAGTAGGAGAAACACACACCCGCCAACCATCTTTATGCAACGAAGTTACACATCAGTCGATGGAACCGGTCTCTCGTAAGCGTACAAGTAAGGTTGGTCCGGGCCGCTTCATCCCACAATACTGCTGAACCAAAACACGACCAAGGGAGGAAGCAATCTAAGCATCAACGCCCACAAACTCCTTTCTGTTCTACTCGAGATCTCATCTACACATAGACCTAGCTCATGATGCCACTGTTGGGGAACGTTGCATGGGAAACAAAAATTTCCTACGCACACACAAGATCTATACATGGTGATGAGTATCTAAGAGAGAGAGAGTGGATCTACATACCCTTGTAGATCGCTAAGCGAGAAGCGTTAAGAAACATGGTTGATGTAGTCGAACATTTTCGCGATCCAAATCGCCGAGCGTCTCACAATCCAATCACGATCCGTCCCAATCTAGCACCAAACGGATGGCACCTCTGTGTTCAGCACACGTATAGCTTGATGATGATCTCCTCCTTCTTGATCCATCAAGAGGGAGCGGGGAGGTAGACGAGTTCTCCGGCAGCGCGACTGTGTTGCGGCGATGGTGGTGGAGCTATTCCAGCAGGGCTTCGCCTAAGCACCGCTGAAACCGATCTAGAGGAGAAGCAACACGTGGATTAGGGTTTCTTGATGTGTTCCGAGTGCTATCCCCGCCCCTTTATTTATATGTTGAGCCCTGGGGTCAAAACTTGGCGAAAAATCCTCCTCAAGGTCGGTTTGCCCGCAAGGCAAGAGTCCTCCTCGGACTCCAGCACCAGACGCCAAGGACCTTGGTGTCTCGCCCCAAAAGCCAGGGTCCCTAGCATCTATCCCTTGGCCTCCACAAAACACCTTTTGTGCCTTCCTAAAGCCTCATGGGCTTTACCCCTTGGCCCAAATAAATGTCCTTGTACCCCGAACATTCCGGGAAACATCCGAAACTATTTCCGATGAATTCTGGAACCCTTCTGAAGACCAAATACTATTATCCCATATATCAATCTTTACCTCCGGACCATTCCGGAGATCCCCATGACATCCGAGATCTCATAAGGGACTCCGAAAAACCTTTGGTCACCACCATACATAACTCTATACTACTGAAACGTCACCGAACATTAAGTGTGCAGACCCTGCTGGTTTGAGAACTATGTAGACATGACCAAGACACCTCTATGATTAATAAACAATAGCGGGACCTGGATGCCCATATTGGTTCCTACATATTCTACGAAGATCTTTATCGGTCGAACCTCTATGTCAAGGATTCAGTTAATCCCGTATGACGTTCCCTTTGTTCTTCGGTATGTTACTTGCCCGAGATTCGATCGTCGGTATCTGTATACCTAGTTCAACCTCGTCACCGGCAAGTCTCTTTACTCGTTCCGTAATACAATCTCCTGTGGCTAACACTTAGTCACATTGCTTGCAAGGCTTGTTGTGATTTTGTATTACCGAGTGGGCCCTGAGATACCTCTCAGTCACAGGGAGTAACAAATTCCAGTATTGATCCATGCCAACCCAACAGACACCCTCAGAGATACCTGTAGATCACCTTTATAGTAACCCAGTTACGTTGCGACATTTTATACATACAAGGTACTCCTCCGGTGTCAGTGAGTTGCATGATCTCATGGTCATAGGAACAAATACTTGACATGCAGAAACTGTAGCAATAAACTGACACGATCAAAATGCTACGTTTATAGTTTGGGTCTTGTACATCACATCATTCTCCTAATGATGTGATCCTGTTATCAAATGTCATCTCATGTCAATGGCTAGGAAACCTTGACCATCTTTGATCAACGAGCTAGTCTACTAGAGGCATACTAGGGACAATTGTTGTCTATGTATCCACACATGCAATGTGTTTCCAATCAATACAATTATAGCATGGATAATAAACAATTATCATGAACAAGGAAATATAATAATAACCATTTTATTATTTCCTCTAGGGCATATTTCCAACAAATATATCACTAATGAATAGTCATTCACTAACTTCAACCAATCTTTAACCTTAGCTTCTTTTTCTTCAGCTTCTTTTGATGTTAGCTAGTCGCTTGTTATTTTCATCGACTCTAATCCACTCCTGTAAAATATCTTCAATGTACGTCTCAAAAGACATGATTAGCATTTATTTATTTATTTTTGATACAATGGAAAAAATAGAAAGTTAAATAACAACTAACAAAATAAACTATGTATGAGTGTGAAGGTAATAAAAGAGCGCTTTTGCCCCTCGGCAACGGCGCACGAAAAGCTTGATGACCTGCAAGGGCACAAGTCTATTGCAATTCGCGGTAAGTAGAGTGCGTCGATCCCACAGAAAGCAGTGTTGCATAGGTAACTACCAATCCTGCAGCTACGTCGTCACTCACATGGCTACGTTCACTCCCAACGTGTTAACTGGAAATAGTCTATTCTTTGGTTCCAAACGGAATGATAATAAAGGTGGTATTGTCTAAAAACTAAGCAAAGGAGAAACATAAATAAAAAAGCGAATAAAATAAAGGGGCAGTGCTTGAGTAATAAGGGAATTCACGAGGTATTCGGAATCATCACTACATGTTCGTTCTACAGATACTTAAGCCATTTTTCATGTAGTTATTTGTTGGCGGAGCCTGGTACAGAACATGATTTACTCATGGTAGACATTGTGCCATGCACGCACTGTCATAGTCTCCCCAAGAGGATTACAACTCATGACAATTAAGGGTTTACCCGGTGGATGCGACCAAAGGGCGTTCTCCGTTATTCCCCTATCAAATTGGTAGAGATGGGAACTATTGTCACTTATTCACCTCTCTCCACTTCATCCAATAGTAATATCCTTGTGTCCAAAATTTGCAAATGTTGGTTGGTGCACTTCAACCAACATCATGAAGAACATGAACAATACATGAAAAGGTTACATATCACACAAGATAAACGGTACTAGCACATACTAGAGTTCATCTTATTCCCCCAAGAACTAATAAATTACTCAAACATGGTGATGAAGTACATAGATATTAAGGATGAGTTAGAAGCCAACATGATGTCGGTTATGAAGAAAGGAAGATTCATGGTGTCGGTTATGAAGAAAGCACCAACCCTCCGGTCGGCATCGGCGTGGAGGCGCCTCCTTCCTTCCTTCTTCCTTGGCTTGGCCTTTCTCTCTATGGTGGAGGTGTTGTATTGGAGGTGTGGTGGATATAGATGAAACTTGTGAAGGGTGTAGATGAAATGTCTTGTGAGGGATAGGGTTTAGGGAGACTTATATTAGGAGCATCCTCTCTCGATGGGCTTCATCCAAGGGCTCAAGATGAGGCAAATCCTCTTCCAATTTCTTCTTTACGAGCCAACGATGTCGTGGGATAGGACAGAGACGAAAATGGTGAAGAATCCCGTATGGAAGGGTAACTTTCGGAGCTGTCTACATGTCAAACGACCATCAAAACGAACGCGAGTGGTTGCTCGGAACGCTGTTAAAAGGACGTGGATGTCGCCTAGAGGGGGGTGATAGGCTCTTTAAAATAATTATGGTTTAGGCTTGAACAAATGTGGAATAAAACTAAGGTTAATATTTCAAGCACAAAACCTAAAACAACTAGGCTCACCTATGTGCACCAACAACTTATGCTAAGCAAGATGAACAACTAAGTGATAGCAAGATATATAACATGAAACAATATGGCTATCACAAAGTAAAGTGCATAAGTAAAGGGCTCGGGTAAGAGATAACCGAGGCACGTAATGAATATGATGTATCTCGAAGTTCACACCCTTGCGGATGCCAATCTCCGTTTGGAGCGGTGTGGAGGCACAATGCTCCCAAGAAGCCACTAGGGCCACCAAAATCTCCTCATGCCCTTGCACAATGCAAGATGTCATGATTCCACAAAGGACCCTTGAGGGCAGTCACCGAACCCGTACAAACAAGGTTGGGGAAATCTCCACAACTTAATGGCTCCCAACAATACCATGTAGCTTCACCACAATGGATTGTGGCTCTGAGGTAATCTCAAATGCTCGGGGCAATTTCCACAGCCTAATTGGAGGCCCTGACGCTTGCCCGGATCTTTACACCACAATGATTGAGCTCCGCGGCACCACCAACCATCTAGGGCGCCAAAGCAAACAAGAGGAACAATCTCTAGGGTACCAAGAACCCAAGAGTAGTAAGCTTCTCAACTTTTCACTTCCATGTATCACGGTGGAGAACTCAAACCGATGCAACTAATGCAATGGCAAGAACACACGAAGTGGTCAAGTCCCTCACACTCAAATCTCACCACAACAACAAAAGCTACGAAGGAATATGAAAAGAAGAACAAGGAGGTAACAAAGAACTCCAAGATCTAGATCCAAGGGGTTCTCCTCACATAGTGGAGAAAGTGATTGGTGCAAAAGTGGATCTAGATCTCCTCTCTCTTTTCCCTCAAGAACGAGATAGAATAATTGGAGGGATTGAGAGTTAGTAAGTTCAAAGAAGGTCAATGATTGGGGCAAATACGAGCTCAAAAGATGAGAGTTAATGGGGAAGAAGATCCCCTTTTATAGGGGGGAATCTGCCTGTTACCAGCCCACTAGCCGCACACCGGCGGTAGTACCGCTCCGGGGAGCGGTACTTCCACCCACACAGAAGACCTGCCCGCTGGCTACACCCAACTTAGTCAATGATGCGATAGTGCCGCCGGAGCGGTACTACCGCTCCTGCCAGCGGTACTACCGTTGGTGTTGTAGGAGGGGCAGATCCAAGCAATAGTTGAGGGCAGCGGTACTACCGCTTGTTACTACCGCCCAACTACCGATGAAATGGCACGGGTCATCAGACACAAGACAACAGGTGGGTGGTGGCTGGTGTAAACGCGAGAGCCACCTGAGCGGTACTACCGCTTCAAAGCAGCGGTACTACTGCATGAGTGTTGAACACTGTCCTGAGAAAGAAACTGCCATAACTTTCGCATACGAGCTCTGAATTGAGCAAACTCAAGCTTGTTGGATAGCACACGACAAGTACTATCCAAACATCCAATGATATAGAGATGTGAAACCTCTATAAATGAAGAACTGACAAAAACTCCAACATTCAAAACATCATAGAAGATACATATGGACTCTGTTTTCGATGAAATTGAGCTTGTCATGAAGCTAACTATAAGCTCAAGAACCCACGTAGAGAAAAGCCAACCAAGAACCAAGAAATATGATGATGCAAAAATGCAATGGTTTGAGCCCTCAACGAACGATACGATCAAGCTACTCACTTGAGAGCCCCCCTTGATATTACGGCTATCGATCCTATAACCCGGTCTCCCAACTACCACCATGAGGCCGGTAAAATAGAAAACCATATCAAGGTCAATCCTTTGCCTTGCGCATAGTCCACTTCAGCTAGATGATGACGATCTTGTCCTCCTCAAGATGGACAACATTTCTTCATTGCGTTGGCTCGAGGAAGACTAGTAGATTGCTCCCCATACTCCACTGTGGGTGAGCCACTTTTTGGCACATCTTGACAAGTACATTGTCATCACAATGGATGGAAAGCTTCAAGCATGATCTCTCCGTGATGCGTCACTTGAACTTGCACACCGTAGCCTTGATGACGATCACCACTTGATGTCATCCTCCATGGATTGTATGGGATCTTCCTCTTGATGCAAGCCCATGGAAATATACCTAACCCCATAAAAGAACTCTCACGTAGACCATGGGTTAGTACACAATGTGTAACGGCCAATACTTACATACCATGAGATCACTTGATCCCACTTGTACATCTTCTATGCTTTGTGTGTTGATCAACTTGAATCATTATTTGCCTTAGTCTCGATCAACCTTGTATCTTATCATCTCTCTTCATAACGATGATGTCTTGAAGGTAAACACGAATGATCACACAATCTTCTTCTTCAAGACATGCTTGTAGTAAGCTCAACTCTCAAATGGCCAATCTTTGGATAAAACCTTGAATACCACCTTGGTCACCATATAAACTCCTTGAAACCAACAGATAGACTTCAAGAAGTGCCTCTGGACAAATCCTTCGGACATAAATCAAGGCAACCATTAGTTCATAGGGATTGTCATCAATTACCAAAACCACACATGGAGAAATGTGCTCTGATAGCCATCTTTGAATCTATCCTCCTCCAGTAAAACGACCACCAAATCTTCATACGAACTCAGAATTTGACATGCTTGGGCTCGTTGGATTCGTATGAACAACACCGATTCATTGCTGGTATTGGATCATAATATGGAGAAGTTTGAAAAAATCACTAATCCTACCCAATGGTTTCTTAATAGTTGAATCCTCGAAATGCAATTTAAGGTTACGTTGATCCATATCGACGAGACCTAGAACATCACATAAATATTTTTGCTATAGTAGAGACTCTAGCACCTAGATCACATCAAACATTACATTCATAATCCTTGATTTCAACTTTAATAGTAGGTTCCCATTCATCTTTCAATTTTCTTGCTATTGAAACTTCCAACTCTAGCTTTTCTTCGTTGGCTTTTATGATAGAATCAACAATATGCCTAGTGAATGTTTTATTTTGTTCATAAGCACTAGGTGAATTTATCATGGATTGTACTAAGGATTTACACTCAATTAAATAAAAATTATCAAAATTGACACCTTTAAAATCCAAAGTAATGGGCACATCACTCTCTAAAGTCCCGACCTCTTCAAATCCACTTTTGATGTTTTTATCATTGAGATCATTACCCTCGGAACAATTGAGACGCCCTCTAGCTAAAGTTAACTCATCTCAAGTCCCCTTTTCATCTAGTTTTATATTACTAAAAACATCATAAATAGTTGATACATAAATCATTTTAACTTCTTCATCATTATTATGATAGAAACCGGGTGCGAGTGCTTTATCTACAAACTCTTGTTTAGATCTTATCCTTTAAACTATTTTTCTACTGTCATCCATGGTGACTTGGATAGACTTTGGAGACTCGACTATTATATCATTCTTATGTGGCAAAATTTAAATTTTGAGTGTTTCCACACCATGAGCAATTCTATCCATGTTTCTAGCCATGTCATCCATCTTGCGTAGTTTTCCTTCTAACATGGCATTAAAAATGTTTTGAGAACTAATAAATTATTTAATGTTGTTTATAAGTTTAGTGGGTATCAAATAATGTTTATATGAAAGACCATAGTAATTACCATAATTATTAGAGGGATTATCATATATGGTCTTGGATTAAAGTTCTCTCTATAAGCATTGTTGTTGAAATTATTTCTAGCGACAAAAATCACATCAATAACATCATTGTTTTGCTCAATCAAAGTAGATAGTGGAATATCATTAGGATCAATATGAGCAATTTTACTAGATAACACTTTAATAAGAGCATCCATTTTATCACTCAAAGTAGAGACTTCTTTACCAGAATTTACCTTCTTACCTGTTGGAGCTCGCTTGGTGTGCCATTGCGAGTAGTTTACGGTTATGTTGTTGAGAAGGTTCCTGGCTTTCCCTAATGTCACTTCCATAAATGTTCCAGCTGCAGATGAGACTAGAAGGTTTCTCGAAGCAAAGTTCAATCCAGCATAGAAGTTTTTTATAATCATCCATAAATGGAAACCATGAGTAGGACAATTTCTAATCATTAATTTCATTCTTTCCCAAGATTTGTGCAACATGTTCTTGCTTATATTATTTAAAGTTCATGATTTGATTTCTAAGAGATTTATCTTAGCAAGAGGAAAATACTTAGTAATGAAAGCATCATTGCTTTGTTTCAAGAATCAATACTATTGCGAGGCAAGGATGAAAAGCAAGTTTTTATCTCTTAGTGAGAAAGGAAATAATTTCAAATTGACAATATCATTATCCACATCTTTTTTCTTTTGCATACCACATAGTTTAACGAAGGTATTAAGATGGTATGCAACATCTTCATGAGGATTTGCAACAAATTGCTCTTTCATAATAAGATTTAATAATACCGCATTAATATCATATGACTCTGCACTAGTGACGGGAGGAGCAATTGGAGTACTAATAAAATCATTACTATTAGTATCTGAGAAGTCACACAACTTAGTGCTTTCTTGAGACATACTGGCAAATCAAGCAAGCAAGCAAAATAAAATATTTTTGTGTTTCTTGATTTTAATATAACAGAAACTAAAACCAAGTATAAAGTAGGAACCTTGAGTTGTTCGATGATACTCCCCGACAACGGCACGAGAAATCCTTCTGCTACTTTATAGATGTGTTGGGTTTTTCTCCAAAGAGGGAGGGATGAAGTAGTAAAGTAGATAAGTATTTTCCTTAGTTGGGAACCAAGATTTATCAAACCAATAGGAGAATCACGTAAACAACCGTCGATAGTACCTACACACACAAGAGCAAATACTTGCACCCAATGCGGGCAAGCGGGTTGTCAATCCCCTTGTACTTGTTAATTTAAAGGATCAAATTGGATATTGGTAGATAGATAAATTGCATCAAGGTAAATAGGGTTTTAGTAAATATGTTGAATATACCTGGAGGCCATAGTTTTCACTAGAGGCATCTCTCTCAAGAACATAGCATATGGTGGGTAGACAAATTACTGTTAACCAGTTGATAAGAAAGCGCATAGTTATGATATTATTCATGGCATGATCATATATATAGGCATTATGTCTGTGACAAGTAGACCAACTCTTTCCTACATCTACTACTATTACTCTACCAATCAACCGCTATATCCAGCATGCATCTATGGTATTAAGTTCATTCATAACAAAAGGAGTAATGCATTAAGCAAGATGACATAATGTAAACAAAATAGAATCAAGCAATATGATTGAACCCCGTCGTTTTATCCTAAGTAGCAATAATGCAAATATGTGCCTTGCTACCCCTTCTGTGACTGGGTGAGGACAACGCAAGATTGAACCTACTACTATGCACCAAACCCTATGATAATCTACTCATCTACTTGGTCAAAGCAAACTCACAGATCAAAAAGCATACATAGCCGTGACAATCACTGTTGGGGATATAACCCCATGGTGAGACCCGCCCAGAAGGCTCCGGATCATACCTGGCGGCTCGTATACCGGCCCAAGAGTGAGCCGTGAAGACTAGAGGGCCCAAGAAGCTTAGCGGCTCGATAGGATGGGCCGACGGGTGGCCCGGATGAGAAGACTCGGGCGTGTAGGCCGCTCGAGGACAACTTGGTCAGGATAGGCAAGAGAAGATAGAGGTAGACTCGGACATGTAATGAGAGTCGGCCACAACTTGTATGACCCGTGGTCTTGACCTCTTATATAAAGGCAAGACCCAGGGTGATTTAGAGATCAAGTTATCAAAAGCTAGGTCAAGCAATAGCTCCCTTGTAATCGATACATCAAGCAATACAAGCACAAGCATAACGTAGGCTATTACCTCAACTTGAGGGGACGAACCTGGGTAAACTCGTGTCCCTCGTCCTAGCCAACCCCTTTGAGTCCATCACGCTAGCAATGGCCTCGAACCCAAGTCCGTACACCCGGACATCTGCCATGATAAAACCAGGATAGTTGGCGCCCACCGTGGGGCCCGCGCTCGGTGGTGTTGAGTTCTCAAAGGGCTCTCTCCCAGGGCTCGAGGGATACGTGGTCGGAAGGATAAGCAAGAGTCGCCGCGGCCGGCTCTACATCGACGATGCCGGCTGGGGGCACGATGCCGACTCTGTGGAGTATGGATTTCGCGTTCCTTTCGGCGGGATTCACGGTTTCATCGGAAGAACCGATGGATCTACACCCGGGCCAGACGTCTGCACCAACGTTGTCGAATCGGCTCGGCGTGCACAACCCGCCCGTGATGTGCAGCCCACCCGTATTGATCTAGGCCGGAGGCACGTCTTCGTAGGCTTTACTCAAGGCATGGATCTGGAAGCTTCCGGATCGCAGGAAACTCTTGTCTATTCAGGAGACGAATCTTCAAGCGGAGAGGCGGAATCAATTTATTAGCTCTACAACGGCAGGCTAGGGGGCTATGATGAGCTTTCCCCTGTGTCAGACCATTCTGAAGCAGACGCTTTCTGGCTGCCGGCTCACGCAGCTGTATTCATGGCGGTGTTGGCCCCAGGCACGAGCAGTGCAGCCGCCGGAGCGGCAACCTCAGGAGCTGACTCGCCGCCGTCGGCGCAAGTTCTTCTGGATTTGATGAATGAGCTTACGGCCCTAATGGCCACTGAAGTTACACCAGATAATCAGGCTGCCCGGAACTTAGTGATTATGAGGCTCAAGGATCGGATGGCGGAGGAGCAGCAGAGGATAGCTGAGCTAAAAGTCCAGATGGAGGAAGAGGCAGAACAGATTAAAACGGATGCTCTCCGCCTCGGGCTGGAGTAGCAATCAGCAGCTGCAATACATCGGAGGAGGCATCAATCCCGTTTGCCTGAACGGTATGAAGCTAGGAACCTCTTCAATACACCGGGAACGGGACGAGCCGCGGACGCGCCCGGAAGCCGCCCGACGGCTCGACCGATGTTTCACCCGGCCCGACGAAACCAGGCCTCACCAGAGGTTTTTCCAACACTGGCGGGTCATTATCCTAACCTGGCTGAGAACATGGTGGCGGCGGCCACCCGACTTGAGATGATTCCTATTCCGGATGAAGCACCTTTTGCGGAAGAGGTGCGGAATTCCATTGGATATCTGCAGACGGCGATGGCTCAGCAGGAGAGGTACACTCACAGCCGGAGCCGCGTTCATTTGACACCTCTCCCCAACCGGAGCTTTAGCCGGCGCTATGAGTCACCAGTGGTCTCCAGCAGTGACCGATGGAGAGCACCTCTGGGGGAAAATCAGGCGGCTCTAGATGCGCAAGCGCTTGTGGATCGGGCAAGGAACCAGCAGAAGGCGGCCGTTGTAGCCGCGACGACTCACCAGGAGCCCGTGCCTTCTGTATCAGTAGGAGCTGGAGTAACTACCAGGGCCGTGGGGGTGCCATGTTTATCACCGGCTCTACGAAGTGAACGGTTGCCAAAGGATTTTAAGGGGCCTCGCAAAGTGCCAAATTACACTGCTAATTTACCTCCATAGGCCTGGGTTGAGAGTTACGAGCTGGCTATGGAGATGTTAGATGTCAGTGAGGCGGTGTGCGCTAAATACTTTATCATGATGCTTGAAGGTCCGGCTCGCACGTGGTTGAAAGGGTTGCCTCCCAATACCATCAGTTCGTGGGCCAAGTTAAGGGCAAGCATCAAAATTTCCAAGGAACTTGCAAACAACCTATGACCATCGTGGATCTTGATCACTATGTCCAGCAGGAGGGTGAGTCGGCTCATCATTGGGTCCGGCGGGTGTCAGCCATCATCCATTCATCTAAGCAGATCACGACAGCCCAAGCTGTGCTCATCTTAGAGAAAAATTGTCATTTTGTTCCACTAAAGCAGAAACTTGGCCGGCTCAAGCGTACGTGTCATGATATGGGAGAGCTCATGACGGCTCTTACGAAGTATGCCGACTCTGATAATACGAAGGACCCAGGCTCGGATGAGGAAAAAGTCGGGCAAGGAAAGAAAAACAATCAAGGAAATGGTGTGGTTAACAATGGTAATCAGAACAAGCGGAAGAATCCCGATGGCGGGTCGAACCTGGTAGCCAATGCAAGTACTGGCCAGAATCCTCCCAAGGGCAATGGGAAGTTCAGGCCATCTTTTAATAAGAACAAGACTCCCTTCAATTTGGAGGAGGCGCTCAAGAAGCCCTGTCCAGACCACAGCTAGCCCGGCAAACCTTCGCCGCACACGTGGGGTGATTGCCACTTCATGCAGAAGTTAAAGAATTATTATACACGACCCAATGACCGGGGCGGTGGTCCGCCCGGCGGCTCAGGACACGGCGGGTCAGGAGCCGGGTTTGGATCCAGCGGCTCAGGGCCTGGTCATCATGGTCAAGGCGATAAAGGAGGGCATCCGCATCACTCTAATAATAACAACCAGCAGCAGCATAACCAGTCTGGGTATCGCAATAATCCGGAGTAGCTCAGCTCAGGCCAATATCATGTTTTCATGACCGGTCTTAACAAACGGGATCAGAAATTATGCAGGCGGGCGGTTCATGCGGCTGCGCCGTCTCTGCCGTGGTACTTAAAGTGGTCTGAATATGACATAACTTGGAGCCGGGAAGATCACCCGCCTCGTGTTGATGACCCGAGGCGGCTGGCTTTGGTGGTTGCCCCCCAAGTAGGGGGTTATATGGTGAACAAGGTGCTTATGGACGGAGGCAGTAGTATCAACATCCTTTATTATGACACCTTCCGACGGATGAACTTGCTTGACAAGGATCTTAAGCCTTCATCCACCATCTTTCATGGTGTGGTGCCCGGCAAGTCGGCCTATCCAGTGGGCAGAATTTCTTTGGAGGTTGCCTTCGGGGATGAATATAACTACAGGGTGGAGTCCTTGTGGTTTGAAGTAGTCAAAATTAAGAGCCCTTATCATGCGTTGTTTGGACGGCCGGCTTATGCTAAGTTCATGGCTAGGCCCTGCTACGTATACTTGCAGCTTAAGATGCCCGGGGTGAAGGGCACTATTACCGTTCATGGGGATTGGAATACGGCCATTGAGTGTGAAGAAGGAGACGCGGCTTATGTAGAGGCCAGTTGCGCTCAGGAGGAACTTAAGTTCTATAAGGAGAATGTTGATCCGGAGGATATGACGCCGCTAAAAAAGCCCACAACGGAGGCTGAGCCGCCCCTTAAGTTTTCGGCGGATGACACCAAGGCAATCGACTTCACTCCGGGCGACTCATCCAAACAGTTCATCATTGGGGCTCACATGGATCCCAAATAGGAAAGCGTGCTCATCGAATTCATCCATGAGAATCGTGACATATTTGCATGGAAACCTTCTGACATGCCGGGTGTTCCGAGAGAGTTCGCTGAGCACAATCTTAATGTGGATCCCAAGTTTAAACCAATCAAGCAGTTTCTACGGCGGTTCAATGAGGAGAGGCGGAAGGCCATCAGGGAAGAGGTCGCCTGGCTCTTAGCAGCGGGTTTCATCGTTGAGGCTTTTCACCCGGAATGGCTTGCCAACCCAGTGCTGGTGCTTAAAAAGAACGGCACGTGGTAGATGTGTGTGGATTACACGGACCTTAATAAGGCTTGTCCGGCTGACCCCTTTGCTCTCCCGCGTATTGATCAGATCATTGATGTCACGGCGGGTTGCGAAAGCCTGTGCTTCCTAGATGCATATTCAGGATATCATCAGATAAAGATGGCAATTAAGGACCAAGAGAAGACGGCTTTTATTACGCCTTTTGGAGCCTTCTGTTATGTATCTATGCCTTTCGGGCTCAAGAGTGCCAAAGCAACTTATCGGCGTTGTGTGTAGAATTGTCTTCACAGTCAGATCGGGCGCAACGTCCATGCTTACGTGGATGATATTGTGATCAAATCAATGAAGAAGGAGACCCTCTTGGATGATTTAAGGGAAACTTTTGACAATCTCCGGGTCTATAAGATGATGCTTACCCTGACCAAATGCATCTTTGGTGTTCCAGCTGGCAAGCTCTTGGGATTTCTAGTTTATGAGCGTGGCATTGAGGCTAACCCGGATAAAATCAAGGCTATCACCTCTCTAGCAAAGCCGGCCTGTGTTAATGACGTTCAATGTCTGGCGGGGCGTATTGTTGCGTTAAGCCGGTTCATAAGCCGCCTCGGGGAGAAAGCAATTCCTCTGTATCAGATGATGAAAAAGACAGACAATTTTGTCTGGAGTAAGGCGGCGGGTGAAGCGTTGGAGACGCTCAAGAAACAACTCACTGAGCGGCCGGTGTTGGCTGCTCCAGCTGAGAAAGAACCTTTGCTCTTATATGTGGTGGCTAACAACCGGGCAGTCAGTGCCGCAATTGTGGTCGAACGTAAGGAGGCTGGGAAGGAGTATCCGGTTCAAAGACCGGTTTATTATATCAGTGAGGTCCTGACCGAATCCAAACAGAGATATCCACATTGGCAGAAGCTGGTATATGGGGTGTTCATGGCCAATCGCAAGTTAAAGCACTATTTCTTAGGGCACCCGATCGCAGTGGTCAGCTCTACTCCGTTGGGGGACATAATTCAGAACAAGGATGCCACTGGTAGGATAGCTAAGTGGGCATTAGAGCTGGGACCTTTTAATTTAACTTACGCGCCTCGTACGGCCATCAAATCCCAGGCCCTTGTGGATTTTATAAACGATTGGACAGAGTGTCAAGCTCCTGAGGAAAAGCCAGATAACACATACTGGACTATACATTTTGATGGATCCAAGCAGTTGGAAGGATCAGGAGCAGGAGTCGTTTTAACATCTCCCAAAGGGGATAGATTTTGTTATGTGCTCCGGCTGATGTTCCCTTGCACTAACAATATGGCTGAATATGAGGCCCTGCTTCATGGTCTCAAAATAGCCAAGGAGATGAATTTAAGATGGGTAAGGTGTTTGGGCGACTTAGATCTTGTGGCTCAGCAAGTTTCAGGCACGTGGGATTCCAAGGACCCGCGCATGGCCGCTTATCGACAGGCGGTGGATATCATTGTTGGTCACTTCAAAGGTTATCAGGTAGATCATATTGACCATCGTAGGAATGAGGCGGCAGATGCCTTATCACGGTTAGGCTCTCAGCGAAAGCCATTGCCGCCCAATATATTTTTGGATGTTTTATATCACCCGACTGTCAAGTTGCCTTTAGAGGAAGAATTGGCTGTCCCTAACCCGGAGGGGCAGTTGGTGGCGGCTCTACATGCTATTCCAGATTGGACTGTGCCTTACTTGGCATACTTGACTCGGGGCGACTTACCTGATGATGAAAATTTAGCCAGACAGATCACCCGGAGGTCTAAGTCCATGACAATAATTAATGGTGAGTTGCACAAGTGCAGTGTGACCAGGGTTTTCAGCGTTGTATCTCACCAGAGGAAGGTCAGGAAATTTTGAATGAGATTCACGCTGGAGATTGCGGGCATCACGCCGGTTCAAAATCTTTGGTAGCCAAGGCATTCCAGCATGGTTTCTTCTGGTTGACGGCTCACAAAGACGTAGAGGATCTGGTCCGCAAGTGTGGCGGATGTCAAAAGTTCGGCCGGCGTGCTCACGTTCTGGCTCAAGAGTTGCGCATGATACCAAGTACTTGGCCGTTTGCAGTCTGGGGCTTGATATGGTAGGACCTTTCAAGAGATCCAAGGATAAGAAAACACACCTCTTGGTGGTTGTTGATAAGTTTACCAAATGGGTAGAGGCTTAGCCGATCAGCAAGTGTGATGCAGCAACGGCGGTTCTATTTGTTAAAAAAACCGATCTACCGTTTTGGTTACCCTCATAGCATCATCATTGACAATGGCACAAATTTGTCCAAGGGGGCTATGAAAAAATTCTGCGATGAAGAGTACATCCGGCTTGATGTTTCAGCAGTTGCTCATCCACAGTCTAATGGTCAGGCGGAGCGTGCCAATCAAGAAATCTTGAGAGGTATCAAGCCACGGCTCATGGTTCCTTTACAATGAACACCCGGTTGTTGGGTAGAAGAGCTGCCCTCCGTCTTATGGAGTATCAGAACTACCCCCAACAGATCCACAGGATATACACCTTTCTTCATGGTTTACGGTGTCGAGGTCGTATTGCCAAGCGACATCCGTCATGACTCGCCACGAGTGGCGGCTTACGTTGAGACGGCTAATGAGACGGCACGTCAGGACGCGTTGGATGCTTTGGAAGAGGAACGAGAGCTAGCGGCTGCCCGTTTGGGGATTTATCAACAAGACTTGTGCCGCTATCATGGCCGCGGGGTTAAGACTTGGACGTTTTAAGAGGGCGACTTAGTTTTACGGCTGATTCAAGACCAGACAGATATGCATAAATTATCTCCTCCATGGGAAGGGCCTTTTTTGGTGAGCCGAAATCTCAACAACGGGCCGTATTACCTCATTGACATCCGGGACGATTCGGATACTTCGGGTCAGGAGACCCGCCGGCCGTGGAACATAGCGCATATGCGGCCTTACTACACTTAAAGTTGTTGAGAGTCATCCCTGTACATTATCATTGTATATATCATATTTATAAATCAAATAGCATCCCTGCAAGTCGGGGCCTCTGCCACGTCGCACATCATCGTTAATGCGAGAACATTGGCTGTCGAAGGGGGCTTCTTACCTTCGGGTATCGCTTATCTCACCCTAACAGCCGGCTTTATGCCATATCCGGTTAACAAGATTAATCGTGGTTGTCGAAGGGGGCTTCTTACCTTCGGGTATCGCTTATCTCACCCTAACAGCCGGCTTTATGCCATCTTCGGTTAACAAGATTAACCGCGGTTGTTAAAGGGGGCTTCTTACCTTCCGATATCGCTTATCTCACCCTAACAGCCGGCTTTATGCCATCTCCGGTTAACAAGATTAACCTCGGTTGTTGAAGGGGGCTTCTTACCTTCGGGTATCGCTTATCTCACCCTAACAGCCGGCTTTATGACATCTCCGATTAACAAGATTAACCGCGGTTGTCGAAGGGGGCTTCTTACCTTAGGGTATCGCTTATCTCACCCTAACAGCCGGCTTTATGCCATCTCCGGTTAACAAGATTAACCGCGGTTGTCGAAGGGGGCTTCTTACCGATGGGTTCGCTTATCTCACCCTAACAACCGACTTTATGCCATTCCAGTTGACATGTCCATTCCAGTTGACATGTCAGTTGCGGCTGTCGAAGGGGGCTTCTTACCTTCGGGTATCACTTATCTCACCCTAACAGCCGGCTTTATGCCATTTCCAGTTAACATGATTAACCGCGGTTGTCAAAGGGGGCTTCCCACCTCCAGGTGTAACTTATCTATCCCTAACAACCGGCGTTCGCGCCAGAAATGTTGACAAGTCAACATAACCATACAGGGGGCTTCCTACCCTACGGGTGAAGTTTCTCAGACCTTCTCGGCCGGCTCTGAAGCCTAGCGAAGATTTCTATCAAACACGTTGGGAAGACACAACATCTTCGGGTTACGCTTGTAAGCCTCCCTCCTAACGGTGTGAAGGTACATTTATACATGCAGAAAGCTAAGCTATGAAGAGCCAGTAGGGCATACAATAAGAAGGACAAGGAAAATGGAAACGTATCTATTTTTCAAGACGGGCTTTCATAGATATGCAAAAGCAATAATTCAAGAATGACAAAAGTTGTTATTACAGATGCTATCTGTGGAGCCCAAAAATGTCATCAGGTTTTTTATGTCACCCACGGCGGGCCATGGAAAGCCGGCTATTTCGAATTTCTACAAAGCAATCAACTGGCTAGCGGATCATCCTGCTCCGTCTCTTCCGCTGTCTTGATCTGGAGATTATCCAAGTCCCAATTGCAGTCGGTTAAAGCTGCAAAAGTTCCTTCTTCAAAGAAGGGGGCGGGTCAAGGTCAGAAGCAAAAAGAGTCTTACTGCGGGCGGGTGTCAGATCCCGGGATTCAAAGAGCGGACCACGGATTCTCTTTTGGTCAGCGTTGTAAGCCGCCTGGTAAGTCGCCAAGTTAACCTCTTCTGCTAAAATAGAGGCTAAGACTTTGGACTCTTTTATGCACCGCGCATAGTCAACATCAGTGAACTCAGAGCCGTCGTCCTTCTTGGAGGGAAACCCATCCATCATTTCAGCCGGCGTAAGCTCTGGAGCAAACGCCAATGCCCGGCTTATGGCCACAATTGCCCCCTGGCGGGCGTCTGACTTCTTCAGTTCCATGATCTGCTTGGGCATCGTGGACAAGACCTCCAAACGCCTTTGAGAGCTGAGGGAATCTTTTCTTTATATTGCACGACTTTGATGGTGCATACTGCACCACAGTAGAGTTGCTCGGTCAAGGTGTATATGGCCTTCAAAGGCAGCAGACTGTCGAAGGCAAGTTGGCAGCTCCTGGGGCCTGCGTAAGACGGAGGCCTCGTTATGAGTCACCAGCACAAGTTTAAAAATCAGATCAAGCTAAGCTGTTAGAAAATTACCAAAGAGGGCAGCCGCCATTTTTGTGATGTGGCACTTCAAAGATTGCAGCTCGTCGGATAAGATCATGAGCCGCTGATCAGCATCATCCGCCCGTTTAGTCAATATTGCTTTTTCCGCTTCAGCAGATTCCTTGAAGGCGGTGAAGTCAACTTTGGTCTTCTCTAGCTCTTTGGCAAGCCGCCGACATGTTTCATCAACTTTGCTCCGGGCGGCTTGCTGAGTAGCTAAGTTTGCTCTTAAGCCAGCCAATTCTGACCCGGCTTCGGTTAAGGCTTCCTGCGACATATTAAAAATATGAAACGTATCAACAAGTCTCAAACAGATTGTAGGCAATATGCATGACACTTGGGGGCTAATGTTTATTTTCAAGACAGTTCTGACTCAAACCTGGAAAAGATTGAGCCGACCCTTGGGGGCTAACATTGGCTCTATTAAGCTATCTTCTATGAAGTCCCGACTCAACATTGGAAAAGATTGAGCCGGCCCTTGGGGGCTAACATTGGCTCTATTAAGCTATCTTCTATGAAGTCCCGACTCAACATTGGAAAAGATTGATCCGACCCTTGGGGGCTAACATTAGCTCTATTAAGCTATCTTCTATGAAGTCCCGACTCAACATTGGAAAAGATTGAGCCGACCCTTGGGGGCTAGCATTGGCTCTATTAAGCTATCTTCTATGAAGTCCCAACTCAACCTTGAAAAAGATTGAGCCGGCCCTTGGGGGCTAGGACAACGATTTGACGTCAAGATTAAGTAAATTGAGGCTTACATATGTCTACTCTTGCTAAGATGGAAGAGCCGGATTATTATTAGTCAATGTTAACCCGGCCCTTGGGGGCTAGGTAAGGATATAAGGAGGAAAAGGGAATACCTCATGTTTTTTCTTCATTAAGGTACTAGCTTCAGCTCCAGATCCTGGCTTGTGGACAGCCGGTTCATGTAGCTAGCATGAAGTTCATCAGCCGTCATCATCTCCAAAGCAGGGAGTTCAAACTCAAGCTTCCTGGAAGCTTCGGCCGTTTCACTATGCTTGGTTAGGACGCGAGGTGAAGGAGAATGCAAGCCGGTGCTAGTAATCTTGACGTCGAGAGCGACGGTATCATTAGCAGCTTTGGCAGGGCTCGGCAGCTTGGAAAGATCCCTTTGCGGGCTCTCAGGAATAATGTCATCAACTGCCGGCTCTACAGAAGTCGCTGGGTGGTCCGGTTTAGAAAGCTCCGGCTCTTGAGCAGCAGGGCCAGGGCCGGACTTGTTGGTTTTCCTCCGCTTAGCTTGATCCCTAGAAAAGACATGAAAGCCAGAATTTAAGGGTTACAGTCGCCGAAGAGCCGGATGTAAAGGATACAAGATACTTACAGCGGATTAATTTTTGGAGGTGGAAGAGCAGTAGCCGTAGAGTCGCTGGAGGAAGGTGATCTCTGTGAGATAGTTCAGAGGATATAAAAGCAAATGTTGAGACTATAAAGGAAAGCTAATAAAATCAAACAGAGATATATACCTCTGCGGGGCGTTTCTTCTAAGTCGGGGAGTTAGGCAACCCAGACATAAGATCAGTAGAGCCAACGCTTCGGGTCTAACGGCGGTCGACTTGCTGTTGCTTTTTCAAAAGAAATTGAGGGTCCAAATGAGCAAGAGGATGAGAAAGGGGAACTTTCCGAACAACCCGTCGTATCTTCTGGGGTACAAAACATTCTGAGTCGGATGAAATATAAGTTACCTCTGGAGCGTTGGCATGGCTCGTTTCCACCTCGTCCTGTGAATAAATTGTTATCAGTAAGGTGAATGATAAGGTTACAGAAAATAGTCAAAACTATACCTCTGAGTTGGATGATTCCGGCGGGTCAAACCATTCCTCTTGAGGGGTGGTCTTCTTCGTCCTCTTGACCGGGGCCTTCTTCTTGCTTTTCTTTAGAGGAGGAATATACTTCTTCTTCCAGAAGTCGGAGTCGACTTGAAAAGGGAGGTCGGATAATATCAATGAATTGACAAGTCGCCTTACATAAAAGGAAGAGACAATGAAGAGTCGCCTTACGTCTGGGGCCGGATTAACGGCGCTGAAAGGTGCCAGTCCAATGTCACTACAAGCTCCTGACGTTTCATGAACAAGACTCCAGATGATGGTGATAATATCGTCTTCGGTTAAAGTTGTCCGGCTGAAGCATAGGGAACCATCATACTTGCCAGGGTATTCACACATGAGGCGGCTTCTCAAGCTCAAAGGCATAATTCTCCAGGAGATCCAGCAGCGGATCAAGTCCAAACCCGTCAAACCATTGGCCATGACGACTCTAATCTTGGCGTGAGCCAGCTCGTGCCTTGCACGTTCAGAAGTTGATAGCCGGCCAGGAAGCTCAGAAGTTGTCTTGAGCCGGGAGGGGCGATAACCCGACAGCGAATGCTCACCCTCCAGGGAAGTATCCTTGCAGTAGAACCAAGTCTTATTCCAATCCTTTGGATGACTCGGCATTGGTACAGCCGGAAAGGTAATGTCCCGGTGCCTCTGAATGGAAATTCCACCAAGTTCTAAGCTCGGGCCAGCTTTTACTTCAGTTTGCCGGTTCGCATAAAAGAACTCTCGGAACAGACCTACAGACGACTGAGTCTGCAGATAGACCTTGCTGAGCACTTGAAAGTTGCAGATGTTTGAGACGGAGTTGGGGCCAAGGTATTGAGGATGCAGCTTATAGAAATGAAGGATGTCCCGGAAGAATTTTGAGCCGGGGGGCACGAATCCACGTTCAATATGATTCGAAAAAAACAACTACTTCGCCCTCCTGAGGATTGGGCCTCAGTTCGTTACCAGGAACCCGCCAGTGGATGACCTCTTTGGCAGGGAGGGTGCCTGCAAGTACAAAGTCTGTCAGAAACTCTTCGGTAATGCATGAGCCAACCCAGTTGCAGGAGTTAGATGTGCGAGACATGGCGGCAGTTTTTAGCTGTACAAGGTAACCACATACGGCGAGTCAAGGAAAAGGTGAATAAAAGTGGGCGGCTTAAAAACTTAAGACCTTAAGGATGAGACATCAAGATCCGGCTGATGAGAGCCGGAACGGCATGACGGTTCAACGTCACGAGAGGACAAGATGAAATTTGGCGAAGTACTAAAAACAGATTCCACGAAATATTGTTAAGATTGCGGATCTACAAAAGCAAAAGAAATATCTATATTTCCAGACCTAGAGATGAACTGGTGGAAAACTGAAACGACGGGCGGAGCCCTGGCGAATCCAAAAAACATCAGTATCGATCTCCTACCTAGCGGCGCCATGGGGACAAGATAGAGTCGAGGACTCATGGACTGAAACATAGCTAGCATTGACGAAATTGGAGTTCTAAAACAGCGGTGGCGGGGCTCCATGAAAACCCTACCGGAACGGTTGCGTATCTAAGGAGAGAAGGACTCACCGGCGACGGCGCGATGAATGCGGAAGATACTCTGGTCGCGTCAGGTTGATGTAGCGGCCTTGTCGACAGCAAGGAGGAGACGGGGCCAGAGTGGGAGGTGTTGGAAACGGCAGTGTTGGGAGGAAGAAGATGACGGAGCGAGCAAGAGAAGGCAAATGCCGCCCTGGGCGGTCCTATTTAATAGGGAAAAGGTGGAACGGGCGCCAAAATCCAGGCGTCAGATATCATTTGACCGAAACAGACACCTCGATTTTTGGGTTGTTGTTTAATAAGAAGATTCGTTGCGTGCGTCAAAGGATCATTTTTGCAGATTTGACATGACGTCACGGCGGGTCATTTCCGGGCGACTCACCACGGAGTGAGGAGAAAGGCTGAAGTGAGCAAGCTCAAATCAACCTGGGGCCTAATGTTGGGGATATAACCCCATGGTGAGACCCGCCCAGAAGGCTCCGGGTCATACCTGGCGGCTCGTATACCAGCCCAAGAGTGAGCCATGAAGACTAGAGGGCCCAAGAAGCTTAGCGGCTCGACAGGATGGGCCGGCGGGTGGCCCGGATGAGAATACCCAGGCGTGTAGGCCGCCCGGGGACAACTTGGTCAGGATAGGCAAGAGAAGATAGAGGTAGACTCGAACATGTAGTGAGAGTCGGCCACAACTTGTATGACCCGTGGTCTTGACCTCTTATATAAAGGCAAGACCCGGGGTGATTTAGAGATCAAGTTATCGAAAGCTAGGTCAAGCAATAGCTCCCTTGTAATCGATACATCAAGCAATACAAGCACAAGCAGGACGTAGGCTATTACCTCAACTTGAGGGGCCGAACCTGGGTAAACTCGTGTCCCTCGTCCCAGCCAACCCCTTTGAGTCCATCACGTTAGCAATGGCCTCGAACCCAAGTCCGTACACCCGGACATCTGCCGTGATAAAACCACGACAATCACACATAATAAAGTTCGGCATAGACTCAATTAATTTCAATGAATAATCTGATCATAAACCCATGATTCATCGGATTCCAACAAACAAACCGTAAAAGAGGATTACATCGTATCGATCTTCAAAGAGAACATTTTTATTAAAGATTAGAAAGAGAGAGAGAGAGAGAGAGAGAGAGAGAGAGAGAGAGCCATCTAGCTAATCAGTATGGACCTGTAGGTCTATGGTGGACTACTCACAGATCACCCTTGAGGCAGCAATGTTGATGAAGACGACCTTCATGATCGATTCCACCTCCGCCGGAGTACCGCCGAAGGCCTCCAGATGTGATCGCGAAAAAATAGAGGCTTGAGGTGGCGAAAAAATTGTTTTTGGTCTCCCTCCTTGTGGTTTTGGTATTTTTGGGAATTTATTGAGGCAGAGTTAAGTCAAAAGAACCCATGAAGGGGCACACAAGCTCAGACGGCGCGCCCCTTGGGGGCGCACCATGTGAGCTTGTGGCTCTCTCGTCTGGCATCTGGCCTCCTCCCGATGCTTACAAGTTTCCTTCTGGTACCAAAAAACCAACGTAAAGTTTCATTCCGTTTGGACTTCGTTTGGTTTTAGTTTCCTGCGAAACAAGAAAATAGACAAAAACAAGAACTGGCACTTGGCACTAGATTAATAGGTTAGTTCCCAAACTTGATATAAAATAACCTATAAAGCATACAAGATTGGAATATAATAGCATGAAATAATAATAAAAATATAGATATGTTGGAGATGTATCAAGCCCCACCAGCCAAGTGAATGTTGGTGAAGAGGTTGCTAATGAGACGTGGAGTTGCTAATACATGAAGTGTATTGACCCTTGTAGCTGCAATGTATCATGTTGCAAGATTACCGCGTCGATGGAGAGATATGAAGTAGGGTTCGAAACTATACTCAACTCTTACTTGTCGGTGGATGGATGCCACAGGACTAGAATATTATATTTGCTGCATGACTGTATCAAATCTAGTCCATGAGCTAAGCATGTGTGTATTGTAAAACACCGGATCTGCGATGTAATACTATGACATGTGATGTATTCTTGGTATTTCTTCATCGAATGTGCATGTCAACTATTGATCCAGGGATGCAACAGAAAGCACACAGATTCGGGCCCACTCTAGGCACTGGGTCGTGAAACAAATTACCCATTTACCGCCAAAGCCTCTAGAGGTAAGCATTTTCACATCAAAATCCCAACTTACTCTATCATAAAGTTTCTCATAATCTAATTTCAAAACTAAATCACTAGCAGCAGTTCTGTGAATTTCATGAATGACTTCATGTGCTATGACCACACTCTCTATTATGAATCTACTTTTGATAAAAGCAGTCTGATTAGAGGAGATGGGCCTGTCACAAACTGGAGCAAGTCTAGTGGTCATGGCTTTTGGAAAAAATCACTACACAATTACTTAAGCTAATAGGTCTGGAATTTTTCATCTCCTTAGCATTGGGGACTTTAGGATGAGAGTAATGATAGCAAAATCAAGATGGTATACATCTAGAGTTCGAGCCTCAAAATCCCTCACCAACCACATGAAATATCTTTCATCCAATCCTAGAAAGTTTGAAAGAAAGGAGGACAAACCATCTTCCTCAAAAAAGAGTTTTTCCAGTAAAGCATTTTCCTCATGAGTGACTAAATTATTTTCAAACCAAATATTAGCATCTAGATCGATATCAGGTGGTTCAAAAGAAAAGAGGTCTTTGTAGATTTGCCGAAGGTGATAGACTAGACACGACATCAAGAAGGGGACAGTCCAGGTGTCCATGGCAGAGGACGGTCGAGATGTGCATGACGACCTCGATGGGATGCCATCGATTTGTATCATGTGATTTGATGCATGTGGAGGTGCATCTGTAGTCATGCTCCAAAAATTAGTCATGATGGCGAACCTTGTATTTTCTACCAGGCTATGTTCTGAGAGGGAAATGGTGGATGATTGTTCATGGAATAATTCTTGCATAAAACTCACTACATATAAGCCTATTTGACGGCTCTGATGCGAACCCAAAGTCTCTATTTTCTTTCTTAAATGTTCGAAACCCTGAGTCTATGTTGTTGAGATATGCATCGAAAGAATCACTGTGTGCTAGAGACGGTCTGAGCCACCAAGCTCTTGTTTGATTGCAGATCCTTCAAAGCTCCGTCACTGTTATAATTAGTGTCCATTCTTGCGTGCTGTCCATTGAAGAAAATCCCCGTTGACGTGCTCTTCTGCACACATCACCCCCCTAATAATGCTTAAAAAATCATCATTTATCGGCTTGCATACGCCCGCCACGCAAGAGCGTCATCATCGTATTCATCTTGACTGGTGAATAGCAATCAGAAGTCCAATAATGACGAACCAATAATTTAGTTCACGTGAGAGGTAAGTGGCCTCGTCACGTACAGTTTTTTCTTACAAAACTCCAAACTGCATAGCCATTATGCGTTGGCAAGCTAGGATTGGCATAAAAAGAGCTCGTCTAGCTAGACAGAAAACAGAATCCGCAATATCCACGTGATGCAAACTCACGGTTACGTGACTCAACTGATCTACTACCAAAATGGGAGGTGGCCAGCTCGGCCAGCTAGTAGGATGCAGCCCAAAATTGGAAATGGGAAGGGATGAGCATGTTATACTAGTCGATCGTTCGTGACAACGCATAAAGCCACGTACCCTTTCCACCCATTTTATTTCATTCTGCCCTCTTTGAACGAAACCGAATAAAACGTGTTACTGGATACTACTCTGTATAATTCTGGGAAAGTTATTCCATGACTACATTCCTTAGTGGTTGTAAACATCCTCTAACAGGTTTTCCATTAAACAAACTTAGCTAATAGATTAGGGCATGCAAGTCCTCGACACATGCGATGGTGGCCGGCGAGGTGCAGTGTCGGGCGGTGCGGCGACAGCCCGATGACGCGGTGGGCCTGACGGCGTGAGGATCTCCTCACGTGAAAGTTTAGGCGACTTCACGTCTGCCAAATTATACGAGAAGGGTCTTCTTCCTATAAACATGAGCGGATGAAGTGAATCATATAGGGTCATGTAAAAAATGCTTAGTTGCAAGAGGCGTTGAAAGGTTATTTTTGTTTCGAACTCCCCATAAATGATTTAAAGTTGGCTGGACACAACTTTGTAAATTAGGGACATTTCAATATGGATTCGGAGGGAGTAGTTTTCTTGTAAGATAGGAACAACTCTAACAGTTTTCATAGAAGTCTTCCCATAAAATCAATTTTACGGGATGACCGTAACTTTTAGGGAAATTGTTTGGGAGCAACTTTTGGCAATTGTCATAGACGTCTTCCCTTAAATCTGATTTTCTTTTATTTGTTTAATAAACAAACTAGATAAATTGTATAGGACCCGCTAGTCGGTGACACGCATGAAGGCCTTCGACTATGGGCAGTGTGATGGCCGCCGGCGAGAGGCGTTGTGTTGAAGCTGGGTGGAATGTGACGGCGGCGGCACTGGCGACGGTGGCGCGGTGTGGCAGCGGCGGCGGACGATGGTGGCATCGCGGTGCATCAGTTGGGCGGGTGGCGGTGACACCGGTGACGCACATGGGTCGCAGCTGCAGTCGGCGGTGACAAGCCAGGCTCTCGACATCAGCCAAAGTTGCACTCGGGCCACCGCGGCAGCCGGCGAAGGCGCGGGATCCTGGCGTCACGGCGGCGGACTGATAGTGTGCTAACGGCGGCACGGCGACCCCTCGACGGTGACGACCAGAGTGCGGTAGCAGGGACAGACGCAGCGGCAGGGGGTATGGTGCGCGTGGTAGTTGCTAAATTTGAGCCCAACAACAAGATACAGAAAAATGATCTTCCCCTAAACCCTCGAGAATAAAATACCATTTTCACAGGATCCCCTAAAGTTGTGGACAATTTACAGGAATTGTTGAAGAGGTTTTCCCTTCACTTATCATGAATTTAGAGATAAAGTTTGTTGGAGTTGTTGTAAGAGACTTAGGATTTGTTCTTGGCCGCGGTACAATGCAACCCAAAAAATGGACGTCATCATGGCAACTCCAACCGGCCCACACATTTTGTTGGCTTGCATCCAATTCTGTCCGCACAGACAAAAACAATGTCCCAATGTGTGACGCAAATGGACGGATGCATGTTTTGCTTTCCGCTTGGACCATTTCCAGCCCAAATTTGGGTTTTCGGCGAAACACAGACCCCCCCCAACCGAGTTCAACCACCTCAGCCTCTTTGCCCTCGCCACCGCCTAGCTTCCGAACTCTTTTCCCCCAATTAGCCGCCACCTCCATCGATGTTTCCTTCGACGTTTCTGTTGGAAATATGCCCTAGAGGCAATAATAAATTAGTTATTAGCATATTTTCTTGTTCATGATAATAATTTATTATCCATGCTAGAATTGTATTGATCGGAAACTCAGATACACGTGTGGATATATAGACAACACCATGTCCCTAGTGAGCCTCTACTAGACTAGCTCGTTAATCAGAGATGGTCAAGTTTTCCTGATCATAGACATGAGTTGTCATCTGATAACGGGAGCACATCATTAGGAGAATAATGTGATGGACAAGAGCCAAACTATAAACGTAGCATATGATCATGTCAGTTTATTGCTATTGTTTTCTGTTTGTCAAGTATATGTTCGTATGACCATGAGATTATGCAACTCACTGACACCGGAGGAGTACCTCGTGTATATCAAACGTCGCACCATAACTGAGTGGGTGTCTGTTGAGTTGGCATGGATCAAGACTGGGATTTGTTACTCCATGTGACGGAGAGGTATCTCAGGGCCCACTCGGTAATACAACATCATAATGAGCTTGCAAGCAATGTGACTAAAGAGTTAGTCATTGGATCTTGTATTACGGAACGAGTAAAGAGACATGCCGGTAACGAGATTGAACTAGGTATGGAGATACCTACGATCGAATCTCGGGCAAGTATCACATCGATGGACAAAGGAAACAACATACGGGATTGATTGAATCCTTGACATCGTGGTTCGACTGATGAAGACACTACGGGAAACAGGAGATTTACCGTCACTACTGCACTTTGTCGTCAGCATTTTGTCGGGACAGACGGCAAAGACGTACTTTGCCGTCATCTCATGACGGCAAAGAATAGTTGACGACAAAGACAAACTTTTCCGTTTGTAATTAAAAATGCAGACGGCAAAAATTCTTTGTCGTCTACGATTTAGTTTTATAGACAGCAAAGTGCTCAGTTTGTCGTCTCTAAACTAAAACACAGACAACAAAGTCTTTACCGTCTACGTTTTATTTTAGAGACGACAAATTGAGCACTTTGTCGTTTGTAAAACTAAATTGCAGATGGCAAAAAGAAAGCACAACCCACCGATCGATCCCACGGATCGATGACATGACAACATCATCCACACCGCATATGCAAATCCCACCCCACCACTCTCCCTCATCCCATTGCAACCCCACCGGCCCACCCCAACCACCCGCGCAACACCCCCACCTTATCCACCCCTCTCGTAACTTCTTCCCCTCGATCAGATCCAGATCGAGCACCCCACGCCCGGCTTCAACCTCTTTGTCTGCCGCCACTCCGACCACCGGTTGTTGCCACGTCCCACTTGCGCCACCGGCCACCGTCGCTGACGCCTCCAGCATCCGCCCTCGTTGCTCGTGCCACCAACATCCGTCGTCTCCGCTTGGTCCGCCGCTTGTTCCATCGGCCATCTCTCATCCCCGGTCAAGCCGTCGCTCGGGCCATCGGGCATCGCCCGTCCCCGATCGAGCCACCGCTTGGGCCAACTGCCATCGCCCCCGATCGGGCCACCAGCCATCGCTCCTGGTCAGGTCGCCGCTGCCGTTCGCGCCATCGGTCGTCACCCCCGCTCGGGCCACCACCCCGGCCCTTCCCCGTCGCTCCGAGAAGCCGGTCGTGTGGCCAGCCATGGCATCGCCAGCCCCGGCCCTCCCTCGTCACCCAACCCTCCCCCGTCCGCCCGCCGAAGCCCGGCGCCATTGGCCGGCATCGCAGCTCGCGTCACCGGCCGTTGCCAGGAGCAGCCCCCGAGCCAACGACCCCGACTGCCCTCTTTCTCTGTACAAATGTTGATGTTCAAGTGTTGGTGTTCAGATCTGTTGTAATCAAATGTTGATGTTCAGATCTCTTGTAATCAATGCCCCGAATCAGAATGTTATGTAAATGTTGTGTAAATGGTTTTGATGTTTAGATTTGTTGTAACCAAACACAAATCGATTATAGTAAATGTGTGTAAATTGATCGATATAGAATGTTATGGAAAATGTTTTGATGTTCAGGTGTCCCACGATTTTCTTTTAATTAATAAAAACATGTTGCCGTCTGTAAATTAGTTTTGCAGACGACAAAGGTTGTGTTTGGCTGGCGGCAAAGGAGCTTTTCTTTGCCGTTTGTTACTTAATCGCCAGACCACAAAACATGAGTTTGCCTGACGGTAAAGGCTTTGTCGTCTGCCCAAAAGAGAGCTAACGGCAAAGTAACTCTTTGCCCATTCCCACTATGTCATCAAGCTTTGCCGTCTGCTAGCTGACGACAAACTCTTTGTCGTCTGTATATCAGCCTTTGCTGTCTATTCGTGCCTGACGGCAAACTTCCTGATTCCCGTAGTGAGATCTTCGTGGAATATGTAGGAACCAATATGGGTATCTAGGTCCCACTATTGGTTATTGACTGGAGAGGTGTCTCGGTCATGTCTACATGATTCTCGAACCCGTAGGGTCCGCATGCTTAACATTCGGTGACACTAGAGTAGTATTGGCACATGTACGTTGGTGACCGAATGTTGTTCAGAGTCCCGGATGAGATCCCGTACGTCACGAAGAGCTCCCAAATGGCCCGGAGGTAAAGATTTATATATGGGAAGTCATATTTTGGCTACCGAAAAAGTTTTGGGTTTTTCTGGTATTGTACCGGGAAGCTTCTTGAAACTTCCGGAAGGTTCCTGAGGGTTCCGGAGGAGTCCGAAAGGATCCCTCCATCCCCTAGGGCATGCATGGGCTGTAGGGGGTGCCCTAGCCATATTGGGTCAGGGGCACCAGCCCCACAAGGCCCATGCGCAAGGGGAAGGGGAAACCCTAAGTGGGAGGGAGTCCACTTGCCTTGGGAGGCAAGTTTCCTCCCTAGTCACCGACCCTCCTTGGAGGAGGGGCCTAGGGCTGCGACCAAACCCTGCCCCTTGGCTCCTATATATAGTATAGGAGAGAGGGAGGGCTAGACATAACAATCCCACGCCCCGGTGGCAGCCCTACCTCTCTTCCTAGATTGTTTTCTCCTCAGATCGCATCTACGACAGCACTTGGCGAAGTCTTGTCGGGATTGCTCCACCACCATATCCACCATGTCGTCGTGCTGATTGAGATCCCATCTACTTCTCCTCTCATGCTGGTTGTATCAAGAAGGAGGAGACGTCATCGAGCCACACGTGTGCGGAACGTGGAGGTGACGTCCGTTCGGCGCTAAATCGGATCGGATCACGATTGGATTGTGAAGAGTACGACTACATCAATCGTGTTATATACGCTTCCGCTTAGCGATCTACAAGGGTATGTAGATACACTCCCCTCTCATATCTATGCATCTCATGGATAGATCTTGGGTGTTCGTAGGATTTTTTTTGTTTCCCATGCAACGTTCCCCAACTATGATATCAGAGCTAGGTCTATGTGTAGGTGATATGCACGAGTAGAACACAAAAGAGTTTGTGGGTGTTAATGTTCAGATTGCTTACCTCCTTAGTCTTATCTTAATTCAGCGTATTGTGGGATGATGCGGCTCGGACCAACCTTACTTGTCCACATACGCGAGACCGGTTCCATCGACTGACCTGTAACTTGTTGCATAAAGATGGTTGACGGGTGTATGTCTCTCCCACTTCAGTTGAGTTGGATTCGACAGAGGCGTTCCTTGTAGAAGGTTAAAAGGCAACTTGATTATCACTGTCGTGGCTTTGCGTAGGTAAGAACGGTTCCTACTAGTTGCCCATAGCAGCCACGTAAAACTTGCAACAACTTGTTTTTGCAGGGCATGTTGTGATATGATATGGCCAATTACATGATGAGATATATGTTGATGTATGAGATGATCATGTTTTGTAATAGTTATCACGACTTGCATGTCAATGAGTACGGCAACCGGTAGGAGCCATAGGGTTGTCTTTAATTATTGTATGACCTGCGTGTCAATCATTAAGTGCTATGTAGTGCTTTACTTTATTGCTAAACGGTAGCAATAGTAGTAGAAGCATGGTTGGCTTAACAACCACGATGACAACACAATGATGGAGATCATGATGATGGAGATCATGGTGTCATGTCGGTGATGATGGAGATCATGTCAGTGCTTTGGAGATGGAGATCAAAAGCACAAGTTCGTGGCCATATCATGTCACTTATGATTTACATGTGATGTTAATCCTTTTATGCATCTTATTATGCTTAGGACGACGGTAGAATTATAAGGTGATCCCTCACTAAAATTTCAAGATAAAATTGTGTTCTCCCCGAGTGTGCACCATTGCGAAAATTCGTTGTTTCGAAGCACCACGTGATGATCGGGTGTGATAGACTCTATGTTCGCATACAACGGGTGCAACACTGGTTTGCACATGCGGAACACTCGGGTTAAACTTGACGAGCCTAGCATGTACAAATATGGCCTCGGAACACAAGATATCCAAAGGTCGAACATGAGTCATATAGTAGATATGATCAACATGGAGATGTTCACCACTGAAGGCACCTTATCTGATGTGATGATCGGACTTGGGGTGGTGGATTTGGATCATGTTGCACTCGGATGACCGAAGGGATGTCAATTTGAGTGGGAGTTCTTTAGTAATATGATTAATTGAACTCATTATCATGAACATAGTCTAATGTTGCCTTGCAAAGTTATGTTGTAGATCCATAGCTTGCGATGTAGCTCCCTTGTGTTTTTATACGTTCCTAGAGAAAATAGAGTTGAAAGATGATGGCAGAAATTATGCGGACTAGGTCCGTGATCAGAGGATTATCCTCAATTGTTGCGCAGAAGGCTTATGTCCTTAATGCACCGCTCGGTGCGCCACCCTCTCAAGCGTTATTTGTGGGTGTTGAGAACATCAAACATGCACGTTTTTATGACTACTTGATAGTTCAGTGCGTCATGCTTTACAGCTTAGAATTGAGGCTACAAAGACGTTTTGAACGTCAAGGGGCATATGAGATGTTCCAAGAACTGAAATTGGGATTTCAGGCTCGTGAGCGTGTTGAGAGATATGAGACCTCCAACAAGATTCTTTGCCTGCAAGATGAACGAACAATCCATGAGCATATGCTCAGATTGTCTGGGTGCTACAATCGCTTGAATCAAGTGGGAGTTGATCTTCCAGATAAGATAGTGATTGACATAGTTCCCTGAGTCACTGCCACCAAGCTACTAGAGCTTTGTGATGAACTATAACATGCCAGGGATGGAGATGATCTCTGAGCTATTTGAAATGTTTGACACCGCGAAGGTAGAAATCAAGAAGGAGCATAAAGTGTTGATGGTTAGTAAAACCACTAGTTTCGAGAAGGGTAAGGGCAAGAAGGGAAACTTCATGAATGGCAAGCCAGTTGCCGCTCCAGTGATGAAACCCAAGGTTGAACCCAAACCCGAGACTAAGTGCTTCTATAATAAGGGGAATGGTCACTAGCAGCGGAACTGCCCCAAATACTTGGTAGATAAGAAGGCTAGCAACGTCAACGAAAGTATATTTGTTATATGTGTTATTGATGTGTACCTTACTAGTACTCCTAGTAGCACCTGGTTATTAGATATCAGTTCAGTTGCTAATGTTAGTAACTCGAAATAAAAGCTACGGAATAAATGGAGACAAGCTAAGGGCGAGGTGACGATGTGTGTTGGAGGTGTTTCCAAGGATGATGTGATCACCATCGTACGCTACCTCTGCCTTCGGAATTAGTGTTGAACCCAAATAAATGTTATTTGGTGTTTGTGTTGAGCATGAACATGATTAGATCATGTTTATTGCAATACGGTTATTCATTGAAGTCGGAGAATAATGGTTATTCTGTTTACATGAATAATACCTTCAATGGTCATGCACCCAATGTGAATGGTTTATTGAATCTCGATCGTAGTGATACACATGTTCATAATACTGATGCCAAAAAGATGCAAAGTTAATAATGATAGTACCACATACTAGTGGCACTGCCGCTAAGGTCATATTGGTATAAAGCGCATGAAGAAACTCCATGATGATAGATCTTTGGACTCACTCGATTTCGAATCGGTTGAGACATGCATACCATGCCTCATGGGCAAGATGACTTAGACCCCATTTTCGATATGATGGAGCGGGCAAGAGACTTATTGGAAATGATACATGTTGATGTATGCGGTCCAATGAGTGTTGAAGCGTGCGGTGGATATTGTTATTTTCTTACCTTCACTGATGATTTGAGAAGTATGGGTATATTTACTTAATGAAACACAAGTCTGAAACATTTGAAAAGTTCAAGCAAATTCAGAGTGAAGTTTAAGATCATTGTGACAAGAAGATAAAATGTCTATGATATGATCATGGAGGTGAATATCTGAGTTCCAAGTTTGGTATGCAACTTAAGACAATGTGGAAATTGTTTCACAACTTACGCCACCTGGAACACCATAGTGTAATGTTGCGTCCGAACGTCATAGTTGTGCTCTATTGGATATGGTGCGTACTATGATGTCTCTTATTATTTTGCCACTATCGTTTCGGGTTTATGCATTAGAGACAACTACATTCACTTTAAATAGGGCACCATCTAAATCCGTTGAGATGACATCGTATGAATTATGGTTTGGCAGAAACCTAAACTGTCATTTCTTAGAGTTTGGGAATGCAATGCTTATATGACAAGGTTTCAACCTGATAAGCTCGAACCCAAAACGGACAAATGGGTCTTCATAGGATACCTAAGGAAACAGTTGGGTATACCTTCTATCTCAAATCCGAGGGCAAAGTGTTTGTTGCCAAAAATGGGTCCTTTCTCAAGAAAGAGTTTCTCTTGATAGAATTGAGTGGGAGGAAAGTATAACTTGATGAGGTTATTGAACCGTCACTTCAGTTGGAGAGTAGAACGATGCAGAAAGATGTTTCTGCGGCGCCTACACCAAGTGAAGAGGAAGAAAATGATGATGATCATGAAGCTTCGGATCAAGTTACTACCAAGCCTCGTAGGTTGACAAGGACTCATGCCCCCCTAAGTGGTACGGAAATACTGTCTTAGGGGTCATGTTGTTGGATAAAGTGAACCTACGAGCTATGAAGAAGTGATGGTGGGACCGAATTCCAACAAATTGCTAGGAGCCATGAAATCTGAGAAAGGATCCATGTATGAAAACCAAGTATGGACTTTCGTAGACTTGCTCGATGAACGGCAGGCCTTGAGTACAAATGGACCTTTAAGAAAGAAGACAAACGCTCATGGTAAATGTCACCATTTATGAAGCTCGACTTCTCGCAAAGAAGTTTCTGATAAGTTCAAGGAGTTGACTACGATGAGATGTTCTCACCCATAGCAATGCTAAAGTTTGTTGGAATTATGTTAGCAGTTGTTGCATTTTTTGATTATGAAATCTAGCAGATGGATGTCAAAACAGAGTTTCCTTAACTGTTTCCATGAGGAAAGGTTGTATGTGATACAACCAGAAGGTTTTGTCGGTCCTATGGATTCTATGCAAGCTCTAGCGATCTTTCTATGGACTGGAGCAAGCATCTCGGAGTTGGAATATACACTTTGATGAGGTAATCAAGGCTTTTGGGTTTATACAAAGTTTATAAGAAACTCGTATTTACAAGAAAGTGAGTGGGAGCACTATAGAATTTCTGATAAGTATATGTGGATGACATTTTGTTGATCAAAAATAATGTAGAATTTCTGGAAAGTATAAATGGTTGTTTGAAAGGAGATTTTCAAAGGAAGACCTGAATAAAGCTACTTAAATATTCGGCATCAAGATCTATAGAGATAGATCAAGACGCGTGATAAGACTTTCAATGAGTACATACCTTGACAAGATTTTGAAAGAGTTCGAAACGGATCGGTCAAAGAAGGGTTTCTTCCCTGATTTTTAAGGTGTGAAGTTGAGTAAGACTCAAAGCTCGACCACGGAAGAAGAAAGAGAACGGATGAAGGTCGTCCCCTATGCCTTAGCTGTAGGCTCTATATAGTATGTCATGCTGTGTCCACACCTGGTGTGTGCCTTGCCATGAGTCTGTCAAGGGGTACAAGAGTGGTCCAGGAGTGGATCACTGGACATCGGTCAAAATTATCCTTAGTAACTAGAGGACTAAAGAAAATTTTCTCAATTATGGAGGTGATAAAGAGTTTGTCGTAAAGGGTTACGTCGGTGCAAGGTTTGTCACCAATCTGAATGACTCTGATTAGCAAACTGGATACGTATAGTGGAGTAGTCATTTGGAATAGCTCCAAATGGGGCGTAGTAGCAGCATCTACAATATGCCATATAGATTTGCAAAGTACACACGGATCTGAATTTTGCAGATCATTAACTAAAACCTCTCTCACAAGCAAAACATGATAAAACCCCAGAACTCATTGGGTGTTAATCACATGGTGATGTTAACTAGATTATTGACCCTAGTGCAAGTGGGAGACTGTTGGAAATATGCCCTAGAGGCAATAATAAATTAGTTATTATCACATTTCTTTGTTCATGATAATCGTTTATTATCCATGCTAGAATTGTATTGATCGGAAACTCAGATACATGTGTGGATACATAGACAACACCATGTCCCTAGTGAGCCTCTACTAGACTAGCTCGTTGACCAGAGATGGTCAAGGTTTCCTGATCATAGACATGAGTTGTCATATGATAATAGGATTGCATCATTAGGAGAATAATGTGATGGACAAGACCCAAATTATAAACGTAGCATATGATCGTGTCAGTTTATTGCTATTGTTTTCTGCATGTCAAGTATCTATTCCTATGACCATGAGATCATGCAACTCACTGACACTGGAGGAGTACCTTGTGTGTATCAAACATCGCAACGTAACTGGGTGACTATAAAGGTGCTCTACAGGTATATCCGAGGGTGTCTATTGAGTTGGCATGGATCAAGACTGGGATTTGTTACCCCGTATGACGGAGAGGTATCTCAAGGCCCACTCGATAATACAACATCATAATGAGATTGCAAGCAATGTGACTAAAGAGTTAGTCATGAGATCTTGTATTATGGAACGAGTAAAGAGACTTGTCAGTAACGAGATTGAACTAGGTATGGAGATACCAACGATCGAATCTCGGGCAAGTATCATACCAATGGACAAAGGGAATTGCATACAGGATTGATTGAATCCTTGACATCGTGGTTCAGCCAATGAAGATCTTCGTGGAATATGTAGGAACCAATATGGGCATCCAGGTCCCGCTATTGGTTATTGATCAGAGAGGTGTCTTTGTCATGTCTACATGATTCTCGAACCCGTACGGTCCGCACGCTTAATGTTCGATGACGCAAGAGTAGTATTGGGATATGTACGTTGGTGATCGAATGTTGTTTAGAGTCTCGGATGAGATCCGGACATCCCTAGGAGCTCCGAAATGGTTTGGAGGTAAATATTTATATATGGGAAGTCATATTTTGGCTACGAGAAAAGTTTCGGGTTTTTCTGGTATTATACCGAGAAGTTTCTGGAAGGTTCCATAAGGTTCTGAAGGGTTCCGGAGGAGTCCGAAAGGATCCCTCCAGCCCCTAGGGCATGCATGGGCTATAGGGGGCGCCCTAGCCTTATTGAGTCAGGGGCACCAGCCCCACAAGGCCCATGCGCAAGAGGAAGGGGAAACCCTAAGTGGGAGGGAGTCCACTTGCCTTGGGAGGCAAGTTTCCTCCCTAACCGTCGGCCCTCCTTGGAGGAGGGGCCTAGGGCTACGACCAAACCCTGCCCCTTGCCTCCTATATATATTAGAGGAGAGGGGGAGGGCTGGACATAACAATCCCACGCCCCGGTGGCAGCCCTACCTCTCTCCCCAAATCATTTTCTCCTCAGATCCCGTCTATGGTAGCGCTTGGCGAAGCCCTGCCGGGATTGCTCCACCACCATCTCCACCATGTCGTCCTGCTAGTTGAGATTCCATCTACTTCTCCTCCCATGCTTGCTGGATCAAGAAGGAGGAGACGTTATCGAGCCGCACATGTGTGGAACGCAAAGGTGTCGTCCGTCCGGCGCTAGATCGGATCGGAACGCGATTGGACCGTGAAGAGTAAGACTACATCAATCGCGTTATATACGTTTTTGCTTAGCATCTACAAGGGTGTGTATATAGACTACCCTCTCGTAGCTATGCATATCCATGGATAGATCTTGGGTGTTCGTAGGATATTTTGTGTTTCCCATGCAACGTTCTTCAACAGTCTCCACCACTGATATTGTTTCCACTTCTATTTGTCGATGATGTAGCTAGCTTGCGAATCGCACCCTACCCAGGATTTTCACCGCCCTTGGCACACCATAGACACCTCCACGGCCACAGCCGGAGGATGTGGGGTTCAACAACCCTGCTACCTGAACTTGCCAAGGACGGGGGCCTTCACCAGCTAAGGATGTGTTCGAAAGGCTTTCGACATGGCAAGTTCTCACAATGACATCGGCGTGCTTCAATGCTCTCCGATTTTGGAAAACCTTTGGAAGTCAATTTCCAAGAGGTAAATTACGAGATCAATGACCACCAATAAAAGAAGGGATACTACCTAGCTAATGGTAACTATCCTCAGTGGTCTATGTTAGTGAAGACAATATCCGCTCTCGCAGGAGAGAAGAGGGATAGATTTTCCAAAAACAATAGAGTGTTAGGAAGGATGTCGAGTGCTTTTGGTATCCTTCAACCTTGTTGGGCTATTTCTTGGCACCCTATTATAAGATGGAGTGTTGGTACTATGTAGGACGTGTGATCATGCATAACATAATCGTAGAGGATGAGTGTGATGGCAACGTATATGCCCATGGATGAGATTATTAGGATGATTTGGTTAAGACCGAGGCTAGAGTGATAATGTTTGCATAGTTCATCCAATTTCATCGCGAAATGCGTGATTGGACAACTCACATTCAACTTCATCATGCTTGGGTTGAGCACATGTGGACTCACATAAAAAACAATAGTTTTATCTTCTTATTTTTTGTCAATTTATGTGGTACAATATTAAATTCTTTTGGTTGTAAACTATGTGACTTTTATTTATTTGAATGTAAAGTATGTGACTTATTTAGATGTAAACTATATGAATTATTTGTTTATTCCCATCAAAATTGTATGTAATGATCGAGGCGATATAACCGTGTTGGGTATGAAATGGCACACACTAGATGAATATATGTCTGTTCGGACATTCAAATGGACAAAAGGCGGACACATTCTGCGTCATTGGAGTTGCCCTCATCTTGGCTAGATTTATTTAGGGAAACAACTTCGCTAATTTCTTAGAGCATATATAGCCGGGCGGCCCAAACCCGTCTCATACGCCCGGGCGGACGGTCCGGTCAGTGCCCGGTCACGAAAATGCGACCCAGACAAGTGTTGGAAATATTCCCTAGAGGCAATAATAAAATGGTTATTATTGTATTTCCTTGTTCATGATAATTGTCTATTGTTCATGCTATAATTGTGTTAACTGGAAACCATAATACATGTGTGAATACATAGACCACAACATGTCCCTAGTGAGCCTCTAGTTGGCTAGCTCATTGATCAATAGATGGTCACGGTTTCATGACCATGGACATTGGATGTCATTGATAACGGGATCACATCATTAGGAGAATGATGTGATGGACAAGACCCAATCCTAAGCATAGCACAAGATCATGTAGTTCGTCTGCTAAAGCTTTTCAATGTCAAGTATTGTTTCCTTAGACCATGAGATTGTGCAACTCCCGGATACCGTAGGAATGCTTTGGGTGTGCCAAATGTCACAATGTAACTGGGTGGCTATAAAGATGCACTACGGGTATCACCGAAAGTGTCTGTTGGGTTGGCACGAATCGAGACTGGGATTTGTCACTCCGTGTGACGGAGAGGTATCTCTGGGCCCACTCGGTAAGACATCATCATAATGAGCTCAATGTGACTAAGGAGTTAGCCATGGGATGATGTATTACGGAACGAGTAAAGAGACTTGCCGGTAACGAGATTGAACAAGGTATAGAGATACCGACGATCGAATCTCGGGCAAGTATCATACCGGTAGACAAAGGGAATTGTATACAGGATTGATTGAATCCCCGATATCGTGGTTCATCCGATGAGATCATCGTGGAGCATGTGGTAGCCAACATGGGTATCCAGATCCCGCTGTTGGTTATTGACCAGAGAGGTGTCTCGGTCATGTCTACGTGTCTCCCGAACCCGTAGGGTCTACACACTTAAGGTTCGATGACGCTAGGGTTATAGGGAAATTGTATACATGATTACCGAAGGTTGTTCGGAGTCTCTTATGAGATCCCGGATGTCACGAGGAGCTCCGGAATGGTTCAGAGGTAAAGATTGATATATAGGAAGTCCTTTTTTGGTCACCATAAGTTTTCGGGCTCATCGGTAGTGTACCGGGAGTGCCGGGAGGGTGTCGGAGGACCCCTGGGAGGGGTGTGACGACCAAAGGACTTCGTGGGCTGTTAGAGGAGGTGTACCAGCCCTTATGGGGCTGGACAAGTCCTTCTATAAAGGCCCATGCGGCTAGGGATAAAGAGATAGGGCTAACGGAGATTCAAAACGAAGAGATCCACCTCCCTTGTGGGAGGTGGACTCCTCCCTAGCTTCAGCCGAAGCTCTCCTCCTTGGAGGAGGGGCCAAGGCATCCCTCCCTCTCCCTCCTCCTATATATACTTGAGGTTTTGGCTGTTTTGGAACAATATTTGATCTCTCTCCCACGACGCAGCCCTACCTCTCTTCTTCCTCCTCCGCAGTGCTTAGGCGAAGCCCTGCCGGAATACCTTGCTAGTCCACCACCACCACGCCGTCGTGCTGCTATTGGAGCTCTTCCCCAACCTCTCCTTCCTCCTTGCTATATCAAGGCATAGGAGATGTCACCGGGCTACACGTGTGTTGAACGCGGAGGCACCGTTGTTCGGCGCTAAGATCGGAGTCCATCGCGATCTGAATCGCTACGAGTACGACTCCACCAACCGCGTTCTTGTAACGCTTCCGCTTAGTGATCTTCAAAGGTATGAAAATTCAATATCTCCTCACTCATTGCTGGTTTCTCCATAGATGGATCTTGGTGACACGTAGGAATTTTTTTGATTTACTACTACGTCTCCCAACAGTGGCATCATGAGCTAGGTCTATGCGTAGAATCTATGCACGAGTAGAACACAAAGCAGTTGTGGGCGTCGATCTTGTTAATTTTCTTACCACTAATAGTCTTATCTTTATTCGGCGGTATTGTGGGATGAAGCGGCCCGGACCAACTTTACACGTACTCTTGCGTGAGACCGGTTCCACCGCCTGACATGCACTTGTTGCATAAGGTGGCTAGCCGGTGTCTGTCTCTTCCACCTTAGTCGGATTGGATTCGATGAAAAGGGTTCTTATGAAGGGTAAATAGCAATTGGCATATCACATTGTGGTTTTGGCGTAGGTAAGAAACGTTCTTGCTAGAAACCTATAGCAGCCACGTAAAAACTTGCAACTACAAAGGATGTCTAACTTATTTTTGCAACATGTGCCTTGTGATGTGATATGGCCAAAAGGATGTGATGTGATGCATTGTGATGTATGAGATTGATCATGTTCTTGTAATAGGATTCACGACTTGCATGTCGATGAGTATGACAACCGGCAGGAGCCATAGGAGTTGTCTTATTTTATTGTATGACATGTGTGTCAATCATAAACGCCATGTAATTACTTTACTTTATTGCTAAACGTTAGCCATAGTAGTAGAAGTAATAGTTGGCGAGACAACTTCATGAAGACACAATGATGGAGATCATGGTGTCGTGCCGGTGACAGTGATGATCATGGTGCCCCGAAGATGGAGATCAAAGGAGCAAGATGATATTGGCCATATCATGTCACTATATTGATTACATGTGATGTTTATCATGTTTACATCTTATTTGCTTAGAACAACGGTAGTAAATAAGATGATCTCTCAATAAAATTTCAAGAAAGGTGTTCACCCTAACTGTGCACCATTGCTAAGGATCGTTGTTCCGAAGCACCACATGATGATCGGGTGTGATGGGTTCTAACGTTCGCATACAACGGGTGTAAGCCAGATTTACACACGCGAAACACTTAGGTTGACTTGACGAGCCTAGCATGTACATACATGGCCTCGGAACACGGAAGACCGGAAGGTCGAACATGAGTCGTATAGAAGATACGATCAACATGGAGATGTTCACCATGGATGACTAGTCCGTCTCACGTGATGATCGGACACGGGCTAGTTGACATGGATCATGTGTCACTTGGATGACTAGAGAGATGTCTATCTAAGTGGGAGTTCATTAAATATTTTGATTATGTGAACTTAATTATCATGAACTTAGTCTAAAATTGTCTTTACAATCTATATTGTAGATCCAATGGCCAACGCTAATGCCAACCTCAACTTCAACGCATTCCTAGAGAAAACCAAGCTGAAAGATGATGGAAGCAACTATGCGGACTGGGTCCGTAGCTTGAGGATCATCCTCATAACTTCCAAAAGATTGTATGTCCTTGATGCACCGCTAGGTGACGCACCCGTTCTCCCAGCAGAGCAAGACGTTGCGAACGCTTGGCATTCACGCTGCGATGATGACTCCCTTGTTCAGTGCGGCATGCTTTACAGTTTAGAGCCGGGGCTCCAAAAGCGTTTTGAGCAACACGGAGCATATGAGATGTTCCAAGAGCTGAAACTAGTTTTCCAAGCTCATGCCCGGGTCGATAGATATGACGTCTCCGACAAGTTCTTCAGCTGTAAGATGTAGGAGAACAGTTCTATCAATGAGCACATCCTCAAGATGTCTGGGCTACACAACCGCTTGACTCAGCTGGGAGTTAATCTCCAGGATGACTCGGTCATTGATAGAACCCTCCAGTCGCTTCCACCTAGCTACAAGAGCTTTGTGATGAACTACAACATGCAAGGGATGGAGAAGTCCATTCCTGAGTTGTACTCGATGCTGAAATCAGCAAAGGTTGAGATCAAAAAGGAGCATCAAGTGTTGATGGTAAATAAGACCACTAGTTTCAAGAAAGGCAAGGGTAAGAATAACTTTAAGAAGGACGACAAAGTTGTTGCTGCGCCCGGTAAGCAAGTTGCCGGGAAGAAGAACAATAATGGACCCAAGCGTGAGACTGAGTGCTTTAATTGCAAGGGTACCGGTCACTGGAAGCGGAACTGCCCCAAGTACTTAGCGGATAAGAAGGCCGGCAATGTTAAAGGTATATGTGATATACTTGTTATTGATGTGTACCTAACCAACGCTCGTAGTAGCTCCTGGGTATTTGATACCGGTGCAGTTGCTCACATTTGTAACTCCAAGCAGGAGCTGCGGAATAAGCGGAGACTGACGAAGGACGAGGTGACGATGCGCATTGGGAATGGTTCCAAGGTCGATGTGATCGCCATCGGCACGCTACCTCCGCATCTACCTTCGGGATTAGTTTTAAACCTTAATAATTGTTATTTAGTACCAGCTTTGAGCATGAACATTGTATCTGGATCTCGCTTGATACGAGATGGCTACTCATTTAAATCTGAGAATAATGGTTGTTCTATTTATATGAGAGAAATGTTTTATGGTCATGCCCCGTTGGTCAATGATTTATTTTTGATGAATCTCGAACGTGATGTTACACATGTCCATAGTGTGAGTACCAAAAAGTGTAAGGTTGATAACGATAGTCCCACTTACATGTGGCACTGCCGCCTTGGTCATATTGGTGTCAAACGCATGAAGAAGCTCCATGCTGATGGACTTTTGGCGTCTCTTGATTTTGAATCATTTGACACGTGCGAACCATGCCTCATGGGAAAGATGACCAAGACTCCGTTCTCTGAAACAATGGAGCGAGCAACTGACTTGTTGGAAATAATACATACCGATGTATGCGGTCCAATGAGCGTCGAGGCTCGTGGTGGCTACCGTTATGTTCTCACCCTCACCGATGACTTGAGCAGATATGGGTATGTCTACTTAATGAAACACAAGTCTGATACCTTTGAAAGGTTCAAGGAATTTCAGAGTGAGGTAGAGAATCAACGTGACAGGAAAATAAAGTGCCTACGATCTGATCGTGGCAGAGAATATTTAAGTCACGAGTTTGGCACGCACCTAAGGAAATGTGGAATTGTTTCACAACTCACGCCGCCTGGCACACCTTAGCGAAATGGTGTGTCTGAACGTCGTAATCGCACTCTATTGGATATGGTGCGATCTATGATGTCTCTTACCAACTTACCGCTATCATTTTGGGGATATGCATTAGAGACTGCCGCATTCACTTTAAATAGGGCACCGTCAAAGTCCATTGAGACGACACCGTATGAATTATGGTTTGGAAAGAAACCTAAGCTGTTGTTTCTAAAAGTTTGGGGATGCGATGCTTATGTGAAGAAACTTCAACCTGAGAAGCTCAAACCCAAAGCAGAAAAGTGCGTCTTCATAGGATATCCCAAAGAGACTATTGGGTATGCCTTCTACCTCAGATCCGAAGGCAAAGTCTTTGTTGCTAAGAATGGATCCTTTCTCGAGAAAGAGTTTCTCTCGAAAGAAGTAAGTGGGAGGAAAATAGAACTTGGTGAGGTAATTGTACCTCCGCTCGAACCGGAGAGTAGTGCAGCACAGGAAGTTGTTTCTGTGGAGCCTACACCGGCTAGAGAGGAAGTTAATGATGATGATCATGAAACTTCAGATCAAGTTACTATTGAACGTCGAAGGTCCACTAGGACACGTTCCGCACCAGAGTGGTACGGCAACCCTGTCCTGGAGATCATGTTGTTGGACAATGGTGAACCTTTGAACTATGAAGAAGCGATGGCGGCCTGGATTCCAACAAATGGCTTGAGGCCATGAAATCCGAGATAGGATCCATGTATGAGAACAAAGTATGGACTTTGGTGGACTTGCCTGATAATAAGCGAGCCATTGAAAATAAATGGATCTTTAAGAAAAAGACTGACGCGGATGGTAATGTGACCGTCTATAAGGCTCGACTTGTCGCTAAGGGTTATCGACAAGTTCAAGGAGTTGACTACGATGAGGCTTTCTCACCCATAGCGATGCTAAAGTCTGTCCGAATCATGTTAGCAATTGCCGCATTTTATGATTATGAGATCTGGCAAATGGACGTCAAAACGACATTCCTTAATGGCTTCCTTAAGGAAGAACTGTATATATGATGCAGCCGGAAGGTTTTGTCGATCCTAAATATGCTAACAAAGTATGCAAGCTCCAGCGCTCCATCTATGGGCTGGTGCAAGCATCTCAGAGTTGGAACATTCGCTTTAATGAGGTGATTAAAGCGTTTGGGTTTGTACAGGTTTATGGAGAACCCTGTATTTAAAAGAAAGTGAGTGGGAGCTCTATAGAATTTCTCATATTATATGTGGATGACATACTGATAATGAGAAATGATATAGAACTTTTGGAAAGTGTAAAGGCCTACTTGAATAAATGTTTTTCAATGAAGGACCTTGGAGAAGCTGCTTACACATTAGGTATTAAGATCTATAGAGATAGATCGAGACGCCTCATAGGTCTTTCACAAAGCACATACCTTGAAAAGATATTGAAGAAGTTCAATATGGATCAATCCAAGAAGGGGTTCTTGCCTGTGTTACAGGGTGTGAGATTGAGTACGACTCAATGCCCGACCACGGCAAAGGATAGAGAACAGATGAGATTCATCCCCTATGCTTCAACCATAGGCTCTATTATGTATGCCATGCTGTGTACCAGACCAGATGTGAACCTTGCCATAAGTTTGGTAGGGAGGTACCAAAGTGATCCTGGAGCGGAACACTGGACAGCGGTCAAGAATATCCTGAAGTACCTGAAAAGGACAAAGGACATGTTTCTCGTATATGGAGGTGCCGAAGAGCTTGTCGTAAAGGGTTACGTCGATGCTAGCTTCGACACAGATCCGGACGACTCCAAGTCGCAAACCGGATACGTGTATATTTTGAACGGAGGGGCAGTCAGCTGGTGCAGCAGCAAGCAAAGCGTCGTGGCGGCATCTACATGTGAAGGAGAGTACATAGCTGCTTCGGAAGCAGCAAAGGAAGGAGTCTAGATGAAGGAGTTCATCACCGACCTAGGAGTAATTCCAAGTGCGTCGGGCCCAATGACTCTATTCTGTGACAACACTGGAGCTATTGCCCTTGCGAAGGAGCCCAGGTTTCACAAGAAAACAAGACACATCAGGCGCCGCTTCAACTCCATCCGTGATTACATTCAGAAGTTGCCCTCAGCTTGGCTAGATTTAAACGGACAAAAGGCTGACACATTCTGCGTCATTGGAGTTGCCCTCATCTTGGCTAGATTTATTTAGGGAAACAACTTCGCTAGTTTCTTAGAGCATATATAGCCGGGCGCCCCAAACCCGTCTCATACGCCCGGGCGGACGGTCCGGTCAGTGCCCGATCACGAAAATGCGACCCAGACAAGTGTTGGAAATATGCCCTAGAGGCAATAATAAAATGGTTATTATTGTATTTCCTTGTTCATGATAATTGTCTATTATTCATGCTATAATTGTGTTAACCGGAAACCATAATACATGTGTGAATACATAGACCACAACATGTCCCTAGTGAGCCTCTAGTTGGCTAGCTCGTTGATCAATAGATGGTCACGGTTTCATGACCATGGACATTGGATGTCAGTGCTAACGGGATCACATCATTAGGAGAATGATGTGATGGACAAGACCCAATCCTAAGCATAGCACAAGATCTTGTAGTTCGTCTGCTAAAGCTTTTCAATGTCAAGTATCGTTTCCTTAGACCATGAGATTGTGCAACTCCCGGATACCATAGGAATGCTTTGGGTGTGCCAAACGTCACAACATAACTGGGTGGCTATAAAGGTGCACTACGGGTATCTCCGAAAGTGTCTGTTGGGTTGGCACGAATCGAGACTGGGATTTGTCACTCCGTGTGACGGAGAGGTATCTCTGGGCCCACTCGGTAAGACATCATCATAATGAGCTCAATGTGACTAAGGAGTTAGCCATGGGATGATCTATTACGGAACGAGTAAAGAGACTTGCCGGTAACGAGATTGAACAAGGTATAGAGATACCGACGATCGAATCTCGGGCAAGTATCATACCGGTAGACAAAGGGAATTGTATACAGGATTGATTGAATCCCCGATATCGTGGTTCATCCGATGAGATCATCGTGGAGCATGTGGGAGCCAACATGGGTATCCAGATCCCGCTGTTGGTTATTGACCAGAGAGGTGTCTCGGTCATGTCTACGTGTCTCCCGAACCCGTAGGGTCTACACACTTAAGGTTCGATGACGCTAGGGTTATAGGGAAATTGTATACGTGATTACCGAAGGTTGTTCGGAGTCTCGGATGAGATCCCGGATGTCACGAGGAGCTCCGGAATGGTTCGGAGGTAAAGATTGATATATAAGAAGTCCTTTTTTGGTCACCATAAGTTTTCGGGCTCATCGGTAGTGTACCGGGAGTGCCGGGAGGGTGTCGGAGGACCCCTGGGAGGGGTGTGACGACCAAAGGACTTCGTGGGCTGTTAGAGGAGGTGTACCAGCCCTTATTGGGCTGGCCAAGTCCTTCTATAAAGGCCCATGCGGCTAGGGATAAAGAGATAGGGCTAACGAAGGTTCAAAAGGAAGAGATTCACCTCCCTTGTGGGAGGTGGACTCCTCCCTAGCTTTGGCCGAAGCTCTCCTCCTTGGAGGAGGGGCCAAGGCAGCCCTCCCTCTCCCTCCTCCTATATATACTTGAGGTTTTGGCTGTTTTGGAACAAGATTTGATCTCTCTCCCATGGCGCAGCCCTACCTCTCTTCTTCCTCCTCCGCGGTGCTTAGGCGAAGCCCTGTCGGAATACCTTGCTGCTCCACCACCACCACGCCGTCGTGCTGCTGTTGGAGCTCTTCCCCAACCTCTCCATCCTCCTTGCTGGATCAAGGCGTAGGAGACGTCACCGGGCTGCACGTGTGTTGAACGCGGAGGCACCGTTGTTCGGCGCTAAGATCGGAGTCCACCGCAATCTGAATCGCTACGAGTACAACTCCACGAACCGCATTCTTGTAACGCTTCTGCTTAGCGATCTTCAAAGGTATGAAGATTCAATATCTCCCCACTCGTTGCTGGTTTCTCCATAGATGGATCTTGGTGACACGTAGGAAATTTTTTGATTTACTACTACGTCTCCCAACAACAAGCTCCTCAAACGGGCATCAAACGCCCGGCTTGACCAACACCCCTCATATTGAGCCCAGATCTATGACAGACATGGGGGCGCCCGAGCGCACCCGTGTGTGTCTTCCCGACAGGCCTACCCCAGCCAAATTGCACTAAATCCACCAAACCCATCCTCCTCCATCCTCCCTTCCCCTTCCATTTCTGGCGTCCGAGCCCTCGCTGACCCACACCCTTGATCTACATCCTCATCGCCGGTCCCGATCCGCCGTCCAAGATGTCGTCCAACCCTTCCCCGACCACCGCACCTGAGGCTGCGTCCGCCTTGTCCGTCAACGTCTCGTCCTCGACTTCGTGCTCCAAGCCAGAGAACATCGCCTGGAGGATCCGACCCCGCCGAGAGAAAGAAAGGGAAGCGATTGCGGCGTCGTAGGCAACGGAAGGGGTCATGGAGGAGCAGCTATCCCCAGCCTCACACGAAACCCCACACCCAATCCATCCGTCCATTGACAAGGATTGCGTCGTCGGACCAGGCTAGAAAAGAGGAGGATCTGACGGCCGACTGGGACATTTTGGGCAACTTTCCGCCCACGCAGATGCCGATGATGGACATGTGTTACTCGATGCAGCTCGTTCGAACACGAATAAACATGGAAACAAGTGGGATAAGGCAAGTTCCTCGTGTGACGTCGCGGCTACGAATATGTCATCCACATGGACGGGCGTTTTTTTGATGTAGGAAAACAAGAAAGTGGAGAGGTACAATCTCATGTTGGATGCGCAAAAGGAGAGGATGGAATTGGACCGAAAGAGGGCGGAGAAGAAGCTGAAAATAGAGAGGGGGAGATCTAGTTGGAGAAGTAAGAGGTGGTGATCAAATAAGAGCTCGAAAAGGCGAAGACTTTTGGAGAGATTGGGCTTGAGAAGGAGAGCATACAACTCCCACCAAATGCCGAGGGCACGAAGATCAAGTTGGTGGACGAAACCCTCTTGGATGAGCAAGCAAAGAATTGGGTTGTGGAGAAGAAGAAGGAGATCAACCACCATAGAGAGTACGAGGCGAGGACAACGACGGCAACAAGGATGCAGGCGGAGCATGCGGCCCAAATGTAGCAGCTGCAAAGCGGAGAAGGACACGAGGATTTCCTCGAAGCAGGAGACAAGGATGACCTTGGAGCAGAAGGCATGGATGGCGTCTGACGAGTGATACAGCCAGCCAGCGAGGCATTTGTCATGCTCAGACATTGATTTTTATTTTGACATGTCCGGATTATTGGACTATGATTTGTTTTGCTTTGTTTCGAACGTTGAATTAAGGCAATCTGTATTGTATGATCGACGTGCATGGATTACATGGATTTAAGGTTCCGTATTTGAAGTTTGTTGATGTGCGGCAACCCATATGACAAACCGTCCGGTGTTGTCCACGGATGCGCCAGGACGCTCCTGCGGGCGTATAGGGGTCAGATTTGCGGACTATTTTTTTTCCTTTTTAAGAAAAAAAGCCAAGCCTGACTATTATATGCTCTTACCGTCACCCATGTCTCGGTGGCATCGGGATGCTCTTTCCCTCCATTCATCCTCACGAGTGGGCTGGGGCCTGCGGCAGGTAGAGGACGAAGTACTTTGATATTTTTGTGGACCAGTGTGTGTACCTACGCAAGATAAGGGTGAAACCTCCCCTCGTCCAGGTCCGCGGCACCTGAATCCTCTCGCAACCGTGTGCCCATATAATCTATTTAAATACGTCTGCAATAAGCTTCCAATCTGAACAAGAAGGGTCTTCTTCGGTGAGCGATGAAGGGAATAATATAGGTCCATGTAAAAAAATTGTCATCGCAATAGGCGTTTAAAGGTTATTTTTTTTTCAAATCCCCATAAGTGATTCTTTGATACTTCCGTGGACTAACGTGTGTACCTACGCAGGATAAGGGTGAAACCTCCCCTCGTCCAGGTCTGCGTCACCTGAATCATTTGGAAACCGTGTGCCCACAGAATCCGTTTTAATACCTCCCCCATAAGCTTCCAATACGAACAAGAAGGGTCTTCTTCCGTGAACGTATGAAGAGAATTATAGGACCATGTAAAAAAATGTCATTGCAGAAGGCGTTCAAAGGTTATTTTTGTTTCAACTCCCCATAAGTGATTCACAGTTGGATGGATACAACTTTGTAAATAAGGGACAATCAATATGGATCAAAGGAAGTGTTTTTTTAATATAAGAGCAACTCCAACAATTCCCCTAAAAATCTTCCCATAAAATGAGTTTTACAGGATGACCGTAACTTTCACGAGAAGTTGTTTGGGATCAACTTTCGACAATTATGTGACGGCGGCAACACCGGCGGCGGTGGCGGGTGGTGGCGGCATCGCGGTGTATCAACGGGGTGGGTGGCGGTGGCACCAGCGATGAGCGGCGGTGCTTGGAGGCGATGCACTCGAGCCGCAGCTACAGTCGACGACAACACACCGGGCTCTCGACAGTAGCCAAAGTCGCACCCTGGCAACCACGGCAGCCGGTTACGACGCAGGATCCCAGCGTCGCGAAGGCAGGCAGCCATCGGGCCTGCAGTGGGCCAACGGCGATGCGGCGATACCTCGACGACGACGACCAGAGTGAGGTAGTAGGGACAGGCGCGACAACATGGGGTATGGTGCGTGTGGTAGTTGCTGAAATTTAAGCCCGCCAAAAGATACAGAAAAATGATCTTCCCCTAGACCCACGAGAAAAATGCCATTTTCACGTGATCCCCTAAAGTTATGGACAATTTATGGGATTGTTGAAGAGGTTTTCCCTCCACTTCTCATGAACGACGGTTAATTTAGAGATAGAAATATGTTGGAGTTGTTCTTAGACATGGTTACGGTACAATGCAAACCAGAAAATGAAGGCCATCAGGGTAACTCCAAGGGGCCCACACATTTCGTCGGCCCGCATCCAATTCCGTGCGCACAGTTGGAAACAATGGCCTAATGCGGTGAAGGTGACGTAAACGAACAAATGTCCATTTTTGTCGTCCGCTTGGACCGATTTCCAACCCAATTTGACTTGTTGTTGACACACAGACCCCTCCCAACCGAGTTCAACTACCTCTGTCTTTTCGCCCTCGCTACCGTCACCTAGCTTCCGGCCTTTTTGCCCCCACCCAGCCGCCACCTCCATCGAAGCTTCCATCGATGTCTCCATCACTGATGTTGTTCCCACTTCTATTCGTCGATGATGTAGTTATCTTGCGCCTCACACCCTACCCAGGGTTGTCACCACCCTCGGCACACCATCGTCACCTCCACGACCATCGCCAGAAGATGTGGGGTTCAATAGCCCTGTTGCCTGAACGTGCCAAGGACGGGGGCCTTCACCAGTTGAGGCTCATCCGGTGTTCGAAAGGCTTTCGACATGGCAGGTTCTCACAATGACTTCACCGTGCTTCAACGCTCTCGTGTGTACGGAAAACTTTGGGAAGGCAAGTTTTCAGAGGTAAACTATGACCACAAGCACAACAAGGGATACTACCTAACTGATGGTATTTATCCTTAGTGGTCTATCTTTGTGAAGACAATCTCCGATCTCGTAGGAGAGAAGAGGACTAGATTGGTTGTAAACCATATGGTTTTTATTTATTTGAATGTAAAGTGTGTAACTTATTCAGATGTAAATTATGCGACTTATTTGTATTCCAATCGAAATTGTATGTATGTAATGAGCAAATGATATCATCGGGTTGGGTGCACTGACTATGAAATGACACACAATAGATGAACATCTAATTCGCAAAAAAAAAAGATGAGCATATGCCATCTCTAAAAAAAATCTGTCCGTTCAGCTATCTAAACGGACAAAAAAAGACACATTCTTCGTCATCAGCCGTTGGAGTTGCCCTCAGCTTGGCTAGTTTTTTTCTTTTTTTGTTTTGTTAGGCGAAACAACTTGGCTAGTTTCTCACTGTCACCCGTATCTCGGCGGCACCGGGCTGCTCCTTCCATCGTCACGAGTGGGCGGGGGCCTGTGGGCGGTGCAGGCCGGAGTACTTTGATATTTTCGTCGACTAACGTGTGTACCTACGCAGGATAAGGGCGAAACCTCCCCTGGTCCAGGTCCGCGTCACCCGAATCCTCTGGAAACCGTGTGCCCACAGACTCCGTTTAAATACCTCCCCCATAAGCTTCCAATCCGAACAAATCACCACTACTCTATCTGCTTACGCCACTCCTAATCCTAAAAAACTCGCAGCATTCGTCCCGTCCCGACCCGATCCACTCCCGATTTCCCCCAATCCACAGGAACGCGCTCCAGGATTCAGCCGCGATCCAATCGCGGGGGCGACCGCGCCGTCCCGCCCACTCGATTCGGTCGTGTGTGCGCTAGGAAGTTCGTCTCGCGCCTCGCGGTTTTGTGTTCGTTTCCTCGTCCGGTTACCGCTTTTAATCGTAGCTAGCTCGATCGATCTCTGTAGGTATGTGTGCGTGTTCTTCTGGTTGCTTGCGCCTGCGCGTGGGTGATGATCGTGACTAACTGCTTGACTGATTGTTTGATTCTGTTGTGGTGACTAATTTTCCTGATTCTGTTTAACCCTGCTCGTTAATTTGGTAAACTGCTGCTTGCTTGATGTTATTAATCGTTTAAATTCGATGGTGTGCATCCAGTGCCAGCACGCGGGGTTTGGGTTCCGTTTCATCTTCTAGGTACGATGTTTGTTCCATCTACTTACTGGCTACAACTATTTGGGCGTGTGGGATCATCGCTGCAGAAAGCGTGTCGGTGATTCACATTACCATATATATATATATACATACGGGATGATTTCTGAAAAAAATATTCATGCGGACGATGAAGAGGCGTGCACTGTGCAAATGGGCTCCTGTTATTTCTGAAAATTTGAAGTTTGTAGATCCCTCATATGTCCTATTTTTAGATTGAACTGGCAACTTATGTCCTTCGTAAAATTCTGTGCTGTTCTGGCTAATCCGAACTGCCACATGGACACTGGGACGCTCCATTTTGCTTCCTCTCCATGTGCCTGAAACGAGGCCCCTGTTTTGGTTCCTCGTTCAACTCTCATTGTGCCAAAGTCAGAAACAGAATTTTGTTTTCGTTCACCAATCAAACAAAACAATGGATGTGCTTGTAACAACGTTATTGAGGGCTCATTCTCGAAAGGAAAAAAAAACCCAAGGCTGTGGGGAAAGTATCACTCTTCTAGACAAGTTACCTTCAGGCATCCTAGTTAAAGAGAGCATGTTCGGAAGGTAGCAGCAACTTGCAGACTACTTACTTGCTGCGTGCAGCATTGGTTACTAATTTTCTTTACTGCTTTGGCACAGAGTTGGGGGAAGTGAATTCACTTATGCAGGTTCTTTCAATGATGTTGCTTCACTAGTTATCAAGACGATGCCTATTCAGTAGGAAATTGTAGATAGGTCACATTTCAGGTACAAACCACTGAAGTCTTAATTAGGACGCTGGCTTTCTCAAGATCTTCTTGATGGGAGAATTAGAGGAAGTTTAGTTTATTTGTGGATATTGCACGACCTTAAACCATTGTTTGGACAAGTTTCTTCCGTTGAAGATGAAGCCAGTGGCTGCTGGAGGTAGGCTCTTACGAAACCTTTCGGTTCGATAAAAACATTCACCGACGGTACTAGCTAACACGTCGAAACCTTTTCATGAAACCATCCCATCCCCTTCACTTTTGTTTCCTGGCATTTGATGCTATTGCCTGTTCCTCTTGCCAGAGAACGGGGGGCCAGCACCACGGTAAAACTGATGCAGATGGATCACTGTGTACGAATTGCTTGGGAATGCTTCTCTGGATGGATACCAGTTGTGTAATTTGTTTTCTCACAGCTCACAATCCAGCTAGTTTATTCTAGCTGTGATTGTTTGGTGATCAAACTATGAGGGTTTTGCTGATTGGAGCTGTCCGGCGTTGCTTTGATCTTGTGTTGATATGCCTGGTCTTCAGCAGTATACAGCAACCAGACCTACATGCAGTGGTTTCCTCCATATTTAGGACCTGTGACTGCATTCTGTATTGAGAGCCATCCTGCTAAATGTATAATACTTGCAGGTATTTGTGTTGTGTTTGCAACGCGATAGCTTTTCCGCTACCAAACAGCCGACATGGGTGCCATGCAGCTTGAGTCTGTTGCTGCTCAACATGCACACGCTAAGCTAAATATGGATTCACTTCCTCGAGGTCCTTCGTTGTTTGATGGAAATGACACAGCCAGGGTCAATGGTCCTAACTCTGATGAGTATGAAAGATTTGAGAAGGGATTAATGCAGTATGGGTATGTCCTATTATCTCATGAGTCATTTTTTTTTCTAACATCTGCTCACAGTAATGGGTTTCTTGGTAAATTATTGTTGTAAGAACTTTACAAGTATGTGCTGTTGCAGCTGTACACATTACCGAAGAAGATGCTGCATACGAGCACCATGCTGCGACGAGATTTTTGATTGCCGGCACTGTCACAATGAATCAAAGGTACAATTTCATATGAACAGTGTCCGAGTTTTAAATTTTGCGCTCATATTCTCATTGATTTTAAGGCCGAAAACTATAATCGATGATAAGTGTCTAGATGGTGTTTGATTAGAGCTTTGACTGTTGTCTATGCTGTTATGTGAATCTTACGGTGCAAAAATAATCTGATTTAGTAGCTGTTATGTGCTGGTACAAGGACACAAACCATGATATTGATATTAATATACGGTTTAATTAGATGATTATGGTTTGACCTAGACGATTATACTTAAGCAGTAGATGATTATGCTTCGGTTACGGTTTAAGTGCTCACTATTTGTTCTGGATTTTATTTTATTTGGAAATTGTGGAGAAATAATGTACTATGTATTTACAGAATTCGATTAAAGTTGATACTCCCAGGCGACATGAACTTCCACGCCATGAACTGCAGCAGGTTTGTTTTGTTTTATTTTGAGGTATACCACTACTTTGCAACCCTCGTTACTCTCACAGTCATGCTGAGTTGGTTCTTGATCTATAAGCAGGTCATATGCTCATTGTGTGGCACTGAACAAGAGGTTCGTCACTGAACCATAGTCATTGCTTCGTAAAAGTAGTGCTTTCCTGTCTAGCTTCAATGTGTCATCACGATGCTTCTTGCTTATCTGTTGCCAGGTACGACAAATATGCATCAGCTGTGGTGTATGCATGGGAAAGTATTTCTGTGAAGTGTGCAAGCTCTTTGATGATGATGTGAGTAAGAGGAGTTTCCAGTTTTGGTTGTTTTGTCTACTTTGATCAAGGTGCAGCAGTATGCCATGCTAAGACTTAATTTTGTGATTGCAGGTCTCAAAACAGCAGTATCACTGCCATGGTTGTGGAATATGCAGGTATGCAATTTTTGTCGTGTGATAATTTCCAGTCCTGGAATTGTATGGATGTATGTCTCTGGACTTATTATTTGAAATTTGTGTTTAAATATAAATTCGTTCTTATCTATGCAGAATTGGTGGCAGGGAGAATTTCTTTCACTGCTCAAAATGCGGTAATGGGTTGTTCTTGTGTCTAAAATTGCATCCTTGAAAGCACAATGTACCATTATGATGTCACTTGGGAAGCTTGCTGCAACATGTTTGTACACGCATTTTTCTTTGTAGACTAGTGCAGTTACACAATGTTGCATGACTTGTAGTTCATTTGTGCCAAAAATAGGAAGAGTTTTTTTCAGAGACATTTTCATTCTGCTGTACATTATAAATTACTAGGTGAATAATGCTGCATAGTATTTTTCAACTTGCAACTCCAAAATTCACATTTTTTAGTGTCTATTCCTCAAGTTCTTTACTCATTCTGAAGTCTTAACCACACTATAGTGTACATTTGAATATTGCTACTTTTGTTGTAAAAATCTCAGTATTGGGCTTAATTCATTTTTTATGCTTATGAATTAGTTTCTTATAACTATATTACTTCATTCCATTTAGTTGGTTTAATCCTTCTTGCTTATGTATCTCATGCAGGATGTTGTTATTCCACAGTTTTGAAGAACAGTCATGCATGTGTTGAAGGAGCCATGCATCATGACTGTCCAATCTGCTTCGAGGTTTGTGTTCAATTGCTCATTTGGATCTGCAGCATATAGTTTGATGAACGGCTTATTTCTGATTTCTTATTTTCTTCTGGCTGACCCTGTCATGATTTCCAGTACTTGTTTGAGTCGAGAAATGATGTCTCTGTTTTGCCATGTGGACATACAATTCATGAAAAATGCTTGAAAGAGATGAAGGAGCATTGCCAGTAAGTTTAACTTGGTCTTCGATATACACTAGTTTATCATGTGTAGCACTAGGCCTTGGCAGCTGACATGTATAAAACCAAATTTTAGATTTGCATGCCCGCTCTGCTCCAAGTCAGTGTGTGACATGTCAAAGGCATGGGAAAGACTGGACGCGGAACTAGTGACTCTGTCAAACTCCTTTGACGATAAAATGGTAATGTTCTCGTTTTGAGCCGTTTGCTCGTGCAAGTGGCATACTTGACACATCATTAACCAATTGCGTTGCTAGATAATTTGAACTGGAACGTTAAATTTGTCAGCCGCTGCTGATCCACTTTTCCTGGTTGTAGGTTCGTATATTGTGCAATGATTGCGGGGCAGTATCAGAGGTGCAGTTCCACTTAATTGCACATAAGTGCCATAGTTGCAATTCATACAACACCCGGCAGATTTGAAGTAGTGAAACCCTGGATGATTTCTACGTACTTCCTGGGTGTTGGCGAGAGCGCTCCGGCAGTGGAGATTCGTTCATCTATGTGATGTTTTCCGCGAAGGCAGATCACTAGACAATTTATCTTCGTCCTCCGCAGTTAGCTGCCGCCCTTTGGCTGTCCTTCATTTGTTTCTGCGTCGTCTCCTTTTTGTTCAGTGTGTAACAGCTTCCGTGCTTCCGTTCAGGCCCTACGTATTTTTAGCACAACGTGGCAGTCTGGTAGAATTGTGTTCTACTCGATTGGTATCATTGGTCAGGACTGCAACTTGTAGGATCACCACTCCAGCGAGCCTTGCTGTGTGCATGCAGCAGGCTGTGTGGCATAGGGTTTATGGTTGCCAAATTTCTTAATTCCCAATCTCAATGTCAGGATTACCAAGTTGGGCTGCAATTTCTGGGTCTACGTTCTTACTGCTTTTTCACCCAGTTTATTGCATGCTTCCCCGGTTAATGTTCCTAAGACCTCTTTGGGAGGATTGCTATCTGAGCAATACTGTTTAGTGTTGATGCAAAAGCTTTGCCAAGGCAACTGCTTGCTAGGCGACTCTGGCTCAGCATATGCTGGTACTCAAGAGAGGTAGGCACCAAGCTGGAGGGATGACTGGCGACTCTGGTAGCCTTGGTGGCGCTGAGCGGGGAGACCTGGCGCCCACGACCGGATCTACTCTTCTTCGGGGGAGTAGGTTTTGGGTGCTGGCTGGATCGGACGATGACTCCGACGTCAAGGAGGAGCAACCCATCGACATGGCGGCAGGGAACTATTCCCCTATGCCATTGGATTTCGTATGTGAATCCTTGAGAGTGGGCTACTTCGAGGAGCAGATCGCCGAAGGCATCGACGGTGATGGGAAGGCTTGCCAGTGAAGTCAGCTAGGTATGTGGCCCAGCTGAACACGATGGAGGGCTTGCCAGTGGAGTCGAACGAGGAGTCCCGATCAACGGTTGGGTTGTGCGATCGCGAGTCATCTTGGGCGAAAGAAGGCAGTTCCATCGCTAGGGTCCAGAGGGTTTCGATCCCTATGGAGGATGAGGGTGCCTCTAGGGTTCATGACAAACGTCTCCGTTCTCCTCCTGGGTTTTCATTTCTCCCAGGGAGAGTAAGGCGAATTTCTGCGGAGGCTCCTCTCCCGGCGACTCCGATGGCTGGGCGGGACTTTGGAGGTCAGCTGCCTTCGACAAGCTCTTGGATGCCCCTGCACATGGTGTGGCCGGGGCGGCCCAGCCCTCTGGCCCACAGCGCACCGACGAAGGTGGCCGGGGGGCTGCTTTTGGTGGCCGACGAGTTGAAGGGTAGGGTCGTGGCGGCTTCATCGTCGGACGAGGTGGAACGGGAACGGGTCGCGATGGTGGCGTGAACAGTGGCTATGAGGGCTACCGTTATAATTGGAATCATTGGAATGAGGGTACGGGCGGACCGGGTGATGGCCGCGGTCAATGGAACGATGGAGGGGGTCGAGGGGGAGGTGCTAATCAGTGGCATTCTTCGGAAGGTGACTTTGTTGAAGGAGCCAAGGGTCCACATTATCAATAGCGCGGTGGTCGCGGCGGCGGAGGTCGTACCTTTGGCCGGATAACTATCCCGAAGTGGGCGAAGGTCACACCGGCGACGAATGATGTGCCTGCGGCTACCGGGGCTATCGCTAACTCTTTGACTACGACTGCCACGCTGCCAGAGGTGGCGGATGTTGCGGTTAATGCCTTGGCGGCAATGACAATACCCCTCAAGTTGACGGCTGAGGATAGAGACACTACGCGGGCCAATAAGGCGGCCCGTAAGAAGGAAAAGTTGACTTGTTATATATGTGGGGTACCTGGTCATTTTGTCATGGATTGCACCACCGAGCTATGTGATGTTTGTCAGAAAGCAGGGCATGATAAGGCATCTTGTCCATTACTCTTAGCACATAAGTCGGTGATCAACATATACGGTGTCTGTCAGAATAGGCTTATGTTCTTTGAAACACCACGATCTACATCAGCTATTGTACCTTCACGTCTTAGGAGTTCAAAGACGGGATTGGTAAAGATCACAAATGGTACGCTCACAGTTGAGCAAGTATCCTAACAGCTGAGGAGACTTGTTTCTGAGTCATATCAATGGGCTCCGGTTTGAGAGGATGAACAGATATATCGAGTGGAGTTCCCTAGAAGAGAGGATCTTCAACGTCTGTTGACCTTCGGGGTCAGCAAGGTGAGTGGGAGAAAATGCTTGTTAGAGTTTGAGGAATGTAAAAAACCGAAACCAATGGGTACACGTTTGAAGAAGGTGTGGATCAGATTTTGAGGCGTCTCAGAGATTCTTCGTAGCAATTTCTTTATTGTCTGGAGCCTTGGCTCATTGGTGGGTAAGATAGAGAAAGTCGACATGCCATTCATGTGTAAACGTGGGATCGCCAGACTGCTAGTGACTGTGTTGGACGTAGAGTATGTGGCTGATTATGCACCTTGGTTTTACGATGGTGTGCATTATGATCTTGATGTGAAGGTTGAGGAGGAAATCCAACCACAGACACATAATGGTGACGTTGACATGGTTGATGGCGGTGATCGAGATGGGAATCAGGGAGATGCTAACCTCTGGGGGAAATGGAGATTCTGGAGAGGCTGACACTGGCAAAAAGAATGGTGGCGATGGTGTACCAGGATCAGCTTCAGGCACATCCGGACGGAGAGGGTTCCAATGTCCATGTAATCATTGGTTGGTTGAGGAGAGTGGACCATTGGAGCATCCACTTGCGGAACATGGTCTGGCTTGACATTGCCTTCAGCTGCGGCAGTGTCTTCGGCAGCTAGAATCTCTTCAGGTTTTTGAGTCTCTATGGAAGGAGACTCGTGCAGTACAACTTGTCTTTCCAAGTTTTCTGATGCAAGGGGTGCCATAGAAATTGGTGTAACGAGCAAAGGCTCTTGAGGAGCACGTGTTGATGATGGAGCAGAGGGTGGTTCTGGTGCTGGGTCTTGTGTTGGTTCTGAAGGCTTGGATTTCCTTGTTTTCAACCTCTCTGAAGGTTGGGCTTCAGAGGCAGACGCCTTGCACTTCTTGGCTTCGACTTCAACTTGCTTTGTCTTTTTGCTAGACGAAGCAGTGGTAGAGGGGCGCGGCCGTGGGTTGGTAAACCTAGCGAGGAAGACTATGCCACAGTCCTCAGACCATTCAGGAGCAGGCTGTTTCGAAGACATTGGAGCTTGACGTGAGCGAGCAATGACTTCGGGCACAAGTGTAGGCTAACTAAGCGCCTTTGTTTTTAGCATGTCATTGTGAGCTTGCACCATGTGTTGGAAATATGCCCTAGAGGTAATAATAAAATGGTTATTATTGTATTTCCTTGTTCATGATAATTGTCTATTGTTCATGCTATAATTGTGTTAACCGGAAACCATGATACATGTGTGAATACATAGACCACAACATGTCCCTAGTGAGCCTCTAGTTGACTAGCTCGTTGATCAATAGACCACAACCTGTCCCTAGTGAGCCTCTAGTTGACTAGCTCGTTGATCAATAGATGGTCACGGTTTCATGACCATGGACATTGAATGTCGTTGATAACGGGATCACATCATTAGGAGAATGATGTGATGGACAAGACCCAATCCTAAGCATAGCACTAGATCGTGTAGTTCGTTTGCTAAAGCTTTTCAATGTCAAGTATTGTTTCCTTAGACCATGAGATTGTGCAACTCCCGGATACCGTAGGAATGCTTTGGGTGTGCCAAACGTCACAACGTAACTGGGTGGCTATAAAGGTGCACTACGGGTATCTCCGAAAGTGTCTATTGGGTTGGCACGAATCGAGACTGGGATTTGTCACTCCGTGTGACGGAGAGGTATCTCTGGGCCCACTCGGTAAGACATCATCATAATGAGCTCAATGTGACCAAGGAGTTAGTCACAGGATGATGTATTACGGAACGAGTAAAGAGACTTGCCGGTAACGAGATTGAACAAGGTATAGAGATACCAACGATCGAATCTTGGGCAAGTATCATACCGATAGACAAAGGAAATTGTATACGAGATTGATTGAATCCCCGACATCGTGGTTCATCCGATGAGATCATCGTGGAGCATGTGGGAGCCAACATGGGTATCCAGATCCCGTTGTTGGTTATTGGCCGGAGAAGTGTCCCGGTCATGTCCACGTGTCTCCCGAACCCGTAGGGTTTACACACTTAAGGTTCGATGACGCTAGGGTTATAGGGAAATGGTATACGTGATTACCAAAAGTTGTTAGGAGTCCCGGATGAGATCCCGGACTTCACTAGGAGCTCCGGAATGGTCTGGAGGTAAAGATTGATATATAGGAAGTCCAGTTTTGGTCACCGAAAAGTTTTCGGGCTCATCTGTAGTGTACCGGGAGTGCCGGGAGGGTGCCGGAGGACCCCCGGGAGGGGTGTGAAGACCATAGGACTTTGTGGGCCCTTAGAGGAGGTGTGCCAGCCCTTATTGGGCTGGCGAAGACCTTCTAGAAAGGCCCATGCGGCTGGAGATCTAGAGATAAAGGGCAAAGGGTTTTAAAAAGAGGAGATCCACCTCCCTTGTGGGAGGTGGACTCTATCCCCACTTCGGCCGAAGCCCTTCTCTTTGGAGGAGGGGTCAAGGCAGCCCTCCCTCTCCCTCCTCCTATATATACTTGAGGTTTTGGCCTTTTAAGAACAGTTCTGAACTCTCTCTCTCTCACGGCAAAGCCCTACCTCTCTTCTTCCTCCTCCGTAGCGCTTAGGCAAAGCCCTGCCGGAATACCTTGCTACTCCACCACGACCACGCTGTCGTGCTGCTGTTGGAGCCCTTCCCTAACCTCTCCTTCCTCCTTGCTGGATCAAGGCGTAGGAGACGTCACCGGGATGCACGTGTGTTGAACGCGGAGGCGCCGTTGTTCGGCGCTTAGATCGGAATCCACCGCGATCTGAATCGCTGCGAGTACGACTCCATCAACCGCGTTCTTGTAACGTTTCCGCTTAGCGATCTTCAAAGGTATGAAGATGCAATCTCTCCCACTCGTTGCTGGTTTCTCCATAGATAGATCTTGGTGACACGTAGGAAAATTTTGATTTACTACTACGTCTCCCAACACCATGATGGTGGTCTTCCTCTTGAGGCGTGCAAGGGCACCCTTGACAGCTTCACATCTCTTCTCAAACACAGCTTTGAGATCTGCCATCATCATTCTATAACCTTTGATCTGCTCGGCATAAAGTCTGTGCACATTTTGCTTGAAGAGCTCCTTCTCATGGCTGATCTTGGCCTTGGTATGCTTGGTCTTCTGAGCCACAGTCAGTTCCTCGTTCACAAGTCCTTCACATGCCATTTAGGCCAATTGGGAGCTTAAGAGCATTAATGCTGATGGAGGGGTCGGCGAACCATTCATCAATGAAATGTTCAAAAATGACAGGATCAATCACAGGTAAGTCTTCAAGCCGCTTGGCTTCCTCTTCTTTCTGCTGAATAAGCTTGGCTAAGGCTTTGTCATCAAACTCATCATCTGACAGCTCAATCATGTTGGCTGCATCCATCAAAGACAGAGTAGGCTTCGGGCCACGAGAAGCAGCACCTTTTCTCTTCATACGCCTATGAAGGCGACCTTCAGATTCTGGTTCCATGGGATTTGCGGAAGGGGATCGCGAAGCTTGTGGTGAAGACTCTGCTGGAGGTGGAGCCTTGGAAGACTTAGGCTTCAAAGACTTTGACTTAGAAAACTTTGGTGCTTCCAAAGGCTTCGGCGGCGGTTCAGAGCATTTTCTTGCTCAACTTCAACATCTGACTCAGTGGGATCTGGGATTCCAAGGATGCTTGATGGATCGGGATGTTCTAGCATTGGGGGCCTGAACATGCATGGATAGAATCCCATGTTGATTGCGTCAGCCTTAGTCTTCGGATGAAGATTTTTGTATATGATCTCCGTCCAAGGTGCATTCTCTGCACACTTCTCGGCATACTCATCAGTGACAAAGCTGTAGTAAAACCACTCCACATTCCAATATCTTCGGATCCATTGGAGGCGATTCTTGCGTTTGGTGTTTGTTTCCTCTTTATCAGATTTGTACAGCTCACAGAGATCTGGGGGAAGATCCTTAGCAGTGTTCTTGCGCCTCTGTTTTCCTTCCTTCTTGACAGGTTTGTCGTTTGCCATTGTCTTTGGCAAAGGCTTCTCAGGAGTGCACAAGTATGAACACGCACCAGAAGATTCCAGATGTATCTGCAAGTAGTCTGCAAACGAATTCAGACTATGAGATCCAAGCGATTCTGCTGAGGACATGTACCTATGAAAGAGTTAGAGACACGAGGGAGGAGTAGAGGTCATATGCATTCTCAAAAGATTTTGAAGTTAAAACCGAGTTTTGAAGACATTGACCTTATACCGAAGACATTCACTTCAATTGGGCATATGGTGATTTTAGATTTGGACAAGTCCAAGGATTCATACAAGTATGGAATCAAACCAAGTTTCAGACCACAAAGTGAATATATTTGTCAAGGATAAATTTAGATCTAGATTCGGTTGAGTGGAAAGTGAAAGAAACAACAACCGACAAATTTTAGTAAGAATTTTGGATCAAAATGTGGGGTAAAAATAGCTTTTTAATTACCGCGATGAAGAATGAGACGAACAACTCGACGAGGCGGAGAAGCTGAGCGGTTCAATCTGCCTCACCCTAACTTGGTGGAGGTAGACAACTACGGCGGCGGCGAGCGAAGGATGAACGCGGCGGGTGTGAGTACGTCGATGGAGAAGTCGTGGCAGCGAAGCACTTCGTCTCTGGCGACGATGGATTCCAGCGACGACGCTAGGGTGTTGAGCATGTGGGGTGGTGGAGGAAGACGAAAGTAATAATGGAAGGGGGTAACTCGTATTTATAAGGGTGGAGGAGTTCGAACCGATAAGACGAATATACCCCTCACTCTTTGGCTAAAGTGGGACATGTGGCATGCATGCAAACCACCTGACAATGCACTATCATAATCGAAGTGGCGGCACGGGAGTTGTTGCTAAAAACACGAAGACGGTTTAGATTTGAGAATTAAATATGTGGTTGATTTGTCTTCGACCGAAAAGGATGCAACGAAGACACTCAACACGTGTCAACAGAGAATGCATATGACTGGATTAGAATAGATTGGACGAGGTAAGAACAGAGGAGAATGTCGGGTTCGATCACATTTGCCTAGAAAAAAGTTGAAGACAAAGCTATAGGACAAATGTTGTATGAGACAAAGCTCTAATTCAAATGTGGATCTACAAATAGTTTTCAACTGAAACACACGTGCAAACAATAAAGTTTTGTTCCGAAGACATTCCCCTCTCGAAGACATATGAAAAATGAGATAAAAGCAATGTCTGCGAGATTGGTTGGTTGCATTACCCATCGTATAAGAATGTTTTATCCAGACACGGCGCACAATTATGGTGGCGCTCTGAAGTCATATTTTCATTAATGTATTCACATTCAGACTGTAAGTCTTCATGAGTTGAAGACATACGTTACATCATGTGTTGTCAATCAAAGTCGTCAACTTGCATAAGCGTTAGGATGTATTCCCATTTCAAAGGACATTTGAGGATTCTAAGATATTTAGCTCACACCGCAACTTGCAAAACCTCTTCTCATCCAAAGGCTTCGTGAAGATATTTGCCCGTTGATCTTCAGTGTCTGCATGCTTGATGTTGATGTCGCCCTTCATCACATGATCCTGAAGAAAATGATGTTGTATCTGAATGTGCTTCGTCTTCGAGTGATGTACTGGATTGTAGGAGATCTTGATTGCACTCTCATTGTCGTAGTGGAGAGGTACATCCTTCAGGTTGATGTCATAGTCCTTGAGTGTCTGCTTCATCCAGAGAAGATGAGTGCAGCATGCACCAGCAATAATGTATTCGGCTTCAGCAGTGAAGAGTGAGACAAAGTTCTGCTTCTTCGAAGACCAACATACAAGGGATCGTCCAAGAAAGTGACAGGTGCCTGATGTAGACTTGTGATCAACTTTGTCGACAGCGAAGTCAAAATCTGAGTAGCCAATCAACTCGAACTTTGAACCCTTTGGATACCATAATCCTAGCGTTGGGGTGTGAGCCAGATATCTAAGTATTCGCTTCATAGCAAGGTGATGCGACTCCTTTGGTGCCGCTTGAAATCGGGCGCACATGCAAACGCTAAGCATTATATCTGGCCTAGATGCACATAAGTACAACAAAGATCCAATCATGTAGCGATATACCTTCTGATCGAAATCTTTACCATTTACGTCAGTGCAGAGGTGTCCATTGGTAGGTTGGCGTCTTGAAGCCTTCGACTTTATTCATGCCACATTTCTTGAGGCAGTCCTTGAGGTACTTCTCCTGAGATATGAAGATGCCATTTGGTTGTTGTCGAATCTGAAGCCCTAGGAAGAACTTTAGTTCTCCCATCATCGACATTTGATACTTCTCTTGCATCATATAAGCAAACTCATCATTGTATTTTTTGTTAATACAACCAAAGATAATGTTGTCCACATATATTTGACAAACAAATAGTTCACTATTATAAGATTTAGTGAAGATAATGGGATCGAGTGAACCAGGTTTGAAGCCTTTCTTCATGAGGAAATCCTTGAGTGTGTCATACCAGGCCCTTGGTGCTTGCTTGATGCCATAGAGTGCCTTGTTAAGCTGGAAGACATAGCCAGGATGCTTTGGATCTTCAAACCCTGGTGGCTGAGCAACATATACTTCTTCCTCAATCTTACCATTGAGGAATGCACTTTTGACATCCATCTGATACAAGCATATATCATGATGGTTAGCATAAGCAAGCAATATACGAATGGCTTTGAGTCTAGCTATAGGTGCAAAGGTTTCACCAAAGTCAATACCCTCGACCTGAGTGTAACCTTGAGCCACTAGTCCTGTCTTGTTTCCGACGACTTGGCCAGACTCATCTTGCTTGTTGCGAAAGATCCACTTGGTACTGATGATGTTGTGCTTCCTCGGATCAGGACGCTTTACAAGCTCCCACACATTGTTTAGCTTGAATTGGTGAAGCTCTTCTCGCATGGCTTGAATCCATTCTGATTCCTTGAAAGCTTCATCTACTTTTGTGGGTTTCGTGATAGATACAAAAGCAAAATGCCCACAAAAGTTCGCTAATTGACTAGCTCTTGAGCGAGTAAGTGGACCTGGTGCATTTATGCTGTCAATCATTCTCTCAATTTGAACTTCATTTGCCACACGGGGATGAGCAGGGCGAAGACTTTGTTCTTGCTGCTGATCATTGTCTTCGTCAGCAACATTGTCTTCGCGCCGAGTGGATGGTGGAATGATGACTATGGTGGAATTATGACTTCTTCAACTATAGGTTCTTTAAGCACAATTTCTCTAGTGCCCATAAGTCTAATAGCTTCTTTCGAAGGCAATTCATCTAGTATAGGAGGCAGGTGCTCTCTTTGCGAGCCGTTAGTTTCATCGAACCACACATCTACAGTTTCAACAACTTTATTGTGAAAGATGTTGAAGACTTTGTAGGTGTGCTAGTCCTTTCCATAACCAAGCATGAAACCCTCGTGTGCTTTCGGTGCAAATTTAGAAGCGTGGTGCGGATCTCTTATCCAACATCTTGCACCGAAGACTTTGAAGTAACTTACATGGGTTTCTTACCAGTGAGAAGCCCATAAGATGTTTTCTTGAAGAACTTGTGAAGATAAACTCTGTTGATGATGTGGCATGCAGTGTCAACGGCTTCATGCCATAGGTTCCTAGGTGTCTTGTATTCATCAAGCATGGTACGAGCCATCTCAATAAGAGTCCTATTCTTGCGTTCCACGACACCATTTTGCTGAGGAGTGTATGGAGAAGAGAACTCATGAGTAATGCCAAGAGTATCAAGAAAGTTGTCCAATCCCGTGTTCTTGAATTCAGTGCCATTGTCACTCATGTGCTTGATCTTGATGTTTTAGTTGTTCATGCACCTATTTGCGAAGCACCTCAAGACATCCTGCACTTTTGTTTTGTAAATTATGATATGCACACAAGTGAATCGAGAATAATCATCAACAATTACGAAGCTATATGGATTTTCAGTGGTAGAGAAGGTGGAATAATGAGTAGGGCCAAATAAATCCATGTGTAGCAACTCGAAGGGACGTGAACTCGTCATGATAGTGTTCGAGGGGTGTTTGGCCCTTGTCATCTTCCCGGCTTCACATGCACCACAGAGGTGGTCCTTCTTGAACTTTACACCATCAACGCCAATGATAAGCTTGTTCTTGGTGAGAGTGTGCAAGTTCCTCATCCCAGCATGTCATATACTTCTGTGCCATAGCCAGCATTCTGAAGCTTTTGCTAGAAGACATGAGGCAACCTGTGGTCCTGCAGAGAAGTCTACCATATACAAATCACCTCTTCGAAAACCTTCGAAGACTTTGGTTTTGTCAGAGGCCATAAGTACCACAGATCGAAATTTTCCGAAAATGACAAGCATATCTAAGTCACATAGCATTGAGATAGAAATTAAGTTGTAACCAAGGGATTCGACAAACATGAAATTTTCCATGTATTGGTCCCTCGAGATAGCAACTCTACCTAGTCCCAATACTTTGTTGCTGCTGTTGTCAGCAAAGACAGTGTGGTATTTTGTTGAAGGTCGAAGAGTTTGCTCCATCAATAGGCTCCGATAGCCAGTCATGTGACTGGTGCAACCACTATCCATGATCCATTCAATGGCATTGGATTTGTTTTCCTGCATTGAGAATTAGTATGGTTCACCAATGCATGCAATAGTAACATGCATTGATGAGTGATATAGCAGTGCATATTGATAGAAGACATTGGACAATATGAATGATGACATTCGCGTTAATTGTCTTGCGTCCAAACAAGTGAGTTTTCGGGTCTACAGAGATAATCTTTGGGATAGGCTTCTTCCTATTTGGAGACCCGATGCTTCATGTGGATATTAGTTCTTCTTAACCACCCACATGCGAAGGGGTGGCTTAGAAGCAATGAGATGTAAGGAAGCATCAAAGAATTTGGGCAAAGATGCCCTAATAGCACGTTTCACAAGAGGGCTAGTGTATTCAAATGAATAAGCTGAGAAATTCTTGGTTCGATGAACATAACAGTTCATGCCATAGTGCACATATTCACGTGTCATTTGAGTCCTTCCCTGCGAAACAGATTTGTTAGAGTGATCATATGAAGACCTTTGTCTTCTCGAAGACATTGATCTGGGGTTTGTCTTCTTCTTGAGAGATGTCGTAAGGACATTCACACGAAGCTTCTCAAGAAGACTTTTGGGAATCCAGATCTTTTTTAAAGGAGAACCATTCCTGCAGTTAGTACCAACAAATCTGGCAAACACTTCATCATTTTGTCATTTGAATAGTTTATAGTTGGAATCAAAGGATTCATCAATAATGAGAGGATTCGCACAATCATAGCCAGATAATGTGGAAGGATCAACTGAAGGACCTTTCGCAGCAACCCATGTGGTTTTGGGGTACTGCTCGGGTGTCCAGTAAGATCCATGAACATTGAGGTTTCTTTCGAAACAAACACCCTCTTTATTAGGATTTTTGTTCAGAATAGTCTTCTTCAGGACACCACAAAGAATCTGATGCCCTTTTAGACACTTGTACATGTTAGTCTCAAGCAATGTCTTCAACCTGTCATTGTCATCGGTGATAGAAGTGGCTTCCTCAGATGAGGGGTTAGGTGCCACAGATGTAGTTGAAGATAGAGCATTTTCAGAAGCCTTAGAACATTCACCAGTAGAGTCATTAGCTTCACGAGCAATGATCTTAAGCATGGAGCATCAAATTCATCCTGAGCGGTACTGATATGTTCTGCTAGGAGTGAGTCATTTTCCTTCCATAGGTCAACAAGTGCTTGTGTCAACTTCTCAAGATCTATCTTCTTTGAAGGTATTTGAGAGAAAGTTTCTCATGATCAGTTGAGAGGGCATCATGACGACTTTAGAGATCCTCAAACCTTGAACGAAGACTACACATGTTTTCAACCATAGTTTCTAATAACCCACAAGTATAGAGGATCGCAACAGTTTTCGAGGGTAGAGTATTCAACCCAAATTTATTGATTCGACACAAGGGGAGCCAAAGAATATTCTCGAGTATTCGCAACTGAGTTGTCAATTCAACCACACCTAAAAGACTTAATATCTGTAGAAAAGTATTCGGTAGCAAAGTAGTATGGAAATAACGGTAACGATGCCAAAAGTGACGGTAGCAGTTTTGTAGTGATTGTAACAGTAGCAACGGAACAGTAACTTAGAAAAGATCAATATGTGAAAAACTCGTAGGTAATGGATGAGTGATGGATAATTATGTCAGATGATATTCATCATGCAACAGTTATAACATAGGATGAAACAGAACTAGCTCCAATTCATCAATGTAATGTAGGCATGTATTCCATATATAGTCATACGTGCTTATGGAAAAAACCTTGCATGACACCTTTTGTCCTACCCTCCCGTGGCAGCGGGGTCCTAATGGAAACTAAGGGATATTAAGGCCTCTTTTTAATAGAGAAGCGGACCAAAGCATTAGCACTTAGTGAATACATGACTCCTCAAACTACGGTAATCACCGGGAAGAATCCCAGTTATTGTCACCCTGGGGGATGCGGATCATAACTCGTAATAGGTGTCTACAACTTGCAAGATACGATCAAGAACACGTAGATATTCATGAAAAGATAATAGGTTCAGATCTGAAATCATGGCACTTGGGCCCTAGTGACAAGCATTAAGCATAGCAAAGTCATAGCAACATCAATCTCAGAACATAGTGTATATCAGGGATCAAACCCTAACAAAACTAACTCGATTACATGATAAATCTCATCCAACCCATCACCGTCTAGCAAGCCTATGATGGTATTACTCATTAACGACGGAGAGCATCATGGAATTGGTGATGAAGGATGGTTGCTGCTGATGATGGCGTCCATTTCCCCTCTCCGGTGCCCAAAATAGACTCAAGATCTGGCCTCCTGAGGAAGAACAGGAGGTGGCAGCGGCTCCGTATCGTGAAATGCGATGAACTCTTCTCTCTGATTTTTTCTCCATAAATAGGAATATATATAGGGTTGGAATTGAGGTTGGAGGAGCCACAGGGGGCCCACAAGCTTGCCACGCGCGGTCAGGGGGTGGCCTCGCCTGGTGTGCTTGTCACTTGAGGGTGGCCCCCCTTCGGTTGATTCTTTCGCCGGTATTTTTTATTAATTAATAATCTCCGTAAATTTTCAGTTCAATCCGAGAACTTTTATTTCTGCACAAAAATAACACCAAAGCAATTCTGCTGAAAACAGAGTGAGTCCGGGTTAGTTCCATTCAAATCATGCAAATTAGAGTCCAAAACAAGGGAAAAAGAGTTTGGAAAAGTGGATACGATAGAGACGTATCAACTCCCCCAAGCTTAACACATTGCTTGTGCACAAGCAATTCAGTTGATAAACTAAAAGTGATAAAGAAAATTTTTACAAACTCTGTTTGATCTTGTTGCTGTAAATATGTCTAACCGATGTTCAGATTTTCAGCGAAGATTATAGACTAACCACGTTCACAATAACATTTAGGTCTCACATTTACTCATATCAATGGCATAACCAACTAGCGAGCAATAATAATAACTCTCGGACGACAACACTTTTATCAAAACAATCATGATATAATGGTATCTCGCTAGCCCTTTTTGAGACCGCAAAACATAAATGCAAAGCACCTCTAAAGAACAAGGAGTGACTAGACATTGTATTTCATGGTAAAAGAGATCCAGTCATACTCATACTCAATATCAATTAATAGCAAAGGATACAGATGACGGTGGTGCTCTCTAACTGGTGTTTTTTTATAAGAGGATGATGAATTAGCAATAAAGTAAATAGATAGGCCCTTCGCAGAGGGAAGCATTGATTTGCAAAGGTGCGAGAGCTCGATCTTTTAAAACACGAATGAATAACAATTTTGAGCGCTATGCTTTCATTGTCATAACAACGACCAAGAGATTTCAGCAACTTCCATGCTAGATACATCATAGGCGATTCCCAAACAGAATGATAAAGGCCCCCCTCCACAATTCAATCACACTCCACGGCTAGATGAATCCCGGGTAACGTCAATACAAACACAGTCCTGGGGGAGTTTTGTTTCATTATATTTTGATTTGATTTTGAGCATGGAACTGGGCATTCCGAATACTAGCCACTTTCTCATGAATGATATTGAATCAACACATATCGTGAGAATAATCCACCTAGCATGGAAAATGCTGACCGCCCCAGTCGCTACATGAGCGATTCGGGCATACAAAACAGAATGATTATTTGAAGGTTTAGAGTTTGGCACATGCAAATTTACTTGGAACGACAGGTGAATACCGCATATAGGTGTTGGAAATATGCCCTAGAGGCAATAATAAATTAGTTATTATCATATTTCCTTGTTCATGATAATCGTTTATTATCCATGCTATAATTGTATTGATCGGAGACTTAGATGCATGTGTGGATACATAGACAAAACCATGTCCCTAGTATGCCTCTAATAGACTAGCTCATTGATCAAAGATGGTTTAAGGTTTCCTAGCCATTGACATGAGATGTCATTTGATAGCGGGATCACATCATTAGGAGAATGATGGGATGGACAAGGCCCAAACTACAAACGTAGCATATGATCGTGTCAGTTTAATGCTACTGTTTTCTGCATGTCAAGTATCTGTTCCTATGACCATGAGATCATGCAACTCACTGACACCGGAGGAGTGCCTTGTGTGTATCAAACGTCGCAACGTAACTGGCTGACTATAAAGGTACTCTACAGGTATCTCCGAGGGTGTCTATTGGGTTGGCATGGATCAAGACTGGGATTTGTTACTCCTTGTGACCAAGAGGTATCTCAGGGTCCACTCGGTAATACAACATCACAATAAGCCTTGCAAGCAATGTGACTATGTGTTAGTCATGGGATCTTATTACGGAACGAGTAAAGAGACTTGCCGGTAACGAGGTTGAACTAGGTATGGAGATACCGACGATCGAATCTCGGGCAAGTAACATACCGAAGAACAAAGGGAACATCATACGGGATTAACTGAATCCTTGACACAGAGGTTCGACCGATAAAGATCTTCGTAGAATATGTAGGAACCAATATGGGCATCCAGGTCCCTCTATTGGTTATTGACCGTAGAGGTGTCTCGGTCATGTCTACATAGTTCTCGAACCCGTAGGGTCTGCACACTTAAGGTTCAGTGACATTTTGGTAGTATATAGAGTTATGTATGGTGGTTACCGAAGGTTGTTCGGAGTCCCAGATGAGATCCCAGATGTCACGAGGAGCTCCAGAATGGTCCGGAGGTAAAGATTGATATATAGGAAGTCCCATTTTGGTCGCCCGAAAAGTTTCGGGCTAATCGGTAATGTACCGGAAGTGTCGGTAGTGTACCGGGAGACCACCGGGAGGGGTATTTCGACCCAAGAGGCTTCATGGGCTGTGGGAGAGTAAATGCCAGACTTTTGTGGGCTGGTGGAAGTCTCACACAAGTCCCATGCGGCTGGGAGAAAAAGCCCAAAGGGAAAAAGGTGGAAAAAGGCCAAAAAAGGAGGAATCCTAGTCCTACTAGGATTGGAGGAGGAGTCCTCCTCTCCTCCCCACTTTGGCCGACCCAAGGGCTGGCTTTTTGGCAGCCAAGCCTCCTCCTCCTCTCCTACTATATATATACTAGAGGATTTTAGGGTTTTGGCATAGAATTTTCAGCCACGTGCTACCCGTTCCTCTAGTGCATAGTTTCTCCTCTAGATCGGTTTTCTGCAGTGCTTAGGCGAAGCCCTGCCGGAATAGCTCCACCACCATCACCGCAGCGCTGTCACGCTACCGAAGAACCCTTCTACCTCTCTGCTCCCTCTTGCTGGATCAAGAAGGCGAAGATCATCATCAAGCTGTACATGTGCTGAACGCGGAGGCGCAGTCCGTTCGGCGCTAGATCGGAAGGACCGTGATCAAGATTGCGAGAAGGATCGTGATGAGATCACGGGACGGATCGTGATGAGTTCGCGGGACGGATCGTAATGAGATCGCGGGACGGATCGTGATGAGTTCGCGGGACGGATCGTGATTGGATCGCGGGACGGATCGTGATGAGATCATGGGACGCTCGGTGATTTGGATCGTGAAGACGTTCGACTACACCAACCGCGTTTCTTAACGCTTCCCGCTTAGCGATCTACAAGGGTATGTAGATCCACTCTCCCTCTCTAGATGCTCATCACCATGGATAGATCTTGCGTGTGCGTAGGAAATTTTTTGTTTCCCATGCAACGTTCCCCAATAGTGGCATCATGAGCTAGGTCTATGCGTAGATGAGATCTCGAGTAGAACACAAAGAGTTTATGGGCGTTGATGCTTAGATTGCTTCCTCCCTTGGTCGTGTTTTGGTTCAGCGGTATTGTGAGATGAAGCGGCCCGAACAATGGTTACTCGTACGCTTACGAGAGATCGGTTCCCTCAAACACAACTTGTTGCATAGATGGCTTGCGAGTGCCAGTTTCTCTCACTTTAGTTGGATCGGATTCGACAAAGGCGGTCCTTGAGAAGGTTGAAAAGCTACTAGTGTATCACTGTTGTGTTTTATGCGTAGGTGAGAATTGTTCTTGCTAGATACCCGTAGCAGCCACGTAAAACATGCAACATCAATTCGAGGACGTCTAACTTGTTTTTTCAGGGTATGTTGTGATGTGATATGGCCAATTACATGATGTGATATATGTGATGTATGAGATGATCATGTGTTGTATAGAATATCACGACTTGCATGTCGATGAGTACGGCAACCAGCTGGAGCCATAGGATTGTCTTTAATTATTGTATGACCTCCGTGTCAATCATTAAGCGCAATGTAATGCTTTACTTTATCGCTAAACGGTAGCAATAGTAGTAGAAGCATGGTGGGCGTGACAACCCCGATGGCGACACGTTGATGGAGATCAAGATGATGGAGATCATGGTGTCATGCCGGTGACGATGGAGATCATGCCGGTGCTTTCATGATGGAGGTCAAAAGCACAAGTTCATGGCCATATCATGTCACTTATGATTTGCATGTGATGTTAATGCTTTTATGCACCTTGTTTTGCTTAGGACGACGGTAGCATTATAAGGTAATCCCTCACTTAATTTCAAGATAAATTGTGTTCTCCCCGAGTGTGCACCGTTGCGAAAGTTCTTCGTGTTGAGACACCACGTGATGATCGGGTGTGATAGACTCTACGTTCACATGATAGACTCTATGTTAAACTTGACGAGCCTAGCATGTACAGACATGGCCTCGGAACACAAGAGACCGAAAGGTCGAACATGAGTCATATAGTAGATATGATCAACATGATGATGTTCACCATTGAAACTACCTCAACTCACGTGATGATCGGACTTGAGTTGGTGAATTTGGATCATGTATCACTCGAATGACTGGAAGGATGTCAATTTGAGTGGGAGTTCTTAAGTAATATGATTAATTGAACTCATTATCATGAACATAGTTAATAATGTCTCTGCAAATTATGTTGTAGATCACTTGCTCGCGTTGTAGCTCCCTTGAATTTTTATATGTTCCTAGAGAAATAGAGTTGAAATATGTTGGTAGCAATATTGCAGACTGGGTTTGTGATTTGAGGATTGTCCTCATTGCTGCACGGAAGGCTTATGTCCTTAATGCACCGCTCGGTGCGCCAACCCCTCTAGCGTGGTTTGTAGATGTTGTGAACATCTGACAGGCACGTTCTAATCACTACTTGATAGATTAGTGCGTCATGCATTATGGCTTAGAATTGAGGCTCCGAAACGTTTTGAACGTCACACAACATATGAGATGTTCTAAGAGCTGAAATTAGGATCTCAAGCTCGTGCCCATGTTGCAAGATATGAGATCTCCAACAAGATTCTTTGCCTGCGAGATGAAGGAGAATAGCTCAATCGTTGAGCATGTGCTCAGATTGTCTGGGTGCTACAATCGCTTGAATCGAGTGGGAGTTGATCTTCCAGATAAGATAGCGATTGATATAGTTCTCCAAGTCACTGTCACTAAGCTACTAGAACTTGGTGATGAACTATAAAACGCCAGGGATAGAAATAATGATCCCTGAGCTGTTCGCGATGTTTGACACCGCGAAGGTAGAAATCAAGAAGGAGCGTCAAGTGTTGATGTTTAGTCGAACCACTAGTTTCGAGAAGGGCAAGAGCAAGGAGGGAAACTTCATGGATAGCAAGTCAGTTGCTACTCCAGTGAAGCAACCCAAAGTTGAACGCAAACCCGATACTAAGTGCTTCGATTATGAGGAGAGCGGTCACTGAACCGGAACAACCCTAGATACTTGGTAGATAAGAAGGCTAGCAACGTCAACAGAAGTATATTTGATATACGTGTTATTGATGTGTACCTTGCTAGTACTCCTAGTAGCACCTGGGTATTGGATACCGGTTCGGTTGCTAAATGTTAGTAGCTCGAAATAAAAGCTACGGAATAAACGGAGAACTAGCTAAGGGTGAGGTGAAGATGTGTGTTGGAAGTGTTTCCAAGGTTGATGTGACCGACATCGCACGCTCTCTCTACCTTCGGGATTAGTAACAAACCTAAAAAAGTGTTATTTGGTGTTTTGCGTTGAGCATGAACGTGATTAGATCGTGTTTATTGCAACACGGTTATTCATTTAAGTTAGAGAATAATGGTTATTCTGTTTACATGAATAATACCTTCAATGGTCATGCACCCACTGAGAATGGTTTGTTGAATCTTGATCGTAGTAATACACATGTTCATAACATTGATGCCAAAAGATGCAAAGTTAATAATGATAGTACCACATACTTGTGGCACTGCCGCTAAATGTCATATTGGTATAAAACGCATGAAGAAACTCCATGCTGATGGATCTTTGGACTCTTTCGATTTCGAATCGGTTGAGACATGCGAACCATGCCTCTTGGTCAAAGATGACAAAGGACCCCGTTTTCTGGTTTGACGGAGCGGGCAAGTGATTTATTGGAAATGATACATGTTGATGTATGCAATCCAATGAGTCTTGTAGCGTGTGGTGGATATCGTAATTTTCTTACCTTCACTGATGATTTGGGTAGATATAGTGTATGTTTACTTAATGAAACACAAGTCTGAATCGTTTAAAAAGTTCAAGCAAATTCAGAGTGAAGTTTAAGATCATCGTGACAAGAAGATAAAAATATCTGCGATATGATCGTGGAGGTGAATATCCGAGTTACGAGTTTGGCATACAACTTTAGACAATGTGAAAGTTGTTTCACAACACATGCCACCTAGAACACCATAGTGTGATGCTATGTCCGAACATCATAGTCGTGCTCTATTGGATATGGTGCATGTTATGATGTCTCTTATCATTTTGCTACTATAATTTTGGGGTTGCGCATTAGAGACAACTACATTTACTTTAAATAGGGCACCATCTAAATCCGTTGAGATGACACCGTGTGAATTATGGTTTGATAGAAACCTAAGCTGTCATTTCTTGATGTTTGGGGCTGCGACGCTTGTGTGGAAAATGTTTTCACCTAATGAGATCGAACCCAAAGCGGACAAATGCATCTTCGTAGGATACCCTAAGAACAGTTGGGTGAACCTTCTATCTCAAATCCAAGCATAAAGTGTTTGTTGCTAAAACGGGTCCTTTCCTGAGAAAAAGTTTCTCTCGAAAGAATTGAGTGGGAGGAAGATAGAACTTGATGAGGTTGTTGAACCTTTGTTTCAACTAGAGAGTAGCGCAGTGCAGAAAGATGTTTCTGTGAAACCTACGTCAGTTGCACAGGAAGTAAATGATGATGATCATGAAGCTTCAGATCAAGTTACTATCGAACCTCGTAGGTCGACAATGATGTGTACTGCTCCTGAGCGGTACGACAACCCTGTCTTGGAGGTCATGTTGTTGGACAACAATGAACCTACGAGCTATGGAGAAGCGATGATGGGCCCGGATTCCGACAAATGGTTAGAGGCCGTGAAATCCGAGAAATGATCCATATATGAAAACCAAGTATAGACTTTGGTAGACTTGCTTGTTGGACGGCAGGTCGTTGAGTACAAATGGATCTTTAAAATGAAGACAGACGCTGATGGTGAATGTCACCATTTATAAAGCTTGACTTGTCGCAAAGAAGTTTCCGGCAAGTTCAAGGAGTTGACTGCGATGAGACTTTCTCTCGTAGCGATGCTAAAGTCTGTTAGAATTATGTTAGCAGTTGCTGCATTTTTCGATTATGAAATCTGGCAGATGGATGCCAAAACATCGTTTCCTTTCTTGAGGAAAGGTTGTATGTGATACAACCAGAAGGTTTTGTCAGTCCTAAGGATGCTAAAAGGTGTGCAAGCTTCAGTGATCCTTCTATGAACTGAAGCAAGCATCTCAGAGTTGGAATATACACTTTGATGAGGTGATTAAAGTTTATGAGTCTATACAAATTTACGAGAAACTTGTATTTACAATAAAGTGAGTGGGAGCATTGTAGAGTTTCTGATAAGCAAATGTGGTTGACATATTGTTGATAGGAAATCATATAGAATTTCTGGAAAGCATAAAGGGTTGTTTGAAAGGAGTTTTTCAAAGGAAGACCTGGATAAAGCTACCTAATTGTTGAGCATCAAGATCTATAGAGATAGATCAAGATACTTGATGAGACTTTCAATGAGTACATACCTTGACAAGATTTTGAAAGAGTTCAAAATGGATCAGTCAGAGAAAGTGTTCTCCCTGATTTGTAAGGTATAAAGTTGAGTAAGACTCAATGCCCATTGACTATAGAAGATAGAGAAAAGATGAGTGTCATCCCCTATGCTTCAGCCATAGGCTCTATCATGTATGCAATGCTGTGCACAAGACCCGATGTCAGCCTTGCCATAAGTATGGCCGGAAGGTTTCAAAGTGATCCTGGAATGGAGCACTGGACAGCGGTCAAGATTATACTTAGTAACTAAAAGACTAAGGAGATGTTTCTCGATTATGGAGGTGATAAAGAGTTCATCATAAAGAGTCACGTCGATGCAAGCTTTAACACCAATCCGGATGACTCGTAGTAGCAATCTGGATACGTATAGTGGAGCAGCCATTTGGAATAGTACCAAGTGGAGTGTGGTAGCAGTGTTTACGGTTTGACATAGAAATTTACAAAGTACACACGGATCTGAATGTCACAGACCCGTTGACTATAAGACATCTCTCACATGCAACACATGATCGAGCCCCAGAAGACATTGGGTGTTAGATTCATAACAATGCAAATCACATGGTGATGTGAACTAGATTATTGACTCTAGTGCAAGTGGGAGACTGTTGGAAATATGCCCTAGAGGCAATGATAAATTAGTTATTATCATATTTCCTTGTTCATGATAATCGTTTATTATCCATGCTAGAATTGTATTGATCGGAGACTTAGATGCATGTGTGGATACATAGACAAAACCATGTCACTAGTATGCCTCTAATAGACTAGCTCGTTGATCAAAGATGGTTAAGGTTTCCTAGCCATTGACATGAGATGTCATTTGATAATGGGATCACATCATTAGGAGAATGATGGGATGGACAAGACCCAAACTACAAACATAGCATATGATCGTGTCAGTTTAATGCTACTGTTTTCTGCATGTCAAGTATCTGTTCCTATGACCATGAGATCATGCCACTCACTGACATCGGAGGAGTGCCTTGTGTGTATCAAATGTCGCAACGTAACTGTGTGACTATAAAGGTACTCTACAGGTATCTCCGAGGGTGTCTGTTGGGTTGGCATGGATCAAGACCGGGATTTGTTACTCCGTGTGACGGAGAGGTATCTCAGGGCCCACTCGGTAATACAACATCACAATAAGCCTTGCAAGCAATGTGACTAAGTGTTAGTCATGGGATCTTGTATTACGGAACGAGTAAAGAGACTTGCCGGTAACGAGGTTGATCTAGGTATGGAGATACCGACGATCGAAACTCGGGCAAGTAACATACCGAAGAACAAAGAGAAAATCATACGGGATTAACTGAATCCTTGACACAGAGGTTCGACCGATAAAGATCTTCATAGAATATGTAGGAACCAATATGGGCACCCAGGTCCCTCTATTGGTTATTGACCGTAGAGGTGTCTTGGTCATGTCTACATAGTTCTCGAACCGGCAGGGTCTGCACACTTAAGGTTCGGTGACGTTTTGGTAGTATAGAGTTATGTATGGTGGTGACTGAAGGTTGTTCGGAGTCCTGGATGAGATCCCGGATGTCACGAGGAGCTCCGGAATGGTCCGGAGGTAAAGATTGATATATAGGAAGTCCCATTTTGGTCGCCGGAAAAGTTTCGGGCTAATCAATAATGTACCAGGAGTGCCGGTAGTGTACCGGGAGACCATCGGGAGGGGTATTTCGACCCAAGAGGCTTCATGGGCTGTGGGAGAGTAAATACCATCCTTTTTTAGGCTGGTGGAAGTCCCACACAAAGCCCATGCGGCTGGGAGAAAAAACCCAAAGGGAAAAAGGTGGAAAAAGGCCAAAAAAGGAGGAATCCTAGTCCTACTAGGATTGGAGGAGGAGTCCTCCTCTCCTCCCCACTTTGGCCGACCCAAGGGATGGCTTTTTGGCAGCACAGGCCTCCTCCTCCTCTCCTCCTATATATACTAGAGGATTTTAGGGTTTTGGCACAGAATTTTCAGCCACGTGCTACCCGTTCCTCTAGTGCATAGTTTCTCCTCTAGATCGGTTTTCTGCAGTGCTTAGGCGAAGCCCTGCCGAAATAGCTCCACCACCATCGCCGCAACACCGTCACGCTGCCGGAGAACTCTTCTACCTCTCCGCTCCCTCTTGCTGGATCAAGAAGGCGGAGATCGTCATCAAGCTGTACGTGTGCTGAACGCGGAGGTGCCGTCCGTTCGGCGCTAGATCGGAAGGACCGTGATCAAGATTGCGAGACAGATCGTGATGAAATCGTGGGACGGATCGTGATGAGTTTGCGGGACGGATCGTGATGAGATCGTGGGACGGATCGTGATGACTTCACGGGACGGATCGTGATTGGATCGCGGGACGGATCGTGATGAGATCGCGGGACGCTCGGCGATTTGGATCACGAAGACGTTCGACTACACCAACCGCGTTTCTTAGCGCTTCCCGCTTAGCAATCTACAAGGATATGTAGATCCACTCTCCCTCTCGTAGATGCTCATCACCATGGATAGATCTTGCGTGTGCATAGGAAATTTTTTGTTTCCCATGCAACGTTCCCCAACAATAGGTAGTTATGGTGGACTCAGATGGAACAACTTTGGGTTTGAGGAATTGGATGCGCAAGCAGTATTCCCGCTTAGTACAAGTGAAGGCTAGCAAAATACTGGGGAGCGACCAACTAGAGAGCGACAATAGTCATCAACATGCTTTGAGATTAACTAACATTGAATGCAAGCATGAGTAGGATATAAATCACAATGAACATAAATATCGTAGAGGTTATGTTGATTTTTTTCAACTACATGCATGAACATGTGCCAAGTCAAGCCACTTGAATCATTCAGAGAAGGATACCATCCTAGCATACTACATTTCACCCATTTTAATATGTATGTTGGCACTCAGGACAAACCATTATCCACTCTTAGCTAATTAAGCATGGCATGAGTAGCTAGAATGTCTAATTGACATTGCAAATATGTTTCACCCATAATGAACTGAATTCGGAACGATGAGCCTATCATATTTACAAAATAAAAATAGGTTGAGTTCATACCAGCTTTTCTCCATCTCAATCTTTTCATCATATAAAGTCATTATTGCCTTTCACTTGCACTATCGAACGGTGTGAATAATAATAAGAGTGCACGTGCATTGGACTAAGCTAGAATCTGCAACCAATAACTCAAAGGAGAAGACAAGGTAATATGGGCTCTTTGATAGATAAACAATAATGCATATGAGAGCCACTCAACATTTTCATTGTGGTCTTCTCCTTACGACGCAAGAAAGAAAATTCAAAACAAGAACGAGAAAAACTATTTACACGGGAAAGCTCCTAACAAGCAAAAAGAACGGAAAATCTTTTTTGGGGTTTCTTTTAAGTGCTACAACTAAACAAACTAGAAGGTAAAGCTATAACTAATTTTTTGAATTTTTCTCAAAGTTAATTAAACACACAAGAATAAAGCAGAAAAAAATAAACTACCATGGATGGTACAATAAAAAAGTATGAACACCGACTACTAAGATGAATGTGTGAACATGAATGTAAAGTCGGTGAGAAATATGTACTCCCCCAAGCTTAGGCTTTTGGCCTAAGTTGGTCTAGGGCCATGGCTGGCCAGGGTAATATCCAAAGTCATAGTTGGGGTTGTATTGGGTTGTGGTGGCTACCGCATGAACGACTCCAGCGTGAAGGCAAGCGGCTTCCGCATTTCTCTCGTACTCGTTTGCTTGCTCTCTGGTTATAAAGTGTCTCTGTTTTTCCTGAAAGTCAAAGAAGGCATGAGCAGGAAGGGTAATATGTACAACACGTTGTTTATCAAAAAAACTTGCCACAGGAGGGATTGTTCGTTCCTCTCAAGAAACTGATAACGCACCAAAGCCTCATAATCGAGAAAAGCAGGTGGTAACTAATAACCCACAAGTATAGGGGATCACAACAGTTTTCGAGGGTAGAGTATTCAACCCAAATTTATTGATTCGACACAAGGGGATCCAAAGAATATTCTTGAGTATTCATAGCTGAGTTCTCAATTCAACCACACCTGGAAGACTTAATATATGTAGCAAAGTATTCAGTAGCAAAGTAGTATGGAAGTAACGGTAACGGTAGCAAAAGTAACACTAGCAGTTTTATAGTGATTGTAATAGTAGCAGTGGAGAAGTAACTTAGCAAGGATCAATATGTGTAAATCTCATAGGCAATGGATCGGTGATGGATAATTATGTTGGATATCATTCATCACGCAACAGTTATAACATAGGGTGACACAAAACTAGCTCCAATTCATCAATGTAATGTAGGCATGTATTCCATATATAGTCATACGTGCTTATGGAAAAGAACTTGCATGACATCTTTTGTCCTACCCTCCCGTGGCAGCGGGGACTTAATGGAAACTAAGGGATTTTAAGGCCTCCTTTTAATAGAGAAGCGGACCAAACCATTAGCACTTAGTGAATACATGAACTCCTCAAACTACGGTAATCACCGGAAAGAATCCTAGTTATTGTCACCTTGGGGGATGCGGATCATAACTCGTAATAGGTGTCTACAACTTGCAAGATAGGATCAAGAACACATATATATTCATGAAAACATAATAGGCTCAGATCTAAAATCATGGCACTCGGGCCCTAGTGACAAGCATTAAGCATAGCAAAGTCATAGCAACATCAATATCAGAACATAATGGATACTAGGGATCAAACCCTAAGAAAACTAACTCGATTACATAATAAATCTCATCCAACCCATCACCGTCCAGTAAGCCTACGATGGGATTACTCACAAACGAAGGAGAGCATCATGGAATTGGTGATGAAGGATGGTTGGTGATGACGATGGCGTCGATTTCCCCTCTCCGGAGCCCAAAACGGACTCCAGATCTGGTCTCCCAAGGAAGAACAGGAGGTGGCAGCGGCTCCGTATCGTGAAACGCGATGAACACCTCTCTCTGATTGTTTCTCTATGAATAGGGTTATATGGATATGGAGAGGAGGCTGGAGGAGCCATGAGGGCCCCACAAGCCTGCTAGGCGTGCCAGGCGGGTGCCCGCGCCTAGCAGGCTTGTGGCCTGCAGGTGGCCCCCTCTGGTTGATTCTTGCACCAGTATTTTTTATTAAATCCAAAAATATTCTCCGTGAATTTTCAGGACGATCCGAGAACTTTTATTTCTGCACACAAAAATAACACCAAGACAATTCTGCTGAAAACAGCGTTAGTCCGGGTTAGTTCCATTCAAATCATGCAAATTTGAGTCCAAAACAAGGACAAAAGAGTTTGGAAAAGTGGATACGATGGAGACGTATCAACTCCCCCAAGCTTAACCCATTGCTTGTCCTCAAGCAATTCAGTTGATAAACTAAAAGTGATAAACAAAGACTTTTACAAACTCTGTTTGATCTTGTTGTTGTAAATACGTCTAACTGATGTTCAGATTTTCAGCAAAGATCATGGACTAACCACATTCACAATAATATTTAGGTCTCACATTTACTCATATCAATGACATAATCAACTAGCGAGTAATAATAATAACTCTTGGATGACAACACTTTTTCAAAACAATCTCGATACAATATGACAAAATGGTATCTCGCTACTCCTTTCTATGACCGCAAAACATAAATGCACATCACCTCTAAAGAACAAGGACTGACTAGACATTGTAATTCACGGTGAGAGAGATCCAATCATGCTCAAACTCAATATCAATAATAGCAAAGCATACAAATGATGGTGGTGCTCTCTAACTAGTGCCTTTTATAAGAAGAGGATGACTCGACAATAAAGTAAATGGAAAGGCCCTTTGCAGAGGGAAGCATTGATTTGCATAGGTGCCAGAGCTTGAGTTTTTATAACAGAGATAAGTAATGATTTTTGAGCGGTATACTTTCATTTTTCACATAACGACCAAAAGGTTTTCAACATCTTCCATGCTAGATACATTATAGGCGGTTCCCAAACAGAATGATAAAGTTTTTTACTCCCCCTCCACCAATCAATCACAGTCCATGGCGAGCCAAATCCACGGGTACCGTCCATACAAACATAGTTCTAGGGGACTTTTGTTTAATTAGATTTTTCTTATATTTCGAGCATGGAACAGGGCATCCTGATTAGCAGCCACTTTCTCGTGAATGATTGTGAATCAACACATATCGTGAGAATAACCCACCTAGCATGGAAGACACTGACAACCCCCAGTCGCCACATGAGCAATCTGGGCATACAAAATAGAATGTTTATTTGAAGGTTTAGAGTTTGGCACATGCAAATTTACTTGGAATGGCATATAAATACCGCATATATGTAGGTATGGTGGACTCATATTAAACAACTTTGGGGTTGAGGGATTGGATGCACAAGCAGTATTCCCGCTTAGTACAAGTGAAGGCTAGCAAAAGACTAGGGAGCGACCAATTAGAGAGCGACACGGTAATAAACATGCTTTGAGATTAACCAACATTGAATTCAAGCATGAGTAGGATATAAATCACTATGAACATAAATATCGTAGAGGCTATGTTGATTTTGTTTCAACTACATGCGTGAACATGTGCCAAGTCAAGCCACTTGAATCATTCAAAGGAGGATACCATCCAATCATACTGCATCACAACCATTTTAATATGCATGTTGGCACCCAAAACAAACTATTATCCAGTCTAAGCTAATTAAGCATGGCATGAGTAACTATAATCTCTAATTTTCATTGCAAATATGTTTCACCCATGATGAACTCAATTCGGAACGATGAGCTAATCATATTTACAAAAGCAAGATAGGTCGAGTTCATACCAGCTTTTCTCCATCTCAATCTTTTCATCAAATATCGTCATTATTGCCTTTCACTTGCACGATCGAACAACGTGGAAAATAATAAGAGTGCATGTGCATTAGACTAAGCTGGAATTTGCAAACAATAACTCAAAGGAGAAGACAAGGTAAGATGGACTCTCTAACAGGTAAACAATAATGCATATGAGATCCACTCGACATTTTCATTGTGGTCTTCTCCTCACGACCCAAAGAAGGAAAAATCAAAAACATTAACAAGAAAAAAACTGTTTACACGGGAAAGCTCCCAACAAGCAAAAGAAGAACGAAAAATCTTTTGGGGTTTCTTTTTAATGCTACAACTAAACAACTGGAAATAAAGCTAGAACAAAAATTTTTCATATTTTTCTCAAAGTTAAATAAACACACAAGAAGAAAGCGAAACGAGAAATTAACTACCATGGATGGTACAATGAAAAAGTATGAACACTGACTGGTTAAGATGAGTGTGTGAACATGAATGTAATGTCAGTAAGAAATACGTACTCCCCCAAGCTTAGGCTTTTGGCCTAAGTTGGTCTATGGCCATGGCTAGAAAGAGCTCTCTCCCGATAACTGAGGAGCGTCATTAGAGTTCCATTGGTTGGCGAACTCCTGCGGCTCCAGCTGAAAAACCGACTCTGGGTACGGATAAAGGGCTGGTGCCGGTTCTGGAGCTAGGGGTTGCGTCAGACCCCAATATATGTAAATGTCTCTGGGCATAATGGTGTACCTGCCTGAGCGAATATCGAAATAAGAAGAAGCATGCAGAGTAATAATTTCACAATTAGCCTGGCTAAAAACTAAGTTGTAAAGCTGCCTCCTATCATCATTTTTCTTAATAACATCATGAGCTACCATACGGTCATAATCTAAAAACTTCGCGGGTAGCAGCCTCACATCTTTCTTGTTAAGCCTAATGGGTATCTCAAAATTTTTGGCTAAACGAGATGCATAGATACTTCTGAATATGGCCGCTTCGAACGGTTCATGTTCAACCATTGGGCCACCATAGCGCCCAGACTAAAGGTTCTATCAACAAATAAAGCATGGTGCAAAATGGTGAGGTCAGGGGCACTAAGACTTGCACTCTCCTAGCGACCAACTAAACATCTTCCCACAAATAATGAATAATAATGTAGCACAGGAAAATGTAAACTAACCGCTCTTGCCTTTGACACACCTCTCTCTTCCCCTAGAGTGACTGCGGCAATAAAATCTTCAATGTCTCGGGGACGTGGTTTCCTGATGCTGCCCTCATAGGGTATTTTGCAAACTTTGCAAAAATCATAAAGGTTCATTTTCTTAGACGCATCATATAAGTGAAATTCTACTGTAGGAGTGTCTTCCCTAGAATCAAAGTGAAAAAATTTCACAAAGGTATTCGTGAGAAAGAGGTACTGGTCACACTTATCGTTGAGGAAGTCGGTGATGCCTGCATTCTTAGCCAAATAATAGAAATTCTCATAAATTCCGGCCGCCCTCAAGAATGTGTCACACGGCTATTCACATGGTCGAACTTCTGCGACGCGAGGAAGATTATACTTGAGTTTCTCCCTCATCTCATTTTCATCTTCCTTAGAACTCCAGCTTGAAGAGCCTCTTAATAATCTCCTCAGAATTTCTTTATTTTTTTGAAAAATTCTGAAATTTTTAGCGACTCAAAATAAAGATGCACAAAACTCAACAAAACTCATAGCAACTACTCCCTCAAGTGCCTAGAGGCTATATCATGCATCAAAACTACCTGGGACCATATGAATTTGACATGCAAGCTCAAGAACAAGGTCGCCACCGTAGCAAAAATTTACAATATATAAAGCACTAGAACAAAAACAAATTGGACCATTGGAGGAGTCACATACCGAAGAGCAATCTCCCAAAACAGTTTTGTGAATGAAGCTTTGAACAAGGAGATCGAAAATGGAAGCAAAATGAGCTAGAACAGGGGTTTGAGCAATGGTGGGATTTTTTATGGAGGAAGATGAAGTGGATGGGTGCTGGAAGAAGTGAAGGAGGGGCACGTGGGACCCACAATCCTGCTAGGCGCGACCAGGTGGGTGGTCGCGCCTGGTGGACTTGTGGCCCACTGGTGCAGCCCCCTGTAGTGTGCTCAGTGCCAGATATTTTTAAATATTCCAGAAAAAATCATACTCCATTTTCAGGGCATTTGAAGAACTTTTATTTTCAGGTCACTTTTTTATTGCACGGGAAACTCAGAAAACAGAAAAAAATAGCATTTTTATTTAATTTAAACTTACTAACATAAAGTAAAAGTTGGGTACAGAAAGTTGTGCTTTCTAAATTCATCCATCTCATGCTCATCAAAAGGAATCCATCAATAAGGTTGATCAATTCTTATTAACAAACTTCTTTCAAATAACATGAAACCAAAGAATTTTCGAATAACACTAAGTTACCTCAATAGGGATATGCATATCCCCAACAATAAGTATATCATATTTATTCTTGACAGTAGGAAGAGGAAACTCAAAGTATCCAATAATGACTGTTGGAATTTTTTCAATAGAGTTGATACTGTGAACTTGAGGTTGTTTCTTCGAAAAGTGTACCGTATGCTCATTACCATTAATATGAAAAGTGACATTGCCCTTGTTGCAATCAATAATAGCCCCTGCAGTATTCAAAAAGGGTCTACCAAGGATGATCGACATACTGTCGTCCTCGGGAATGTCGAGAATAACAAATTCCGCTAAGATAGTAGCATTTGCAACTATGACATGTACATCCTCACAAATACCGATAGGTAGAGCACTTGATTTATCATCCATTTGTAAAGAGATTTCAGTAGGTGTCAACTTATTCAAATCAAGTCTACGATATAAAGAGAAAGGCATAACACAAACACCAGCTCCCAAATCACATAAAGCGGTTTTAACATAATTCCCTTTAATAGAGAATGGTATAGTTTGTATTCCTGGATATCCTAATTTCTTTGGTACTCCACCCTTAAAAGTATAATTAGCAAGCATGGTGGAAATTTCAGCATCCGGTATCTTCCTTTTATTAGTCACAATATCTTTCATATACTTAGCATAAGGAGACATTCTTAGAATATCGGTCAAGCGCATACGCAAAAAGACAGGTCTAAGCATTTCAACAAAGCACTCAAAATCCTCATCATCCTTTTTCTTGGATGGTTTAGGAGGAAAAGGCATGGTTTTCTGAACCCAGGTTCTCTTTCTTTACCATGCTTCCTAGCAATAAAATCTCTTTTGTCATATCTTTTATTCTTAGGTTGTGGGTTATCAAGATCAAGAGCAGGTTCAGTCTCCACATCATTACCATTACTAGGTTGAGTATCAACATGAACATCAACATTAATATTATCACTAGGCTCATGTTCATCACGAGATTGTGTCTCAACATCAGAAACAGAAATGCTTAGACCTTGTTCCTCTTATTATTGGAACGACTAGGTACATCAATATTAATTCTTTAAGAATCTTGCTCAATTCTCTTAGGATGGCCCTCACGATACAAAGGTTCCGGAGTCATTCTTCCACCTCTAGTCACAACTTTAACAGAATGATCATTGTTCTTACTATTCATATCATTAAGAAAATCATTATGTGCCTTAAGTACCCGTTCTACTTGAGTAGTTACCATGGAAGCATGTTTACTAATCAGTTTAAGATCATTGATAGTTCTACTCATATAATCACCTAAGTTATCAAGCATGAAAGCATTATGTTTCAATTGTCTACTAACATAAGCATTAAAATTTTCTTGCTTAACAACAAAATGATCAAACTCATCCAAGCATTGGCTAGCAAACTTATTATAAGGAATATTGCTTTCATAAAATCTACGAAGATAATTTACCTCTACTACCTGTGTCAAGTTATCAAGACCATGTATTTCTTCAATAGGTGGTAGATTCTTGACATCTTCAACTTTAATACCGTTTTCTTTCATAGATTTCTTTGCCTCTTGCATATCTTCAGGACTGAGAAATAGAATGCCTCTTTTCTTTGGAGTTGGCTTCGGAGGTGGTTCGGGAATAGTCCAATCATTATCATTGCTCAATATATTATCCAATACTATTTCAGCTTGTTCAATAGTCCGTTCCTTGAAAACACAACTAGCATAACTATCTAGATGGTCCCTAGAAGCATGAGTTAGTCCATTATAAAAGATATCAACTATTTCATTTTTCTTGAGAGGATGATCAGGCAAAGAATTTACTAATTGGAGAAGCTTCCCCTGAGCTTGTAGGAGACTCTCTTCTTCAATTTGCACAAAGTTAAATATTTCCTGCAAGGCAGCTTGTTTCTTATGGGTAGGAAAATATTTTTCATAGAAGTGATAAATCATATCCTCGGTGCTACACACACAACCAGGAGCAAGATAATTAAACCATATCTTAGCATCACCCTTTAATGAGAAAGGAAACAACTTAAGGATATAGTAATACTGAATTTTTTCCTCATGAGTAAACAGGGTAGCTATATCATTCAATTTATTAAGACGTGCCACAACAGTTTCAGATTCATAACCATGGAAAGGATCAGATTCAACCAAAGTAATTAACTCAGGATTGACAGAGAATTCATAATCCTTATCAGTAACAAAGATAGGTGAAGTAGCAAACTTAGGATCATATTTCATTCTAGCATTCAAAGATTTTTCTTTCCACTTGCATAGTAATTTCTTAAGATCATCTATATCATTACGAGCAAGAAAGTCCTTAGCTATCTCTCCTTCCATAACATAACCCTCGGGTATATCAGGAAATTCATATCTAGGGGAGCTAGGTCTAGCAGGTGTCTCATAGTGTTCATTTTCAATGATTTCATCAGTTTCAAAAGTATCATCAATTTCAGCATTGATTCTAGCAATTTGTTCATCAAGAAATTGACCTAGTGGCACAGTATTATCAAGCAAAGCATCATCATAAGTATCATGCATAGCAGAAGTGGCATCATCAATTACTTGCGACATATCACAATTACTAGTAGGTGGTGGTGTTGCAAACTTACTCGTAACAGAAGGTGAATCAAGTGCAGAGCAAGATTGTAGTTCCTTACCTCCCTTCGTAGTAGAGGGATAGATATTGGTTTTTGGATCTTTTAGATTCTTCATAGTGATCAATAGATATAAATCCCAAATGACTCAGAGAATAGAGCTATGCTCCCCGGCGACGGCGCCAGAAAAAGGTCTTGATAACCCACGAGTATAGGGGATCGCCACAGTTTTCGAGGGTAGAGTATTCAACCCAAATTTATTGATTCGACACATGGGGAGCCAAAGAATATTCTCGAGTATTCGCAACTGAGTTGTCAATTCAACCACACCTGAAAGACTTAATATCTACAACAAAGTATTCAGTACCAAAGTAGTATGGAAGTAACGGTAAGGATGGCAAAAGTGAGAGTAGCAGTTTCATAGTGATTGTAACAATAGCAACGGAAAAGTAACTTAGCAAAGATCAATATGTTAAAAGCTCATAGGCAATGGATGACTGATGGATAATTATGTAAGATGGCATTCATCATGCAACAGTTATAACATAGGGTGACACAGAACTAGCTCCAATTCATCAATGTAATGTAGGCATGTATTCCATATATAGTCATATGAGCTTATGGAAAAGAATATGCGTGACATCTTTTGTCCTACCCTCCCGTGGAAGTGGGGTCCTAATGGAAACTAAGGGATATTAAGGTCTCCTTTTAATAGAGAACCGGACCAAAGCATTAGCAATTAGTGAATACATGAACTCCTCAAACTACGGTAATCACCAGAAAGAATCCCATTTATTGTCACCTTGGGGGATAGATCATAACTTGTAATAGGTGTCTACAACTTGCAAGATAGGATTAAGAACACATATATATTCATGAAAATATAATAGGTTCAGATCTGAAATCATGGCACTCGGGCCCTAGTGACAAGCATTAAGCATAGCAAAGTCATAGCAACATCAATCTCAGAACATAGTGGATATTAGGGATCAAACCCTAACAAAACTAACTCGATTACATGATAAAATCCCATCCAATCCATCACCGTCCAGCAAGCTTACGATAGTATTACTCATGATCGGTGGAGAACATCATGGAATTGGTAATGAAGGATGGTTGGTGATGACGATGGCGTCGATTTCCCCTCTCCGGATCCCAAAACGGACTCCAGATCTGGCCTCCTGAGGAAGAACAAGAGGTCGTGGTGGCTCTGTATCATGAAACACGATGAACTCTTCTCTCTGATTTTATTCTCCACGAATAGGAATATATAGGGTTGGAATTGAGGTCAGAGGAGCCACAGGGGGCCCACAAGCTTGCCAAGCGCGACCAGGGGGTGGCCGCGCCTGGTGGGCTTATCACCTGTGGGTGGCCCCCCTTTAGGTCAATCCGAGAACTTTTATTTCTCCACAAAAATAACACCAAGGCAATTCTGCTAAAAACAGAGTCAGTCCGGGTTAGTTCCATTCAAATCATGCAAATTAGAGTCCAAAACAAGGGCAAAAGAGTTTGGAAAAGCGAATACGATGGAAACGTAGCAGTTTTGTTCAGACTGATTTTCACGTCCAAGATGTGATCCTATCCTTTTTTGGCATGAGGGCCTCGACAGGGATAGAAGCGCATCTCATCGTCTCGCAAGAATGGATATCATTACAAGTACATGTACTGAAGAGATGAGTATATGGAATTGGCTTACACTCGCCACAAGCTACAACAGGATCACATCAATACAACAACATATTCAAACATCATACAGAAGAGCAGGGTCTGACTACGGACGAAATCAAACGATAAAATGACATCCATCCTTGATATCCCAGGCTACCGTCTGGAACCCATCCTAGATTGATGAAGAAGAAGAATAAGAACTCCAAATCAAACAAACATCGCGCTCATGTCAAACCATCACATTACCTGTACTTGCAACTGTTGTTGTAGTAATCTGTGAGCCACAGGGACTCAGGAATCTCATTTCCATGGGCATCAAGACTAGGAAAGTTTAATGGGTGAGGTATGGTTAAGTGGTGAGGCTGCAACAAGCGACTAAGCATTTATTTGAGTGACTAACTTAAGAATACAAAAGGCAAAGTATGGTGGTCTATGCATAACGGATGTGAACTAGTATCACTAACTGATCCTAAACACCTAATAACATCAAACATAACCAAATCATGTTCTCTCTCGGATAAGGACTCATGAGAAGAGACCTTCACGGTTACGCATGTAGTTGGTGTATTTTATTCGAGTTTACTTCAAGTTGCTATGACCGTGTGTTAAACAAAGTTTCCAAGTTGCCACATAACCGCAGGCACGGCTTCCCGAAAGATTTAACCCTGCAAGGGTGCTCCAACTCATCCATCACAAATTAACCACGTGCCACGTTGGAATTCCTCAACCGTGGAATCACCCGTAGTATTTGTGGATTCCCGATGGAAAATCTCAACTTCGAGATAGCCCGAAGTGTCGTCAAAATCCCACGCACAAGACGTTCGAGAAAGGTAAAACAAGTCCAGCAAGGTCGCCCGACGTGCCGACAATCCCGATAGGAGCCGCGTATCTCGTTCTCAGGCCACGGTGGATAAGCGACATGTACAGAGGCCTGATAGAAATCCACCGAGTTGCCCGGGGTGGCCCCGCACAGTGCTCTGTTTTGGACCAGCACCAGCAGCACTAGCCCCCATATATTATGCTAAATTAATCCACGAGGGGGCGACCCTCTATGCTTTAATAAGATGATCCGTATTATTATATTGGGCAAATGTAGTACAAAAGTTGGGCCTTGCTAGACAAGTTTTATCCTAAAACAGAAATCAAGGGGGTCCCAATAAAAATCCCAAGCATGTTAGGAGCGCTCAATTATGGAACATAACACCGGCTCAGAAGTAACTAGGGCGGAAAGAGTGGAACAAAACACCAGGCAAAAGGCCAAGCCTTCCACCCTTTACCAAGTATATATGTGCATTAAATTAAATAGCAATAACATTACGGTAACAAAAGAATGTCCATGTTGACACATGAAAGCAATTGCACCTGCAGCTAGAAACGCTACAAGAAGGGATGAGCAAGCAGTAACATAGCCAAAAAATGGTTTGCTGGGAGGTGGAGGGTTAGAGGCTTATCATGGCAATGTTGGGAGGCTTGTCAAACAAGTGATAGGTAACAAGACATAATGATAAAAATGGGACAACTAGCATAGCAATGGTAGTAGTGGTATCCAGGAAAATGTGTCATCTTGCCTGAGATCCCACTTGGAAGAAGAACGAATCCGTGAAGAAGACGAACCAACGTAATGGAACGAATCCTCACACTCCGAACACTTTCGGAACTCTATCGAGAAGGAACAAGCCAAAAACAACAATCAACACATGGTACACCACAACATATGCATGACATGATGCGCAAATAAATATGATGCATGTCCATTTTATTATGCAAAGCATGAAAAAACACACAACAAATACTACACATTAAGTGAATCTCAATATGCAAGTCGTTGCATATTGAGGAAACGCCACATTGAATTATTTAATTCACTCTTGTTTAGGTACTCATCAATATTAATTGTTGTTCAACATGGCAAACTGTGAAGCATATACAACTACAACATCTAGGCGTCTTAAATGAGGCCGGAAGCAACATATAGCATTTACGAAACGTCCTCATAAGCATGATATGAATTTTGTGCAGATCTAGCCTAACACACTTTTATATCTATTAAACATGAAATTAAAGAGTGCCATGTGATTCTACTCATTTTTCTATTCAAGTTACATATGTAAAACATTAGCATCAAAGCTACGGTTATTTAGTTATGAAATAAACCGTTTTGACATGACATTTATACAAATTTTATCAAACAACAATTTTTTAAACATTTTAACCATTGTTGAAACTTGGATATTGAGAAAGTAGCCATAAAACTGAGCAACATTCATATATAGCATGTCCTCAAATGATCCACGGTTGAATTTATATGAATTTTATAAAATGTCATATGATGCTGAAAATATGTGTCATCTTGACAAAAGAAAACCCCAACAAAAAAATGAGGAGTGGGTTTCGAACCTTGCATTACACAGCTGAGTGCATACATGGCTAACCAGCTAGTCTACAATCGAACAACGTTAATTGGTGGGTGTCGCACGATATGGCACATCACTTCGAGCTGAACTAAACCAAAAACATAACAAAACGGAAAACAGGGACACCTGTCATTCGAACCCCAGACCAATCGGTTTAGTGTACGTGGCGATTACCAACTCGGCTAGTAGGACATTTGTGACCGAAAAACAGGGGCATAGCTAAAGAACACATGTACTAAAACGGATCTAGGAAAACAGAAGCCTTTCGGCCATGGCGCTGAGCTCCTCACCAGCGACATACGGGGCGGTGGCGGCAATCTCGTCCGGTGGCGCGGCCGGGAAGCGGAGGATCCGACGGCTGGGGCTCCATTCCCAGCGTTAGGAGCTCGATTCGATGGTGGGGAAGACCGGTGCACAAGCTGCGAGCTCCCCATCCATGGCGTTGTTGCTGCTCTTGCTGGTCAAGAGAGAGAGAGAGAGAGAGAGAGAGAGAGAGCTGAGCGGGAGGGAAGAGAAGGAGTAACACGGGAGGCACGAGAGGGATAGGAGAGGGCGCGGAGGCAGTCCCTGGAGGTGCTTGGCAGCGACTGCACACGGGGCAACAACCATGTGGCTTCGGACGTTGCTGCACACAAAAACAGAGAGGTTTCAGAGAGAGACAGGGGAGAGAGGAGGCGGAGGTGGCCTCGAGGTGAAGATGCACGGGGAGGCTCGGAGCTTGCTCGTTGCGGGAGTTGCATTCGTCAGGAGCTTCAGGGGCCGTGGCGCTCGAAGACGATGCCGACGGCTGTTGCTTGCGGGGCGACGGAGACTCGCGGATGAAAGGCCGGAGGCCTCAGGAGGGCATGAGGTCGAGGCAGCTATGGACAAGCTCCTGCGCTCCGATGGCCGGTGAAGAGAGGCCGGACCTCGCGTCGGGTCCTCTCACGGACGAGGCGCAGAGCAGCGAGGAGCTTCGGGCGGCCTTGGCTACTCCTTGCGGGTTCCTGGACGAGAAATTGAGAGAGAGCTAGAGAAGAAATTGAGGGGGTAAGGGAAGGAAGAAAAGGAGCAGAGAGGGAGAGAGTTGGGCATGGCGGGGCACTAGCCTGGGTGGAGGTCCCCTCCGGTCACCGGCGGCGCCCGTTCCGGCGAGGTGGCAACGTGGTCGAGGCAGGGGCGGCTGGATGGGAGAGAGCTCGAGATCGAGCTCCTTCCATTATGAAGCAGGTGGTACAGCGCGGTGGATCTGGGAGGCTCTCGGGGCCGTTAGATCTGGGATCTGGCGGCCCGCATCAAAGGGGAGGGGCTGGATCAGGTTGGTGGAATGGATCTCGTGGCTGGTTGGCTCGATGCTGAAACAGAGGGAGTTGGGTGGCGGCGGATGCGAGGTGGATGGGACAGGTGCCTAAAATTTAGGGTTTGGGCAGATTTGGCTAGGGGGTGGTAGGAGCATACTAACCGGGCCGTCTATTTTTACTTATTGGGCCATATAAAAAAAAAAAAAATAAAGCTAATCGGGCCGTGTCGTGCCGGCCCGCGTGCTAGGGGTGGTGGCCCAGGCACGGCCCAAGGCGGGCCGCGGGCCTGACACGACCAGTTTAGCTCGTGCCGGGCTGGGCCGCGTGCCGTGCCGGCGCGGCGTGCCGCTGGGCCGGCCCGTTAAGCCCGGCCCGTTTGGCCAGGTATGGGTAGGAGGGGGGTTTGCATCATTTCGAGTCATCCGATCGCGATCGGATGGCTCCGATCGCGGGGTTTGATAGGTGGGCTGGGTTGGGCCGTGTGGAGTGGTTGGGCTGAGGAAAGAGAGGGAAGTGTGAGCCTCGTGACATGTTTTGAAATACCGAAAACATCCGATACTTAACCGATGACGGTGCCGCTACAGGCAACCGTTGGGGTACTCTGATTGCGACGAAACTTGGGAGGTGGTCTATAGACAATAAAACAAGACCACACGCCAACTTTCGACTTAATCCGAGAATATTTCATGCGCACTTTGAAAACAATATTTCTTTAATGCGGCGGGCGCGTGCGTGTGTGGTTGGTCTCGAAACGGTCGATGACACGAACGGAGAGAACCGACAGCTATGAATGAATGCAAGTTTTTAAAAACGAGTGATGATGCTATGCAGATGATGCGAATGATGCGATGATCAATGCGACAACTAAACAAATCGCACGATGACAACGGAATAAAAGGGAAATCTTCTGGAGCGTCGGTCCCGGGCTGTTACAACTCTCCTCCACTTACAAGAGATCTCATCCCGAGATCTTAGGATGAGAAGGGGAAGAGAAAGAGAAAAAAAGAAGAGGTAAAACTTAGTTGCTTCTTTGACAAACGAGTGAAACCAATGATTATTGAAGGATTACAGTGGATGAAGGATGATATGAGGAACAAGCAAGAATTCACATGAAATTTTGGCAGCACTTCGGTAGGATAGAGGGGCAAAATTGATAAGTTGAAAGGAACTTGAACATAGAACACAACACTCCGGTAAAATGAATAAGAAACAAAGAACATGATCTTGATAAAACAAGATGATGGTTGAAAGAGAGCAACATGACAACGCCTCCGGAAGAAAATAATAGAAACTAGATCATTGGAAGGAAAAGAACGAAGAAGAAAATAACAACTTCTACCACCATTGAACTTGAGAAGCATAGGTTGAACAGAGTTGCCGGAGAATTAACAATGAAAAGAATAGCTTGTTATAGGCTTGTGGAAAACATCTCAAAATTATGAGGTGACAACTTGCCACAACAGAAACAATTGATTGCTTGAGAGCAACAAGAGATGAAAAACTTCTTTCACCAAGAAGAGGAGGAGAAAACTTGGATCATTTATGACACCATGGTAGCAACAATCCTTAGGAAATGCTTTAGGTGAAATCCAACCCAAGATAACTCCAAGAAGACATGATGGGTTTACTTATCTCATTCTTGATAATTTTCCTTCGATACTCCTCATAATCAAGAATTTGAAAACACCATCTCAAAAGACAATGGAGATGGAATTGAATTTAGACATCCAAGATAAAGAACACTTGAGCACCTCCAACAAGAATCTTGAAGAACAATTCGAGAAGAATTATATCCTTAACAAACCACCATGAAGGACCTCTTGGCAAACACCGGGATGAAAGGACAATCAAAAGAATGCGGTTGAAAAGAATAGATTATGATGTTGCCAAAATTTAGGTGAAGTTTCGCGAAGAGATGCTTGAGAAAACATGGAACTCCAAAAAGAAAAGATGAACAACTTATAACCAAGAATTTGATGCCATGAACACTTCGGAAGAAGGATTGAAATCACCTTGATGAAACTAGAATAAGAATTATGTTATGCTTATCCTTCATCAAGTTAAATTGATGACAAGCAACGGATTTCGCACACCACTTATTCTTCTTGAAAAATATTGAAGAGAGATGGCACGAACTTGAAGAAGACTTGAACGAGAACACCAGTAAGAATTCACAACCGAAAGAGGACACCAAACTGGATGGAGATACATGAGAACGAAGAGATCTGATCCGAACGAAGGGACAACAATTGAGAATAATTTGAGAATGAAAGCTAAAAGCTCAGAACGAGAAATCTTCTGAAATGATGGCCTTCGGGAGGATCGAGAAATCAAAACAACTCTGAATGCACCGGATAGATATGGGAGAAATTTCTCATGAATGGAAACAATTTGAGAGGAAAGCATCAAGATGAGATGACAAATCTTCAAAAGAATGGACCAAGATTAAGAAAAAAATCTCCTTCGGTCCTCAATACTAAGAATAATGACGAGAAGCAACACCATGATTTATTGAGACACTCCGGAATAATGAATAAGGAAAGGTTGAACCAACGATGAAAATGATTCGAAACGATCTTCAAAGAGGAATATGACTGATGAAAATCATTCTTGAATCATATTTGAAATGAACTTGAGGACATCTTCGGAAAGATTGGAAGAGCCCAGTAAGATCCTAGGGAAAACCTATGGGTTATGGGCCCACTGAAAAGAAACAACCGTTGAAAGATTGCTTAGAAAGAGAGATTGCACCGTTACAACACAAACTTGATGAGGTGAGTGTTGGAAATATGCCCTAGAGGCAATAATAAATTAGTTATTATTTCCTTGTTCATGATAATCGTTTATTATCAAAGCTATAATTGTATTGATCGGAAACTCAGATACATGTGTGGATACATAGACAACACCATGTCCCTAGTATGCCTCTAATAGACTAGCTCGTTGATCAAAGATGGCTACGGTTTCCTAGTCATGGACATGAGATGTCATTTGATATAGGTATCTCCGAGGGTGTCTGTTGGGTTGGCATGGATCAAGACTGGGATTTGTTACTCCGTGTGACAGAGAGGTATCTTAGGGCCCACTCGGTAATACAACATTACAACAAGCCTTGCAAGCAATATGACTAAGTGTTAGTCACGGGATCTTGTGTTAGGGAACGAGTAAATAGACTTGCCAGTAACGAGGTTGAACTAGGTATGGTGATACCGACAATCGAATCTCGGGCAAGTAACATACCGAAGAACAAAGGGAACGTCATACGGGATTAACTGAATCCTTGACATAGAGGTTTGACCGATAAAGATCTTCGTAGAATATCTAGGAACTAGTATGGGCATCCAGGTCCCGTTATTGGTTATTGACCATAGAGGTTTCTCGGTCATGTCTACATAGTTCTCAACCCGCAGGGTCTGCACACTTAAGGTTTGGTGACGTTTCGGTAGTATAGAGTTATGCATGGTGGTGACCGAAGGTTGTTCAGAGTCCCGGATAAGATCCCGGACGTCACGAGGAGATCCGAAATGGTCCGTTGGTAAAGATTGATATATAGGAAGTCCTGTTTTGGTCGCCGGAAAAGTTTCAGGCTCATCGGTAGTGTACCGAGAGTGCTGGTAGTGTACCGGGGGACCATCGGGAGAGGTATTTCGACCGAAGAGGCTACATGGGCTGTGGGAGGAGGTAAACCAGTCCCTGGTGGGATGGTCGAAGCCTTGTCTAAGGGCCCATGCGGCTAGAGTGGTTTGAGAAGGAAAAAAATCCAAAGGTGGAGAGGTGGAAAGAGTTTCCAAATGGAAAGGAGGAATCCTACTCCTAATAGGATTGGAGCAGGACTCCTCCACCTCCAATTTCGACCAAACCTTGAGGGTTTGAGGCTGCCTCCTCCTCTACCTCCCTCCTATATATACTGGAGGATTTAGAGGAAAAATCTAACCCTAATAGCCACGTGCTACCTCTCCTCTAGTGCATAGTTTTTCCTCTAGATCGGTTTCAGCGGTGCTTAGGCGAAGCCCTGCTGGAATTGCTCACCACTATCGCCGCAATGTCGTCGCACTGCCGGAGAACTCGTCTACCTCTCCGCTCTCTCTTGTTGGATCAAGAAGGCGGAGATCATCATCGAGCCGTACGTGTGCTGAACACGGAGGTGTCGTCCGTTCGGCGCTAGATCGAAAGGACCGTGATCAAGATCGTGAGACGGATCGTGATGAGATCGTGGGACGGATCGTGATGAGTTCGCGGGATGGATCATGATTGGATCACAGGACGGATCATGATGAGATCACGGGACGCTCGGCGATTTGGATCGCGAAGACGTTCGACTACACCAACCGCGTTTCTTAACGCTTCCCGCTTAGCGATCTACAAGGGTATGTAGATCCACTCTCCCTCTCGTAGATGCTCATCACCATGGATAGATCTTGCGTGTGCGTAGGAAATGTTTTGTTTCCCATGCAATATTTCCCAACAGTGGTATCAGAGCTAGGTCTATGTGTAGATGAGATCTCGAGTAGAACACAAAGAGTTTGTGGGCGTTGATGCTTAGATTGCTTCCTCCCTTGGTCGTGTTTTGGTTCAGCGGTATTGTGGGATGAAGTGGCCCGGACCAACCTTACTCGTACGCTTACGAGAGACCGGTTCCACTGACTGACGTGTAACCTTGTTGCACAAAGATGGCTGTCAGGTGTATGTTTCTCCTACTTTAGTTGTACCGGATTCGACAAAGGCGGTCCTTGAGAAGGTTGAAAAGCAATTTATGTATCACCGTTGTGGTTTTGCATAGGTGAGAATTGTTCTTGCTAGATACCCGTAGCAGCCACGTAAAACATGCAACAACAATTAGAGGACGTCTAACTTGTTTTTGCAGGGTATGTTGTGATGTGATATGGCCAATTACATGATGAGATATATGTGATGTATGAGATGATCATGTGTTTTATAGAATATCACGACTTGCATGTCGATGAGTACGGCAATCGGTAGGAGCCATAGGGTTGTCTTTAATTATTGTATGACCTGCGTGTCAATCATTAAGCGCTATGTAATGCTTTACTTTATCGCTAAACGGTAGCAATAGTAGTAGAAGCATGGTGGGCGCGACAACCCCGATGGCGACACGTTGATGGAGATCAAGATGATGGAGATCATGGTGTCATGCTGGTGATGATGGAGATCATGCTGGTGCTTTCAAGATGGAGATCAAAAGCACAAGTTCATGGCCATATCATGTCACCTATGATTTGCATGTGATGTTAATCCTTTTATGCACCTTGTTTTGCTTAGGACGACGGTAGCATTATAAGGTGATCCCTCACTTAATTTCAAGATAAATTGTGTTCTCCCCGAGTGTGCACAGTTGCGAAAGTTCGTCGTGTCGAGACACCACGTGATGATCGGGTGTGATAGACTCTACGTTCACATACAACGGGTGCAAGCCAATGTTGCACATGCAGAACACTCGGGTTAAACTTGACGAGCCTAGCATGTACAGACATGGCCTCAGAATACAAGAGACCGAAAGGTCGAACATGGGTCATATAGTAGATATGATCAACATGATGATGTTCACCATTTAAACCACCTCAACTCACGTGATGATCAGACTTGAGTTGGTGAATTTGGATCATGTATCACTCGAATGACTGGAGGGATGTCAATTTGAGTGGGAGTTCTTCAGTAATATGATTAATTGAACTCATTATCATGAACATAGTCAGTTGTGTCTTTGCAAATTATGTTGTTGATTACTTACTCGCGCTGTAGCTCCCTTGAATTTTTATATGTTCCTAGAGAAATAGAGTTGAAAGATGTTGGTAGCAATATTGCGGACTGGGTTTGTGATTTGAGGATTGTCCTCATTGCTGCACGGAAGGCTTATGTCCTTAATGCACCGCTCGGTGCGCCAACCCCTCTAGCATTGTGTGTAGCTGTTGTGAACATCTGACATGCACGTTCTGATGACTACTTGATAGTTTAGTGCGTCATGCATTACGGCTTAGAATTGAGGCTCCAAAACGTTTTGAACGTCACAGAACATATGAGATGTTCTAAGAGCTGAAATTAGGCTCTCAGGCTCGTGCCCGTGTTGCAAGATATGAGATCTCCAACAAGATTCTTTGCCTGCAAGATGAAAGAGAATAGCTCAATCGTTGAGCATGTGCTCAGATTGCCTGGGTGCTACAATTGCTTGAATCGAGTGGGAGTTGATCTTCCAGTTAAGATAGTGATTGATATAGTTCTCCAAGTCATTGTCACTAAGCTACTAGAACTTGGTGATGAACTATAAAATGCCAGGGATAGAAATAATGATCCCCGAGCTGTTCGCGATGTTTGACACCGCGAAGGTAGAAATCAAGAAGGAGCGTCAAGTGTTGATGGTTAGTAAAAACCACTAGTTTCGAGAAGGGCAAGGGCAAGGGAAACTTCATGGATGGCAAGTCAGTTGCCGCTCCAGTGAAGCGACCCAAATTTGAACCCAAACACGAGACTAAGTGCTTCGATTATGAGGAGAGTGGTCGCTGAAGCCGAACAACCCTAGATACTTGGTAGATAAGAAGGCTGGCAATGTTGATAGAAGTATATTTGATATACGTGTTACTGATGTGTACCTTGCTAGTACTCCTAGTAACACCTGGGTATTGGACACCAGTTCTGTCGCTAAATGTTAGTAACTCGAAATAAAAGCTATGGAATAAATGGAGAACTAGCTAAGGGTGAGGTGACAATGTGTGTTGGAAATGTTTCCAAGGTTGATGTGATCAACATCACATGCTCTCTCTTCCTTCGGGATTAGTGACGAACCTAAATAAATGTTATTTGGGGTTTTGCGTTGAGCATGAACGTGATTAGATTGTGTTTATTGCAACACGGTTATTCATTTAAGTTAGAGAATAATGGTTATTCTGTTTACATGAATGATACCTTCAAGAGTCATGCACCCACTGAGAATGGTTTGTTGAATCTTGATCGTAGTAATACACATGTTCATAACATTGATGCCAAAAGATACAAAGTTAATAATGATAGTACCACATACTTGTGGCACTGCCGCTAAATGTCATATTGGTATAAGGCGTATGAAGAAACTCCATGCTGATGGATCTTTGGACTCATTCGATTTCGAATCGGTTGAGACATGCGAACCATGCCTCTTGGGCAAGATGACTAAGGACCCCATTTTCTGGATTGATGGAGCGGGCAAGTGATTTATTGGAAATGATACATGTTGATGTATGAAATCCAATGAGTCTTGTAGCGTGCGGTGGATATCGTTATTTTCTTACCTTCACTGATGATTTGAGTAGATATAGTGTATATATACTTAATGAAACACAAGTCTGAATCGTTGGAAAGGTTCAAGCAAATTCAGAGTGAAGTTTAAGATCATCATGACAAGAAGATAAAAATGTCTGTGATATGATCGTGGAAGTGAATATCTGAGTTACGAGTTTGGCATACAAATTTAGACAATGTGAAAGTTATTTCACAATTCATGCCACCTGGAACACCATAGTGTGATGGTGTGTCCGAATGTCATAGTCATGCTCTATTAGATATGGTGCGAATTATGATGTCTCTTATCGTTTTACCATTATCGTTTTGGGGTTATGCATTAGAGACAACTACATTCGCTTTAAATAGGGCACCATATAAATCTGTTGAGATAACACCATAGGGTTTGGCAGAAACCTAAGCTGTCATTTCTTAATGTTTGGGGCTGCGACACTTATGTGAAAAAGGGTTTTCACCTAATGACCTCGAACCCAAAGCGGACAAATGCATCTTCATAGAATACCCTAAGAACAGTTGGGTATACCTACTATCTCAGATCCAAGTGCAAAGTGTTTGTTGCTAAAAACGGGTCCTTTCTCGAGAAAGAGTTTCTCTCGAAAGAACTGAGTGGAAGGAAGATAGAACTTGATGAGGTTGTTGAACCTTTGTTTCAACTAGAGAGTAGCGCAGCGCAGAAAATTGTTTCTATGGAGCCTACGTTAGTTGAGGAGGAAGTTAATGATGATGATCATGAAGCTTCGGATCAAGTTACTATCAAACCTCATAGGTCGACAAGGACGCGTACTGCTCCTAAGTGGTACGACAACCCTGTATTAGAGATCATGTTGTTGCACAACGATGATCCTACGAGCTATGAAGAAGCAATGATGGGCCCAAATTCTGACAAATGGTTAGAGGCCATGAAATCCGAGATAGGATCCATGTGTGAGAACCAAGTATAGACTTTGGTAGACCAGCTCATTGGACGGCACGTCATTGAGTACAAATGGATCTTTAAAATGAAGACAGACGCTGATGGTAAATGTCACCATTTGTAAAGCTCGACTTGTTGCAAAGAAATTTACGACAAGTTCAAGGAGTTGACTGCGATGAGACTTTGTCACTCGTAGCGATGCTAAAGTCTGTTGGAATTAGTTAGCAGTTGCTGCATTTTTCAATTATGAAATCTGGCAGATGGATGTCAAAACATTGTTTCCTTAACAGTTTACTTGAGGAAAGGTTGTATGTGATACAACTAGAAGGTTTTGTCAGTCCTAAGGATGCTAAAAGGTATGCCAGCTCCAGCAATCCATCTAAGGGCCGGCGCAAGCATCTCGGAGTTGGAATACACACTTTGATGAGGTGATCAAAGTTTTGTAGTTTACACAAAGTTTATGAGAAACTTGTATTTACAATAAAGTGAGTGGGAGCACTATAGAGTTTTTGATAAGCATATGTGGTTGACATATTGTTGATCGGAAATGATGTAAAATTTCTAGCAAGCATAAAGGGTTGTTTGAAAGGTGTTTTTCAAAGAAAGACCTGGATAAAGCTACCTAATTGTTGAGCATCAAGATCTATAGAGATAGATCAAGATGCTTGATGAGACTTTCAATGAGTACATACCTTGACAAGATTTTGAAAGAGTTCAAAATGGATCAGTCAGAGAGAAGTGTTCTCGCCTGCTTTGTAAGGTGTGAACATGAGTGAGACTCAAAGCTCGACCATGGCAGAAGAAAGAGAAAGGACGAACGTCATCCCCTATGCCTTAGCCATAGGCTCTATATAGTATGCCATGCTGAGTACCGCACCTGTGTGTGCCTTGCCATGAGTCCAAGGGGTACAAGAGTGATCCATGAGTGGATCATTGGACAGCGGTTAAGATTATCCTTAGTGACTAAAAGACTAAGGAAATGTTTCTCGATTATGGAGGTGATAAAGAGTTCGTCGTAAAGAGTTACATCGATGCAAGCTTTAACACCAATCCGGATGACTCTTAGTAGCAATCCGGATACGTATAGTGGAGCAGCCATTTGGAATAGTACCACGTGGAGTGTGGTAGCAGTGTTTATAGTTTGACATAGAGATTTGCAAAGTACACACAGATCGAAATGTCGCGGACCTGTTGACTATAAGACCTCTCTCATATGCAAAGCATGATCGATCCCCAGAACTCATTGGGTGTTAGATTCATAACAATGCGAATCACATGGTGATGTGAACTAGATTATTGACTCTGGTGCAAGTGGGATACTGTTGGAAATATGCCCTAGAGGCAATAATAAATTAGTTATTATCATATTTCCTTGTTCATGATAATCGTTTATTATCCATGCTATAATTGTATTGATCGGAAACTTAGATACATGTGTGCATACATAGACAACACCATGTCCCTAGTATGCCTCTAATAGACTAGCTCGTTGATCAAAGATGGCTATGGTTTCCTAGTCATGGACATGAGATGTCATTTGATAACGGGATCACGTCATTAGGAGAATGATGTGATGGACAAGACCCAAACTACAAACGTAGCATATGATCGTGTTAGTTTATTGCTACTGTTTTCTGCATGTCAAGTATTTGTTCCTATTACCATGAGATCATGCAACTCACTGACACCGTAGGAGTGTATTGTGTGTATCAAACGTCGCAACGTAACTAGGTGACTATAAAGGTACTCTATAGGTATCTCCGAGGGTGTCTGTTGGATTGGCATGGATCAAGACTGGGATTTGTTACTCCGTGTGACGGAGAGGTATCTCACGGCCCACTCGGTAATACAACATCATAACAAGCCTTGCAAGCAATATGACTAAGTGTTAGTCACGGGATCTTGTGTTACGGAATGAGTAAAGAGACTTGCCGGTAACAAGGTTGAACTAGGTATGGAGATACCGACGATCGAATCTCGGGCAAGTAACATACCGAAGAACAAAGGGAACGTCATACGGGATTAACTGAATCCTTGACGTAGAGGTTCGACCGATAAAGATCTTTGTAGAGTATGTAGGAACCAATATGGGCATCCAAGTCCCGCTATTGGTTATTGACCGTAGAGGTGTCTCGGTCATGTCTACATAGTTCTCAAACCCGCAGGGTGTGCAGACTTAAGGTTTGGTGACGTTTCGGTAGTATAGAGTTATGCATGGTGGTGACTGAAGGTTGTTCAGAGTCCCGAATGAGATCCCGGACGTCACGAGGAGCTTTGGAATGCTACGGAGGTAAATATTGATATATAGGAAGTCCTGTTTTGGTCGCCGGAAAAGTTTCGGGCTCATCGGTAGTGTACCGGGAGTGCCGGTAGTGTACCGAGGGACCATCGGGAGAGGTATTTCGACCCAAGAGGATACATGGGTTGTGGGAGGAGGTAAACCAGCCCCTGGTGGGCTGTCCTAAGCCTCCTCTAAGGGCCCATGCAGCTGGAGTGGTTTGAGAAGGAAAAAAATCCAAAGGTGGAGAGGTGGAAAAAATCCTAATAGGATTGGAGTAGGACTCCTCCACCTCCAATTTCGAACAAACCTTGAGGGTTTGAGGCTGCCTCCTCCCCTCCCTCCCTCATATATATACTAGAGGATTTAGAGGAAAAATCTAACCCTAATAGCCACGTGCTACCTCTCCTCTAGTGCATAGTTTCTCCTCTAGATCGGTTTTCTGCAATGCTTTGGCGAAGCCCTGCCGGAGTAGCTCCACCACCATCGCCGCAACGCTGTCGTGTTGTCGGAGAACTCTTCTACCTCTCCACTCTCTGTTGCTGGATCAAGAAGGCGGAGATCGTCATCGAGCCATATGTATGCTGAACGCGGAGGTGTCGTTCGTTCGGCGCTAGATCGGAAGGACCGTGATCAAGATCGCGAGACGGATCGTGATGAGATCGTGGGACAAATCGTGATGAGTTCGCGGAATGGATCATGATTGGATCACGTGACGGATCATGATGAAATCACGGGACGCTCGGCGATTTGGATCGCGAAGACGTTCGACTAATCCAACCGCGTTTCTTAGTGCTTCCCGCTTAGCGATCTACAAGGGTATGTAGATCCACTCTCCCTCTCGTAGATGCTCATCACCATGGATAGATCTACGCGTGATCCTAAAAAAATGAGTGAAAAAGAGAAGAGGAGTAGAAATAAAAATTCCTAAGTCGAATACCTCACCAGAGTATAGAAGAGGAGTAAAAGAAACCTACTCTCCCATATATAACTAGACTCACAATAGTTTTTCACTAGACTCGACTCGGCCAAGGTTTGATCAATCAAGGGGGCTGCTAGGTCGGTACAGGCTCTGATACCAACTAGTCACGCCCAAGTTGCGATCCTATCCTTATTTTGGCATGAGGGCCTCGAAAGGGATACAAGCGCATCTCATCGTTTCGCAAGAATGGATATCATTACAAGTACATGTACAGAAGAGATGAGTATATGGAAATTGCTTACACTCGCCACACGCTACAACAAGATCACATCAATACAATAGCATATTCAAACATCATACAGAAGAGCAGGGTCCGACTATGAATGAAATCAAATGATAAAATGACATTCATCCTTGCTATCCCAGGCTGCGACCTGAAACCCATCCTAGATTGATGATGAAGAAGTAGAAGAACTCCAAATCAAACAAACATCGCGCTCACGTCAAACCATCACATTACCTGTACCTGCAACCATTGTTGTAGTAATTTGTAAGCCACAGGGACTCAACAATCTCATTTCAAAGGGTATCAAGACTAGAAAAGCTTAATGGGTGAGGTATGGTTAAGTGGGGAAGCTGCAACAAGCGACTAAGCATTTATTTGAGTGGCTAACTTACGGATACAGAAAGTAAAATATGGTGGTCTACGCATAACTAACGTGAACTAGTAATGATCACTAACTGATCCTGAACACCTACTTACATCAAACATAACCCCATCATGTTCTCTCCTGGATAAGGACTCACGAAGAGAGACAATCACGGTTACGCACCCAGTTGGTGTATTTTATTTGAGTTTACTTCAATTTGCTATGACCGGGTGTTAAATAAAGTTTCCAAGTTGCCACATAACCGCGGGCACGGCTTTCCGGAAGATTTAACCCTGTACGGGTGCTCCAACTCATCCATCACAAATTAACCACGTGCCGCGTTGAAATTCCTCAACCGCGGAATCACCCGTAGTATTTGCGGATTCCCGATGGAAAATCTCAACTTTGATATAGCCCAAAGTGTCGTCAAAATCCCATGCGCAAGACGTTCAAGAAAGGTAAACAAGTCCAGCAAGGCCGCCCGACGTGCCAACAATCCCGATAGGAGCCACGTATCTCGTTCTCAGGCCACGGTAAATAAGCGACGCATATGGAGGCCTTATAGAAATCCCCCGAGTTGCCTCGGGGTGGCCCCGCACAGTGCTCTATTTTGGACCAGCACCAGCAGCACTGGCCCCCTGTATTATGTTAAATTAATCCACGAGGGGGCGAACCTTTCTGCTTTAATAAGATGATCTGTATTATTAGGTTGGGCAAATGTAGTACGAAAGTTGGGCCTTGCCAGACAAGTTTTATCCTAAAACAAAAATCAAGGGGGTCCCCATAACAACCCCGAGCATGTTAGGAGCGCTCAATTATGGAACATAAAACCGGTTCAGAAGTAACTAGGGCGGCAAGAGTGGAACAAAACACCGAGCAAAAGTCCAAGCCTTCCATCCTTTACCAAGTATATATGTGCATTAAATTAAAGATCAATAATATTGCGATAACAAAAGAATGTCCATGTTGACACATGGAAGCAATTGCACCTGCAGCTAGAAACGCTATAAGAAGGGCTGAGCAAGCAGTAACATAGCCAAACAATGTTTTGCTGGGAGGTGGAGGGTTAGAGGCTTATCATGGCAATATTGGGAGGCTTGTCAAACAAGTGGTAGTTAGCGAGAGATAATGATAAAAGTGGGACAACTAGCATAGCAATAATAGTAGTGGTATCCAGGGAATGTGTCATCTTGCCTGAGATCCCGCTTGGAAGAAGAACGAATCCGTGAAGAAGACGAACCAACGTAGTCAAATGAATCCTCACACTCCGAACGCTTTCGGAACTCTATCGAGAAGGAACAAGCCGAAAACAACAACCAACACACGGTACACCACAACATATGCATGACATGATGCGCAAACCAATATGATGCATGTCCATATAATTATGCAAGGCATGACAAAGCACACAACAAATAATACACATTAAGTGAAGCTCAGTATGCAACTCGTTGCATATTGATGAAATTCCACATTGAATTATTTAGTTCACTCTTGTTTAGGTACTCATCAATATTAAATGTTGTTCAACATGGCAAACTGTGAAGCATACACAACAAGAACATCTAGGCATTTTAAATGAGGCCGGAAGTAACATATAGCCTTTCTGAAACGCCCTCATAAGAATAATATGAATTTGGTGCAGATCTGACCTAACACAATTTTATATCTATTAAACATGAAATTAAAGGGTGCGATGTGATTCTACTCATTTTTCTAGTCAAGTTACATATGTAAAACATTAGCATCGGAGCTACAGTTATTTAGTTACGAAATAAACCGTTTTAACATGGCATTTATACAAATTTTATAAAACAACAATTTTAAACATTTTAACCATGGTTGAAACTTGGATATAGTGAAAGTAGACATAAAACTGAGCAAAATTCATATATAGCATGTCCTCAAATGATGCACGGTTGAATTTATATGAATTTTACAAAATGCCATATGATGCTGAAAATATGTGTTATCTTTGACAAAAGAAAACACCAACAAAAAAAATGAGGAGTGGGTTTTGAACCCTACACCTTACATCTGAGTGCATACATGGCTAACCAGCTGGTCTACAATTGAACAATGTTAATTGGTGGGTGTGACACAATATGGCACATCACTTCGAGCTGAACTGAACCAAAAATAGAACAAAACGGAAAACAGGGGCACCTCGCATTCAAACCCCAGACCCATCGGTTGAGTGTACGTGGAGATTACCAACTCGGCTAGCAGGACATTTGTGAACGAAAAACAGGGGCATAGCTAAAGAACACATCTGCTGAACAGATCTAGAAAAACAGAAGCCTTTCGGCCATGGCGCTGAGCTCCTCACCGGAGACATACAGGACAGTGGCGGTGATCTCGTCCGGTGGCGCGGCTGGGAAGCAGTGGATCCGATGGCTGGGGCTCCATTCCCAGCGTCAGGAGCTCGATTCGGTGGTGGGGAAGACCGGTGCACAAGTTGCGAGCTCCCCATCCATGGCATTGTTGCTGCTCCTGCTGGTCAAGAGAGAGAGAGAGAGAGCTGAGCCGGAGGGGAGAGAAGGACAAACACGGGAGGCACGAGAGGGATAGGAGAGGGCGTGGAGGCAGTCCCTGGAGCTACTTGTCAGCGACTGCACACAGGGAGACAACCATGGGGCTTCGGACGTTGTTGCACACAGAAACAGAGAGGGTTCAGAGAGATACAGGGGAGAGAGGAGGCGGAGGTGGCCTCGAGGTGAAGACGCACGGGGAGGCTCGGAGCTTGCTCATTGCGGGAGTCATATTCGTCAGGAGCTTCAGGGGCCGAAGCGCTCGAAGACGATGCCGACGACTGCGGCTTGCCGGGATAAAGAGACTTGCGGATGAAAGGTCGGAGGCCTCAGGAGGGCATGAGGTCGAGGCAGCCATGGACAAGCTCCTGTGATCTGATGGCCGGCGAAGAGAGGCCGAACCTCGCGTCGGGTCCTCTCACGGACGAGGCGCAGAGCAGCGAGGAGCTTCGGGTGGCCTTGGCTACTCCTTGTGGGTTCTTCGACAAGAAACTGAGAGAGAGAGAAGAAATTGAGGGGGTAAGGGAAGGAAGAAACGGAGGATTTTTGTCAAAACTATGACGTATATTATACCAAATTCAGAAACTGTAGGCCCGAATGCAAAAAAATCAAAAATTTCACCTTGTCAGCCTCCGGATAGCCGAAGAGGAGCCCGTCGGCTTGCGGGCGGCCGAAAGGAGGCCCGTCGGCCTCGAGGTGGCCGAAAGGAGGCCCGTACTGCAGCGCCTCACCTCTAGGTGCTGCACAGTGTCGTGCTGCGCCCAAGAGTCAGGCATTGCACAAGCGGGATGTGGTTCCGCGCTGCATTGTGCTATGTGATGCCTCACTCTTCGGCGCTGCATAGTATATTGCAGCGCCAAACGGGGGCACTGCAGTGCTGTGGAGGCCGACGGGCCCCTCTTTGGCTAGCGAGAGGCCGACGGGCCCCTCTTCGGCCCACCAGAGGCTGACAAGGTGACATTTTTGATTTTTTTTGCATTTGAAGTTTCCGAATTTGGTATAAAATACGTCATAGTTTCGAAAAAAATCGAAAAGGAGAAGAGAGGGAGAGAGTTGGGCACGACGGGGCACTAGCCTGGGTGGAGGTCCCCTCTGGTCACCGGCGGCGCTGATACGTCCATTTTGCATCTTGATTTTATATTGATATATATTGCATTATGGGCTGTAATTACACATTGTGGTACAATACTTATACCTTTTCTCTCTTATTTTACAAGGTCTGCATGAAGAGGGAGAATGCCAGAAGCTGGAATTCTGGACTGGGAAAGGAGCAAATCTGAGATACCTATTCTGCGCAACTCCAAAAGTCCTGAAAATCTACGGAGAATTATTTTGGAATATATAAAAAATACTGGGCGAAAGAAATACATCACGAGACCCACCACGGAGCCACAAGCCTGCTGGCCGCGCCCCCTGGCTGCGGCTAGCGAGCTTGTGGCCCACCTGGCAGCCCTCCGGTGCCCATCTTCTGCTATTGGAGGGTTTCGTCGAGGAAAAAAATCAGAAGAGACCTTTCAGGACGAAGTGACGCCGTCTCGAGGCGGAACTTGGGCACATCCAATCTAGAGCTACGGCAGGGCGATCCTGCCGGTGAAACTTCCCTCCGGGAGGGGTAAATCGAAGCCATCGTCATCACCAACGATCCTCTCATGGAGAGGGGTCATTCTCCATCAACATCTTCACCAGCACCATCTCCTCTCCAAACCCTAGTTCATCTCTTGTATCCGATCTTTGTCTCAAAACATCAGATTGGTACTTGTGGGTTGCTAGTAGTGTTGATTACTCCTTGTAGTTGATGCTAGTTGGTTTACTTGGTGGAATATTATATGTTCAGATCCTTGATCATCACTTATACTCCTCTGATTATGAACATGAACATGTTTTGTGAGTAGTTACATTTGTTCCTCAAGACATGGGATAAGTCTTGTTATAAGTAATCATGTGAATTTGGTATTCGTTCGATATTTTGATGAGATGTATGTTGTCTCTCCTCTAGTGGTGTTATGTGAACGTCGATACATAACACTTCACCATTGTTTGGGCCTAGAGGAAGGCATTGGGAAGTAATAAGTAGATGATGGGTTTCTAGAGTGACAGATGCTAAAAACGTAGTTTATGTGTTGCTTCGTAAGGGGCTGATTTCGATCCACACGTTTCATGCTATGGTTAGATTTATCTTAATTCTTCTTTCGTAGTTGCGGATGATTGCACGAGGGGTTAATCATAAGTGTGAGGCTTGTCCAAGTAAGGATAGCACCCAAGCACCGGTCCACCCACATATCAAATTATCGAAGTTGCGAACACGAATAATATGAGCATGATGAAAACTAGCTTGACATAAATTCCCATGTGTCCTCGGGAGCGCTTTGCTTTATATAAGAGTTTGTCCAGGCTTATCCTTTGCTATAAAAAGGATTAGGACACCTTGATGCACCTTTGTTACAATTGTTACTTGCTACCCGTTACGAATTATCTTATCACAAAACTATCTGTTACCGATAATTTCAGTGCTTGCAGAGAATACCTTACTGAGAACCGCTTGCCATTTCCTTCTGCTCCTCGTTGGGTTCGACACTCTTACTTATCGAAAGGACTATGATAGATCCCCTATACTTGTGGGTCATCAAGACCCATTTCTGGCGCCGTTGTCGGGGAGTGAAGCGCCTTTGGTGAGTGGAACTTGGTAAGGAAAAAAATTATATAGTGTGCTGAAATTTACTGTCACTTGTTACTATGGAAAGTAATACTTTGAGGGGCTTGTTCGGGGTATCTTCACCTCGACCGGAGACACAAAGAGTTGTCCCACTGAACCTACTGAAAATATTTATTATGAAATTCCTTCGGGTATGATAGAGAAGCTGCTAGCTAATCCTTATGCAGGAGATGGAACACTACATCCTTATTTGCATCTAATTTATGTGGATGAAGTTTGTGGATCATTTAAGCTTGCAAGTCTACCCAAGGATCACAACAAGAAGAAGGTCTTTCCTTTATATTTGAAGGAGAAGGCATTGATATGGTATAGGCTATGGGATGATATTGGACATGGAGCTACAACTGGTTGAAAATGGAATTTCATTAGAAGTTCTATCCAATGCATCTTGTTCATCGTGATCAGAATTATATTTATAATTTTTGGCCTCGTGAAGGAGAAAGAATTTCTCAAGCTTGGGGGAGGCTTAAGTCAATGTTATATTCATGCCCCAATCATGAGCTCTCGAGAGAAATTATTATTCATAATTTTTATGCTCGGCTTTCTCGTAATGATCAATCCATGCTCGATACTTCTTGTGCTAGTTCTTTTATGAAGAAAGATATGGAATTCAAATGGAATTTATTGGAAAGAATTAAACGCAACTCTGAAGATTGGGAACTCGACGAAGGTAAGGAGTCAGGTATGAACCTTAAGTTTGATTGTGTTAAATACTTCGTAGACATCGATGCTTTTCGTGAATTTAGCACTAAATATGGACTTGACTCTGAGATAGTAGCTTCTTTCTGTGAATCTTTTGCTACTCATGTTGATCTCCCTAAGGAGAATTTGTTTAAATATCATCCTCCCATTGAAGTGAAAGTAGTGGAACCTATTAAAGTTGAAGAGAAAATTATTAGTTACAATGTTGATCCTGTTATCCCGACTGCTTACATTGAGAAACCACCTTTCCCTGTTAGGATAAGGGAACATGCTAAAGCTTCAGCTATGGTTCGTAAGTGTTGTATTAGAACACCTACACCCCCTTAACAAATCAAAGTTGAACCTAGTATTTCTATGATTAAAGATCTCTTGGTTGATAATATTGATGGACAAGTTCTTCATTTATGTGATGAAGCTGCTAGAATTGCTAGACCTGATACTAAGCATAAACATAGACCAGTTGTTGGCATGCCTATTGTTTCTGTTAAAATAGGAGAACATTGTTATCATGGCTTATGTGATATGGGTGCTAGCGCAAGTGCAATTCCCTATTACTTATACAAACAAATCATGCCTGAAATTGCACCAGTTGAACTAGGGGATATTGATGTTTCTATTAAACTTGCTAATAGAGACACTATTGCACCAATGGGGATTGTTAGAGATGTTGAAGTCTTGTGTGGGAAAGTAAAGTATCCTACTGATTTTCTTGTTCTTGGTTCCCCACAAGATAATTTTTGTCCCATTATATTTGGCAGACCCTTCTTGAATACTGTTAATGCTAAGATTGATTCTGAGAAGGAAATAGTTACTATGAGCTTTGGGGATGTGTCTCATGAGTTCAGTTTCTCTAAATTTCGTAGACAACCCCATGACAAGGAATTTCCTAGTAAAGATGAAATTATTGGTCTCGCCTCTATTGTTGTGTCTCCTACTGATCCCTTAGAACAATATTTGCTAGACCATGAAAATGATATGCATATGAATGAGAGGAATGAAATAGATGAAATTTTCTTTGAGCAACAGTCTATTTTGAAGCACAACTTACCTATTGAAATACTTGGGGATCCTCCTCCACCCAAGGGTGACCTCGTGTTTGAGCTCAAGCAATTACCCGATACGTTCAAATATGCTTTTCTTGATGAAAAGGAGATATATCCTGTTATTAGTAGTGTTAACCATTCAGAGCATGAAGAAAAGAGATTATTGAAAACTCTGAGGAAGCACCATTCTATTATTGGTTATACTCTCGATGATCTTAAGGGCATTAGTCCCACTCTATGCCAGCATAAAATTAATATGGAGCCTGATGTCAAACTAGTTATTGATCACCAACAATGATTGAACCCTAAGATGAAAGAAGTGGTAAGAAAAGAAGTACTAAAGCTTCTGGAGGAAGGTATAATTTATCCTATTTCTGATAGTAGATAGGTTAGTCCCGTCCATTATGTCCCTAAGAAGGGAGGTATCCCTAAGAAGGGAGGTATTACCGTTGTTCCTAATGATAAAAATGAATTGATCCCGCAAATAATTGTTACATGTTATAGAATGGTAACTGATTTTAGGAAATTAAATAAAGCTACTAAGAAAGATCATTACCCTTTACCTTTTATTTATCAAATGCTAGAAAGATTATCCAAACATACTCATTTTTTCTTTCTAGATGGTTACTCTGGTTTCTCTCAAATACCTGTATCGAGCCAGGGTCAAGAAAAAACCACTTTTACTTGCCCTTTCAGTACCTGTCTTATAGACGTATGCCTTTTGGTTTAATGTAATGCACCTGCTACCTTTCAAAGATGTATGATGGCTATATTCTCTAACTTTTGTGAAAAGATTCTTGAGGTTTTCCTGGATGATTTTTCCGTTTACGGAACTTCATTTGATGATTGTTTGAGAAACCTTGATCGAGTTTTGCAGAGATGTGAAGAAACTAATCTTGTATTGATTTGGGAAAAGTGCCACTTTATGGTTAATGAAGGTATTGTCTTGGGGCACAAGATCTCCGAAAGAGGTATTGAAGTTGATAAAGCTAAAATTGATGCTATTGAAAAAATGCCGTGCCCTACGGATATCAAAGGTATAAGAAGTTTCCTTGGTCATGTTGGTTTCTATAGGAGGTTTATCAAAGATTTCTCTAAGATTTATAGGCCTCTCACAAAACTTTTGCAAAAAGACGTTCCGTTTGTTTTTGATGATGATTGCGTAGATGCATTTGAAATTCTTAAGAATGCCTTGATTACCGCACATGTTGTTCAACCACCCGATTGGAACCTTCGTTTTGAAATTATGTGTGATGCTAGTCATTATGTTGTTGGTGCTGTTCTAGGAAAAAAAGTAGATAAGAAATGAAATGTTATCCATTATGCCAGTAATACTCTAGACAGTTCTCAAAGAAACTATGCTACTACTGAAAAAGAATTTTTAGCAGTCGTGTTTGCTTGTGATAAGTTTAGACCTTATATTGTTGATTCCAAAGTAACTACACACTAATCATGATGTTATTAAATACCTTATGGAGAAGAAAGATGCTAAACCTAGACTTATTAGGTGGGTCCTTCTGCTACAATAATTTGATTTGCATATCATTGATAGAAAGGCTGCTGATAACCTATGGCAGATAACTTGTCTAGGTTAGAAAATGTTCTTGATGACCCACTACCTATTGATGTTAGCTTTTCTAATGAACAATTAGCTGTCGTGAATACTTCACATAATGATCCTTGGTATGCTGATTACGCCAATTACATTGTTGCTAAATTTATACCGCCTACTTTCACATACCAACAAAAGAAAAAGTTCTTCTATGATTTAAGGCATTACTTTTGGGATGACCCACATCTGTATAGAGAAGGAGTAGATGGTATTATTAGAAATTGGGTACCTAAGCATGAACAGGAACAGATCTTACGCAAGTGTCACTCTGAAGCCTACGGAGGACATCACGCTGGAGATAGAACCGCACACAAGGTACTACAATTTGGGTTTTATTGGCCTACTCTGTTCAAGGATACTCGTGAGTTTGTCTTATCCTGTGATGAATGTCAAAGAATTGGTAATATTAGTAGACGTCGGGAAATGCCTATGAATTACTCTCTTGTTATCGAACCATTTGATGTTTGGGGCTTTGATTATATGGGGACTTTTCCACAATCTAATGGGTATACTCATATTCTAGTTGCTGTTGATTATGTCACTAAGTGGGTAGAAGCTATTCCAACTAGTAGCGCTGATCATAACACTTCTACTAAAATGCTTAAAGAAATTATTTTACCTAGATTTGGAGTCGCTAGATATTTGATGACTGATGGTGGTTCACATTTATTCATGGTGCCTTTCGTAAATTGCTTGCTAAATATGATGTTAATCATAGAGTTGCATCTCCTTATCATCCTCAGTCTAGTGGTCAAGTAGAATTGAGCAATAGGGAGATTAAATTGATTTTGCAAAAGACTGTTAATAGATCTAGGAAGAATTGGTCTAAGAAACTTGACGATGCATTGTGGGCTTATAGAACTGCTTACCAAAATCCTATGGGTATGTCTCCGTATAAGATGGCTTATGGTAAAGCATGTCACTTACCTCTAAAGCTAGAACATAAGGCTTATTTGGCAATCAAAGAGCTCAATTATGATTTCAAACTTGCTGGTGAGAAGAGGTTATTTGACATTAGCTCACTTGATGAATGGAGAACCCAAGCCTACGAGAATGCTAAGTTGTTTAAAGAAAAGTCTAAAAGATGGCATGATAGAAGGATACAAAAGCGTCAATTTAATGTAGGTGATCATGTCTTGCTATACAATTGTCGTTTAAGATATTTTTTAGGAAAACTTCTCTCTAAATGGGAAGGTCCTTACGTCATCGAAGAGGTATACCGTTCCGGTGCCATCAAGATTAACAACGCCGAACCCGAAGGTGGTGAACGATCAAAAAATCAAACATTATATCTCAGGTACTCCCATAAATGTTGAAACCAATATGATCAATACCATAACTCCGGAGGAGTACATTAGGGAGACTTACCAGAACGTTTCACACTCCGAAAAGGAATAGGTACGTGGTACGGTAAGTAGAAAGACTCCAAAACTTTTTCGATGGCAACTTTCATCTGTTTTGGAATATTTAAAAAATTAGGGAAATTTAAAGTAGTCCGAATAGTGCACGAGGAGGCGACAAAGCCTGCTCGGCGCGGCCACCCCCTGCCCACACCCCTAGGGCTTGTGGCCACCTCGTGTGCCACTCGGACTCCGTTTTCTTGTGGCATACTCCTTTGGGTCGGTAAAAAATCATTATATAATCTCCCGAAGGTTTTGATTCTCGTATCACGACAATACCTCCCGTTTCCTTTTTGAGCTGTTTTTGCAGCAAATTTAGATCAACATGGCGTCCCCAAGTGTTTCGAAGGATAAGTTCTCCGAGAAGGCCATCAGCCCCTACCTTGCAGAGGTGCTGCAACACCCTCAAACCATTGAGGTGTGTTAGTTGGTGCTGCACATCCGTGATGTGGAGGGGCTAAAGAGAACTGGAAGCATGGAGACAAGGCTCGAAGCAATGGAGCAGCAGGTCTTCAAGTGCCAAGGGATGGTGGAACGGGGACTCGATGCTAATCAGATGATGATCGCGGAATTTACCCACTAAAATAAGCTGGATGCCAAGGACGTTGTGGATCACATCTTCAAGCTTTACGAGAGAATCGAGCACCTCCAAGCCCAGATCTACGACCTGCAAAACCAAAACTATGAGTATGAATACAGATTTAAGAGAATGAGTTTGGCTGCAGATTTGAGGATTTCGGAGACTCGTTCATCCTTTTATGATGGTGAGCCTATGCCTTGGAAGATGGAGGACAAGCTTCCAACCTCATCAACAACTCCCACATCATCACCTCCGAAGCAAGACAACTAAACACATGGGTATGGGCACTCCCCTTGGCTTGTGCCAAGCTTGGGGGAGGTGCCCCGGTATCGTATCACCATCACATCTTTCGTTTTTATTTTTATTTTTATTTTTATTTTTGTCATCTATTCTTAGTTCAATCCTTTTGGTTATATCTTGATCTAATAGAATAAAGTTTTCGTGTGATCTAGTTTTGAGTCTTTGCTTTATGATTACTCCTATGTAAGCAAGTCTGTGAGTTATATAATGGAAAGTGATTTTGAGTTGAGGGCCTTTCTTGGTATGATCTTAATCTTGAGAAAGATGAAGTACAAAGAAGCTTAGAATAAAAGCAAAGGGTACACATGAAAATCTTATGGGGAGTGATGACTTCACATATAAAAAGTATGTCGATTGAAACCTGTTGTGGATTGACAAACAAAGTTGTCGGTCATTGGGGCAATTAAAAGGAAGTAATAAAGAAAGAGAGGTTCACATATAAATATAGTATCTTGGACATCTTTTATGATTTTGAGCACTCATTAAAATATTATATGTTAAGAAATTGATGTTGGACAAGGAATACAACATAATGGTTTATGTTTGCTTATTTCTGAATAGAAGTTATATTGTTATAGATCCCTCAACATGTGTCGCTTGCTTCCACCTCATATCAGGCAAAACTCCCGCACCAATTAGAGGTACTACTTGTGCATCCAAAAACCCTTAACCCAGTTTTGCCATGAGAGTCCATCATACCTACCTAAGGGTAGAATAAGATCCTTCAAGTAAGTTGTCATTGGTGCAAGAAATAAAAATTGCTCTCTAAATATGTGTGATCTATTAGTGTGAGGAAAATAAACTTTATACGAACTTGTGATAGGGAAGACATAAAAGCGACGGACTGCATAATAAAGTTCTATATCACAAGGGGCAATATAAAGTGACGTTCTTTTGCATTAAGAGATTGTGCATCCAATTATAAAAGTGCATGACAACCTCTGCTTCCCTATGTGAAGGGCCTATCTGTTACTTTTATTTTCTAGTACTTACCTTTATGCAAGAGTCGTGGTGATCTCCATCACCTTCGCTATTTTCACCTTTATCTTCTGGCAAGGGTCACATGTTGGGGAAAGATCTAGGCACATATACCCACTCGGAAGTGGATGAGCATGAGTTATTACTATTGACATTACCCTTGAGGTAAATAGTTGGGAGGCAACACTATAAGCCCCTATCTTTCTCTGTGTCCGATTGAAACTTTGAACTCATAGGTACCTCGTGAGTGTTAGCAATTGTGAAAGACTAAAAGATGATTGAGTATGTGGGTTTTCTTTACAAGCTCTTATATTGACTCTTTCCTACGCTATGATAAATTGGAATTGCTTCAATGACCGAGATCATAGTTTGTCAGTTCTCAATAGAGTTTTTGATTCATACTTTACCATTGTGAATGAATTGTTACTTTTGAATAAGAAATTATATGTCATTATATTGCTGCTCTAAATATGATCATGATACCCTCATGTCCGTATTTTTATTTTTATCGACACCTCTATCTCTAAACATGTGGGCATATTTATCGATTTCGGCTTTCGCTTGAGGACAAGCGAGGTCTAAGCTTGGGGGAGTTGATACGTCCATTTTGCATCTTGATTTTATATTGATATGTATTGCATTATGGGCTGTAATTACACATTGTGGTACAATACTCATTCCTTTTCTCCCTTATTTTACAAGGTCTACATGAAGAGGGAGAATGCCGGCAGCTGGAATTCTGAATTGGGAAAGGAGCAAATTTGAGATACCTATTCTACGCAACTCCAAAAGTCCTGAAAATCTACGGAGAATTATTTTGGAATATATAAAAAAATAATGGGTGGAAGAAATACATCAGGAGGCCCACCAGGGAGCCACAAGCCAGCTGGGCGCAGCCCCCAACCTTGGTCATGGCTAGCAAGCTTGTGGCCCACCTGGCAGCCCTCCGGTGCCCATCTTCTGCTATATGGAGGGTTTCGTCGAGGAAAAAATTCATAAGAGACCTTCCGGGACGAAGCGCCGTCATCTCGAGGCGGAACTTGGGCAGAATCAATCTAGAGCTCCGACAGGGCGATCCTGCCGGTGAAATTTCCCTCCGGGAGGGGGAAATCGAAGCCATCGTCATCACCAACGATCCTCTCATCGAGTGGGGGTAAATATCCATCAACATCTTCACCAACACCATCTCCTCTCCAAACCCTAGTTCATCTCTTGTATCCGATCTTTGTCTCAAAACCTCAGATTGGTACCTATGGGTTGCTAGTAGTGTTGATTACTCCTTGTAGTTGATGCTAGTTGGTTTACTTGGTGGAAGATTATATGTTCAGATCCTTGATCATCACTTATACTCCTCTGATTATAAACATGAACATGTTTTGTGAGTCGTTACATTTGTTCTTGAGGACATGGGATAAGTCTTGTTATAAGTAATCATGTGAATTTGGTATTCGTTCGATAATTTGATGAGATATATGTTGTCTCTCCTCTAGTGGTGTTATGTGAACGTCGACTACATAACACTACACGATTGTTTGGGCCTAGAGGAAGGCATTGGGAAGTAATAAGTAGATGATGGGTTGCTAGAGTGACAGAAGCTTAAACCCTAGTTTATGTGTTGCTTCGTAAGGGGTTGATTTGGATCCACACGTTTCATGCTATGGTTAGATTTATCTTAATTCTTCTTTCGTAGTTGCGGATGCTTGCAGGAGGGGTTAATCATAAGTGGAAGACTTTTCCAAGTAAGGATAACACCCAAGCACCGGTCCACCCAGATATCAAATTATCGAAGTAGTGAACGCGAATCAAATGAGCATGATGAAAACTAGCTTGACATAAATTCCAATGTGTCCTCAGGAGCCCTTTGCTTTATATAAGAGTTTGTCCAGGCTTATCCTTTTCTATAAAAAGGATTGGGCCACCTTGCTGCACCTTTGTTACAATTGTTACTTGCTACCCGTTACGAATTATCTTATCACAAAACTATCTGTTACCGATAATTTCAGTGCTTGCAGAGAATACCTTACTGAGAACCGCTTGTATTTCCTTCTGCTCCTTGTTGGGTTCGACATTCTTACTTATCAAAAGGACTACGGTAGATCCCCTATACTTGTGGGTCATCAGGCGCCCTGTCCGACGAGGTGGCAACCTGGTCGAGGCAGGGTCGGCTGGACAAGCGAGAGCTCGAGATCGAGCTCCTTCCGTTCTGGAGTAGGTGGTACAACGCGATGGATCTGGAAGGCTCTTGGGGCCATTGGATCTAGGATCTGGCGGCCTGCATCAAAGGGAGGGGCTTAATTAGGTTGGTGGAATGGATGTCATGGCTGGTTGGCTTGGCGCTGAAATGGAGGGAGTTGGGTGGCGGCAGCTGCGAGGTGGATGGGACAGGTGCCTAAAATTTAGGGTTGGGCAGATTTGGCTAGGGATTGTGCTGATATATATATAGCATGTGGGTAGTAGGAGGGGGTGTCGTGGTTTTCTCACGACAGATGTCTGGGTGAACGGACTTGGATTCAAGGCCATCGCTAAGGTGATGGACTCAAAGGGGTTGATTGGGACGAAGGACACGGGTTTACCCAAGTTCGGCCCCTCAAGTAGAGGTAACAACCTACGTCCTGCTTGTGCTTGTATTGCTTTGGGTATCGATTACAAGGGAGCTGATTGCTTGACCTAGCTATGGATCATTGATCTCCCTAAGTCGCCCCTGGTCTAGCCTTTATATAGGAGGTCATGACCATGGGTCATACAAGTCGTAACCGAATCTCACAATCATGTCTGATTATATCTCTACATTGTCTTGCCTTCCTAGGCAAGTTGTCTCCGGGCGGCTCACCCACCCGGGTCTTCATGCTTTCTCCGTCCGGGCCACATCCCGGCCCATCTTGTTAAGCCGCCGAACATCTTGGTCTTAAGTCTTCACGGCCCGATGTTGGGCTGGTCTACGAGCCACCAGGTGTGACCTGGAGCCTCACGGGTGGGTCTCATCGTGGGGTTATATGCCCAACATTAGGCCTCAGGTTGATTTGAGCCTGCTCACTTCAGCCTTCTTCTTAATCATCGGCGGGTCTCACTCATGTCATCTGAAAGTAAACAATAACCCACCGTGACGTCACATTCAAATCTGTCAGAAAGATCCTCTGACGTCCGCAACGAATCTTCCCTTATTAAATGGATGGTCCGAGAATCGAGGCGTCTGCCTCGATCAAATAATATCCGTCGCCTGGATTTTCACGCCTGTTTCCACCTTTGCCTATTAAATAGGACCGCAAAGGGTGGCTTTTGCTTTCCTCCCCGCTCGCTCTTCGTCTTCTTCCTTCCGACGCTGCCGCTCCAGCGCACCTCCCTCCGGCGATGTCTGCCCACCATCGTCGTCGAGGCCGCTGCATCAACCTATTTTTCCAGAGTTCTGCCTGCGTCTGCCGTGCCATCTCCGGTAAGTCCTTCCTCCCCTAGATCCGTAGCCATTTTGGTAGGGTTTCACGGAGCTCTCCTGCCGCTTAGAACACGAGCTTCTCTCCAATGCCGGCCATGCTTAGTCCATAAAGCTTGATGCCATCCTTTTCCCCATTGCGGTGTACCGTAGGAGACTGATAATAACGCCCCGCAGATCTAAAATTGCTTGGCCTGTCCTTTTCAAACTTTTGCCGTTTCGACGGTTCATTGCTAGGTTTGAAGTAAAACCATTTTTCTCTGTTTTGTAGATCCGTAATCTCTGAGATATGTTGTGAAATCTGTTTTCCACACTTAGCCAAATTTTGCCTTGTCTTTTCATATGCTTGACCCGCCATGAAGTTCCGGCTCTCACTAACCGGCTCCTAGCGATTTAATCTCATAAAACCTTAGGATTACAGCCGCCCTTAGCTGCTTGGCATCTTCTGACCCGCCGCACATTGTTTACTTTGCATAGTATTGAGCCGCCACCATGTCTCGTGCATCCAATTCATGCAATTGGGTCGGCTCTGCCATCACTGAAGAATTCTTGATGGATTTTGTAAACGCGGGTACCAACCCGCCAAGGATGTCATCCATTGGCGGGTTCCGGGTAACGAGCTAGGTCCCATTCCTCAAGAGGGTGAGGTAGTTGTATTTTCAGATCATGTCGAACGTGGGTTTGTACCCACTGGCTCCGAATTCTTTCGGGATATTCTTCACTTTTACAAGTTGCACTCTCAAGACCTTGCCCCCAATTCTGTTTCCAACATATGCAACTTCCAAGTGCTCAACGAAGTCTACTTGCAAACTGAGCCGTCCGTTGGTCTCTTTCGTGAGTTTTATTATGCAAACCACCAGACAGAGGTGAAGGCTAGCCCAAGCTTAGAGCTCGGCGGTGCCGGGACATAAATTTTCTAGCTGTTCAGATGCTGAGTCATCCTAAAGATTGGAACAAGACTTGGTTTTACTGTAAAGATACCTCCCCAGAAGGTGAGCATCCCTACTGGGTTACCGCCCATCTCGGCTCAAGACCACCTCTGAACTTCCTGGTCGGCTGTCAACTGCTGAACGGGCGAAGCAAGCTCTGGCTCACGCCAAAATCAAAGCCCTTATGGCCAATGGACTGACGGGGCTGGATTTGATCCGCTACTGGATTTCTTGGAGGATTATACCTTTGAGCCGGCACAGTCGTCTTATGTGCGAATATTCGGGCTAGTATGACGACTCCCTCTGTTTTAGCCGGACTATGTTATCAGAGGATGATATCACCACTGTCATCCAGAGCCTTGTCCATGAATATTCGGGAGATTGCAGCGCCATTGGGCTGGCACCTTTCTGCGCCGCAAACCCGGCCCCAGATGTAGGGCGACTCTTTATACTCTCTTTTCTGTATTAGTTATATCTTGGCAATCTCTTTAACTTTTGCCGGCTTATATTTTCAGGCTAATTCCGATTTCTGGAAGAAGAAATATGTTCCTCCCCTGAAGAAATCCAAGAAGAAAACCGCAGCGCGGAAGAAGAAGACCACTCCTCAGGAAGAATGGTTTGAACAACCGGAATTAGACGGCTCAGAGTTATAACTTGACTATTTTTTGCCGCCTCTTTATTCACCTTATTGACAACAACCATTCACAGGACGAGACAGAGACTAGCCACACCAACGCCCCTGAGGTAACTTATGTTTCGTTCGACTCAGACTACTTTGTACCCCAGAAGATACGGCGGGTCGTTTGAAAAGTTCCCCTTTCTCATCCTCTTGCTTACTTAGACCCCCAATTTCTTTTGAAAAAGCAACAACAAGCCGCCGGGTTACCTAATTCTCCGGCTCAGAGGAAACGTCCAGCTAAGGTAGACATTCCTTCTCTGCTTGATTTTACTAATCCTTCCTTTATAATTCCAAAAATTGCTTTATGTTATCTGAAATGTTTTTCAGGGATCATCTCCTTCGTCTGGCGACTCTACGGCCACTGCTCTGCCGCCTCCAAAGATTAACCTGATGTATTTGCTTTTCACGCCTTATGCCCGGGTCTTTGATGGTTGTAAACCTTGGGCTCTAATCTTTATGCTTTGTCAAGGCTCAAGCTGAGCGAAGGAAAACCAACAAGTCCTCCCCTGGCCCTAATGCTCAAGACCCGGAGCCTGCCAAGCCGGATGCTCCCATGCCAGATGTTGATCCCTTGGCGGCTTCCAAAGAGGCACCTGAAGAGACTTGCCCTTCTGCAGACCCGACGGCTGACGATATGATTCCTGAGAGTCCTCTGAAGGACCATTCCAAGCCGCCAAGCCCTGCAAAGGTTGTTGATGAAGCAACTCCTCCGGACGTCTTGATTACTATTACCGGCTTCCCCTCTCCTCAATATCATGTGCTAACAAAGCATAGTGACACAACTGAGGCCTCCAAGAAGCCGGAGTTTGAGCTCCCCACCCTTGAGAAGATGACAACTGATGACCTTCATGCTAGTTATTTGAACCACCTATCCACAAGCCGGGGCCTGGAGCTCAAGCTTGTCAATTTAATGAAGAAGAAATATGAGGTATTCTTTACTCTATTTATACCCTTATGTAGCCCCCAAGAGTCGGGTAAATATTGGCTGATGATAATCTGGGTCTTCAAAACCTGCTAGAAGTAGAAATGCTTAGCCTGTAGGCCTCAACTTATTTAGAAGTAATCGCAAATCATCATTTGTAGCCCCCAAGGGCCGGCTCAAATTTGATAACATTGAGCCGGAGCTTTATTGAAGATAGATATTAGAGCCAATTGTAGCCCCCAAGGGCCGGCTCAATCTTGTTAAATTTGAGTCGGATCTTTTCCTTGGAAACCAGTTGAAAAACCAAAGTGTAGCCCCCATGTTTCGGGTTAACTTGATAAAGATGATCCAGAACTGCTTTTTTAATCTAGGAGATCAAATGGACATTAGCCCCCAAGTGTCATACATATTGCTTGCAATCTGTTTGAGACTTGCTGAGTCTTTTCAACTTCTCCTCCTGACGGCTCATTCCATACTTTGATATGTCACAGGAAGATTTAAACAAAGCCGGGTCAGAAGTGGCCGGCTTGAAAAATAATCTAGCCATGCAGCAAGCCGCCCGAAGTGAAGCTAATGAAAAATGTCGGCTCCTCTCCAAAGAACTGACCAAGATCAAGGCCGATTTTGCAACCTTCAAAGAGTCTGTTAAAGCTGAACAAGCCGCCCTGACTCAACAGGCGGATAATGCTGACCAGCGGCTGATGATCGTGTATGATGAGCTATAGTCTTTGAAGCTCCATATTAAGAAGATGACAGTCGCCATCTTTGGTAAGTATTTGATAGCTTAACCCAATTTCTGTATGTCTTCTTGTACTGGTGACTTATGACGGATAATCCGTCCTATGTAGGTCCAAGGAGCCACCAACTTGCTTCTGACAGCTTGCTGCCCCTGAAGGCGATTTATACTCTGACGGAACAACTTTACTGTGGGGCTGTTTGCACGATCAAGGCTGTGCTCAACAAGGATACCACCCCCTCAACTATGAAAGGGGTCCTAGAGCTTCTTTCCACGCTGCCGAAGCAAATCGTAGAGTTGAAGAAATCAGTCGCCCGGCAGGGGGCTATCGCAGCTACAAGCCGGGCACTGGCCTTTGCTCCGGAGTTGACTCCTACAGACATGATGGACGGGTTTCCCTCCAAAAAAGATGATGGCTCCAAGTTTACGGACGCTGACTATGCACAGTGTGTGAAGGACTCCAAAGTCCTTGCCTCCGTGTTAGCATAGGAGGTCAACTTGGTGACTTATCAGGCGGCTTATAGCGTAGATCAGAAGAGAATCCGTGGCCCCCTCTTTGAGTCCAAGGATCTTACACCCGCTCGCAGTAAGCACCTTTTTGCTTATGAACTTGACCCGTCCCCCTTCTTTGAAGAAGGAAACTTTGTAGCTTTAACCCACTGCAACTAGGACTTGGACAATCTTCAGATCAAGGAGGTTGAAGATCCGGAGAAGGGTGACCCGCCGGCCAGCTAAAGGAGTTGTGAGCGTCGTTGATAAGCCGGCCCTTGTGACCCTCCATGAGCGATGTAAAACACTAAGATATTTTTGGGCTCTATAGAGAGCGTATGTAATAGGCTTGTAGTAACTTTGCCTTTGCCTGAACTGTGCCATCATGCACATATGAAACAGCCCGGCTTACCATATATATCATCTTCCTTGCGCTTCATATCGGATGCTTACCGACTCTTAGCGACTTAATTGACCTACAAGAATAGATGTATCTTGACATTATTAGGAGGGCAGCTTAAAAGCATAACCCAAAAGATTTTGTATCTTCCTAACATGTTTTTCAAAAACGGCTCATGTGCCAGTTCTACTAAACTAACTCGCCATATAAAAACCAAACAAGATGGTGTGTAAGCCACACCCCTACGGGTGAGAAGCCCCCAAGTGACTTTTGTTGACGGAGTCAACTGTTTGGCTTAATAGCCGATCGATAGGGTCTGATAAGCTACACCCGGAGGGTGGGAAGCCCCCTGGACAATCAAGTTGACTTGTCAACTTTTTGGCTTAAGAGCCGGCTAATAGGGTCTGATAAGCTACACCCGGAGGGTGGGAAGCCCCCTGGACAACCAAGTTAACTTGTCAACTTTTTTGGCTTAACAACCGGCTGTTAGGGTCTGACAAGCTACACCCGGAGGGTGGGAAGCCCCCTTTGACAACCGTGTTGACTTGTCAACATTTTTGGCTTAAGAGCCGGCTGTTAGGGTTTGATAAGCTACACCCGGAGGGTGGGAAGCCCCCTTCGACAACCATGTTGACTTTTCAACATTTTTGGCTTAAGAGACGGCTGTTAGGGTTTGATAAGCTACACCCAGAGGGTGGGAAGCCCCCTTTGACAACCATGTTGACTTGTCAAGATTTTTGGCTTAAGAGCCGGCTGTTAGGGTTTGATAAGCTACACCCGGAGGGTGAGAAGCCCCCTTCGACAACCATGTTGACTTGTCAACATTTTTAGCTTAAGAGTCGACTGTCAGGGTTTGATAAGCTACACCCGGAGGGTGAGAAGCCCCCTTAGACAACCAAGTTGACATGTCAACTTTTTTGGCTTAAGAGCCGGCTGTTAGGGTCTGATAAGCTACACCCGGAGGGTGGGAAGCCCCCTTTGAGAACCATGTTGACTTGTCAACATTTTTGGCTTAAGAGCCGGCTATTAGGGTTTGATAAGCTACACCCGGAGGGTGAGAATCCCCCTTAGACAACCAAGTTGACTTGTCAACTTTTTTGGCTTAAGAGTCGGCTGTTAGGGTGTGATAAGATACACCCGGAGGGTGGGAAGCCCCCTTCGACAACCATGTTTTGGATCTTTCTTTCATGGATGAAGATATGCGAAATGGCAGAGGCCCCGGCTTGTAGGGATGCTACTTTATTCATATATAAATATTATATGTACAATGATAGTGTACAATTCGAGTCTCAACAACTTAGGTGTAATAAGGCCGCAAATGCGCTATGTTCCACGGCCGGCGGGTCTCCTGCCCCGAGGTATCTGAGTCGTCCCAGATGTCAATGAGATAATACGACCCGTTGTTGAGATTTCCGATGATCACGAAAGCTCCTTACCATGGAGGAGACAGCCTATGCATATTTGTCTGGTCTTCAATCAGCCGCAGCACTAAGTCGCCTTCTTGAAACGTCCGGGTCTTGACTCTCCGGCTATGATAGCGGCGCAGGTCTTACTGATAGATCGCCGACCGAGCAGCCGCCAGTTCTCATTCCTCCTCCAAGGCATCCAACGCATCTTGATGCGCCGTCTCATTGTCCGTCTCAATGTAAGCCACCACTTTTGGGAGTCATGTCGGATGTCACTTGGTAACACGGCCTCTGCACCATAAACCATGAAGAAAGGTGTATAACATGTGGATATGTTGGGGGTAGTTCTGATGCTCCATAAAACGGATGGAAACTCTTCCACCCAACAACCCGGCATCCGCTGTAAAGGAATTATAAGCCGGGGCTTGATACCTCTCAAGATTTCTTGGTTAGCACGCTCCGCCTGACCGTTGGACTATGGATGAACAACCGCGGAAACATCAAGCTGGATGTGTTCCAGGTCACAGAATTTTTTCATAGCCCCCTTGGACAAGTTTGTGCCATTGTCCGTGATGATGCTATGAGTGTAACCAAAACGGTAGATCAACTTTTTGATAAACTAAACCGTAGTAGCCGCGTCACACTTGCTGACCGGCTCAGCCTATACCCACTTGGTGAACTTATCAACCGCCACCAAGAGGTGCGTTTTTCTTATCCTTAGATCTCTTGAAAGGCCCGACCATATCAAGCCCCCAGACTGCAAACGGCCAAGTAATTGATATCATGTGCAATTCTTCAGCCGAAGCATGAGCACGCCGGCCAAATTTTTGACAGTCGTGGCACTTGCGGACCAGATCCTCTGCATCCTTGTGAGCCATCAACCAAAAGAAACCATGTCGGAAACCTTGGACACCAGAGATTTTGAGCCGACGTGATGTCCGCAATCGCCAACATGAATTTCATTTAAGATTTCCTTACCCTCCTCTGGCGAGACACAATGTTGAAACACTCCGGTGACACTACACTTGTGCAACTCACCATTGACTATCGTCATGGATTTAGACCGCCGGGTTACCTGTCTGGCCATATTTTCATCATCAGGTAACTCGCCTCGAGTCAAATACGCCAAGTAAGGCATAGTCCAATCCAGAATAGCATGTAGAGCCGCCACCAATTGTCCCTCCGGGTCAGGAACAGCCAAATCTTCCTCTGATGGTAATTTGACAGTCGGGTGATGTAAGACGTCCAGAAGGATATTGGGCGGCACCGGCTTTCATTGAGAGCCTAACCTTGACAGGGCGTCAGCCGCCTCATTTCGGCGACGATCAATATGATCCACCTAATAACCTTTAAAGTGACCAGCAATGACATCCATCGCCTGACGATAAGCCACCATCCACGGATCCCTGGAATCCCAAGTGCCTGAAACTTGCTTCGCCACAAGATCTGAGTCGTCGAAGCACCTTACCCGGCTTAAGTTCATCTCCTTAGCTACTCTGAGGCCATGAAGCAGGGCTTCGTATTCAGCTGCATTATTAGTGCAAGGGAACATCAGCCGGAGCACATAACAGAACTTATCACCTTTGGGAGATGTTAAAACAACCCCTGCCCCTGATCCTTCCAGTCCAGTATCTGTTATTCGGCTTTTCTTCGGGTGCCTAACACTATGTCCAGTCGTTTATGAAATCCACAAGGGCTTGAGACTTGATAGCCGTACGAGGTATGTATTTTAGATTGAGAGGTCCCAGCTCCAATGCCCACTTAGTAATTCTACCAGTGGCTTCTCAGTTTTGAATTATGTCCCCCAACAGAGCAGAGCTGACCACAGTGATCTGGTGCCCTAAGAAGTAATGCTTTAACTTGTGGTTGGCCATGAACACCCCATATACTAGCTCCTGCCAATGCGGATACCTCTGCTTGGACTCTGTCAGGACCTCACTGATATAACAAACCGGCCTCTGAACCGAATATTCTTTCCTTGACTCCTTGCGCTCGACCACAATTGCAGCGCTGACATCCCTGTTGTTAGCCGCCACGTATAGGAGCAAGGGTTCTTTTTTAGCCGGAGCGGCTAAAACCGTCGGCTCAGTGAGTTGCTTCTTGAGTGCCTCAAATGCTTCACCCGCCGCCGTACTCCAGACAAAATTGTCTGTCTTTTTCATCATTTGATATAGAGGAATGGCTTTCTCACCAAGGCGGCTTATAAACCGGCTCAACGCGGCGATCCGCACTGCCATGCATTGGACATCATTGATACAAGCCGACTCAGCCAGGGAGGTGATAGCCTTGATCTTATTCGGGTTGGCTTCAATACCACGCTCAGAAACCAGAAATCCCAGGAGCTTGCCAGCCGGAACACCAAAGACACACTTTGCCGAGTTAAGCATCATCTTGTAGATCCGCAAATTGTCAAAGGTTTCCTTTAAATCATCAAGCGGGGTCTCCTTCTTCCTCGACTTGATCACAATATCATCCACATAAGCATGAACGTTGTGTCCAATCTGATTGTGAAGTCAATTCTGCACACAGCGCTGATAAGTCGCTTGGGCACTCTTGAGCCGAAAAGGCATAGACACATAGCAGAAGGCTCCAAAAGGTGTGATGAAAGCCGTCTTCTCTTGGTCCTTAACTGCCATCTTGATCTGATGATATCCCGAATAAGCATCCAGGAAGCATAAACTTTCGCAACCCGCCGTAGCATCAATTATTTGATCAATACGAGGGAGAGAAAAAAGATCAGCCGGACAGGCCTTGTTAAGATCCGTATAGTCCACACACATACGCCACGTGCCGTTTTTCTTGAGCACAAGCACTGGGTTAGCAAGCCACTCCGGGTGAAAAACCTCGACGATGAAACCCGCTGCTAAGAGTCGGGCGACCTCTTCCCCAATGGCCTTGCGCCTCTCCTCGTTGAACCGCCGTACAAATTACTTGAATGGTTTAAACTTAGGATCCACATTAAGGTTATGCTCAATGAACTCTCTCGGTACACCCGGCATGTCAAAAGGTTTCCATGAAAAGATGTCCCGATTCTCACGGATGAATTCGATGAGTGCACTTTCCTATTTTGGATCCATGTTGGCCCCAATAATGAACTGTTTGGATGGGTCACCCAGAGTAAAATCCACCGCCTTGGTATCATCTGCCGAAAATTTAAGGGGCGGCTCAACCTCTGTGGTAGGCTTCTTCAGCAGGGTCATATCCTCCAGATCAACATTTTCCTTATAGAACTTGAGTTCTGCCTCAGCACAACTGGATTCTGCGTAAGCCGCGTCCCCTTCTTCGCACTCAATAGTCGTATTCCGATCACCATGAACAGTAATTGTGCCTTTTAACCCGGGCATCTTGAGATGTAAGTAGACATAACAGGGCCTAGCCATGAACTTAGCATAAGCCGGCCGCCCAAACAATGCATGATAATGGCTCTTTATCTTGACCGCTTCAAACCACAAGGACTCCACCCTGTAGTTGTACTCGTTAGCAAAGGCGACTTCCAAAGAAATCCTGCCCACCGGGTAAGCTGACTTGCCCGGTACTACACCTTCAAAAACGGTTGATGAGGGCTTAAGGTCTTTATCAAGTGGCTTCATCCGCTGGAAGGTATCATAGTACAGGATGTTGATGCTACTGCCACCATCCATAAGTACCTTATTCACCATATATCCTCCCACTTGGGGGGCAACTACTAGGTCTAGCCACCCCGGGTCATCAACACATGGCAGGTGATCCTCCCGGCTCCATGTTATGTCATACTCAGACCACTTCAAGTATTGCGACAGAGCCGGCGCGACTGCGTTAACCGCTCGCTTGTGCAATTTCTGATCCCGCTTGTTAAGGCTCGTCGTAAAAACATGATACTGGCCCGAACTGAGCTGCTTTGGATTACTCTGATACCTAGATTGATTATGTTGTTGCTGATTGTTGTTACCAGAGTGCTGAGGATGTCCTCCTTGATTGCCCTGACCATGATGACCGGACCCTGAGCCGCCGGATCCAAATCCGGCTCCTGACCCGCCTGGTCCTAAGCCGCCGGGCGGGCCACCACCATGGTTGTTGTGTTGCTGCATGTTGTAGTTCTTGAACTTCTGCATGATGCGGCAATCACCCCATGTGTGCCCCGCAGCTCTATCGGGCCAGCTGTGCTCCGGACAGGGTTTTTTGAGCATTTCCTCCAAATTTAAAGGAGTCTTATTTTTGTTAAAAGGCGGTCGAAACTTCCCATTGCCCTTAGGATGATTCTGGCCGGTGCTCGCATTGGGCACCAGTTCTGACCCTCCATCCGGGTTCCTCCGCTTGCTCTGGTTACCATTACTTGCCGCACCCTTGCCCTAGTTGTTCTTTTTAATGTGGCCGGCCTTCTCCTCATCAGAACCTGGATCCTTCGTGTTATCAGAATCGATATACTTTGTGAGAGCCACCATGAGTTCTCCCATGTCCTGACACGTACGCTTGAGCCAGCGGAGCTTCTGCTTCAGAGGAATGAAGTGACACTTCTTTTCTAGGATCAGCACCGCTTGAGCCGTCGTGATCTACTCAGAAGAGTGGATGATGGTCCACACCTGTCGTACCCAATGATGAGCCGATTCATTCTCCTTCAAGCATCCTGATGAAATATTTAGCACACACCGCCTCATTGACATCCAACATCTCCATAGCCAGCTCATATCTTTCGACCCAGGCCTCCGGAGGCAAGTCGGCAGTGTAATTCGGGACTTTGCGAGGTCCTTTGAAATCCTTTGGCAACCGCTCATTCCGTAGAGCCAGTGCTAAGCATGGTACTCCCACGGCCCTGGTGGTCACTCCTGCTCCTACTGATACGGAGGGCGCGGGCTCTTGGTGAGCCGCCGTGGCCAAAGCCGCCGCCTCTTGCTGGTTTCTCGCCCGGCTTATGAGCGCTTGTGCATCTAGAGCCGCCTGATCATCCCCCAGAGGCCCTCTGTGTCGATCGCCGCTAGAGACCGCTGGCGATTCATAGCGCTGACTAAAGCTGCGGCTAGGGAGGGGGTTGAATGAACGCGACTCTGGCTATAAGCGTATTTCTCCTGCTGGGCCATCGCCGTCTGAAGGTACCCAATGGCGTTCTGTACCTCTTCTGGAAAAGGTACCTCATCTGGAATAGGGATTGTTTCAAGCCGGGTGGCCGCGGCCGCCATGTTCTCCGCCGGGTTGGAATAATGACCCGCCGGCATCGGAGACACCACTGATGAGGCCTGGTTTTGTCGAGGCGGGTTAAGCTGCTGTCGAGCCGCCGGCCAACTTCCAGGTGCGTCCGCTGCTCGTCCCGTTCCTGGCGTGTTAAAGAGATTCCTAGCCTCATAATTTTCTAGTAAGCGGGATTGATGCTTGATCCGCTGCACCGCAGCCGCTGATTGCTACTCTAGCTCAAGCCGGAAAGCATCCGTCCTAAGGCACTCTACCTCCGCCTCCATCTAAGCCTTTAACTTGGCTATCCTCTGCTGCTCTTCCGCCATCTGGTGCTTGAGTCTTGTGATCTCCAAGTTCCGAGCGGTTTGATTATCTGGTGTGACTTCAGTGGCCATCAGATTTGCGAGCTCGTTTATCAGATCTAGGATAACCTCAGCTGGCGGCGGCGGATGAGCTCCTGTGTTTGTTGCTCCAGCGGCTGTGCTGCTCGTGCCTCGGGCTGACCCCGTCATGAACACGATCACATGAACCGGTAGCCCGAGATCGTCCGGCTCAAACCGTTTTGACTCAAGGTAAGGCTCGTCGTAGCCCCCAAGCCTGCCGTTGTGAAGCTGGTAGATCGACTCCGCTTCTCTGCTCGAAGATCCGTCCTCTGAATAAACAAGGGTCTCCTGCGATGCAGTAGCCTCAAGATCCATACCTTGAGTAAATCTCACGAATACGTGCTTCCGTCCTGGGTTAACACGGGCGGGTTAGCCGGCTGGACGATGTTGGTGCAGATGTCCGGCATGGGTGGAGATCCGTCAACCTTGCTGATGAAGACGTGGATTCCACCGAAAGGAACCCGGAATCCATATTCGACAGAGTCGGCCTCATGACCCCAGTCGGCGTCGTCGATGTAGAGCCGGCCGCGGAAACTCTTGCTCATCCTTCTGACCACGTATCCTTCGAACCCTGGGAGAGAGCCCTTTGAGAACTCAACACCACCGAGCGCTAGCCCCACGGTGGGCGCCAACTGTCGTGGTTTTGTCACGGGAGATGTCCAGGTGAACGGACTTGGATTCGAGGCCATCGCTAAGGTGATGGAATCAAAGTGGTTGATTGGGACGAAGGACACGGGTTTACCCAGGTTCGGCCCCTCAAGTAGAGGTAACAGCCTACGTCCTGCTTGTGCTTGTATTGCTTTGGGTATCAATTACAAGGGAGCTGATTGCTTGACCTAGCTATCGATCATTGATCTCCCTAAGTCACCCTGGGTCTCGCCTTTATATAGGAGGTCAAGACCACGGGTCATACAAGTCATAACCGACACTCACAATCGTGTCTGATTCTATCTCTAAATTGTCTTGCCTTCCTGGGAAAGTTGTCCCCGGGCGGCTCACCCGCCCGGGTCTTCATGCTTTCTTCGTCCGGGCCACATCCCGGCCGATCTTGTTAAGCCACCCAATGTCTTGGGCTTAATTCTTCATGGCCCGATCTTGAGCTGGTGTATGAGCCGCCAGGTGTGACCCGGAGTCTCAGGGGCCGGTCTCACCGTGGGGTTATATCCCCAACAAGGGTGTTTGCATCATTTTGAGTCGTCCGATCGCGATTGGATGGCTCCGGTCGCGGGGTTTTATAGGTGGGCTGGGTTGGGACATGTGAAGTGGTTGGGCTGAGGGAAGAGAGGGAAATGTGAGGCCCGTGACATGTTTTGGAATACCGAAAACGTCCGATACTTAATCGATGACGGTGCCGCTACAGGAGACCGTTGGGGTATCAAACGGACTCCGATTGTGATGAAACTTGGCACCGCACGCCAACTTTCGACTCAATCCAAGAATATTTCATGCACACTTTAAAAACAATATTTCTTCGATGTCGTGGGCGCGTGCGTGTCTGGTTGGTCTCGAAACGGTCGATGACACGAACGGAGAGAACCAGCAGCTATGAGTGGATGCAAGTTTTTAAAAACGAGTGATAATGCTATGTAGATGATTTGAATGATGCGATGATGAATGCGACAACCAAACAAATCACCCGATGACAACGGAATAAAAGGGGAATCTTCTGGAGCGTCGGTCCCGGGCTGTTACACTGATCTCTTCGCGTAACAGGTCATCACTTTTCACTAGAGTAGATTGCATTTTCACCATAGCATTTTGTTGCTTAGTGGCAATTTTGACAAGTTAGGATAGCTTGGTTTCATGTCATTATCAGATTCAGATTCATGACGTGAGGACTTTGAGGATACCTTGGAGGCTTTCTGCATGAAGAATAGGCTGGAGTAGTGTCATCATCACTTGCTTCGGTTTTGAAGAAGGATCCATTGTCTTCGGGTTCGAAGACAGACATAGAAATATAAGCCAAAGTCATTGCCAGTCCAGCTACTTTAGCATCAGATTCCACCTCAGATGCTTCCTCAGCCTCGGAACCAGATTCAGACTGTGAATTTATCTCCTTTCCTATGAAGGCATGGGCCCTTCCTGATGAACTCTTACTGTGTGACAAAGACTTTGCATACTTCTTCTTGTTGTTGTCATCGGAGTCATAGTTCTTGTTCTTCTTCTTGAATTCCTTTTCCCATTGAGGATAACCAGCAATGAAATGACTAGTTTTCTTGTACTTGTGACAGGTTTGCTTCTTGCTGTCCTTGGAAGACATATCTCCAGATCTCTTGGAATCACGTCTTGAATATTTAGCATAGCATTTTGACTTGGCACATTTCCAAAACTTCCTGAAAAGGAAGGCAAGTTCCTTTCCAAAGTCTTCAGCACCATCAGAATTGCATTCAGAGTTGTCTTCAGATGAAGACACAGATTTGACCTTGAACGCACGGGAGCGACTGTAGCTTGATCCGTAGTTATCTCTCTTCTTAGCTTGTTAGAATTTGTGGGTGTTCAACCTCTCAAGTATATTAGATGGGTACAAACTATTGAAGTCAGGGCTCTCTTGGATCATAAGTGCGAGAGTGTCAAAGGAACTATCAAGTGATCTGAGTAACTTCTTGACGACTTCATGGTTGGTGATATCAGTGGCACCGAGTGCATTTAGCTCGTTGGAGATGCCAGTAAGGCGATCAAAGGTGAGTTGGACATTTTTTTTGTCGAGTCTCTTGAAGCGGTTGAACAGGTTGCGAAGCACATGAACACGGGAGTCTCTTTGAGATGAGACGCCTTCGTCCACTTTGGACAACCACTCCCAGATTTGCTTGGAGGTGTAGTGCACTCACACGACCATATTGTCCTTTGGTCAGATGACCACAGATGATGTTCTTGGCGGTGGAGTCGAGTTGCGCGTACCTAGTCACATCAGCAACAGTAACACCTTCACCAACTTCGGGAATGCCCGCCATGACAACATACCATAGGTCATTGTCAATGGCTTTGAGATGCATGCGCATCTTGTTCTTCCAGTAGGGGTAGTCGGTGCCATCGAAGACAGGGCACACAACGGAGACCTTGATTATCCCTGTAGTCGACATAGCGAAAACTCCACGGTGGTTAAACCAAAATACAGAACAAGGGAGTACCTTGTTCTGATACCAATTGAAAGTGCTAGTTGTCGACTAGAGGGGGGTGAATAGGCGATTTTTATGAAAGGCTTCGAAACAATGAATGTATTCGAATAAAGCAGAAATGTAAATAGGATCAGGTAGGCATACAATCAAGGATCTAGACAGGGCATGCAATGCAGTGAAGACATTCAAGCAAGTTAAGCATAATCATCATGAATACTAAGATGAGTCAAAGACAAACTTAGATGGTATGAAGATAAAGAGTTGATATGAACGTCTTCGGAGAAAGTCTTCACGCAATGTTCAAGCAATGACTTCATAGTTCAGAGTGAAGGATAGAACCAGTTGCTTGACGAAGACACATGATTTGTTGGACCAGTTCCAGTTGCTGTGACAAGTGTACGTCTCGTTAGGGAGGCTGAGATTGAACTTAGAAGACCTTGTCTTCACCTTATTCTCCTTGAGCCGAAGTCACTTAGACAACACCCAGTCACTCAGGTAAGTCTTCAGGGGATTCTTTCGAAACCCGTACAAACTTGGTCACCCGAGAGTCCACAATGACTCTTGGACGCTCTACACCCAGATGCCTAACCGTTTGGAAGATCACAGTCTTCAAGTGTAATAAGTCTCCAATTTACTTAGAACAAAAAGTCTTCGGTGATGCTCAAACACTCTAGCTATAGGTGTTTAGGTATATGCTCGCAGGATGTGTATCTCTCAAAGTCTTCGAGGTGGGTTGCTCCAAAACGACAACAGTTGTATCTCTCTCTTAGCAGCCACCTTCTCATGGTGGAGGGGGTGGGCTATTTATAGGCAGCGGGCAACCCGACCTGATATGACCAAAATGACCCTAGGTCAATGGCCAACCGACACGTGTCACAACGGTCGGATTTTGAACGCACGCGGCAACTTTACTTGGGCTCCAAGTAAAGCTGACTCAACCAGCTCTCGAAGAGTTTTCCTCTCAATGTCTTCGCTCGAAGACATAGGTATGGTTTGAGCATCATGCCAGCATCTAACTTCGATCACATCGACCCCACTTAACAGTACGGTGGTTCCTATGACTCAGGAAAGAAGAAACGAAACTACCAAAAGACTTTGCCTTCGCATTTCATTGTCTTCGGACGAATGTCTCCATCCACCACCAATGTCTTCAGCTGTCATCAGTGCCTTCAAACATTTTTGGGGGTGGTCTTTGATGTCTAAACCGAAACTCTAGGGACTTCTCTCTGTGTTAACCTGTGAACTCTCACCAACACATTAGTCCCTCAACCATGTTTGTCTTCAATACTCCAAAACCAAACAAGGGTGGAACTAGATGCACTTACACTTCTTTTTAGTTTTTCTACCCAGCCCCCAATAGAGACAAGATGCTTCACACAACTATTTCTTGTGGAGCCACCTTTTTTATACCTACTTTGGAAAATATTCTTCAAGTGCCAATAGTAGTTCTTTTCTATCTCTGCATCAGAGTGGTTATCATATGAGCATAATTCATGTAACATAGTGATAACCCACAAGTATAGGGGATCAGTTGTAGCCTCTTTTGATAAGTAAGAGTGTCAAAGCCAACGAGGAGCTAAAGGTAGAAAAAATATTCCCTCAAGTTCTATCGACCATCGATACAACTCTACACACGCTAAACGTTTGCTTTACCTAGAACAAGTATGAAACTAGAAGTACTTTGTAGCTCTAACGGGATAGCTTTGCAAGATAATGAAGAACACGTAAATAAAAAGTAGGGGCTGCTTAGATAAATAAACAACTAAGTTAGTCTTAGTAGAGAGATTTTTGTCACAAGAAAGTTATTTGTCCCTAGGCAATCGATAACTAGACCGATAATCACTATTAAAATTTTATAAGAGGGAGAGGCATAAGCTAACATACTTTCTCTACTTGGATCATATGCACTTATGATTGGAACTCTAGCAAGCATCCTCAACTACTAAAGATCATTAAGGTAAAACCCATCCATATCATTATAAGGTATCAAGTCCTCTTTATTCTCATACGCAAACAACCTACTTACTAAGGTCTGTGCTTCTGTCACTCACGCCACCCACCATAAGAGAATCATAAACATATTGCAAACCCTACAATTGGGATCCCTCATGCTTGCGTGACACAGATAGCACCATAGTACAGCAAGAATAATAAAACATGCAACTCAAACCAATCATGATCATCAATCAACCCATAGGACAAAACGGATCTACTCAAACATCATAGGATAGCCATACATCACTGGGAAATAATATATAACATTGAGCACCATGTTTAATTAGATATTACAGAGGGGAGAAGAGATGATGGTCCTGGTGGCGTTCCGGTGCCACCGCGAGAGAGGGGGAGAGAGCTCCCGTCCTTCTTCTTATTATTCCTTGACCTCCCCCCTAGATGGGAGGAGGGTTTCCCCTCTGGATCTTGGCCTCCATGCCAGCAGAACGGTGGGAGCCCCTCCGAGATTGGATCTCTCTCTGTTTCCTTCTGTTTCTGCGTTCCCAGATTCTGGCCTTTCACAGTTTCTTAAATTCCCGGAGATCCGTAAGTCCGATTGATACGTCTCCAACATATCTATAATTTTTTATTGTTCCATGCTATTATATTATCAGTTTTAGATGTTTTATATGCATTGATATGCTATTTTATATATTTTGGGGACTAACCTATTAATCTAGAGCCTAGTGCTAGTTTCTGTTTTTTCCTTCTTTTTGAATTTCACAGATAAGGAATATTAAATGGACTCCAAACGGAATAAAACCTCCGGAAAGATTTTTCTGGAAAATATGGAAGCCACAGAACTTGAGAACCAAGGAAGATGAGCTGCCACGGGGCCACATGCCCGCTTACCGCGGCCAGGGGGTAACCCACGCCGGGTAAGCTTGTGGGCCCCTGGCACCTCCTCTAACCCTAATCTTCATCCAATAAATACCCAAATATTCCATCATTTTGAGAATGAGCCACGAAAACACTTTTCCGCCGCGAGAAGCCTCCGTTCCCGAGAGATCCAATCTTGGAGCCTTTTCCGGTAATCTGCCGGAGGAGGATTTGATCACGGAGGGCATCTACATCAACTCCATTGCCCCTCCGATAATGCGTGAGTAGTTCACCACAGACCTACGGGTCCAAAGCTAGTAGCTAAATGATTTGTTCTCTCTCTTTGCTTATCAATACCATGTTCTTCATGATCTTCATGGAGATCTGTCTTGTGTAATACTCTTTTAGGATGTGTTTGTGAGATTCGATGAATCGTGGGTTTATGTTCAGATTATCCATGAATATTATTTGAGACTTTCTTGAATTCTTATATGCATGATTTCATATCTTTGAAAGTCTCTTCGAATTACTGGTTTGGTTTGGCCAACTAGATTGGTAATTCTTGCAATAGGAGAAGTGCTTAGTTCTGGGTTCAATCTTGCGGTGTCGTCACCCAGTGACATCGTAGGGGTAGCGAGGGACATATTGTATTGTTGCCATCAAGTGTAAAAATATGGGGTTTTCATCATATTGCTTGAGTTTATCCCTCTACATCATGTCATCTTACCTAATGCGTTACTCTATTCTTCATGAACTTAATACTCTAGATGCAGGCAGGAGTTGGTCGATGTGTGGAGTAATAGTAGTAGATGCAGAATCGTTTAAGTCTACTTGTCATAGACGTGACGCCTATATGCATAATCATTGCCTTGGATATCTTCATAATTATTCGTTTTTCTATCAATTGCTCGACAGTAATTTGTTCACCCACCGTAATAGTTGCCATCATGAGAGAAGCCATCTATTGAAACCTATGGCCCCGGGGTCTATTTTCTATATTATATTTTCAGATCTAAAACCAAAAACACCAAAAATACTTGTTGAATTGTTTTTACTTTTAGTTTTACTTTTCGTTCAAGCATCCTATTATATATATCTCTACTAGATCTCATCCTTGCAAATAACTGTGAAGGGATTGACAACCACTTTATAGCGTTGGGTGCAAGAGTTTGATTCCTTGTGCAGGTATATCTATTGGTGGCTTGCTTGTATCTCCTACTGGATTGATACCTTGTTTCTCAAAAACTAAGGGAAATGCTTATCAACTTTGCTACATCAAACCGTTCCTCTTCACGGGAAACCAACACATGCTCGAGAAGTAGCAAGAAGGATTTCTGGCGCCGTTGTCGGGGAGATACATAGCAACTTAAGAATATTAAGTACCCATCACAAACTCATCTCTTTCATTTACACTATTTTCCATTTGCCTATCATTTTCCTCTCCCCCACTTCTAAAATGATTTTCAGAAAATACCGAAAAGATTTGCCCTTTTATTCGCCCTTTTTCGTTTGCCTTTTCGTTGGTATGTTTGCTTGTGTTTCCTTGTGCCTTCTATTTGCTTGCATCTTCACTTGCTAAAAATCTATTGATATGGATCCTCATCGACTTGCTAATCTTTTCAAAAGAAAAAATTTTGATAAACCGATTGCTAGTGAGTTGAGTGCACTTGATTATCTATATGAAGTCTTGTTTGAAAATCATGAATCTCGAAATTTTGATGAAGTGTTGAAAGAAGAAATTTGTAAGGAGATTCATGATAGTTACTTGAATGAAAAGCATGATTGTAATGATATTGTTATAAATTTTATTAATGTCAATTATGTTAATGATATGCACAACTACAAGCTTGGGATGCTATATTTGATGAGTTTGCCATGACCACTACTTATTGCAATGATCATGATTGGGGTGATAATGCTTCTTATGATCTTGATAATTTATTTAATATTCATGATGAGTATGATATTGAAAGTGGGTTTGGAAGAGTGTCAAATTTAGTCATTATTGATCCCACTATTTTGGAGAGTGTTCAGTCTTATGAATTTTTTGATAAAAGTGGGTTTGGAGAGGTCATGACTTTAGTTAGTGATAATCCCACTATTTTGGAAGAGTATCAACTTTGCATGCATATGGATCATGAAGAGAAAATTTTATATGATAGTTATATTGTTGAATTCCTTCATGATTATACTGAAATTTATTATGAGGGAGGAACTTATGCTTGTAGGAATTGCAATAATATCAAGTTTCCTCTCTATATGTTCGAAGTTTTGAAGTTATGCTTGTTTTGCCTTCTTATGCTAGTTAATTCTTGTTCCCATAAATTATTTGCTCACAAAATCCCTATGCATAGGAAGTGGGTTAGACTTAAACGAGTTTTTAATGCTATTAACGATGCTATTTTGTTGATCTCAACTACTACTTTCTATGTGAGCATCACTGAAATCGTTATGCCAAGCTAGGGGCATTAAACAATAGTGCTTGTTGCGAGGCAACCCAATTTTATTTTGCTTTCAGTTTTTTGCTTCTATTTTGGTGTGTTTGGCACATTATTACTTCTGTAGTAATTTTATTTTTGTGTTTAAATTAGTGTCTGAGCCAAGTAAAACCTTTGGGGTGATCTATGGTAGTTGTTGATTTGATCTTGCTGGAAAACAGAAACTTTTGCACTCAGTCCAGGATGTTTCTGAATTTTTAAGAGAGTCAAATTGATCTGAATTTTTTACACAGGATTGATATAACAATTCCCCTGGTTGTACTATTTGTTCAGAATTTTTACAGTTCCAGAAGTATTCGAAGTTTACAGATTGCTATAGACTGTTCTGCTTTTGACAGATTCTGTTTTCTTTGTGTTGTTTGCTTATTTTGATGTATCTATGGGTCGTATCAGGGGGTATGAGTCATAGAGAAGTTATAATACAGTAGGTATTACACAAATATAAATAAAGAATGAGTTCACAACAGTACCTAAAGTGGTGATTTATTTTTCTTATACTAACGGATCTCATGAGCTTTCTGTTGAGTTTTGTGTTGTGAAGTTTTCAAGTTTTGGGTGAAGATTTGATGGACTATGGAATAAAGAGTGGAAAGAGCCTAAGCTTTGGGATTGCCATGGCACCCCAAGTCATATTCAAGGATACCATAAAGCCTAAGCTTGGTGATTCCCCAGAAGGCATCCCCTCTTTCGTCTTCAATCCATCGGTAAATTCACTTGAGGCTATATTTTTATTCACCACATGATATGAGTTTTGCTTTAAGCGTCTTGTATGATATGAGTATTTGATTATTAGTTTGCCAAAATCATCCTTTCTGCACACATCTTTAGACAGAGACACGCTGAATCATGAATTTGTTAGAATACTCTATCTGCTTCACTTATATCTTTTGACCTAGGCAATGTTGCTCTAGTACTTCACTTATATATTTTTAGAGTGTGATTGTGTTATATTTTGTAGAAATTATTGAACTCTCATTCCTCACTTATATTATTTTGAGAGTTTCTTAAAACAGCATGGTAATTTGTTTAGGTTATGAATTTAGTCCTAATATAATGGCATCCAAGAGGGATATAATAAAAACTTTCATATTAAGTGCATTAACAACTATGAGAAGTTGGATTCCTTGCATATAGTTTTGAGATAATAGGGATGGTAATATGAGAGTCATGCTAGTGAGTAGTTGTGAAATGAAGAGATACGTGTGTTAACGCTTGTGATTCCCGTAGCATGCACGTATGGTGAACCGCTATGTAACGAAGTCGGAGCATGACTTGTCTAATGATTGTCGACCTTTGTGTGAGGGTTGGGAGCGCAATGGTTAACTCCTATCAACCTCTCCCCTAGGAGCATGCGTCTAATGCTTTGTTTGATGACTAATAGACTTTTGAAATAAGTATGTGAGTTTATGACTAATGTGAGTCCATGGATTATACGCACTCTCACCCTTCCATCTTTGCTAGCCTCTCTAGTACCGCGCAACTTTCGCCGGTACATCAAACCCTCCTTCCTCAAAACACCCACCATATATTCCTCAAAACAGCAACCATACCTACCTATTATGGCATTTCCATAACCATTCCGAGATATATTGCCATGCAACTTCCACCATGTAGTTTTTCTATGACTTGCATCATCACTTCATATTGCATATAGAGTTTTATCTTGTCATAGGAATCGAGTTGTAATTTCTTTTTCTTTGAGTTATAAGTAAATAAAAGTGTGATGATTTTTCATTAATAGAGCATTGTCCCATGACAGAAAAGGATGATGGAGGCTATGACTCCCTCACAAGTTGGGACGAATATCCGGACTTTACAAAAAAAAAGAGGCCAGCGAAGCCCAAACAAAAAAAGGCCAAAGAAGCCCACCAAAATAAAATAAAAATCAAAAACGAGAGAAATAGAGAAGGGACAATTGCTACTATCTTTTTACACACTTGTGCTTCAAAGTAGCACTATGATCTTCATGATAGAGAGTCTCCTATTTTGTCACTTTCATATAACTAGTGGATATTCATTTTGCACGACCACTTAGTTTTATTTTTGAGCTTTCATACACTTATAGCTCTAAGTGCTTTTTTTGCATGGCAATCCCCACTCACTCACATTGATATCTATTGATGTGTAGCGACCCGACTCAAAACGAGTCAAGCCTCTGTGTTTTCTGTGCCATCCCTGGATCAGTATGCTGGCACACACAGTACATCAATGTATATATCAAAGTGCAATCACATGTAATTAACGTAAAACTGATATATACCTTAAGATAGCAGCGGATACAGTCAACGGGAGTGGAGTCCCAATAACACCAACGGCAAGTTGAGTGCGGACCGTAACCCTGAATCGTACTCTTACCCGTCGTAGAAGAGTATCTGCAACATAAGACGTTGCAGCCATGTAGGTCAGCATTTTGAATATGCCGACAAGATCACCATAGCAGAACAGAAGATAGAAACTATACTATATGCAATAAGGCTTTATGGCTCTGTGGCTAAGTTTTTGCATAAAAGCTGATTTTATTTTCCTACAACAAAGGAATATCAGGAATTTCACTATGGAGTTACCTATCATGACATGGTTCCGCCAACCAATGTCTCAATGCCCATAAGTACCATAAGTTGCCCACAATTAGTTATCAGTCCAGTGTTGAGAGTTCAGAGATAGATCCAAGTCCAGAGGCTCAAATTGTCCGTAACCGGGGACACAGCTAATCGATTAGGTTTAAGTACTCTACAGAGCTTTGCACACGTTCCCCACAAGATTTGGTCGCCTCCGTTTGATTTCTCGCACTTCGGGGTGTTTGAGAAACGGATGACCAAAACATGGTCTTCCAAAGGGTTTCCCTGCGACTCTGTCGGTGCCCATCCTTTCCTACCGTTCTTCTACATCTCGTAGCACCGCCTGTCCAGGGTCACCACGATATCCAACCAAGCCAGAGCCCATAATGACTTGTGGCTGTGCAGGTAAGCCTTGGGTCTTGAAGCATCCATCCATCTCTTTGTGCCTGGGTGGATCTTTCCGCGTGAATACTGGCCATCTCCAGCAACACCTAGGCAAATCCACTGGTTTCTCCAGGGTGCCGTTCAACCATCATCCACCCAGAGGTATGTTGAAAACTCGGAGTCTTGAAGTCTTGATCATTATGTAGGTCTTGAAATTTTTAACTCTCTCAACTCTCATGAATCACACAACCAACCCCGTCTACTAATAGCATAGCAAAAAGTAAAACAACGTTTCCCGGGGCCAATGTGTCAAAGGTTGAGAGGGGGTACCTACCACATGATACTACAACCGTAACCAAGTTTCCAATTACCTACTTTTTATGCAATTTGGGGGGATGGTAGAACTAATGCAATAAAATATGGGTAAACATGATCGGAGTGACTTGCCTGTACTGTTGATGAAGAAAAAGATCGCTCTCAGAAATAACTTGATAGACTATTCGTCACTCTCCGATGAGAAATCTATATAACAAACACTCCATACATAAGCAATCATACTAGCAATCAATTCTAACAATCACAAGGTAACACAAGAACCAAAAGCAACAAGGTTGATGAAGGAAATACTTAAGGCAAAAGTTAAATCAACAAAGTTTTCATAAAAGCAACTAAGGTGGTTTTCTACGACAAACAACTATTTTTCAATAGTAACAAAACAAAAACAAAGTAAAAAAATATAACAAAAGTATTTTAATAAATATTTCACTAGCAAAAAGAATTACTTTTGAAGAACAACTAGTATTCATGAAAACAACATCCTAAGCATCTTAAGAGTTTGCCTAACAAACTTAACTACAAGAAAACAATTAAAACAAAACCAAATGTAAAAATACATAACAATTAAGTTAACAGAAAGAATTAATAGAATTAATTCATCTAAATTTTTTGTGAAAATAATTTCTGCTAGAACTAAATTGTTTTATAAAACATAACCTAATGAAGAGGAATATAGTTTTTCTACAACAAAAGAGTAAAACTAAACTATTTTTATAAATAAAACATTTCCTAACAGAAAGGAAATTTCTAAAAACTTTATTTGAAAACAGAATCAAATTATTTAAAACTTTTGTTAAAAGAATCATTACTAACAAATTTGTGCTTAGTAAACTATACCTAATTGAATAATAGGTTATTAGACTACACAAATTATTTTTGTTAAGAGCAAGTATAAATCTAAATTTAGAACAACAGAACTAAATGAATTCTAAAAAATAATATAAATCATATTCAGATTTTCAAAATAAAACAAAGTAAATCAATTTAATTAAACTAATAGGAAACTAAACAGATTCTTTTTTTAGTTAAAACCCTAATAAATTTTATTTTAAAAATTCTCAAACTTTACCTACTGATAACTAAAATCACTAGATAAAAGTAGGAAAAAGAATCAATCAAAAATCCATTTTAGAACTCAAGTTATTCAGAAAACAAATTTTAAATCAAATCTGTTCAAATTCAAATTTAATTATCCAAACATAGCCAAATTTTATATCTACAGAAACTAGATGAAATTTGTGACCTAATGCAAAAAGAATTAAATTAAAACACCTAAAACATAAAAGATATGATTAAAACAAAACCAGAAGTAAATCTCTTTTTAAAAAAATCAGAAAATGAAAAGCTAAACTAACGGACAGGGGGGGTCTATGTGGCGCGTTTCTATTGGCTGCTAGCGTGCCTGCGTGGTTGTTTCGAGCGGCCGGCTGAACCGAAGAAGAAAACGGTTTGCTGAGTTAAATGGTTCTAATCTAGATCGTTGATCCAAGATCGAACGGGAGAGGGGGCTCACAGTGAGATGGTTGCCGGCGGTGGAGTTCTCCCGTGAGTCCGCAGCAGTGAGATCGTCGGGGAGGCGCTCCGATGGTCCTCCGGCGTCGGGGATGGCTCCGTTCGATGCGGGCGAGGACGGCGTCGAGGTAGGTGGCGTCAGAGGGACTCGGGGATGACGGAGTCGACGGTGGCGAGCTCGGAGGCGGAGGTGGCCTTCGGTGGTCGACGGGGAGGTAGTTCCCGTGGGTGTGGAGCATGGGTGAGTGCACGTGGAGGTGCACGTGAGCGAGAGAGGAAGGTGGGTGGGCTCAGGAGGTGGCGGGGTAGGCAGGGGGAGGCAGTACGACGAAAATGGCGCGGCGGCGGCTCTCGGGTCCGGCGAGGAATAGCGGCGAGGGGAGGGCACAGCAGAGGGGGAAAACAAGGGAAATGGGAAGAGGGGAAGCGGGGCTTTATATAGGAGGAGTCGGGGCTCGAGGGGAGGGACAGGAGGAGCAGGTCACGGCGGTGGTCGTCGGCGTGGTTTTGGGAGGGGGTGGAGAAGGGGATGACCGCGACGTGGTTCGCTCGGTCGGGTGGGGTCCGCCGCTCAGAGAGAGAGGGCGCGTGGTTTCCGCGTCGGTGACCGACCGGTAACGGTCTCGGCTTTAAAGCCGTTGGGCCGGCCGTTTTTTCTAATAAATGCGAATTAATCCGTTTCCTTTATTAATTTCCAGCGCGTTTCAAAATTATTTAAAGCATTCAAACCGTTTCTAAATATAGGGAATAAATATATCAAAATTAAGAGAATAATAAATGTCATTTATTGAACATTTTTATTCTGTCATTTGATAACTTTATAAAAATATTATTTTCAGAAAATGCCTATTTGGTTTTAAATCTTTTTGCAAATATTTTTCAAATGACCCTTTGGGTTTTATGGTTCAAATACTTCACAAAATTTCCCCTGGTTTGGAGTGTCATATTACTCCTCTCAAATTTTTGTCATGGGTTTGAATACTTTGAAAATTTGAATAGGAACCAAATATGAAATGATTCCAAAAGAAAATCCAGAGATTTTCACATTCACTTTTCAAAGCTTTATTTTAAACTTCCAACTCATATTTCATATAATTTGAAGAAGTCATTTTATCCTCTCTCATGAAAATCATTGAGTTGCTTAAAGTTTCTGAATTTGCAATATTTTCAAATCTAATTCAAATCATTTTCAAATCCCTTTTCATTTCTTTAAATGGAAGAATGTCATCTTCACTCTAGGGTTTTGTGCTGAAAAGAATTTGAATTCCTGGTGATCAAAATGCAGATTGAAAGTTTTGGGAAAGTCATTTCATTCCCTCTCATTAAACTTTCAAAAGTTTCAAAAAGTTTCAAATTTTCACTCAAATTCAATTACTAAATGAAACAAACAATCATTCTAATATTTATGATAACATTCCAAAGTTTGGGATGTTACATGATGGGCATCTCCGTAGCCCGTTGATACGCCTAGTTGATGTGAGACTATCTTCTCCTTTTTTTACTTGCACCCCCACCATATTCTATTCCACCTATAATGCTATATCCATGGCTCATGCTCACGTATTGCGTGACAGTTGAAAAGGTTTGAGAACACCAAAAGTTTGAAACAATTGCTTGACTTGTTCATCGGGGTTATGCATGATTTAGATACTTTGTGTGGGGAAGATGGAGCATAGGCACACCATATGATTTTGTAGGGATGACTTTCTAAGGCCGTGTTATTTTGAAAGGACACGATTACCTTGTTGGTGTGCTCAAAGTATTACTGTTTTTATATCAATATTAGACTATTGTTTTGAATCTAACGGATCTGAATATTCATGCCACAATAAATATTATTACATGGATAAATATCTTGGGTAGCATTCCACATCAAAAATTCTGTTTTTATCATTTACCTACTCGAGGACGAGCAGGAATTAAGCTTGCGGATGCTGATACGTCTACAACATATCTATAATTTTTTGTTGTTCCATGGTATTATATTATCTGTTTTGGATGTTTTATATGCATTAATATGCTATTTTATATTATTTTTGGGACTAACCTATTAATCTAGAGCCTAGTGCCAGTTTCTGTTTTTTCCTTGTTTTTCAGTTTCGCAGATAAGGAATATTAAACGTAGTCCAAACGGAATAAAACCTCCTGAAAGATTTTTTCTGGAAAATATGGAAGCCACGAGACTTGAGAACCAAGGCAAAGGAGCTGCCACGGGGCCACAAGCCCGCTTGCCGCGGTCAAGGGGGTACCTCGCACCGGGCAGGCTTGTGGGCCCCTCGCACCTCCTCTAACCCTAATCTTCGTCCTATAAATACCCAAATATTCCGTCATTATCAGAACGAGCCACGAAAATACTTTTCCGCCGCCAGAAGCCTCCACTCCCGAGAGATCCAATCTTGTAGCCTTTTCCGGTAATCTGCCGGAGGGGGATTCGATCACGGAGGGCATCTACATCAACTCCATTGCCCCTCCGATGATGCGTGAGTAGTTCACCATAGACCTATGGGTCCATAGCTAGTAGCTAGATGGCTTCTTCTCTCTATTTGCTTCTCAATACCATGTTCTTCATGATCTTCATGGAGATCTATCTGATGTAATACTCTTTTGCGGTGTGTTTGTCGAGATCCAATGAATTGTGGGTTTATGTTCAGATTATCCATGAATATTATTTGAGTCTTTCCTGAATTCTTATATGCATGATTTCATATCTTTGCAAGTCTCATCGAATTATTGGTTTGGTTTGGCCAACTAGATTGGTAATTCTTGCAAAAGGAGAAGTGCTTAGTTTTGGGTTCAATCTTGCGGTGTCCTCACCCACTGACATAGTAGGGGTAGCGAGGCACGTATTGTATTGTTGCCATCAAGGGTAAAAAGATGGGGTTTTCATCATATTGCTTGAGTTTATAACTCTACATCGTGTCATCTTACCTAATGTGTTACTCTGTTCTTCATGAACTTAATACTCTAGATGCAGGTAGGAGTCAGTCGACGTGTGGAGTAATAATAGTAGATGCAGAATCGTTTCGGCCTACTTGTCATGGATGTGATGCCTATCTGCATAATCATTGCCTTGGATATATTCATAATTATTCGTTTTTCTATCAATTGCTCGATAGTAATTTGTTCACCCACCGTAATACTTGCCATCATGAGAGAAGCCATCTAGTGAAACTTATGGCCCTCGGGTCTATTTTCCATACTATATTTTCACATCTAAAACCAAAAACACCAAAAATACTTTCTGCATTTTTTTGCTTTTAGTTTTACTTTCTGTTAAAGCATCCTATTATATCTATCTCTACTATATCTCATCTTTGCAAATAACCGTGAAGGGATTGGCAACCCTTTATAGCGTTGGGTGTAAGAGTTTGATTTCTTGTGTAGGTATATCTATTGGTGGATCACTTGTCTCTCCTACTGGATTGATACCTTGGTTCTCAAAAACTGAGGGAAATACTTATCTACTTTGCTGCATCAAACTGTTCCTCTTCATGGAAAACCAATGCATGCTCGAGAGGTAGCACCGATTGGGCTGAAATTTTAACAAGATTTTTATCCGGATATTTGCTTTCTTGCGGCAAAAGAAGAGTACCAGCCGCCTTAATGGGTGACCACAAGCCACCCTGGCGCGGCCAGGGTGTAGGTCGTGCCCCTGGCTTGTGGGCCCCTCGGGCATCGTCTCGTGTTGATTCTTTTTCGCAGGAATCAAATATATTCCAAAAAAAATCTCCATAAGTTTTTATCGCATTTGGACTTCATTTGATATGAATTTTCTGCAAAACAAAAAACATCCAACAAACAGGAACTGGCACTGGGCACTGGATCAATATGTTAGTCCCAAAAACAGTATAAAAATTTGCCAAAAGTATATGAAAGTTGTAGAATATTGGTATGAAACAATCAAAAATTATAGATATGACGGAGACGTATCAGCATCCCCAAGCTTAATTCCTGCTCGTCCTTGAGTAGGTAAATGATAAAAAAAGACAATTTTTGATGTGGGATGCTACCTAGCATAATCTTGATCATATAATATAATCATGGCATGAATATTAAGACATGAGTGATTCAAAACAATGGTCTATAATTTGACATTAAGACAATAATACTTCAAGCGCTCTAATAAAGCAATCATGTCTTCTCAAAATATCATGGCTAAAAGGAAGTTATCTCTACAAAATCATATAGTCTGGCTATGCTCCATCTTCGTCACACAAAGTATTAAATCATGCACATCCCCGGTTTTAGCAAAGCAATTGTTTCATACTTTAGTATTCTCAAACCTTTTCCACTTTCATGCAATACATGAGCGTGAGCAATGGATATAGCACTATAGGTGGAATAGAATATGGTGGTTGTGAAGAAAAAAAGAAGGAGATAGTCTCACATCAACTAGGCATATCAACGCGCTATGGAGATGCCCATCAATAGATATCAATGTGAGTGAGTAGGGATTGCCATGCAATGGATGCACTAGAGCTATAAGTAAATGAAAGCTCAAAAAGAAACTAAGAGGGTGTGCATCCAAATCGCTTTGTCACGAAGACCTAGTGCAATTTTGAGGAAGCCCATCATTGGAATATACAAGCCCAGTTCTATAATGAAAAATTCCCACTAGTATATGAAAGTGACAATATAGGAGACTCTCTATCATGAAGATCATGGTGCTACTTTGAATCACAAGTGTGGAAAAAGGATAGTAGCATTGCCCCTTCTCTCTTTTCTCCCATTTTTTTAATTTTTTTCTCCCCCTTTTTGGTGGGTTTCTTTCACCTCCTTTTTTTGGGATTCTTTGGCCTCTTTTATTTTTTTGTAAAGTCCGGAGACTCATCCCAACTTGTGAGGGAATCATAGCTTCCATCATCCTTTCCTCACATGGGACAATGCTCTAATAATATGATCATCACACTTTTATTTACTTACAACTCAAGAATTACAACTCGATACTAGAACAAAATATGACTCTATATGAATGCCTCCGGCGGTGTACCAGGATGTGCAATGATATAGCATAACAATGACATCAAAAAAACAGACAGGCCATGAAAACATCATGCTAGCTATCTTACGATCATGCAAAGCAATATGACAATGATGGTACGTGTCATAATAAACGGAATGGCGGAAGTTGCATAGCAATATATCTCGGAATGGATATGGAAATTCCATAATAGGTAGGTATGGTGGCTGCTTTGAGGAAGAGGGTATGGTGGGTTTAATGCACCGACGAAAGTTACGCGGTACTAGAGAGGCTAGCAATGGTGGAAGGGTGAGGGTCCGTATAATCATGGACTCACATTAGTCATAAAGAACTCACATACTAATTGCAAAAGTCTATTAGTTATCAAAGCAATGTATTAGACGCATGCTCCTAGGGGAGAAATTGGTAGGAGTTAACCATCGCGCGCTCCCGACCTCCACACAAACGATGCCAATCAATAAATAAATCATGCTTCGACTTCTTCACATAACGGTTCACAATACATGCATGCTATGGGAATCACAAACTTTAACACGAATATTTCTAACAATCCACAATTACTCACTAGCATGAATCTAATATCACCATCTTTATATCGCAAAACTATTGAAAGGAATCAAACACATCATATTCAGTGATCTACAAGTTTTATGTAGGATTTTATGACTAACCATGTGAATGACCAACTCTTGTTAACTCTCTAAATAGATATAAGTGAAGCATGAGAGTTTAATTCTTTGTACAAAAGATATGCCCATGCTCTAAGAAATATAAGTGAAGCAAAAGAGCATTCTACAAATGGCGGTTTTCTATGTGTGAGAAACAGTCAATCCAAACTTCAAATGATATAAGTGAAGCACATGAAGCATTCTATAAAGCCATACTCAAAAGACATAAGTGAGGTGCAAGGAGCCTTTTATAAATCAACCCAGGACTTTATCATACCAGCATGGTGTGTTATTAAATGAAAAATAAAAAGCACACGACGCTCCAAGATTTATGCATATCATGTGACGAATAAAAATAATGCTCCAAGTAAAATTACTGATGGTTGTTAGAAGAAAGAGGGGATGCCTTACGGGGCATCCCCAAGCTTAGTTTCTTGGGAGTCCTTGAATATTACCTTGGGGTGCCTCGGGTATCCCCAAGCTTAGTCTCTTACCACTCCTTATTCCTTCATCCATCGTGATCTCACCCAAAACTTGAAAACTTCAATCACACAAAACTTAACAAAACTCTCGTGAGTTTCGTTAGTATAATAAAGTAAATTACTATTTTAAGTACTATTGAAAACCCATTCATATTTTGTTTTTTTATTGTAGATATTGTATTATAACTTATTTATGGCTTATACCACCCATAAAATCGATAGTTTCATCAAAACTAGCAAAACAATGCATCAAAAACATAATTTGTCTTAAACAGGACGGTCTGTAGCAATCTGAACATTTACTATACTTCTTTAACTCTAAAAAATCTGAAAACTTAGTAAAAAATAAATAAATTGTATAGCAGTACTGTGTAAAAATTTCAGAAACTTTTTACATTCCAGTAAACATTGTAAATTCACGCACTACAGCCAAAGTTTTTGTTTTTGCACTGCACACACCAAACAAGCAATCTAATCATCCTAAAGGCAAATATTGGCACATTATTTTTATAAAACAAGGGATTTATACAATGGGATAATTATTTTTGTTGAAAAGTTTATGTAATCGAGATTCACAAAGTTTCCATGGGCATGAAAAAAGTTCAAGGAGCTCCCCCACTTCAACGGTGCTCGTCCTTCTTACTTTCACTTCTCTTTTTGAAAAAGTTTTAGGTTCTCCTCTTTATCTTTTTGTTTTTGAACTATATAAAAGCACACAATAGAATAAAATGACTCTCTAAAACTTTTGGGTTGTCTCCCTGGCGACGCTTTCTTTAAATCCATTAAGCTAGGCATAAAGTGCTCAAGTAATGGATCCACCCGGATCCCAAGGTATATCAATGCCAATTTTAATTAAAAATGATTTGTAATTTAGTAGTGAGCACAAAGTAACATATATCATGCAACAACAAAGTCTAACTCTCTTCCTATGCATCAGCATATCATAAAAGAACAATTCATGCACACAAAGTAAAGGCCAATGCATAGTATAAACAGTTTCTTGCAATTTTATCATATTGGAAACATAGAGAGGTGGATATGTAGTTCCCCTATCATAATAATTGCAAGTAGGAGAAGCAACCACATGCATATTATATCTATCAAAATCATCATGTTCGATAGTAAATGGAAGCTCATCTATATAATCCTTAATAAGTGCAAACTTCTCCGATATAGTGTAGTTGGGAAAATTCAAAAAGATAATAGGACTATAATGTGTGGGTGCGATAGCAAAAATTTCACGTTTAACATAAGGAACTATAGCAAGTTCATATCCATAAGCATCATTCATATTGTCATCATGGCCATAAGCATAGCAAGCATCAAGTTCATCAAAAAGGGATATTTCAAACGAATCCAAGGGATCATAGCAATCATCATAGCATTCATCCTTCGGTAAGAATGAAGGGAAAATAAACAATGTATGAGTTGAAGAGTTACTCTCATTATAATGTGGGCACGGGTAGCTAGTACGCTCTTCTCCTTTTGTTCTTTGCTCTCCTCGTCATCTTTTTCATCAAATGAGCTCACAGTGTCATCATTTTCTTCTTCCATAGTTTCCTGCAAAATATTAGTCTCCTCTTGGACAGTGGATAAATCCTCAATATATGGCTTAACATAAGCATTAGAAGCATAGTTTTCATAGCAATATTTAAGTATGGCAAAACTTTTAGATTTGTAAAGAGTAGCATCATACTTTTCAATCAAACAAGAAATTTCATAGGCACCCTTAAAAGCAACAAATTCTTCAATTTGCTCAATATCATAATAATTATAAACACCCTTGGCATAAGAATATACGATTCCATTATCCTTAAACTCACATTGATAGGGAAGGTGTTTCTTAGGGTCTTCAGAACAACAAGTAAAATCATGAATTTCGCATAAATTCCAAACATAGCATTGCAAAGTATTAATATGATGCCACAAAAGTTTCCCTTTTGAGATAAGTAGTGTCACACATAATAAGCATGCTCTTTTAATGATTTGCCCACGACTAAGATAGTTGGGGTTTTAGCACGAGCACAAACAGATCAAAGATGGTCCAAGTAAAAAGCTTCAACAGTGTGATAGATTTTGGGTGGTTCTTGTGTAGTAGGTTCAACTAATTTTTTTGGTATTTTGTGTTCCATATCCATAACTAAATATAGAGAACAACTCAGAACAACAAATAAAATCTACTTAGTAATAAAGCAAACAAGCACCCACGAGAATATTCACCCCACGATATTGCTCCCCGGCAACGGTGTAGAAAAAGGTCTTGATAACCCACAAGTATAGGGGATCGATTGTAGCCTCTTTCGATAAGTAGGAGTATCGAACCCAACGAGGACCTAAAGGTAGAACAAATATGCCCTCAAGTTCTATCGACCACCGATACAACTCTACGCATGCTTAACGTTCGCTTTACCTAGAACAAGTATGAAACTAGAAGTACTTTGTAGGTGTAACGGGATATGTTTGCAAGATAATAAAGAACACGTAAATAAAAACTAGGGGCTGCTTAGATAAAGAAACAACTAAGTTAGTCTTAGTAGAGAGCTTTTTGTCACAAGAAAGTTATTTGTCCTTAGGCAATCGATAACTAGACCGATAATCACTATTGCAATGTTATATGACGGAGTCGCATAAGCTAACATAATTTCTCTACCTGGATCATATGCACTTATGATTGGAACTCTAGCAAGCATCCGCAACAACTAAAGATCATTAAGGTAAAACCCAACCATAGCATTATAAGGTATCAAGTCCTCTTTATTCCCATACACAAACAACCTACTTACTCGGGTATGTGCTTCTGTCACTCACGCCACCCACCATAAGAAAATCATAAACATATTGCAAACCCTACAACGGGGATCCCTCACACTTGCGTGACACGGAGAGAACCATAGGACAACATAGGATAGCCATACATCATTCGTAAATAATATATAGTGTTGGGCACCATGTTTAAGTAGATATTACAGCGGGGGAAGAGGTGTTGAACCACTGCATAGAGGGGGGAGAGTTGGTGATGACGGCGGCAAAGTTGTTGGTGTAGATTATCGTCACGATGATGGCCCCGGCGGCGTTCTAGTGCCACCGGGAGAGAGGGGGGAGAGCCCCCTCATTCTTATTATTCCTTGACCTCCCCGCTAGATGGGAGGAGGGTTTCCCCTCTGTTCCTTTGTCGGGACCCCGATCCTATGCCATAAGAATCCAGCCTGTAACACATCACATCACTTTGCGGTCTCACTCATGGTTATCTCCACGGCTGCCACCTTACCTGGGCCGAGACTGTTTGCATCTTTTAACTCACGTATGTGAATGTGTCACTAGCATTCAAATGTCAAAGAACCCAGGCTGACATGACTAGTCGTAGAACCCAAGTGGCACATCCATACAGGGACAGGCATACGTAACCCAGCAATGCAGGTGTCGATCTGTAGCGTGTGTAGAGGAGCCATAGCAAGCTACAAGGACTCCATTACACCGTGGGACATAAATGTCATCAATGCACGTAGACGAGTCATAGCAGGCTACAGGGACTCCATTGCACTGCGAGACATTTCCCCGAAGGGACAGACACAACAGCAAAAAAGGATACATGTCGGTCAATCAATGTGTCCGGAGCACTAGCAAGCTACCAAGGCTCGGTGGAAGCACAAAGAGGCATTTCCCCGTAAAGAGTACTACTAAAGGCACACAACTAGGTGTCGAATCACATACATACCGTTGCACGTCACACGTACGCACGACATGCCCGATATGCATAGATACAACTATGGCATCACAACATAACCATACAACATTACAACATTTATTTAGAAGGCTCGGAAGGGCCAATACAATAAGATGTTACAAACAGGGGTCACAAGACCCAACATTCAGAGCAATCAAACAAACAAGCGGAAGTTAAACATGTCTGGGTACAGACATCTACAAAAGTGGCTAGAGGAGCTTGAAAAGCTACAACGACCCTACCAATGGAACCAGACCTCTGTCTGGGATTTCCAAGCTAATCCGGTCAACATCGAACTTCACATCATAAATACCACTAATGAGACTCACGTCTCCTCTACAAAAACATAAATTAAACAAACATGAGTACAAGGGTACTCAGCAAGACTTACATCAGAACTAACTACATATGCATCAGTATCAATGAAGGGGGTTGTGGAGTTTATTGCAGCAAGGCAGCTTTGACTCTTAGCTAACCTATACTACGAGTACAAGTAGTATCTTTGAGGTGGGATAGCGCACGCGAGTCCACATATTCTCCAATCAATACATCACTATGGATCCACTCCCGTCTCCCTGTGAGAAGGCCATCCATAGCACTCACGCTTATTTTGCGTATTTTAGAGGTATCCATTCCACTTATCTATGAACCACATAAGTTCTCCAAGTAGTCCATATCCGAGGACGCGGCTATTCGAATTGATTCATAAACCTGCAGGGGTGTACTTCTTCACACATGCTCTCGTCACTTATCACCATATACACGTCATGCATCTCGGCAACCTTCAAGTGGAAGCACTGGCGTGGGCGTTGGCCACGACCATCAATCACAAAAGACCCTAGTCCAGGTTTATCGCCTATTTGAGACTGGACCCGCATGGAAATCCGGCCGAAGTTTCCGCTACGGCCTCAAACGATGTGCGCAGGGTTCCCAAGCCCACCATTCGGGTGCCACTTGGTACACCGTGCCATTGTGCCTATACTGCATCACAGTCCACCCCGTCGGGTAGCGCTATGCACGACCGCCAACACTTTTCCTACAAACACCAGAAACTAGTTGCAACTCCTGGATAGATATCTAGGTGATTAATAAGTCGAGCGGAGTCATATTTCAGGGCCCAACGTGTGGTAGTAACTATCTTGGATCACAAACACAGAACTCAGTTCTTAAGGATGGTCCCAATGAGACAACTCGCCATGTACTCCTACATGGCCTCTCATCGCTACCTTTACCAAATCGTGTTCACACACTTAGCTCTCACACAGTAGGACATGAACACTGCCATTCCGATTCATCACCCAGATGGATCTGACCCGACAGGACACGACTCTAAGCTTAGCAGGCACAGTAAGTAAGCAAGCATGGATGAGTAAGCACAACAAGGCTCGAGTAGTTGCTACTCATGCTAAGTGGTTTCAACTATTTACTGTGGCAAAGACAGGTCATGCAAAGGAATGGGTTCAACTACCGAGAACATGTAACAGTTCAATCATTGTTGTCCTAATGCATTAGAAGAGAGAAGGAGCGAGAGAGTGGGTTCATATCAGTATGCTCAAGGGGGTTTGCTTGCCTGACAGTCCTGAAGATATTACTTCTCTTCATTAGTGTCAACGTTCACATCGTCAGAACCATCGTCTATCGATAGGGAACACCATCGGTAAAACAAGAAAGGAACACATTCAATGCAATGCAACAACCATGATGCATGATATGACAAGTTAAGGTACTTAATTGGCCTAGAGGATTAATTCAAACGAGTTTGAATTCCAACTCCAAATGATATTTCCTATATTGCCGTAATCATAAAATGTCCTACTTGGTGATGTTAACTTGTTCAAACATGCATGATCATGGCATAAAAAGATTCATTGGATTTTTCTGATCATTTTTCCTATATAAATTATTTTCATGTGACTTACAGATTATTTTCTATGATTTTTAGAAGTTTTAAACATTTTCTGAAAATATTAAGCCATTTATTGATTATTTTAAATTCAGAAACATTTATTGAGTCAGCATGACGTCATAGCGATGTCATCAGGTCAACAGGGCTGGTCCAGGTCAAACCTGACCAGTGAGACCCGCTGGTCAGTCTCTCAGGGCTGGCTAGAGTCATTGGCACGTGGGACCCTGTGGTCACTGATGCAGGGATTAATCCCGAGTTGACTCAGGGTTTGACTCGGGCCAGGGCCCACTGTCAGCGGCTGGAGGGTTAGTTAGTGGCTTGATTAGCTACTAATGGCCCTCCCACGTCAAAACGTCGGAGGCCGGCCGGCGGCGACCATAGAACGCGGCGATGGCTCACCGGACTTGCGCTTCCGGCGACCATCTGGTGCGCTAAGGGCACCAGGAGGTAGCCCACGCATGCGCGCATCCAGGGGGTAACAGGGGGGCTCGAGGCCACCAGAGTTGAGGCCGGCGACCAGCTGAGCGGCGGCCGGAGCTCGAGCAGCAAGGGGGCAGTGACTACGGCGTGGGGCAGGCCATGGGGTTAGGGGAGTAGAAAGAGGAGCTCACAGGGAGGCGGACGGGATGGTCAGCAAGCTCGGGGACGGGCGGAGCACGGCAAATCGATGGTGGCGCTCCGACAACCGAAGGTTGGAGAAGGCTCGGGGTGGCGATGCAGGGCTCCCGCGGCTACGTGCTTTGTCTTGGAGCTTCATGGCGGCGAGGCGGAGCTGCTTGGCTCACTAGAGGGACTGGAGGAGGCCGGTGGCCGCGGCGGCAGCAAACGGTGGCGGCGGCTTTCGGGCGACGAGGGAGAGAGAGCAGAAAGGGGAGAGCAAGAGCGAGAGAAGAGCGTCGGCTCGATCCATACGGGTCTCCAGGGTCCATCCACACATCCACCTGCTCGGCGGCAAGCAGGAGGTGGTTGTGGCGTGTGCCCGCGTGCGGCAACCACGCACACGCGTCCTTCTGGCGTGGGAAGAAGACGACTAGCGTCGGCTTCGAGCTGGGCTGGGCCTTCTACAGGAACAGGCCAGGTAAGCTCTTTTAATTTTATTCATTTTATTTTCTTTTCTAATTTCTGGTCTCTGTTGTTATTTGTTTGGGCAAAACTATAAAGCCAAAATTCCTGTAAATATTTGTGGAATATATTTGGAATATTTCCAAGATCCACAATTTTTTATAGAAAAATTGAAGCAACTAAAATATTTACAATGCTTTGTTAGTGATTTCAGAAACTTTCCTAATTTATTTAATTTACCAAAATAGTTCTTAAAATATAGGTCACCCCTGATATGTTGTTGCCAACATTTATCAAAGAGGGGGAATAGTTTTGAAGAGCATTTTGGATTCACTCAAAAATCTTAATAGTTTAATCTATTTGAATTTTATCTATGCTAGGGTTCGATCACCCCCATTTCAAATTAATTTGAATCTAGACATGATGACATGATGCACATGCTGATGTTGATGCAAACAATTTCAAGCAAATTCTAGGGTTGTGACAACTCAAGATACTACTTGTAGTCGTAGTATAGGTTAGCCAAGTGTCAAAGCTGGTTTGCTGCAATAAACTCCACAACCCCCTTCATTGATACTGATGCATATGTAGTTAGTTCTGATGTAAGTCTTGTTGAGTACCCTTGTACTCATGTTTGCTTAATTTATGTTTTTGTAGAGGAGACGTCAGTCTCATTAGTGGTATTTATGACGTGAAGTTCGATGTTGACCGGATTAGCTTGGAAATCCTAAACAGAGGTCTGGTTCCTTTGGTAGGGTCGTTGTAGCCTTTCAGGCTCCTTTAGTCACTTTTGTAGATGTTTGTACCCAGACATGTTCAACTTCCGCTTGTTTGTTTGATTGCTCTGAATGTTGGGTCTTGTGACCCCTGTTTGTAACATCTTATTGTATTGGCCCTTCCGAGCCTTCTAAATAAATGTTGTAATGTTGTATGGTTATATTGTGACGCCATAGTTGTATCTATGCGTATTGGGCATGTCATGCGTACGTGTGATGTGCAATGGTATGTATGGGATTCGACACCTAGTTGTGTGCCTTTAATAGTACTCTTTACGGGGAAATGCCTCTTTGTGCTTCCACCGAGCCTTGGTAGCTTGCTACTGCTCCGGACACATTGATTGACTAGTATGTATCCTTGTTTGCTGTTGTGTGGGTGTCCCTTCGGGGAAATGTCTCGCGGTGTAATGGAGTCCCTGTAGCCTGCTACGACTCGTCTACATGAAGTGATGACATTTATGTCCCACGGCATAATGGAGTCCTTGTAGCTTGCTATGACTCGTCTACACACGCTAGAGATCGACACCTGCATTGCTGGGTTACGTATGCCTATCCCTGTACGGATGTGCCACTGTTGGAAATATTCCCTAGAGGCAATAATAAATTGGTTATTATCATATTTCCTTGTTCATGATAATCATTTATTATCCATGCTATAATTGTATTTATTGGGAACTCAATACATGTGTGGGTATATAGACAACACCGTGTCCCTAGTATGCCTCTAGTAAACTATCTCGTTGATCAAAGATGGTCAAGGTTTCCTAGCCATTGACATGAGATGTCATTTGATAACGGGATCACATCATTAGGAGAATGATGTGATGGAAAAGACCCAAACTATAAACGTAGCATATGATTGTGTTAGTTTATTGCTACAGTTTTCTGCATGTCAAGTATCTGTTCCTATGACCATGAGATCATGCAACTCACTAACACCGGAGGAGTACCTTGTGTGTATCAAACGTCGCAACGTAACTGGGTGACTATAAAGGTGCTCTACTGGTATCTCCGAGGGTGTCTGTTGCATTGGCATGGATCAAGACTGGAATTTGTTACTCCGTGTGACGGTGAGGTATCTTAGGGCCCACTCGGTAATACAACATCACAACAAGCCTTGCAAGCAATGTGACTAAAGTGTTAGCCACAGGATCTTGTATTACGGAACTGTTGGGAGACGTAGTAGTAAATCAAAAAATTCCTACGCGTTCACCAAGATCCATCTATGGAGAAACCAGAAACGAGCAAGGGGAGAGTGGATCTTCATACCTTTGAAGATCGCTAAGCGGAAGCGTTACAAGAACGCGGTTGATGGAGTCGTACTCGCAGCGATTCAGATCGCGGTAGATCCGATCAAGTGCCGAACGGACGGCACCTCCGCGTTCAACACACGTGCAGCCCGGTGACGTCTCCAACACCTTGATCCAGCAAGGAGGAAGGAGAGGTTGGGGAAGGGCTCCAACAGCAGCACGACGGCGTGGTGGTGGTGGAGTAGCAAGGTATTCCGACAGGGCTTCGCCTAAGCGCTGCGGAGGAGGAAGAAGAGAGGTAGGGCTTCGCCGTGAGAGAGAGAGATCAAATCTTGTCTCAAAACATCCAAAACCTCAAGTATATATAGGAGGAGGGACGTGGAGGGCTGGCTTGGCCTCTACTCCAAAGAGGAGATGGCCGGCCGAATTAAAGGGAGAGTCCACCTCCCACAAGGGAGGTGGATCTCCTCCTTTTAAATCCTTTTTGCCTTATCTCCTTATCTCCAGCCACATGGGCCTTTAGCAAAAGTATTTCCCAGCCCAATAAGGGCTGACACACTTTATCTAACAGCCCATGAAGTCCTCTGGTCGTCACACCCCTCCCGGGGGTCCTCCGGCACCCTCCCGGCACTCCCGGTACACTACCGATGAGCCCGAAAACTTTCCGGTGACCAAAACTGGACTTCCTATATATCAATCTTTACCTCCGGACCATTCCGGAGCTCCTCGTGACGTCCTGGATCTCATCCGGGACTCCGAACAACCTTCGGTAATCACGTATACCTTTTCCCTATAACCCTAGCGTCATCGAACCTTAAGTGTGTAGACCCTACGGGTTCGGGAGACACGTAGACATGACCGAGACACCTCTCCGGTCAATAACCAACAGCGGGATCTGGATACCCATGTTGGCTCCCACGTACTCCACGATGATCTCATCGGATGAACCACGATGTCAAGGATTCAATCAATCCCGTATACAATTCCCTTTGTCTATCGGTATGGTACTTGCCCGAGATTCGATCGTCGGTATCCCCATACCTTGTTCAATCTCGTTACTGGCAAGTCTCTTTACTCGTTCCGTAATACATCATCCCGTGACTAACTCCTTAGTCACATTGAGCTCATAATGATGATGTCTTACCGAGTGGGCCCAGAGATACCTCTCCGTCACACGGAGTGACAAATCCCAGTCTCGATTCGTGTCAACCCAACAGACACTTTCGGAGATACCCGTAGCGTACCTTTATAGCCACCCAGTTATGTTGTGACCTTTGGCACACCCAAAGTATTCCTACGGTATCTGGGAGTTACACAATCTCATGGTCTAAGAAAATGACACTTGACATTGAAAAGCTTTAGCAAACGAACTACACGATCTTTGTGCTATGCTTAGGATTGGGTCTTGTCCATCACATCATTCTCCTAATGATGTGATCCCGTTATCAACGACATCCAATGTCCATGGTCATGAAACCGTGACCATCTATTGATCAACGAGCTAGTCAACTAGAGGCTCACTAGGGACATGTTGTGGTCTATGTATTCACACATGTATTATGGTTTCCGGTTAACACAATTATAGCATGAACAATAGACAATTATCATGAACAAGGAAATACAATAATAACCATTTTATTATTGCCTCTAGGGCATATTTCCAACAGTCTCCCACTTGCACTAGAGTCAATAATCTAGTTCACATCACCATGTGATTAACACTTACATCACCATGTGATCATATCATCATGTGATTAACACCCAATAAGTTCTGGGGTTTGTTCATGTTCTGCTCGTGAAAGAGGTTTTTTAGTCAGCGGGTCTGCGACATTCAGATCCGTGTGTACCTTTGCAAACTTTCCATTTCATATTTGTAGATACTGCTCCCACGCTCCACTTGGAGCTATTCCAAATGGCTGCTCCACTATACGTAGCTGGATTTCTACTAAGAGTCATCCGGATTGGAGTTAAAGCTTGCATCATCGTAACCCTTTATGATGAACTCTTTATCACCTCCATAATCGAGAATATTTCCTTAGTTCTCAAGTTACTAAGGATAACTTTGACCGCTGTCCAGTGACCCACTCTTGGATTACTCTTGTACCCCTTGACAGACTCATGGCAAGGCACACACAGGTGCGGTACACAGCATGGCATAGTATATAGAGCCTATGGCTAAAGCATAGGAGATGACACTCATCTTTTCTTTATCTTCTGCCGTGGTCGAGTATTGAGTCTTACTCAATTTCACACCTTACAATACAGTCAAGAACTCCTTCTTGACCCATCTATTTTGAACTCCTTCAAAAACTTGTCAAGGTATGTCTTCGTCGAAAAAACTTATCAAGCGAATTGATCTATCCCTATAGATCTTGATGCTCAATAAAATAGCAGCTTTATCTGGGTCTTCCTTTGAAAAAACTCTTTTCAAACAACCCTTCATGCTCTTCCAGAAATTCTACATCATTTCCGATCAATAATATGTCAACTACATATTCTTATAAGAAATTCCATAGTGCTCCCACTCACTTTCTTGCAAATACAAGTTTCTCATAAACATTGTATAAACTTAAACACTTTGATCACCTCATCAAAGCATATATTCCAACTCCGAGATGCTTGCTCCAGTCCATAGAAGGATCGCTGGAGTTTGCATATTATTAGCATCCTTAGGATTGACAAAACCTTCTGGTTGTATCACATACAACTCTTCCTCACAGAAACCATTACGGAAACCTTGTTTTGTCATCCATCTGCCAGATTTCATAATCGAAAAATGCAGCAACTGCTAACAAAATTTAAATAGACTTTTAGCATCGCTACAGATGAGACAATCTCATTGCAGTCAACTCCTTGAACTTGGCGGAAACTTCTTTGCGACAAGTCGAGCTTTATAAACGGTGACATTTCACCATTAGCGTCTATGTTTATCTCAAAGGTCCATTTGTACTCAATGACCCGCCATTCAACAGGCAAGTCTACCAAAGTCCATACTTGGTTTTCATACATGGATCCTTTCTCGGATTTCATGGCTCCTAGCCATTTGTTGGAATCCGGGCCCACCATCGCTTCTCCATAGTTCGTAGGTTCATCGCTGTCCAACAACATGATTTCCAAGACAGGGTTGTCGTACTACTCAGGAGCAGTACGCGTCCTTGTCGACCTACGAGGTTCGATAGTGACTTGATCCGAAGCTTCATGATCATCATCATTAACTTCCTTTTCAACTGAGTAGGCTCTACAGAAACATCTTTCTGTGTTGCGCTATTCTCTGGATGAAACAAAGGTTCAACAACCTTATCAAGTTCTATCTTCCTCCCACTCAATTCTTTCGAGAGAAACTCTTTCTCAAGAAAGGACCCGTTCTTAGCTACAAATACCTTTTGCGCTTGGATCTGAGATAGAAGGTATACCCAATGTCTCATTAGGGTATTCTATGAAGATGCATTTGTCTGCTTTGGGTTCGAGCTCGCTAGGTGAAAAACCCATTTTCACATAAGCGTCGCAGCCCCAAACAATAAGAAATGACAGCTTAGGCTTCTATCAAACCATAATTCTCACGGTGTCATCTCAACAGACTTAGATGGTGCCCTGTTAAAGTGAATGGATTTGTCTTTAATGCATAACCCCATAACGATAGTGGTAAAACGATAAGAGACATCATAGTACTCACTATATCCAATAGAGCACGACTACGACGTTCGAACACACCATCACACTATGGTGTTCCAGGAGGCGTGAGCTGTGAAACAATTTCCACATTGTCTAAAATTGCATACCAAACTCGTAACTTAGATATTCACCTCCATGATCATATCATAGACATTTATCTTCTTGTCACGATGATCTTTAACTTCACTCTGAAACTCCTTGAACCTTTCAAACATTTCAGATTCGTGTTTCATTAAGTAAATATCCCCATATTTACTCAAATCATCAGTGAAGGTAAAGAAAAACAACGATATCCACTGTGTGTTTCAACACTCATTGGACCACATACATCAACATGTATTAATTCCAATAAGCCACTTGCCCGCTCCATCATATTGGATGACGGGGTCTCAGTCATCTTGCCCAAGAGGCATGGCTCGCATGTCTCAACCGATTCGAAATCGAGTGAGTCAAAAAACATCCATCATCATGGAGTTTCTTCATGCGATTTATACCAATATGACATTACGTGGCAGTGCCACAAGCATGTGGTACTATCATTATTAACTTTGTATCTTTTGGTACCAATGTTATGAATATGTGTACTACTACGATCATGATTCGATAAACCATTTCGAGTGGGTGTATGACCATTGAAGGCATTATCCATGTAAATAGAATAACCATTATTCTCTAACTTATATGAATAACCGTATCGCACTAATCATGATCTAATCACGTTTATGCTCAACGCAAACACCAAATAACATTTATTTAGGTTTATCACAAATCCTGAAGGTAGAGAGAGCGTGCGATGGTGATCACATCAATCTTGGAAATACTTCCAACACACATCGTCACCTTTCACCTAGCTAGTCTCCATTTACTCCGTAGCTTTTATTTCGAGTTGCTAACACTTAGCAACCGAACCGGTATCTAATACCCAGGTGCTACTAGGAGTACCAGCAAGGTACACATCACTAACACGTATATCAAATATACTTCCATTGACATTACCAGCCTTCTTATCTACCAATCATCTAGGGTTTTTCCGCTTCAGCGAACATTCTCCTCATAACAGAAGCACTTAGTCTCGGGTTCGGGCTCAACCTTGGGTTTCTTCACTAGAGCAACAACTGGCTTGCCATTCCTGAAGTTTTTCCCTTCTTGCCCTTGCCCCTTTTGAAACTAGTGGTTTTCACTTAACCATCAACACTTGATGCTCCTTATTGATTTCTACCTTCGTGGTGTCAAACATCACGAACAACTCAGGGATCATCTTATCCATCCCTGGCATGTTATAGTTCATCACGAAGCTCTAGTAGCTTGGTGGCAGTGACTTGGAGAACTGCATTAATCACTATCTCATCTGGAAGATTAACTCCCACTTGATTCAAGTGATTGTAGCACCCAGACAATCTGAGAACACGCTCACCGATTAAGCTATTCTCCTTTATCTTGCAGGCAAAGAATCTTGTTGGAGGTCTCATACCTCTCAACATAGGCACGAGCTTGAGATCACAATCTCAGCTCCTAGAACATCTCATATGTTCTATGACGTTCAAAACATTTTGAAGCCTCAATTCTAAGCCGTAATGCATGACGCACTGAACTATCACGTAGTCATCAAAAAGTGCCTGTCATATGTTCACAACATCTACAGACAACGCTTGAGGGAGTGATGCAGTTAGCGGTACATCAAAAACATAAGCTTTCTGTGCAGCAATGAGGACAATCCTCAGATCACGGACCCAGTTCGCATTATTGCTACCATCAACTTTCAACTTACTTTTCTCTAGGATTGTATCAATAAAACTGGGGAGCTACAGCGCGAGCTATCTACGACATAATTTGCAAGGACATTTTAGACTAAGTTCATGATAATTAAGTTCATTTAATCAAATTATTAATGAACTCCCACTTAGATAGACATCTCTCTAGTCTTCCAAGTGATACATGATCCATGTCAACTAGCCCGTGTCCGATCATCACGTGAGACGGACTAGTCATCCATGGTGAACATCTCTATGTTGACCGTATCTTCTATACGACTCATGTTCGACCTTTCGGTCTTCCGTGTTCCGAGGCCATGTCTGTACATGCTAGGCTCGTCAAGTCAACCTAAGTGTTTCGCATGTGTAAATCTGGCTTACACCCGTTGTATGCGAACGTTAGAACCTATCACACCCGATCATCATGTGGTGCTTCGGAACGACGATCCTTAGCAACGGTGCACAGTTAGGGTGAACACCTTTCTTGAAATTTTATTGAGAGATCATCTTATTTACTACCGTCGTTCTATGCAAATAAGATGTAAACATGATAAACATCACATGCAATCAATATAGTGACATGATATGGCCAATATCATCTTGCTCCTTTGATCTCCATCTTCGGGGCACCGTGATCATCACTGTCACCGGCACGACACCATGATCTCCATCATCATGATCTCCATCATTGTGTCTTCATGAAGTTGTCTCGCCAAATATTACTTCTACTACTACAGCTAACGTTTAGCAATAAAGTAAAGTAATTACATGGCGTTTATGATTGACACGCAGGTCATACAATAGTATAAGACAACTCCTATGGCTCCTGCCGGTTGTCATAGTCATCGACATGCAAGTCGTGAACCCTATTACAAGAACATGATCAATCTCATACATCACAATGCATCACATCACATCCTTCTGGCCATATCACATCACAAGGCATATGCTGCAAAAACAAGTTAGACGTTCTCTAATTTGTAGTTGCAAGTTTTTACGTGGTTGCTATAGGTTTCTAGCAAGAACGTTTCTTACCTACGTCAAAACCACAACGTGATATGCCAATTGCTATTTACCCTTCATAAGGACCCTTTTCATCGAATCCAATCCGACTAAGGTGGGAGAGACAGACACCCGCTAGCCACCTTATGCAGCTAGTGCATGTCACGCGGTGGAACCGGTCTCACGTAAGCGTACGTGTAAGGTTGGTCCGGGCCGCTTCATCCCACAATACCGTCGAATCAAGATAAGACTAGTAACGGCAAGCATATTAACAAAATCGACGCCCACAACTACTTTGTGTTCTACTCGTGCATAGATTCTACGCATAGACCTAGCTCATGATGCCACTGTTGGGAGACGTAGTAGTAAATCAAAAATTTCCTACGCGTTCACCAAGATCCATCTATGGAGAAACCAGAAACGAGCAAGGGGAGAGTGGATCTTCATACCTTTGAAGATCGCTAAGCGGAAGCGTTACAAGAACGCGGTTGATGGAGTCGTACTCACAGCGATTCAGATCGCGGTAGATCCGATCAAGTGCCGAACGGACGGCACCTCCGCGTTCAACACACGTGCAGCCCGGTGACGTCTCCAACACCTTGATCCAGCAAGGAGGAAGGAGAGGTTGGGGAAGGGCTCCAACAGCAGCACGACGGCGTGGTGGTGGTGGAGTAGCAAGGTATTCCGACAGGGCTTCGCCTAAGCGCTGCGGAGGAGGAAGAAGAGAGGTAGGGCTTCGCTGTGAGAGAGAGAGATCAAATCTTGTCTCAAAACATCCAAAACCTCAAGTATATATAGGAGGAGGGACGTGGAGGGCTGGCTTGGCCTCTACTCCAAAGAGGAGATGGCCGGCCGAATTAAAGGGAGAGTCCACCTCCCACAAGGGAGGTGGATCTCCTCCTTTTAAATCCTTTTTGCCTTATCTCCTTATCTCCAGCCACATGGGCCTTTAGCAAAAGTATTTCCCAGCCCAATAAGGGCTGACACTTTATCTAACAGCCCATGCAGTCCTCTGGTCGTCACACCCCTCCCGGGGGTCCTCCGGCACCCTCCCGGCACTCCCGGTACACTACCGATGAGCCCGAAAACTTTCCGGTGACCAAAACTGGACTTCCTATATATCAATCTTTACCTCCGGACCATTCCGGAGCTCCTCGTGACGTCCGGGATCTCATCCGGGACTCCGAACAACCTTCGGTAATCACGTATACCTTTTCCCTATAACCCTAGCGTCATCGAACCTTAAGTGTGTAGACCCTACGGGTTCGGGAGACACGTAGACATGACCGAGACACCTCTCCGGTCAATAACCAACAGCGGGATCTGGATACCCATGTTGGCTCCCACGTACTCCACGATGATCTCATCGGATGAACCACGATGTCAAGGATTCAATCAATCCCGTATACAATTCCCTTTGTCTATCGGTATGGTACTTGCCCGAGATTCGATCGTCGGTATCCCCATACCTTGTTCAATCTCGTTACTGGCAAGTCTCTTTACTCGTTCCGTAATACATCATCCCGTGACTAACTCCTTAGTCACATTGAGCTCATAATGATGATGTCTTACCGAGTGGGCCCAGAGATACCTCTCCGTCACACGGAGTGACAAATCCCAGTCTCGATTCGTGTCAACCCAACAGACACTTTCGGAGATACCCGTAGCGTACCTTTATAGCCACCCAGTTACGTTGTGACGTTTGGCACACCCAAAGTATTCCTACGGTATCCGGGAGTTACACAATCTCATGGTCTAAGGAAATGACACTTGACATTGAAAAGCTTTAGCAAACGAACTACACGATCTTTGTGCTATGCTTAGGATTGGGTCTTGTCCATCACATCATTCTCCTAATGATGTGATCCCGTTATCAACGACATCCAATGTCCATGGTCATGAAACCGTGACCATCTATTGATCAACGAGCTAGTCAACTAGAGGCTCACTAGGGACATGTTGTGGTCTATGTATTCACACATGTATTATGGTTTCCGGTTAACACAATTATAGCATGAACAATAGACAATTATCATGAACAAGGAAATACAATAATAACCATTTTATTATTGCCTCTAGGGCATATTTCCAACAGGAACGAGTAAAGAGACTTGCCGGTAACGAGGTTGAACTAAGTATACAGATATCGACGATCGAATCTCGTGCAAGTAACATACCAAAGAACAAAGGGAACAGCATACGGGATTAACTGAATACTTGACACAGAGGTTCGACCGATAAAGATCTTCGTAGAATATGTAGGAACCCTAAGCCGCGTGCTGCCTCTCCTCTAGTTTGTAGTTTCTCCTCTAGATCGGTTTCAGTGGTGCTTAGGCAAAGCCCTGCTGGAATTGCTCCACCACTATCGCCACAACATCGTCGCACTGCCGGAGAACTCGTCTACCTCTCCGCTCTCTCTTGCTGGATCAAGAAGGTGGAGATCGTCATCAAGCTGTACGTGTGCTGAACGCGGAGGTGTTGTCCGTTCGGCGCTAGATCGGAAGGACCGCGACTGGATCATGGGATGGATCGTTAATGGATCGCGGGACAGATCATGATGGGATCGCGGGACAGATCGTGATTGGATCGCGGGACGGGTCGTGATGGGATCACGGGACGCTCGGCCATTTGGATCACGAAGACGTTCGACTACATCAATCGCGTTACTTAAAGCTTCCCGCTTACTGATCTACAAGGGTATGTAGATCCACTCTCCCTCTCATAGATGCTCATCACAATGGATAGATCTTGCATGTGCGTAGGAAAATTTTTGTTTCCCATGCAATGTTCCCCAACAGTGGCATCATGAGCTAGTTCTTTATGTAGATGAGATCTCGAGTAGAACACAAAGAGTTTGTGGGCGTTGATGCTTAGATTTCTTCCTCCCTTGGTCGTGTTTTGGTTCAGCGGTATTGTGGGATGAAGCGGCTCGGACCAACCTTACTCATATGCTTACGAGAGACCGGTTCCATCGAATGACATGTAACCTCGTTGCACAAAGATGGATGGTGGGTGTCTGTTTCTCCTACTTTAGTTAGATCGGATTCGACAAAGGCGGTCCTTGAGAAGGTTGAAAAGCAACTTATGTATTACTGTTGTGGTTTTGCATAGGTGAGAATTGTTCTTGCTAGATACCCGTAGCAGCCACGTAAAACATGCAACAAAAATTAGAGGACGTCTAACTTGTTTTTGCAGGGTATGTTGTGATGTGATATGGCCAATTACATGATGAGATATATGTGATGTATGAGATGATCATGTTTTGTATAGAATATCACGACTTGCATGTCGATGAGTACGGCAACCGGCAGGAGCCATAGTGTTGTCTTTAATTATTGTATGACCTGCGTGTCAATCATTAAGCGCTATGTAATGCTTTACTTTATCGCTAAACGGTAGCAATAGTAGTAGAAGCATGGTGGGCGTGACAACCCCGATGACGACACGTTGATGGAGATCAAGATGATGGAGATTATGGTGTCATGCCGGTGACGATGGAGATCATGCCGGTGCTTTCATGATGGAGATCAAAAGCACAAGTTCATGGCCATATCATGTCACTTATGATTTGCATGTGATGTTAATCCATTTATGCACCTTGTTTTGCTTAGGACAATGGTGGCATTATAAGGTGATCCCTCACTTAAATTTCAAGATAAATTGTGTTGTCCCCGAGTGTGCACCATTGCGAAAGTTCGTCGTGTCGAGACACCACGTGATGATCCGGTGTGATAGACTCTACGTTCACATACATCGGGTGCAAGCCAGTGTTGCACATGCGGAACACTCGGGTTAACTTGACGAGCCTAGCATGTACAGACATGGCCTCTGAATACAAGAGACCGAAAGGTCGAACATGAGTCATATAGCAGATATGACCAACATGAAGGTGTTCACCATTGAAACCACCTCAACTCACATGATGATCGGACTTGAGTTGGTGAATTTGGATCATGTATCACTCGAATGACCGGAGGGATGTCAATTTGAGTGGGAGTTCTTAAGTAATATGATTAATTGAACTCATTATCATGAACATAGTCAGTAGTGTCTTTGCAAATTATGTTGTAGATTACTAGCTCACGTTGTAGCTCCCGTAAATATTTATATGTTCCTAGAGATATAGAGTTGAAAGATGATATTAGCAATATTGCGGACTGGGTCCGTGATCTGAGGATTTTCCTCATTCTGCACAGAAGGCTTATGTCCTTAATGCATCGCTCGATGCGCCACCCCCTCTAGTGTCATCTGTAGATGTTATGAACATCTGACAGGCACGTTCCGATGACTACTTGATAGTTATGTGCGTCATGCATTATGGCTTAGAATTGAGGCTCCAAAACATTTTGAACGTCATGGAACATATGAGATGTTCGAAGAGCTAAAATTGGGATCTCAGGCTCGTGCCCGTGTTGTGAGATATGAGATATCCAACAAGATTCTTTGCCTGCAAGATGAAGGAGAAAAGCTCAATCGTTGAGCATGTGCTCAAATTGTCTCGGTGCTACAATCGCTTGAATCGAGTGGGAGTTGATCTTCAAGATAAGATAGTGATTGATATAGTTCTTTGAGTCACTATCACTAAGTTACTAGAACTTCATGACGAACTGTAATTATGCTAGGGATGGAAATGATGATCCCTGAGCTGTTCGTGATGTTTGATACCGCGAAGGTAGAAATCAAGAAGAAGCATCAAGTGTTGATGGTTAGTAAAACCACTAGTTTCGAGAAGGGCAAGGGCAAGGAGGGAAACTTCATGGATGGCAAGTAAGTTGCTGCTCCAGTGAAGCAACCCAAAGTTGAACCCAAACCCGAGACTAAGTGCTTCTATTATGAGGAGAGCGGTCGCTGAAGCGGAACAACCCTAGATACTTGGTAGATAAGAAGGCTGGCAATGTTGACAGAAGTATATTTGATATATGTATTACTGATGTGTACCTTGCTAGTACTCCTAGTAGCACCTGGATATTGGATACCGGTTCGGTTGCTAAATGTTAGTAACTCGAAGTAAAAGCTACAGAATAATCGGAGACTAGCTAAGTGTGAGCTGACGATGTGTGTTGGAAATGTTTCCAAAATTGATGTGATCAACATCGCATGCTCTTTCTACCTTCGGGATTAGTAACAAACCTAAATAAATGTAATTTGGTGTTTGCGTTAAGCATGAACATGATTAGATCGTGTTTATTGCAACATGGTTATTCATTTAAGTTAGAGAATAATGGTTACTCTATTTACATGAATAATACCTTCAATGGTCATGCACCCAGTGAGAATGGTTTGTTGAAACTTGATCGTAGTAATACACATGTTCATAACATTGATGCCAAAAGATACAAAGTTAATAATGATAGTACCACATACTTGTGGCACTAACGCTAAATGTCATATTGGTATAAATCGCATGAAGAAACTCCATGCTGATGGATCTTTGGACTCATTGGATTTTGAATCGGTTGAGACATGCAGACCATGCCTCTTGGACAAGATGACTAAAACCCCGTTTTCCGAAACGGGCAATTGACTTGTTGGAAATAATACATGTTGATGTATACGGTCCAATGAGTGTTGTAGCATGCAGTGGATATTGTTATTTTCTTGCCTTCACTAATGATTTGAGTATATATGAGTATATTTACTTAATGAAACACAAGTCTGAATTGTTTGAAAAGTTCAAGCAAATTCAGAGTGAAGTTTAAGATCATCGTGACAAGAAGATAAAAATGTCTACGATATGATAGTAGAGATGAATATCTGAGTTACGAGTTTGGCATTAAACTTTAGACAATGTGAAAATTGTTTTAGAACTCACGCCACCTGGAACACCATAGTGTGATGGTGTGTCCAAACATCATAGTCGTGCTCTATTGGATATGGTGCATGCTATGATGTCTCTTATTGTTTTGCTACTATAGTTTTGGGGTTATGCGGTAGAGACAACTACATTCACTTTAAATTGGGCACCATATAAATCTGTTGAGATGACACCATCTGAACTATGGTTTGATAGAAACCTAAGTTGTCATTTCTTATTGTTTGGGGGCCGCGACGCTTATGTGAAAAAAGGTTTCACCTAATGAGCTCGAACCCAAGGCGGACAAATGCATCTTCATAGAATACCCTAAGAACAGTTGGGTATAACTTCTATCTCAGATCCAAGTGCAAAGTGTTTGTTGCTAAAATGGGTCCTTTCCCGAGAAAAAGTTTCTCTCGAAAGAATTGAGTGGGAGGAAGATAGAACTTGATGAGGTTGTTGAACCTTTGTTTCAACCAGAGAGTAGCGTAGCGCAGAAAGATGTTTATGTGGAACCTATGTCAGTTGAAGAGGAAGTAAATGATGATGATCATGAAGCTTCTGATCAAATTACTATCAAACCTCGTAGGTCGACAAGGACGTGTACTCCTCTTGAGTGGTACGACAACCCTGTCTTGAAGGTCGTGTTGTTGGACAACGATGAACCTACGAGCTATGGAGAAGCGATTATGGGCCTGGATTCCGACAAATGGTTAGAGGCCATGAAATCCGAGAAAGGATCCATGTATTAAAACCAAGTATAGACTTTGGTATACTTGCTCGTTGGACAGCAGGTCGTCGAGTACAAATGGACCTTTAAAACGCTGATGGTAAATGTCACCATTTGTAAAGCTCGACTTGTTGCAAAGAAATTTACGACAAGTTTAAGGAGTTGACTGCGATAAGACTTTCTCACTCGTAGCCATGCTAAAGTCTGTTGGAATTATGTTAGCAGTTGCTGCATTTTTCAATTATGAAATATGGCAGATGGATGTCAAAACATCGTTTCCTTAACGATTTACTTGAGGAAAGGTTGTATGTGATACTACCGGAAGGTTTTGTCAGTCCTAAGGATGCTAAAAGGTGTGCGAGCTTCAGTGATCCTTCTATGGACTGAAGCAAGCATCTCGGAGTTGGAATATACACTTTGATGAGGTGATCAAAGTTTTTGAGTCTATACAAAGTTTATGAGAAACTTGTATTTACAATAAAGTGAGTGGGAGAACTATAGAGTTTCTGATAAGCATATGTGGTTGACATATTGTTGATCGGAAATGATATAGAATTTCTGGAAAGCATAAAGGGTTGTTTGAAAAGAGTTTTTCAATGGATAAAGCTACCTAATTGTTGAGCATCAAGATCTATAGAGATAGATCAAGATACTTGATGAGACTTTCAATGAGTACATACCTTGACAAGATTTTGAAAGAGTTCAAAATGGATCAGTCCGAGAAAGAGTTGTTGCCTGATTTGTAAGCTGTGAAGTTGAGTAAGACTCAGCTCGACCACGGCAGAAGAAAGCGAACGGATGAATGTCGTCCCCTATGCCTTAGCCATAGGCTCTATATTATGCCATGTTGTGTACCGCACCTGGTGTGTGCCTTGCCATGAGTCTGTCAAGGGGTACAAGAGTGATCCAGGAGTGCATCACTAGACAACGGTCAAGATTATCCTTAGTAACTAAAAGACTAAGGAAATGTTTCTCGATTATGGAGGTGATAAAGAGTTTGTCATAAAGAGTTGCGTCGATGCAAGCTTTAACACCAATCCGGGTGACTCTTAGTAGCAATTCGGATACGTATAGTGGAGCAGACATTTGGAATAGCTCCAAGTGGAGTGTGGTAGCGGTGTCTACAGTATGACATAGAGATTTGTAAAGTACACACAGATCTGAATGATACAGACCCGTTGACTAAAAGACCTCTCTCACATGCAAAGCATGATTGAGCCCCAGAACTCATTGGGTGTTAGATTCCTAACAATGTGAATCACATGGTGATGTGAACTAGATTATTGACTCTAGTGCAAGTGGGAGACTGTTGGAAACATTCCCTAGAGGCAATAATAAATTGGTTATTATCATATTTCCTTGTTCATGATAATCGTTTATTATCCATGCTATAATTGTATTGATTGGAAACTAAATACGTATGTGGGTATATAGACAACACTGTGTCCCTAGTATGCCTCTAGTAAATTAGCTCGTTGATCAAAGATGGTCAAGGTTTCCTAGCCATTGACATGAGATGTCATTTGATAACGGGATCACATCATTAGGAGAATGATGTGATGGACAAGACCCAAACTATAAATGTAGCATATGATCGTGTCAGTTTATTGCTACAGTTTTCTGCATGTCAAGTATCTGTTCCTATGACCATGAGATCATGAAACTCACTAACACCGGAGGAGTACCTTGTGTGTATCAAACGTCACAACGTAACTGGGTGACTATAAAGGTGCTCTACAGGTATCTCCGAGGGTGTCTATTGCATAGGCATGGATCAAGACTGGGATTTGTTACTCCATGTGACGGAGAGGTATCTCAGGGCCCACTCAGTAACACAACATCACAACAAGCCTTGCAAGCAATGTGACTAAAGTTTTAGCCACGGGATCTTATATTACGGAATGAGTAAAAAGACTTGCCGGTAACGAGGTTGAACTAGGTATACAGATACCGACGATCGAATCTCGGGCAAGTAACATACCAAAGAACAAAAGGAATAGCATACAGGATTAACTGAATCCTTGACATAGAGGTTCGACCGATATAGATCTTCGTAGAATATGTAGGAACCAATATGGGCATCCAGGTCTCGCTATTGGTTATTGACCATAGAGGTGTCTCGGTCATGTCTACATAGTTCTCGAACCCGCAGGGTCTGCACACCTAAGGTTCAGTGACGTTTCAGTAGTATAGAGTTATGTATGGTGGTGACCGAAGGTTGTTCGGAGTTCCGGATGAGATCCCGGACATCATGAGGAGCTCCGGAATGGTCCGGAGGTAAATATTGATATATGGGATAATAGTGTTTGGTCTCCGGAAGGGTTCCGGAATTCACCGGAAATAGTTTCAGATGTTTCCCGAAATGTTCGGGGTACAAGGACACTTTATTTGGGCCAAGGGATAAATCCCATGAGGCTTTAGGAAGGTGCAAAAGATGTTTTGCGGAGGCCAGGGGCCAGAAGCCAGGGACCCTGGCGTCTAGGGCCAGACGCCGAGGACCTTGGCGTCTGGTCCTGGAGTCCGAGAAGGACTCTTGCCTTGCGGGCAAACCGACCTTGAGGAGGATTTTTCTCCAAGTTTCGACCCCAAGGCTCAGCATATCAATAAAGGGGCGGGGCTAGCACTTGGAACACATCAAGAAACCCTAAGCCACGTGCTGACTCTCCTCTAGTTCGTAGTTTCTCATCTAGATCGGTTTCAGCGGTGCTTAGGCGAAGCCCTGCTAGAATTGCTCCACCACCATTGCCGCAATGCCGTCACACTGTCGGAGAGCTCGTCTACCTCTCCGCTCTCTCTTGATGGATCAAGAAGGCGGAGATCGTCATCAAGCTATACGTGTGCTAAACGCGGAGGTGTCGTCCGTTTGGCGCTAGATCGGAAGGACCACGACTTGATCGCGGGACGGATCGTGATTGGATCGCAGGACGGATCGTGATGGGATCGCGGGACGGATCATGATTGGATCGCGGGACGGATCGTGATGGGATCGCGGGACGCTCAACGATTTGGATTGTGAAGACGTTCGACTACATCAACCACGTTACTTAACGCTTGCCGCTTAGCGATCTACAAGTGTATGTAGATCCACTCTCCCTATCGTAGATGCTCATCACCATGGATAGATCTTGGGTGTGCGTAGGAATTTTTTTGTTTCCCATGCAACGTTCCCCAACAGCCACTTGGGTGCTACGACTAGTCATGTCGACGCGGGTTCTTTGACATTTGAATGCTAGCGACACATTCACATACGTGAGTCAAAAGACGTAAACGGTCCCGGCCCAGGTAAGGTGGCAGTCGTGGAGATAACCATGCATGAGACCGCAAAATGATGTGATGTGTTACAGGCTGGATTCTTATGGCTTAGGATTCGGATCCCGACAGCTTTGGTATCAGAGCTTGACTACCTGTAGGATTAACAAGCCAAACTGGTCGATGTTGAGTCTAGAACTCCTTTAGTTATATAAGGGAATTGATTGTGGAAGGGAACGTAAGGCTTTTTTTACTCCTTTCCTTGAGTCATTCTAATTCTGAGTCACCCTGTTCTTTATTCTATGGGGTATAAGAACTAGGCCTTCTCATCTATCTATTAGGAGGACGAGTTACTATGCTGGAGACCTATAGGAAAGATGTTGTCTTTCTGGATCAATGCCTCTATAGGAATTCATTGTCACGTTGTCAGTTTTCTTGTGTAGGTTGCCTCATATTTCATGCCCGTACAGCCGTTATGTTGTCCGAGTTATCCAAGGTTTCTAAAATTATCTGATGCAATTGCAAAACTCTTTCATCTTGAGTCAATGTCTTTTAGGCCAGACAAAGCACGCTAATTGTTGAGTTGAGCTACCCTATTACCTCGACGTGTTTGATGAAGGTGTTTAGGAAACCATGTTATTCAAGTGAACCACCCAACAGTTTAGCTGTGTCTTTTGTTCCTAGTGTGATAATTCTGGCCATCGTTATCGAAAGCATGTTGTGATGCTACTTAGTCGATAGGTATTCTATTTCTGGGTTCTTCAACCCAAGTCTCGTCCTGCTTAGTCATGTTGATAGCATTTTCTCACCCCCTTAGGATGCTTAGTAACCTGGTTATAGTCTTCAAGGTTCATGGTATATCATTCTTCCAATACCATGATCCATTATGGCAGAAGTTCATTATGATCAAAATATCACAACATGAGTGCTCTTGATGAGTTCTCCATCCCATAGTTGTGACTCTGCCAATTCTTCATTTCTGCATGGATTATCTGGAAGAAACATGTTAAACTCCATTTGACATATTCAATCCATGCATCTACAACTCAGGAAAAATCAGGTGCTCTTGAGTTGCCCTCCTTCAATTGTATTATGACCTTTATCTATCAATGGATAGTCAAGAGTATGTCATGCATTGTGTCATGAAAGTCGACTACTCTTGTCGTCCATCAAGCCATTCTACTCTGGAATGACTAGGAGAAGCAAACTCCCGTACCTCATCCATCTCTAGGATTGGGTCAAAGCAGTTGTATTTCGCAGATCAAAATGACAATCCAGCTTTTGCTCTGTTCTACCTTGATGTATTACCCTCTTCATGTCAATATTATCATGAGAACTGCACTCCCTCTTATGAAATCTTGATGTAGTGATACTTCTCACCACCATCATTCATTCCCCGGTCTTTGTGTTTTTTGCAACCAGAATACCGACAAGTGAATCGTGGTGTGCGTAATCGATACTCCTAGCAACTTTGTTGCCTGGTAGTTAATGGACAATAATTTCATCCTTAGTGTGTTGGTCATTGAATCACCACTCTAGGAGTGATCGTGCTACCTAGTCCATTTTCCATGGTGCACTTCTCGATCAATGAGTTAGGATTGTGTCAATTCTTTGCTTTGTTGATCATATCGTCTTGCCTTGAAAATCAAGATTATTCTCTAGCTTGATAACATATCGGTGGATCATGATTTTCCGAATATCTTCTCGGAAGTATTACCAAGGTGTTCCTTGACTGTTATGTTGAGTTCATGATCAAGATTGTTTTTCCATAAACCATCCCTTCTCCAAGAATCTGTTTTGGATACCCCTGAACTAGTTGGTTAAGTTAAACAACAACTTGGAGAGTTGGAAGATAAAAGCTTTGCCTGACTTAGTTATTTCCAAAGGGATATCTTGTCTGGGTGTCAAACAAAGATGATATCTTCATGAATTAATCCTTGTGATCAATTGTTGCACTTTTTGTCTTGTTCAACCTTTGATTTGAGTATGGGCTATCGTCAAATCAAAATCAGAACCAAAGATCTTCCTAATGTTGTTTTACTCGTGGATGTATCCTCGAGCATACATCGTTATATCTTTTGGTCTGACCAATGCTATCACCTTGTTCTCATAGTTGTGGAATTCCATCTATATGGATATCTCGATGAATTGTGGTTGAGCCCATCGACAATATTTTCATTTGTTCCATGATTCAAGATGAACATTAACCTTGTGTTGGAAACTTTTGTAGGCAATATCTCCGTGTTCTGTACATGAAGCATATGTTTGGTGTAAGAAGTGACTTACTCTTAGTTCATGTGCATATGGTGCAAGTTGCCACCATGAACTTGAGAAAGGTCGTTTTGTTTTCGTAGGAATCATCCCAAGTCAATCGTGCACGTGCGAAGTATTCTATGGTTTGATAGACCGATCATCTACATTCCATATGCAATCCCTAGCACACCAAGCCACTGATTGACTTGTTTAAGGCAAAGAAGTTCCTTTTTAAGACCTATTCGTATGACTTAAGCAAGGACTTCGTTACCCCAATGATGGTTCCTAACCCAGACTCGGTCGTGTTTTGTTGAAAGGCCATGTGATCATGCTTGTCTTGGACATCGTGTTCACTTGTTCCTTGCAATCCAACTCATATTTTGGAGCTGCCTTCCGTAGTTCATTTCCCGAGAATCTCGCAACATCATCTCTTCGATTTGTGTTGCAACCTTTCCACTTCGGACATGCTGAGTCTGGAATATCCCGGCACCAACCAGATATGAATCTCACGCAGATATAATGGTTGGGACGTTTCCCCAAGAATTATAATATTGGTCTCTCTATAACCCGGCAAAGGGATGTTGTGGCTAACATACCTATCTGGAAGGCCTACTATTATAATATCTTGTTTTAGCAACTTGGCCACTTCCCCTGAGGTTTTGTATGACTTGCTCTAGAAGTTATTCCTCATGGACCCTTTGAGATCCCGAAGTCCGACCTTTTTACTTGATGTTCTAGATACCAAACGTTACCTATAATTGGGTTACGCTAATTCATCAAGGAGAACATTAGAAGCGGAGTGCTAAATGTCTCTCGGTAGATCATCCAGATTTCGCTCCCTTGGTATAGCTAAGGTGAAATATGAGAAAGTGTTGTCTTCCTTTGCATCTGCATCCTCCATCATTATTCATCATTGTAGTATGAGGTGTTGCCAGAATCCTTGGCATGGATGTTGGTAAAAACCCTGATGAATATGGAAATGCTCAAGTTCTTGAGAGCACGCTCAGACACTGGGTTATACTCTCGGTTTTAATTGGAATGTGCCTTTCATTGCCGAGTTGTTTTATAACTCTAGTTTCCCTCCGATCTGAGTATGTCATTCTTTGAATTCCTTCCAACGATCACTTGTGAATTGCCTTAGGTTGGTATGAAGATTTTCAATGATCTCTGTATCAAAAGTAATTCCTTTTGCCACTTAAGGGATAATCCTATGAGTCACCTCCCCTCAGGTGCCCCGTAATGGTATTATGGCAATTAACTCCTAACTACTTTCAAACCTCTTCACCATCTACTTTAGCATGAAATTGTTGCCTACCAATTGGTATCAGAGCTGCCCTTGCAGTTACACGGGCATGCGCGGGTCAGGTGCACGGACATGTGGCGCATGGCTTGTGTGGCCCATCGTGGCACAGAGCATGGCACATGTGCTGGACTGGACGAGCATACGTGTGCCAAAAGGGAACGTTCCTGATGGGCCGACGAGGACATCAGTTCCTTTAAGTGGGGGTGTATGTGAGAGCCTGGCTTAATAGGAATGATAGACTACTCATATCAACAAGGAATTCCTTCTTTTTCGGGAGCCCACTCAAAAAGAACTCCAAAGTTAAGCATGCTTGGCTTGGAGCAATTCTAGGATGGGTGACCAATCGGGAAGTTGGTCCTGGGTGCACACGAGTGAGGACAAAGTGTGCAGGAAAGACTAGTGTTGGTCTATGGAGCCAGTCTAGATCTCGCCAGGCGTAACGAGGTGTTGCATCCTTGGCCTCCATGGTGGCAAAGGGCCAGGAGCCCCTCCGAGATTGGATCCCTCTCTCTCTCTCTCTCTCTGTTTCCTTCTGTTTCTACGTTCCCAGATTCCGGTCTTTCACCGTTTCTTAAATTCCAGGAGATCTGTACCTCCGATTGGGCTGAAATTTTAACACGATTTTTATCTAGATATTAGCTTTCTTGCGGCGAAAGAAGGGCACCAACCGCCTTAAGGGGTGAGCACAAGCCACCCTAGCGCGATCAGGGGGTAGGCCGTGCCCCTTGGCTTGTGGGCCCCCCGGGCATCGTCTCATGTTGATTCTTTTTCTCAAAAATCAAATATATTCCAAAAAATCTCTGTATGCTTTTATCGCATTTGGGCTTCGTTTGATATGAATTTTTTGTGAAACAAAAAATATGCAACAATCAGGAACTTGCACTGTGAACTGGATCAATATGTTAGTCCCAAAAATAGTATAAAAAGTTGCCAAAAGTATATGAAAGTTGTAGAATATTGGCATGAAACAATCAAAAAGTATAGATACGACATAGACGTATCACATAATATCTCTAGTGTCAGGACCTGGATAAATTTTTCTTTTTTTACTAGCAATGTTCTGTAAATAGATATCTTTCCTAGCCTATTCCATAGAATCAATTAAATTCAAGTTCTAATCAATCATATCAATGGAACATCCCAAGTCAACTCCAATAAGATTAGACATAGTAAGTAAAGAAGTTTTAACAGGTGAAAGAGTGGTATCAATACCATAGTTATCTTTTTTGACAACTCTCCTTAGTAAGATCTTTAACCTTGGCATCTCCCTTATCCAGGTTCCTGTCACTTCTCCTGACCTAGGTTTCTCCTTCTAATTCTCTAGCATCATTGGAACTTTTGGAAACCCCCACTTTAGTTCCAAAATATTCCACTGACTCCTCGCTACCATTAAAATCATCTGGTTCCACATATGGGTCAATTCCATCGAGATTGTTTTGACTCTCCAAGTTTTGAAAATCCCTTTCCGCCAATTCCTCCATCTCTTTTTCTCTGGCCTCCATTTGTTTCAATCTTTTGCATACATTGAGTAATTATCTCTTGTTGTTTATTTACTATCTCCACCAGGTTGACTCCCGCTTTCTTTAGTGTGGCATTTTTTTCTCTTCCACTGTTGTGAGAGCAATTTGTATAGCCTTTTGTTCTTCCATCTTCTAAATTTTTTCCTTAGCCATATCCAAATGGTGTTCCACTTTCTTTGTACTCCCCAATGCAGACAACTGATCACTCTGAGCCTTCAGAATTTCTTCACTTTTCCTATTCATTTCCTCAAACTAGACCAAACTCAAACTCCCCAAGGAGTTGCTTTCTTTAATCCCTTCATTTCAATCCATTGTTATTCTTAGCTCCCTTCTTATTTATTTCTTTAGCATCATCCGATATGCTTCCCCATAGGTCTGACTTCTTTTCTCCTCATACCACCCATGTTCCACCACTTCTTCTAGCTTAGTAGGCACTCTCTATATCATCAAATCTTTGTTAGTCACCTCAGGAAATGCATGTATTTTTTCATTGTTCCTGACCCCAATCTTGGCTCTAATTTTTCCCTTGCATAATAGTTCACATATCAATTTCCAAGGCTAGACCAAGATAGCAGCCACCTCACACATCACAAAGAAATGTCTAAAATCCTCACGTACATGTCCAAACTTAACTAGCACAGTGTGAAGTTTGCCAATCGCTTGAGTATCAGATGTCTAGTTCTTCACATTGATGATAGCCTTGGTTCCCAACATATTAAATTCATCAAAAAATTCCAACTCCATTAGTCTTGCCTTGTTAGGAAATCTCATCAGATATGCAGTATTCCCATGTTCCTTGCATCTCCATTGCCAGTTCCAGTTGAATATGTACTTAAAGCCTTCCAAGAACTGAGTTCATTGATATCACTAGAAACAATTCTAACAATAGCCATGGGATTAACTTGCTCAATGTTAAGAACATCTTTGGAACCCCTGGTAGCATAGCCCACAAACTTAGGTACATGCTTCATCTGTTTCTGTGAGGCGCATTCTTCAAAAATATGAGATTTTTTTCATAGATGACACAATCCCCAACTTGCATTCTTTGGTCATATGTCTAGTATCTTTGCATTTGTTGCAAGCTGGCTTGAAGATGTTACCATTTCTCCATCCATCCTGGAGAAGAAGATCTGCCATAGGGGGCGTAGGTTGCTTTGTTGTCTCCGACTCCACTTGTCCCCCCGCATCACCACCTCTATCACTAGCCTGTACCTGTCTCATTGAGTTCCCTAGCTCCACTTCACCATGATTCATGTATCCACTTGCATCTCTCGACCCAAATTCCTCCATACTTTCATTGGATCCGGGATCTAAATTTCTTCTAGCAAAATCTCTTCGCTATTCCTTTTTTTGACTGAATCTCTTCGCTCTTCTCCCTGCTGGTCTACCTCCTCTTCTCTCTTTTTGTACTAGAAATTATCTTTGTTCCCTTGATTAAACCTCCCAGTACCCCGGTAGCCACCAAAGTACATGTCCATGGTGGTTTCTCTCTGTGGCGACTCGCTAGGAAACCCTAGCTCATCAAAAGGATTGAACTCCATGTTGGGAGACGTAGTAGTAAATCAAAAAAAATCCTACGTGTCACCAAGATCAATCTATGGAGAAACCAGCAACGAGCAAAGGGGGAGTGCATCTTCATACCTCTGAAGATCGCAAAGCGGAAGCGTTACTATGAATGCGGTTGGTGGAGTCATACTCGCAGCGATTTAGATCGCGATGGATTCTGATCTAAACGCCAAACAACGGCGCCTCCACGTTCAACACACGTGCAACCCGGTGACGTCTCCTACGCCTTGATCCAGCAAGGATGAAGGAGAGGTTGAGGGAGAGCTCCGGCAGCACGACGGCGTGGTGACGGTGGAGCTGCGTGGTACTCCGGCAGGGCTTTGCCAAGCACTACGGAGGACGAGGAGGAGGAGGGGTAGGGCTGCGCCGAGGGAGAGAGAGACTTGTGTGTTGCAGCCCCCAAAAAACCCACATATATATAGGGGGAGGGGAGGAGGGTGTGCAGCCCCTAGGGTTCCCACCCTAGGGCCGACGGCCTACCCTAGATGGCCTTGTGGCCGGCGGCCAAGAGGGGAGAGGAGGGGCGGCACCCTAGGTGGGCCTAGGGCCCATCTGCCCCTAGGGTTTGCCCCCCTCCCACCTAGTGTTGTGCCTTGGGCCCTTGTGGGAGACGCACCAGCCCATCTAGGGGCTGGTTACCTCCCACCTATGGCCCATGCAGCCCTCTGGTGCCGGTGGCCCCACACGATGGACCCCCGGAACCCTTCCCGTGGTCCCAATACGCTATCGGTGATGCCCGAAACACTTCCGGTGACCAAAACCTCACTTCCTATATATGAATCTTTACCTCCGAACCACTCCGGAGCTCCTCATGACGTCCGGGATCTCATTCGGGACTCCTAACAACCTTCGGTAACCACGTATACAATTTCCCTATAACCCTAGCGTCATCAAACCTTAAGTGTGTAGACCCTACGGGTTCGGGAGGCATGTAGACATGACCGAGACACCTCTCCGATCAATAACCAACAACGGGATCTGGATACCCATGTTGGCTTCCACATGCTCCACAATGATCTCATCGGATGAACCACGATGTCGGGGATTCAATCAATCCCGTATACAATTCCCTTTGCCTACCGGTATGACACTTGCCCGAGATTCGATCGTCGGTATCCCTATACCTTGTTCAATCTCGTTACCGACAAGTCTCTTTACACGTTCCGTAACACATCATCCCATGGCTAACTCCTTAATCACATTGAGCTCATTATGATGATGTCTTACCGAGTGGGCCCAGAGATACCTCTCCGTCACACGGAGTGACAAATCCCAGTCTCGATTCGTGCCAACCCAACAGATACTTTCAGGGATACCCGTAGTGTACCTTTATAGCCACCCAGTTACGTTGTGACGTTTGGCACACCCAAAGTATTCCTACGGTACCCGGAATTTGCACAATCTCATGGTCTAAGGAATTGATACTTGACATTAGAAAAGCTTTAGCAGACAAACTACACGATCTTGTGCTGTGCTTAGGATTGGGTCTTGTCCATCACATCATTCTCCTAATGATGTGATCCCGTTATCAATGACATCCAATGTCCATGGTCATGAAACCGTGACCATCTATTGATCAACGAGCTAGCCAACTAAAGGCTCACTAGGGACATGTTGTGGTCTATGTATTCACACTTGTATTACGGTTTCCGGTTAATACAATTATAGCATGAACACTAGACAATTATCATGAACAATGAAATATAATAATAACCATTTATTATTGCCTCTAGGGCATATTTCCAACACTCCACACCCAGAGAACACCCACATGACTCATTTATATTCATGAAGGAAAGGGAAACTGTATCCTCGAAATGCGCTTTCACCAGATTTCCAAAAATGGCCTTCTCTCGATTGTGGGTGTCTAAAAAAGCCTCTCTAATATCAAGATAAACAATTGTAAATTGCCGTTTACATCTCCACTTTTTTCTCCATTCCTACCATTATCCCCCTCCTCCCCCCTAACTCAATTTCCACTCTACAGTTTGTCACCACCAAATCAACCATTTCCATCCTCGTATCAGATCATCTACATCCGAACCTTGCAAATCCGGTCCATCAAACGCCCGCGGACGCGTCTCATTTGTTGGCTTCCATATCTGCGTCCCTCATATCCGAACCCTCAAAACCATATAACTCATGCAACGCTACGTAAAATTAGATCAACGCACAGGTTCGTCGGATCGGATTGCAAATATCGAACAAAAGGAGCATAGTTCATCGGAGTTCATCGGCAAATCCTAACTAGGAACTAGCTAAACATAATTAAAATATAAACGGAAACGGGGACAGTCAGCACTTCCTCGCCGGCCCTTTGCCCTTCCGGTCGCCGGCGCAACTATAGGAGTCGGCGACTGGTGGGGAATCGTCAGAGTCATCCGACGAGGAGCCATGGTCGTCATCGTTGTCGTCGGAGAGGATGACGAGCCCTTGTAGCCGCCGAACCTTCCTGTCGTGGTGCCGCTTGAGCTTGGCGAGCCGAGCCACGTCCGCTACTACCTTCGCCGCCTTGCGCTCGGACTGCTCAATGGCAATCCGGAGCGCCTTCGCGTTCTTCCGCCGGAGCCGCCGCGCGTCCGTCTCCGTGATCGTAAGCGACCGGCGGTAGACCCATTCAAGGAGACACACGTCCTCGTCGGGCTTCGCCTCGCACGGACTGATCCGCCTCCAACCCCTCCCTTTGTCGTTGCCGCTCGTGGCGGGCGGCGGGCGCCTCTTATTCCGGCGTGCACGTCCGGGCTAGCACGGCGGGCACAAGCACCCACCACTGCCCGCGTGGGGAAGCAGTTGGCGGGGCCAGGGGACGGCGCAGGGGAGGAGCGGATTCCGTAGGCCGCATGCCAAAGCTGCGCACGAGCCGGGAGGAGCCAATGCCGGCGTCCGAGCTATGACAGAGGGGGAGCGACTAGGTTGCAGATTCGAAACTGCCCTCAGTCTTCACCTTGGAACGCTCTAAGACGATGCGGAGTGTAAGCTCATACTCCGGATCCAGGTCGTCGTCGGAGCGGCTGCCGGTGCTGGCAAAGAGTGTGGAGAGCGAAAGGGGAAATTTGCAAGCCCCCGGTCAATTTCTCATGCCTGTCTATTCATTGTGAACAGAAGCTGGTCATCCTTGTTCAAGATGCTCATCTGCTCAAGTCGCAAGCGATGAATGACGCTCAAGTCAAGAGTCCTGCTTTCTCCGGGCGCATCGCATCGCATCGGATACCCTTGGCGTTTTGCCTGTGGCAGCCGTACTGTCCTCCAACGCTTAGGTTTTGCCTACCTGCGTCCTTGTGTCGATGCAACATGCCACTGTAGATCGACAGGGGCCCTCTACAGCACAATGAATGGCAAAGCTGGCGATAATTGCACTGCGACTGTAGTTAGTGCCCCTGACTACCCACCACCAGAGCAGCAGACCATCATTGATGCAGTTTTTCACTTTTTACCGTTTCCTCAGGAGCATTCGCTGATGAGCAGCAGAGATACGAACAATCGTTAATCAGCCCCGGGGCAGAACGTGTTCGGATGGCCACAACTTGCAGGACTAATAAAAAGTATAATTGATTAATTAATATATTTATGGCACATCGATATCTGAGTATTTCCATCAGTCTTGCAGCCAGAAAGGAATACCCAATACCCATGAAAATGGTCCAGCCATTGCGATATGGCAGACACTGAGCTTAATCAAAAACCTCTCCTCCATTCAGAAAAAAAGCTAGAATGAGAAGCGTTTTTCTCCCTCCCTCCCTACTGAGTCCTACCAAGTTTCAAACCAAAACAAGAAACGCTTGTGGGCAACGCCTCATCGCCACCACGACGCCACCAAACCAATCTTCACCAGCGCAGATCAGCGGAGCCGCCGGAATCATCCAGCATCATGAGCTTCACCTCGTCGATCTCCTCCTCGACGCAGCACCTCCTGCACTCGTTGCTGCAGAACGCCTTCTCGCCCCTGCATCCCAGCACAAAACACACACAAAAAACTCAAGAACTGAAGAACGAAACATATTGACGGATGGAAGCACAGGGTTTCACCACTCACAGATACATGAAGGTATCCATGTCCTCTCGCAGCCTCTTCCTGCAGAAGGAGCACGAACCAGAAGCAGCGGCATGAGCCGTCATCGACGGCCATGACTGCTCATCGATGGGCTCAATGGTGAAAATCGGCCTCTTGGAAGGGACGCCTTTGGGCACCTCCACCGTCTGGCCCCTCAGGATGTGCGTCGTCCTCGGGTTCGGGCCGTGCTTGATCACGCAGGTGTACTCTTCATCTTCGCAATCACAATGAACAAACTCTGTATTCTCGTTCATGGCGGCGCCAGGCGAGCTGGTCTTCTGACACGACGATGCATCGGCAGCCACCTTTGGCAGCCCAAGCTCGAGAAATGGCCTGATGGACTCGAGAAACGAATTCTTGCCCTCGAAGTGCAACGAGCTCTCGTCGGCGGTGAGGGCGTCGACAAGGCCGAGACCGACTCTTGGGGAGCCGGTCCTGAGCTTCAGAAGATCAGCCTCGATGCCTACCAACCCAGTGGGCTTCAGGTTGGTGCCCATGGCGTTTGATGACAGGTTCTTGAAATCCAGAGGAGAGGTTGGGCTCCAGACTGAGTCAGGGTCCACTGCATTCAGGCCTTTGCTGCTCAGCCTCACGAAGAGGCCGGGGACCCTGAAGAATCCAATGCTCCTCTGCGCAAGGTTCTGGTCGGTGCAGTTGTCCATGGCAGTCTTCTCCCCAAGCACCCAAGATGACAGCACGTGGTCTCTGAAACAGTCAAACAGTTTGTTTTTTTATCAGATCAATCCGGAGCGGGTGGATGACGAGAGCAAAGAAAAGTTCAAAGAAATTCCAGCTTTTGCTTTTCATTCATATGGGTCAAAGGATCAATCAAAGAGAACAAAAGAACGATGCTCTATCAATCGGGTACATCTCTGATTGTTTTTTACATGGAAACTGGTAACAAATTGCCTGTCGGTGCCAAGCACAAACGTCTCATCCTTGCAAATTCAAGCGAAAACAAGACCGAAAGCTACCCTCACTTGAAGAGCATGGTAGAGGTAAGAAACCAAGAACGCCAAGCCAAACGAGAAAAACAGCAGAAGCTCTTCTCCCCCCAACCCAATCTTACTCCCAAATCTCAGCAGCCGCAATGCGGCAATGAAACTGACGGCTCCGTAACCCGGCACTGCGACGACCACGAAAGGAAGGTGGAAGGCGGCATGGCCACCGGCCAGAAACCATCTGACACGAATCGCGGCCGAATCAAGCAACCAATAAACGGAAGCCGTCCAACCCCAGCCACGGGCCGGGAAACTAGCCAAGAACTGCAAAAACTTCCGGATCAAGCATGCACAAATCTAGAAAGCGCGGCGGCATCTTTCCCACTCGGGGAGGGTAGCAGTGGGTGGGGCGCGTACCTCGCGGTCGATTCGGCGGCCGGGCGGGGATGCTTGCTCGGGCGGTGCCCCTCCTCCGCGGGCGACGGGATTAAGAGGGGTCGGGGAGGGGAGAGGGGGGGGGGGATGGGGCGGCGGAGGCTTCCAGGGCACTCTGCTTCTCGCTCTAGGCTGGCTGCTCGTCCCCGTGCACCTCCGTGCTTTCCATGTGGTTTCTCGGGCGTGCTTGCTGGTGTGTTTATGGGGAGAAGACAAGTGTCCTCGGCGCGGACACGCAGCACGCGAAAGGCAACGGGCGGGGCGGGTGCGGGGCGGTGCCTTCTCCGGAGCTCATCGCCTCTCTCTCTCCTAGGGTAGTGTAGTACAGTACTACTGCTATTTTTGTTTTCTCTCCTCCTTTTGTTTTCTCTTTACTCCTCTGCTCTCTGCCTCTCTTGCCTTTTCTTTTGTGTTTCTTGGAAGGCACTCCGCTGTTGCTTGGTGTGACTATTTTTATTTTTGGCCGATATTAAGAGCATCTATAACCGAACATTGCAAATATGACTTCCTAAACGTTCGTGAACGCGCATGGTCAGTGACCGGGCTGTCTCCTATTTGTCCGTTTGCGCAGCCACACTCCTCATTTTTTTCATATGTTCGGTCACTTGCACATGATTGGTGGAGTGGAAAAGAGAAAAAGAAAAGAATGAATAAAGAAAAGAAAAAGACGGTCCGAAGTGGTGTCGCGTCCTACGTGGTGGATTGATCGGACGCGTCCGCGAGTCTTCATATTCTCTCCATATTTAAGATGGATACGAGGATTCGCGGACAGACCGAACGTACAGAGATGATATGAGGGATTCGGTTGGATCACTTTTTTCTTTCTCTCTCCTGTGCGGTCAGACCGGGCGCGTTCACGGGCGTATAATGGGTCATTTGAAGCGTCCGGCTATATATGCTCTAACTCAGCCAGATATGCCCAAGTTTAGCAAAATGATGATGCTAAACTTTATTTTATTTTATGTCAACACTCGGCTTCATCATCGGTTAACTTCAATATTGTTGGAGATGATTTCAGTTATGCTTGGAAAAAGTTCATTTTAAATCCAGAATTTGTAGAGGTTTGACAAAATGAACTCTTAAATCAAAATTTTAGTAGATTACACCTTGAACTATACAACCCCGGCCTAAATTAAACCCTCTAATCGTTTGGCAGACGAGGATTGTCGACGTATGGCCGGGATTGATGCCATTTCGCATTGCCCGTTTCAGAATCATTTGGCTTGCCCGTTTCAGATTTATTTTCCTTCATTAAAACATGCAGTTTTCTTTCTTTTTCTAAAACTGCAAAAATAAGCACGGAGGGTGACCCGAACCAAGACCTCCCTTTTCCTGTTGTGTTCACTTGCTCCTTTTTCTTCCTTTTCTTTTTGTTTTAATTTCCTTTTTTCCTTCTCTTTTTTTTATTTTATTTTTACTTTTTTTCTTAAATTCATGGTCATCTTAGTAGGAAATAGAAAAAAGAAAAAAAACGTCGTGAACCAGATTTTCGAAAGAAAAAAGCTCACGAATTTTCTAATATGTTTGCATACTTCAAATTATGTTCGTATTTTCTAAAAAAGTTGGAATTTCAGAAAACGTTTCTGTTTTTAAAAGTTGTTTACAGATTAAAAAAATTGTTTGGTATTTCAAAATTTGTTCAAGTTATCAAAAAAATATGTAGATTAAAAAAATTGGAATCCAAAAATATTTTGGTTTCCAGATCAATATTATGCATTTAATTGCTTTCCTAAATTTTTGAGAAACGTACAAAAAAAATTAAGATTGTTTTGGTTGTGCCGCTTTGGTGGGATTCGAGAAAGAAATCGTGCTTTGTTTATAGCACTGATAGCGATTAGCTCTAGTGGCTACTGGCACATATTCAGGATTTTTCTGTTATTTTATACCTGGTTGTGCCCCGCATGTTTTTCTTATTTTTTTATCTCACACTCTCCTTTCATGTTAGTGGGCCAGCTCAGTCGCGGGTCTCTCTATTCATCCCGTGCATTGTTCTTTTCGTTCAATAGGTGCTCCCTTTAACAAAAATAAAAAACATTTTTAACAGGCAAAAAATTACAAATGGGTTGGCCCATCGCGTAGGACGGATGTGCGTCTTGGCCCACCAGCCAAACGAATCCCTCACACGTCAACGTTTTTATGCCTGAAACGATGTGAGGGTTTGATTTAGACCGGGATTGAATAGTCCAGGGTGCAATTGACCTGGATTTTGACTTGAGGGTTCGTTTGGTCGAACCTTTATGAAATTCAGGGATGAAAATTGACCTTTTCCGTTATACTCTAGGGAGACTTTATCCAGTGCTTCGGGACCTTCTAGGTCCTGTTTTCATAAAAAAAATGCTTTTCATTTGAATGATCTCTTCGTCTCAAGGGTAACTCCATCACGGTTCATCAAATCGTTTTCAGAAGTCTGGGTCATATCCTCCAAACACTTTTAACAATCCAATGGATGACCAAAATCCGTTACCTTGGAACCAAACCTAGGGGAGCTTTAAGAAGTTCGAACAATCCACTTGATCCACTGTTAGTTGCTCCACATATCCTTATGGCAATTTCAACGCTAGACCCAATCATGTATGGTCGTGTCCATTTTAACCCAAACGACCACGAGCGAGGACTCAAAGCATGACCGCATTCTCAAAATGTGTCCGTTTGGTGGCTCACCCGGCCCATTTTCGCAACAAACTTGCTCCTAGTTTGGGATCAAACGGACGACACGCGTCCTTTTCTCGTCCACCCTCGGGCCCGCGTGTCAACTAGCCACATTGAAGCCGCACGCGTGGCGGGCCCGCTTGTATGCCACACGACCCCCCTGTCGTGTCTTTTTAATGTGGAAGTCGTGGACCGGCTAGTCCACGCCTCCACTCCCGTCCTCGAGTGCCTCCTCGGAAAAAGACATGAAACCCTAGATTCACTGACCTTCGCTCCTCCTCCATATCATCCACCTCTTCGCCAGTCGCAATGGTCTGGTGGAGCTCCGGCTACAAGGGGAGGCACGACAACGAGGCTGGTTCTTCCTTTGGGCCTTGTACCTAGTGGTTAGTCCTACTCTTGCTAGCCATCCGGGTTAATACCTCGCTAGTTCTTAGATACAAGTTAGGCTGCTTTTATTACCAGAAGAGATGCTAGTGTATAACTAAAACATACCCCTTGGTGGGTGAGTTGTTGATACATACCCCGGTAACTTCCATGTAATACACGGTAATACACACATATCATGGCTGATAACTCACAAGCAAACATCATGGTAACTTTTGACCCAAGAAAAAAGTTTTTGACAAACACACACTGGTAACTTATATGAAAGATTAACATGGTAATATAAGCATAATAGAGATGATAATTTACTTAGCCGAAGTGTGGTAATTTTTTGACCAGGGGAAAAAGTTGTTGAACCGCCCTTCCCTGGTAACTCATGTCTACTAGCATGGTAATCTACACACATCAGCGTTGATAACTTACTTAGCCGAGACATGGTAACTATTTTTGACTTGGGGGGGGGTGAAAAATTACATGATAAACTATGTATAAAAAGCATGGTAACATGCACACAACCAAACTGATAACTCATCCACAAACAACATGGTAACTTTGATCCGGGGTGGGTTGTTTGAAAACATAGCCCCAATAACTTTCGTGTTAATAGCAAGGTTCTATACGCACATTATACACACAATAGAGCTGATAATTTACTTAGCCGAAGTGTGATAATTTTTTGACTAGGGAAAAAAGTTATTGAACCGTCCTTCCCTGGTAATTCATGTCTACTAGCATTATAATCTACGCACATCAGCGTTGATAACTTACTTAGCCGAGACATGGTAACTATTTGACTTGGAGAGGGGATAGTTATTGAAAAATTAAGTGGTAAATTATGTATAAAAAGCATGGTAACATGCGCACAATCAAACTGATAACTCACCAACAAACAATATGGTAACTTTGATCCAGGGTGCGTTGTTTGATAACTGCGTCCATGCTTTAACCTTCTAACGAGACTAATCATGATATAGTTATCATGTTTCTCATACCATATTTATCACGCTAGTCATGTCAAAGTTACCAAACCAATCTTTATCATTTTTTCTGATATGGTAGAAATAAGAAAGGTTCAAATAACATTGATTATCTGCAATAGACAACAATAAAAGGTGGATTAGTTGGTTATTAGGCTCAATAGCTATTGCATAGACCAGGGTTCAAATCCTCTTTCAAGCACTTTTATTTTCTTTTCATATTATGTAGCGAACAACCAAAAAAACACTAGCTATTCACTACGGTTTTTGAGAGAAGGAAAAAAGTTCAGTGCAAGCGAGCATGGGATGATAGCGATCAGGTAGGAATGAATGCTAACGTCTGGTTAACTGGACATTAGCACAGTCCTTGATAAAAATATGGTGTAAGAGAACATTTCTCCATGTGTGGTTTTGGGTAATTGATGACAATCCCTATGGACTAATGGTTGCCTCGAGTTATATTCAAAGGATTTGTCCGTAGGTACTTCTTGAAGTATATGTGTTGGTTTCAAGGAGTTTATATGGTGACCAAGGTGGTATGTAAGGTTTTATCCAAAGATTGGTCATGTGAGAGTTGATCTCATTACAAGCATGTCTTGAGGAAGAAGATTGTGTGAACATTCATGCTTACCTTCAAGACATCATCTTTGTGAGGAGAGAAGAGAAGATACAAGGTTGATCAAGACTAAGTCAAAGAGTGAACTAAGTTGATCAACACACAAAGCGTACAAGATGTACCGATAAGGATCAAGTGATCCTATGGTATGGTAAGCATTGTCCATTACGCTTTGTGTACTAACCCATGGTCTATGTGAGTGTTATTTTTAGCGTTAGGTATTTTTCCATGGGATTGCATCGAGAGGAAGATCCCATATAACCCATGGAAGATGACATCAGGTGGTGATTGTCATCAAGGTTGCGGTGTGCAAGTTCAAGTGAAGCATCACAAAGAAATCATGCTTGTAGCTTGCCGTCCATTGTCGTGACAATGGACTTGTGAAGGTGTGCCGAAGTGTGACTCACCCATAGTGGAGTATGGGGGAGCAATCAACTAGCCTTCATCAAGCCAACACAATCACAAAAGGTGGTCCAACTTGAGGGAGTCAATATCGTCATCATCTAGCTCAAGTGGATTTCCTGCAAGGCAAAGGTTTGCCCTTGATAGGTTTTCTATTTTACCAGTATCATGGTGATAGTTTTGAGACCAGGTTATAGGATCAATAGCCATACTATCAAGGGGGGCTCTCAAGTGAATAGCTTGATAGTATCATTCGTCGAGAGATCAAACCATTGCATCCTTGCATCATCATTCTTGATTCTTATTTGTATTTTATCCCTTTTGATTTTTTAGAGCTTGTGGTTATCTTCATGACAAGCTCTAGTACATCGAAAACGGATTTCATATGCTTCTTCTATTGCGTTTTCGGTGTTGAAGGTTTTACCGGTCTTATCCGAGGAAGGGTTCTCACCATTTTCTTATGGGCTTTTTCTAATTCGCTTATTATTGATATTTATATCAGTATTGTGTTATCCCATGTCGTTATCTTTCCAAAAAACTTGGTTTCGTTGAATTCAGAGTCCGTTTGCAGAAGTTGTGGCAGTTTTGGTGTTCTCAAAAGGCTGCAGCGGTACTACCACAGATAGAGCGGATGTAATTTTTTACTACCGCTCCATAGAGGTACTACCGCGGTTCTAGAGAGGTAGTACTGCTCTGGACCAAAATATCATGTTAAGTATAGTCGTGGTAGGCATGGATGTATTTTTTTTAGTACCGCTCGCAAGCAGTAGTACGGCTACCCTTAGCGGTAGTACCGCAATCCATAGCGGTAGTACCGTGAGGACGAGTGGTAGTACCGCTCCGGGGGTTCTACTGGCCTTTTGCCTCCTCGATGTTGTTTTTCAAAGGGCTTCCACCATCCCAGCGGTAGTACCGCTCCCATGAGCGGTAGTACCGCTCTGTGCGGGCTGTGAGGATAACGGTTGGATTTTCCCCCACCTATAAAAGGGGGTCTTCTTACCCATTGAACCTTATCTCTTAAGCTCGTGTTGTTCCCCCATTGTTGACCTTCTTAGAGCTTTCTAACTCTCAATCCCTCCAATGATTCTTGCTAGTTCTTGAGGGAAAAGAGAGAGGAGATCTAGATCCACTTTTCCACCAATCACTTTCTCCTCTAAGTGAGGGGAACCCCTTGGATCTAGATCTTGGAGTTCTTCGTGTTCTTCTTCGTTCTTCCTCTCACTTTCCTCCATACTATTAGTTGTTGTGGTGAGATTTGGGAGAGAAGGACTTGGGAACTCCGTGTGCCCTTGCCATTGAATTTGGTGCATAGGTTTGAGTTCTCCACGGTGATACGTGCAAGTGAGAAGATGAGAAGCTTATTACTCTTGTGTGTTTGAGCACCCTAGAGCTTGTTACTCTTGGGTGCTTTGGTGCCCTAGATGGTTGGTGGTGCCTCGGAGCTCAATCATTGTGGTGCAAAGCTCCGAGCAAGCATCGGGGTCTCCAATTAAGTTGTGGAGATTGCCCCGAGCATTTGAGGTCACCGCGGAAGCCATAGTCCATTGTGGTGAAGTTTCATGGTGTCATTGGGAGCCTCCAATTAAGTCGTGGAGATTTCCCCAACCTTGTTTGTACGAGTTCGGGGACCACCCTCAAGGGTCCCTTAGTGGAATCACGACATCTTGCATTGTGCGAGGGTGTGAGGAGATTACGGTGGCCCTAGTAGCTTATTGGGGAGTATTGTGCCTCCACACCGCTCCGAACCAAGATTAGTATCCGTAAGGGTGTGAACTTCGGGATACATCATCGTCTCCTCGTGCCTCGGTTATCTCTTACCTAAGACCTTTACTTATGCACTTTACTTTGTGATAGCTATATTGTTAGATGATATATATCTTGCTATCACTTAGTTGTTTATCTTGCTTAGCATAAGTTGTTGGTGCACATAGGTGAGCCTAGTTCTTTTAGGTTTTGTGCTTGACTTATTAAATGTTAGTTTTATTCCGCATTTGTTTAGGCCTAAACCACAATTATTTTTAAGCGTCTATTCACCCCCCTCTAGGCGACATCCACGTCCTTTCAATTAGTATCAAAGCCAGGTCTCTCATTATTAGGTTTAACAACCTAGAGAGTAAGGATGTCGACTAGGGGATTATGATTCTCTGACACTCTTAGTTTCAATGGCACAAATTTTGATGTTTGGGTAATTCACATCCTTAATCTGTTTAGGGTCATGGACCCGTCTTTAGAGAGAATTGTAGATATTGGGTTTTCTCCTCGAGAGGATTTTCAACACCTATATTTGGAGGATGAGGAAAACTCTTGTCTCAATGCTCAAGCTTCTAATGTGCTTTTTGATGCTTTGAGCAATGTAGTTATATTTCAACTCATGCCATTCCGGGATGCTCATGAGTTGTGGACAAATCTTCAAGATAAATTTGGTGAGTCCAAGACTTGTAGGGATGATTGTTCTCCCTCCACCTTTGGTAGTGTTGTCTTCTCAACTTCTTCTACTTCACCTACATGTGGATTGCCACAAGGTAATTATCTGGTGAGTAGTGATGATCATTGTAATGATGATAGTGGGCTTATTGTTGATAATTCTTCTTCACTATATTATTGCAATGCTTCATATTTGTACTTTAACACCTCGAGCACTTTAAATGTTTCACATGCTTGTGTTGATATTCCTTGCATATCATGTAAAAATTTCTTGACTAAATCTCATGATGATATGCTTGCTATATCTTGTTGCCATGATAAAAATGTATATGTTTCCTCGAGTTTTTGTGCTAACAATGTAGAGGAAACCCAACACTTCATGGAACAAGATTGGTCTTGAATGGTTCTTCAAGGGATCCTACATCATCATCTATTATTTCTCACTTTTGCCTTATGGCTAAGGCTTCAAAGGTATCTCCTACTCTGAATCCCAATATATCTCATGATGATGATGTTGATGATAATGATGAAGAGAGTGATAATATTGCTTCCTTAAAAATTAAGGGAGAAATGGTTTTAAAGCTCTTCATAAGAATAAAATTGCTCTTTCCAACTTCATGGAAATCAAGTCTATTGTCATTGAGGGCAAGAAATATATTGAGGAGTTGGAAGCTCTTCTCAAGGAGCATGAGACCACCATTGATAAAATGGAAGGTCATGAACGTGATTACGCTAATGAGATCGCGGAGCTATCTCAAGCTCTTGAAAATGAACAAACCACCAACGAATATCTTGAGGAGACCTTTGCTCTAGAATTATCTAGATTAAAGGAATCCCATGAAAGAGCTCTCAAGGTGGCTAATGATTTTAGAATTAAAAATGATAAGCTTGAAGTTACACATGCTAAACTCCTTGAGGACTTTGAGCACCTCAAAAATGGTTCATGGGTCGTTAAGAGTTCACTCATTGAACTCACCGAGTCTCATGCTCAACTTAAAGTTTCATGTGCTAAAGAGCTTGCCAAGTTGCCTTCTCCTCTTGTTGTTAATGATGATGCTTGTGCTACTAACTCTATTTCTTGTGAAGCATCCATATTAAAGGATAATGTTGAGCTAAGGGCTCAACTTGAGTTGCTAACTAGAAATTATGGGAAATTGGAAGAAAGTCATGAAAATCTTTTTAGCTCTCATGGCGATCTTATAGCATCGCATAATGTGCTAAAGATAGCTCATGAGGCTAGTATTACTAAGGTAACATCTAGTGAGCCTCATGTGAACATTAGCACTACATATAGTAGAAATGCTTTATTGCCATGTGCTAGTCCTCGTAGTGCATCTACTCATAATGTTGGTACATCTTGTGATGAATTAATTTCAATGCCTTATTGCTCTAACAATGAAGCTTATACTTCCTCTAGCACTTGTGTTGATTCCAAGCCTGTAGAGGAAATCAATGAGCTCAAGACCCAACTCACTTCTTTGAAGAAATACTTGGAAAAGAGTCATGAAGTCCACACTCAACAATATATTGAGTGTGCAAAAATTCCCAAATGACAAAGGTGGACTTGGATTCAACTCCAAGAAGAAGAAGATGTCCACGAAGTACAAGAAGAAGGGCCAAGAACAAGTCAAGAATTCTGCCAAGATTATTTGCTTCAAGTGCAAAATAGAAGAGCACCATGTAATACCTTGCCCATTGAAGAAGAAGCTTCAAACAAATAGGCAACAAGGGAAGCGGCCACAAGTTCAATCACATGCTCAACCACAAGTTGAAGAAAGGCCTCTTCCCAAGAAGACCCAAGTCAACGCTCCTCAAGTTGAGAAATCAATTGAGAAGAAAGTAAAGGGTAGATATTGCTACTTATGTCGTGAGAAGGGTCACTTCACTTCTTCTTGCATGAAAGGTAACTTATCCAACCCAATCATTATTTATGATATATATTCTCTTAGGAAGGATAAGCTTGGAAATGTGTTTGCTAAATTTGTTGGTACTCAAAGTGGTGTCAAGAAAAGAACCATTTGGGTAGCCAAGTCTATTGTGACTAAACTCTTAGGACCCAACTTGGTTGGGGACCAACAAGCTCAAACTTGATCAATAGGTGTTTATGGAGGGCATTGGTGACTTGGCTACATTATGAAGAATTAAGGGTTCTTCTTCATTCATATTGTCTCAAGCCAAGTCATGTGGATCATAAAGTCTCTATCACATACCAATGTTCCTCCTTGCGGTAACTCGTACTTAAATTGAATACATTGTTAGTTACTAGCCCCTTTGCATGTTGTGGTTTTGTACCTTGCATGTGTTTGTATATGTTGTGCTTCCTATTATTTTATCTTGAGAAATCAAGTATGTATGATGGGTTGCACATCATGTAGTGTGATTCTTGTGTAGAGCCTTTTTGCATCTTGTCTTATCATAGTTGGGTCTCTTGAGAGATTAATAGATTATCGCATTTTGGGGGAGTGATGTGCTTTGTACACTTCACAATCCTAAAAATGTGTGTACATGAGGAATACCACTTAGTATTGATATTACAAGATTATCTAGCTTCTATTTTGTATGTCTTCTCATGAGAAATTCAAAATCTAAATGGTCCATTAATCATCTCTTGTTGGATTTCATTTGCTACTTGTTAATGACATTGGGTTACATATTATGGGGGAGTAATATACTATGTGCATATTACAAGCCCAGAGAATGTGTACATTTGGGATATTGGCACTTAGAGTTTATATTATAATTTATCTTGTTCCTAGGTGGCATGCTAGCTCTACAAGTGTCATTTGCTTGTGATTTAGGAGTAAAGATGATGTTGGATCTATTTGCAATCTACCAATGGGAATTATTTCCAAATAATTCTTGTCCCTTGACACTTGGTATTCCTTTTAAGTGGTAGAGTTTGCTAATCATCTTTACATAGGTTTTTGTTTATAGTTTGTCTTCCTTGCCTCTTGTGGATCTTTTTGAGCATGTGTAGTGTTTCTATAGATATAGGGAAAGTGATTAACCCATCGTGTTCATTTTGTATTCAAATACAAATTCTATATAACGCACATCTCTTGGGGGAGCTATCATATTTTCTTCAGAACATTCTCTTTATGTGTTTATCATAAAATCTTTTGATGTTCGTCAAGTGTGTGTTGGAGGGAGGCAAGACTTTTCTCTATGGTGCTTTGTGCCATCATGAAAATTTGCGGAGGGTTTGGTTTGTTTGGAACCTAGCTCTCTTTTGGGAACTTGATGCCTATTGTTTTCCTTCAATTGGTATCTTGTTTCCTTGTATTTGGCATGTGTCAATGGATATCTCATTCCTTGATGTATCTTTTAGTTGGTATCCGTCAAGTGATATTTTTTCGTTTGGTATCTTATTTTCACTTGATACCTTATCTTTCGGCACCTTATCAACTGTGTGTTGATTTGATTCTTGAAAGCCTTGAACATGCATATTTACTACATGTACATTCGTTGGCATGTTCTCTTTCCTTGACCCAATATATAGGGGAAACTCCACTATGACATAAATTGGGTAAAGTGTGCATGAAATTCAATTTCATATCCATATGCACATATTTATGTGGAGTTTGTCCTATGTGTTGTTGGTACTCTAACTCTTTGGTCCCAATAAGTTTGGGTACCACTTTGTTTGTGGTGTTGTTCTAGGAACAATTGGAGATACATTGGACACTTGGCTCACTTACAAGGAAGGTGTTGACACCATGTGCATATTAGAGCCATACTAGGATGATCTATGAACCATTGTCTACTACATCAATCCAATGCTATCTCGGTAACAAGTATCTACTTCATGCATACATTTCTCGCATTCAACCTTGTATAGGTTGCATCATGGCATGAACTTCTTGAGTCCTTCTTGTGGTACTTGTTTCCTTTCTCAAAGCGTCTCAACGATGATGTCATATTGCTAGTTGTGATGTCTTTGATGTTCGTGTAGTGGGAGTTCATTTATGTACAATAATAAAATATTAGTCTATGTGCTATGCTTTCAAGCAAAGATCTTATTGGTATATTTATGACTTCCTTTTGGATATCTTGTTCGTTCCTTCTTGAAACTATTTCGTGTGTACATCATTCTTTGTGGATATATCATTATGATTGTCCTCTACCTAGAATGTTATACACATGCGAGAAGTTACATATCTAGTTGATATCCTCTTTTATTTCACATCCACCATTACATTCCCTTCCAATTTACTTGGTGGTTTAGTGAAAGAATCTATGTTGAGTGCGGATCTTATATCCTTGCATCTTCATGCACTCTTTGGTGGTAAAGATTATTTTCCTCATGCTTGTCTTCACGGGGGTTTTGCCATCTCGATTGGTATCCCTCCTCTTGACAAGGCTATTATTTTTTGGGGAACGTTGCATGGGAAACAAAAAAATCCTACGCACACGCAAGATCTATCCATGGTGATGAGCATCTAAGAGGGGGGGAGTGAATCTACATACCCTTGTAGATCGCTAAGTGGGAAGCGTTAAGAAACACGGTTGATGTAGTCGAACGTCTTCGCGGTCCAAATCGCCGAGCATCCCGCGATCCCATCATGATCCTTGTTGTGGTCCAATCACGATCTGTCCCGTGATCAAATCACGAACCATCTTGCGATCATGATCACGGTCCTTCCGATCTAGCGCCGAACGGATGGCGCCTCCGCGTTCAACACACGTACAACTCGATGACGATCTCCGCCTTCTTGATCCAGAAAGAGGGATCATAGAGGTAGATGAGTTCTCCGGCAGCGCGACGGCATGGCGGCGATGGTGGTGGAACTATTCCGGCAGGGCTTTGCCTAAGCACCGCCGAACTACACTAGAGGAGAAAACCGATCTAGATGAATTAGAGGGAGCACGTGGCAATTAGGGTTAGCTTTCCCCTCTAAATCCTCTAGTATATATAGGAGGGAGTCAAGGGATGAGGTAGCCTCAAACCCTCAATAGTTCGCCTAAATTGGAGGTGGAGGAATCCTACTCCAATCCTATCAGGAGTAGGATTCCTCATTTCTACTTGGAAACTCTTTCCACCTCTCCACGTTTGGTTTTTTCCCACCCCTAGCCGCATGGGCCTTAGTGGGGGCTCGGCCAGCCCACTAAGGGATGGCTTGACTCCTCCCATAGTCCATGAGGCCCTTTGGGTAGAGACACCCCTCCCGATGGTCCCCGGTACCCCTCCCGGCACTCCCGATACACTATCGATGAGCCCGAAACTTTTTCGATGACCAAAACAGGACTTCCTATGTATCAATCTTTACCTTTGGACCATTATGGATCTCCTCGTGACGTTCGGGATCTCATCCGGGACTCCGAACAACCTTCGGTTACGACCATGCATAACTCTATACTACCGAAACATCACCGAACCTTAAGTGTGCAGACCCTACAGGTTCGAGAACTATGTAGACATGACCGAGACACCTCTATGGACAATAAACAATAGCGGGACCTGGATGCCATATTGGCTCCTACATATTCTAGGAAGATCTTTATCGGTTGAACCTCTATGTCAAGGATTCAGTCAATCTCGTATGTTGTTCCCTTTGTTCATCGCTATGTTACTTTCCCGAGATTCGATCGTCGGTATCTCTATACCTAGTTCAATCTCGTTACCAGCAAGTCTCTTTACTCGTTCCGTAATACAATATCCCGTGGCTAACACTTAGTCACATTGCTTGCAAGGCTTATTGTGATGTTGTATTACCAAGTGGGCCCTGAGATACCTCTCCGTCACACGGAGTAACAAATCCCATTCTTGATCCATGCCAACCCAACAGACACCCTCGGAGATACCTGTAGAGCACCTTTATAGTCAGCCGGTTACATTGCGACGTTTGATACACACAAGGAACTCCTCGTGTTTCAGTGAGTTGCATGATCTCATTGTCATAGGAACAGATACTTGACATGCAGAAAAATGTAGCAATAAACTGACATGGTCATATGCTACGTTTATAGTTGGGTCTTGTCCATCACATCATTCTCCTACTGATGTCACCTCGTTATCAAATGACATCTCATTTCCATGGCTAGGAAACCTTGACCATCTTTGATCAACGAGCTAGTCTACTAGAGGCATACTAGGGACATAATGTTGTCTATATACCCACATGTATTTAGTTTCCAATCAATACAATTATAGCACGGATAACAAACGATTATCACGAACAAGGAAATATAATAATAACCAATTTATTATTGCCTCTAGGGCATATTTCCAACAGTCTCCCACTTGCACTAGAGTCAATAATCTAGTTCACATCACCATGTGATTTACATTGTTATGAATTTAACACCCAATGAGTTTTGGGGTTCGATCGTGCTATGCATGTGAGAGAGGCCTTTAGTCAATGGTTCTGCGACATTAAGATCCGCTAGTATTTTGCAAATCTCTATGTCATACTATAGATACTGCTACCACACTCCACTTGGAGCTATTCCAAATGGCTGCTCCACTATATGTATCTGGATTGCTACTCAGAGTCATCCGGATTGGTGTTAAATCTTGCATCGACGTAACATTTTATGACGAACTCTTTATCACCTCCATAATTGAGAAACATTTCCTTAGTACTTTAGTTACTAAGGATAATCTTCATCGCTGTCCAGTGATCCACTCCTGGATCACTCTTGTACCCCTTGACAGACTCATGGCAAGGCACACACACCAGGTGAGGTACACAACATGGCATACTATATCGAGCCTATGTCTAAGGCATAGGGGAGGACCTTCGTCCTTTCTCTTTCTTCTTCCGTGGTCGAGCTTTTGTTGGGAAGCATCGCATGGGAAACAAAAAAATTCCTACGTTCACGCAAGTCCTATCCATGGTGGTGAGCATCTACGAGAGGGAGAGTGGATCTACATACCCTTGTAGATCGCTAAGCGGGAAGCGTTAAGAAACACGGTTGGTGTAGTCGAACGTCTTCGCGATCCAAATCGCCGACCGTCCCGCGATCCAATCACGATCCGTCCCGATCAAGCACCGAACGGACGGCACCTCCGCGTTCAGCACACGTACAACTTGATGACGATCTCCGCCTTCTTGATCCAGCAAGAGGGAGCGGAGAGGTAGAAGAGTTCTCCAGAAGTGTGACGGCGCTCTGGCGATGGTGGTGGAGCTATTCCGGTAGGGCTTCGCCTAAGCACTACAGAAATCCGATCTAGAGGAGAAACTATGCATTGGAGGAACGGGTAGCACGTGGCTGAAAATCTTGTGCCAAAACCCTAAAACCCTCTAGTATATATAGGAGGAAAGGAGGAGGAGGCTTGGCTCCCAAGGAGCCAGCCCTTGGGTCGGCCGAACCAAGTGGGAGAGGAGGAATCCTCCTCCAATCCTAGTAGGACTAGGATTCCTCCCTATTTTGCCTTTTTTTCCACCTGATCTCTTTGGGTTTTCTCTCCCAGACGCATGGGCCTTGTGTAGGACTTCCACCAGACCACTAAGGGCTGGTATTCACTCTCCCACAGCCCATGTAGCCTCTTGGGTCGAAATACCCCTCGTGATGGTCTCCTGATACACTACCGGCACTCCCGGTACACTACCGATTAGCCCGAAACTTTTTCGGCGACCAAAATAGGACTTCCTATATATCAATCTTTACCTCCGGATCATTCCGGAGCTCCTCGTGATGTCCAGGATCTCATCTAGGACTCCGAACAACCTTCGGTCACCACCATACATAACTCTATACTACCGAAACGTCACCAAACCTTAAGTGTGCAGACCTTGCGGGTTCGAGAACTATGTAGACATGACCGAGACACCTCTACGGTCAATAACAAATAGCGGGACCTGGATGTCCATATTGGTTCCTACATATTCTACGAAGATCTTTATCGGTCGAACCTCTATGTCAAGGATTCAGTTTATCCCGTATGATGTTCCCTTTGTTCTTCGGTATGTTACTTGCCCGAGATTCGATCGTCGGTATCTCCATACCTAGTTCAACCTCGTTATCGGCAAGTATCTTTACTTGTTATGTAATACAAGATCCCGTGACCAACACTTAGTCACATTGCTTGCAAGGCTTATTGTGATGTTGTATTACTGAGTGGGCCCTGAGATACCACTCCGTCGCACGGAGTAACAAATCCCAGTCTTGATCCATGCCAACTCAATAGACACCTTCGGAGATACCTATAGATCACCTTTATAGTCACTAAGTTACGTTGCGACGTTTGATATACACAAGGCACTCTTCCGGTATACATGAGTTACATGATCTCATGGTCATAGGAACATATACTTGACATGCAAAAAACAGTAGCAATAAACTGACACGATCATATGCTACATTTGTAGTTTCGGTCTGGTCCATCACATCATTCTCCTAATGATGTGATCCCGTTATCAAATGACATCACATGTCAATGGCTAGGAAACCTTGACCATCTTTGATCAACGAGCTAGTTCACTAGAGGCATACTAGGGACAAAGTGTTGTCTATTTACCCACACATGTAATATGTTTCCAATCAATACAATTATAGCATGGATAATAAACGATTATCATGAACAAGGAAATATAATAATAAACAATTTATTTATTGCCTCTAGGGCATATTTCAACAGTCTCCCACTTGCACTAGAGTCAATAATCTAGTTCACATCACTATGTGATTTACATTGTAATGAATCGAACACCCATGTAGTTCTGGTGTTGATCATGTTTAGCCCTTGGAAGAGGTTTAGTCAACGGGTCCGCAACATTCAGATCCGTGTGCACTTTGCAAATACTTATGTCCTTCTCCTCGATGTAATCGCGGATAGAGTTGAAGCGTCGCTTTATGTGTCTGGTCCTCTTGTGAAACCTTGGTTCCTTGGCCAGAGCAATGGCACCAGTGTTGTCATAGAACGGGTTCATTGGATTCAGTGCACTGGGCACTACTCCAAGATCTGTCATGAACTGCTTCATCCAGACACGTTCCTTCGCCGCCTCCGAGGCTGCGATGTACTCCGCTTCACATGTAGAATCGGCTACCATGCTTTGCTTGGAACTGCACCAGCTTAGCGCTCCCTCGTTGAGAATAAATACGTATCCGGTTTGTGACTTAGAGTCATCCGGATCAGTGTCAAAGCTTGCATCGACGTAACCCTTTACGACGAGCTCTTCATCACCTTCATAAATGAGAAACATTTCCTTAGTCCTTTTCAGGTACTTAAGGATATTCTTGACCGCTACCCAGTGTTCCATTCCAGGATCACTTTGAAACCTTCCGGCCATACTTATGGCAAGGCTGACATCGGGTCTTGTGCACAGCATTGCATACATGATAGAGCCTATGGCTGAAGCATATGGGATGACACTCATCTTTTCTCTATCTTCTGCAGTCACTAGGCGTTGAGTCTTACTCAACTTCACACCTTGTAACACAGGCAAGAACCCCTTCTTGGACTGATCCATTTTGAACTTCTTCAAAACTTTATCAAGGTATGTGCTCTCTAAAAGTGCTATTAAGCGTCTCGATATATCTCTATAGATCTTAATGCCTAATATGAAAGCAGCTTCTCCTAGGTCCTTCATTGAAAAACTCTTGTTTAAATATTCATTCATGCGTTCCAGCATTTCTATATTATTTCCAATCAACAATATGTCATCCAAATATAATATTAGAAACGCTATAGAGATCCCACTCACTTTCTTGTAAATACAAGCTTCTCCATAAACTTGTATAAACTCAAACGCTTTGATCACCTCATCAAAACACTTATTCCAACTCCGAGATGCTTGCACTAGCCCATAAATGGATCGCTAGAGCTTGCAAACTTTGTCAGCATTCTCTGGATCGACAAAACCTTCTGGTTGCATCATATACAACTCTTCCTCAAGGAAACTGTTGAGGAACGTTGTTTTGACATCCATCTGCCAAATTTCATAGTCGAAATAAGCAGCTATTGCCAACATGATTCTGACAGACTTAAGCATCGCTACGGGTGAGAAGGTCTCATCGTAGTCAACTCCTTGAACTTGTGAAAAACCCTTTGCCACAAGTCGAGCTTTATATATAGTGACATTACCGTACGCGTCTGTCTTCTTCTTAAAGATCCATTTGTTTTGAATGACCTTTCTCCCTTCAGGTAATACTTCCAAAGTCCATACTTTGTTTTCATACATGGATCCCATCTCGGATTTCATGGCCTCTAACCATTTCTCAGAATCCGGGCCCATCACCGCTCCTCCATAGCTCGTAGGTTCATTGTTGTCCAACAACATGACCTCCAAGACAAGGTTGTCGTACCACTCAAGAGTAGTACACGGCCTTGTCGACCTATGAGGTTCAATAGCAGCTTGATCCGAAGCTTCATGATCATCATCATTAACTTCCTCTTCGACCGTTCTAGGTTCCATAGAAACATCTTTCTGCGTTGCGCTACTTTCTGGTTGAAATAAGGTTCAATAACCTCATCAATCTCTATTTTCCTCCCACTCAATTCTCTCGAGAGAAACTCTTTCTCGAGAAATGTTCCGTTCTTAGCGACAAACACTTTCCCTTCGGATCTGAGATACAAAGTATACCCGACTGTCTCCTTCGGGTATCCTATGAAGACGCATTTCTCCGCTTTGGGTTCCAACTTTTCAGGCTGAAGCTTGACATAAGCATCACATCCCCAAAGTTTAAGAAACGACAACTTTGGCCTCTTGCCAAACCATAGTTCATATGGCGTCGTCTCAACGGATTTCAATGGTGCCCTATTTAAAGCGAATGCAGCTGTCTCTAATGCATAACCCCAAAACGATAGTGGCAAATCAACAAGAGACATCATAGAACGCACCATATCTAATAAGGTTCGATTACGACGTTCGGACACACCATTACGCTGTGGTTTTCTAGGCGGTGTCAATTGTGAAACAATTCCACACTGTCTTAAGTGACCGCCAAACTCATAACTCAGATATTCACCTCCTCGATCAGATGGCAGGTATTTAATCTTCTTGTTACGATGATTCTCAACTTCACTCTAAAATTGCTTGAACTTTTCAAATGTTTCAGACTTGTGTTTCATTAAGTAAATATACCCATATCTACTTAAGTCATTAGTGAAGGTGAGAAAATAACGATATCCACCATGCGTTGTAACATTCATTGAACCGCACACATTAGTATGTATGATTTCTAATAAGTCACTCGCCCGTTCCATTGTTCTAGAGAACGGCATTTTAGTCATCTTGCCCATGAGGCATGGTTCACATGTGTCAAGTGATTCAAAATCAAGTGACTCCAAAAGTCCATCAGCATGGAGCTTCCTCATGCGTTTTACAGCAATATGACCTAAACGGCAGTGCCACAAGAAACTGGTACTATCATTATCAACTCTACATCTTTTGGAATCAATGTTATGAACATGTGTGTCATCACTATCAAGATTCAATATGAATAATCCCCTCACATTGGGTGCATGACCATAAAAGATATTACTTATATAAATAGAACAACCTTTATTCTCTGATTTAAATGAGTAACCGTCTCGCAATAAACAAGATCTAGATATAATGTTCATGCTTAACGCAGGCACTAAATAACAATTATTCAGGTTCATCACTAATCCCGATGGTAATGGAAGAGAGAGCGTGCCGACGGTGATCACATCAACCTTTGAACCATTTCCCATGTGCATCGTCACTTCATCCTTTGCTAGCCTTCGTCTATTCCGTAGTTCCTGTTTTGAGTTGCAAATGTGAGCAACCGAACCAGTATCAAATACCCAGGCACTACAACGAGAGCTAGTAAGGTACACATCAATAACATGTATATCATATATACCTTGTTTGTCGTTGCTCGCCTTCTTGTCAGCCAGGTTCTTGGGGCAGTTCCGCTTCAAGTGACCAGTTCCCTTGCAATGAAAGCACTCAGTTTCTGGCTTGGGTACATGCTTGGGCTTCTTTGTAGGAGTAGCAACTGCTTTGCCATCCTTCTTGGTTTTACCCTTCTTGCCCTTGCCCTTGCCATTCTTCTTGAAACTAGTGGTTTTATTGACCATCAACACTTGATGTTCGTTCTGGATTTCAGACTCAGCGACTTTTAGCATCGCAAACAGCTCGGCGACTGACTTGTTCATCCCATGCATGTTATAGTTCATCACAAAGCTCTTGTAACTAGGTGGTAGTGATTGAAGAACTCTGTCAGTGATCGCCTCTGGTGGAAGGGCAATTCCCAACTACGCTAGACGAGTCAAATACCTAGACATTCTGAGTATATGTTCACTAATAGACCCGTTCTCCTCCATCTTGCAAGCATAGAAATTATCGGAGATCTCATACCTCTCGATCTGGGCATTCTTCTGAAAGATAAACTTCAACTCCTAGAACATCTCATTTGCTCCATGATGTTCAAAACGTCTTTGAAGTCACAGTTCTATTGAGTAATCTCCAGAACGTGCCTCCCAAGTGTTCTTAACGTCTTCGGAAGACATGTCTTCTGGTTGGTCACCAAGCGATGCATCAAGGACATATGATTTCTGGGATGTCGTGAGGATAATCCTCAGATTATGGGCCCAGTCAACAAAGGTACTTCCATCATCTTTCAACTTAGCTTTCTCTAGGAACGCATTAAAATTCTGGGGTGCTACTGCGCGAGCCATTGATCTACAACATAAATATGCAAAGTTTACTTAGACTATTGTTCAAGATAATGAGTTTAGTTAATCGAATTACTAAAGCTCCCACTCAAATTGACATCCCTCAGGTCATCTGAGTGTCACATGATCCAAATTCACCAACTCAAGTCCAACCATCACGTGAGTTGAGGTGGTTTCAATGGTGAACATCATCATGTTGATCATATCTACTATATGACTCATGTTCGACCTTTCGGTCTCTAATGTTCCGAGGCCATGTCTGTACCTGCTAGGCTCTTCAAGTTTAACCTGAGTGTTCTGCATGTGCAACACTAGCTTGCACCCATTGTATGTGAACATAGAGTCTATCACACCCGATCATCACGTGGTGTCTCGACACGACGAACTTTCGCAACGATGCACACTCAGGGAGAACATAATTCATCTTGAAATTTAAGTGAGGGATCACCTTATAATGCTACCATCGTCCTAAGCAAAACAAGGTGCATAAAAGGATTAACATCACATGCAAATCATAAGTGACATGATATGGCCATGAACTTGTGCTTTCGACCTCCATCATGAAAGCACCGGCATGATCTCCATCGTCACCGGCATGACACCATGATCTCCATCATCTTGATCTCCATCAACGTGTCGCCATCGGGGTTGTCACGCCCACCATGCTTCTACTACTATTGCTACCGTTTAGCGACAAAGTAAAGCATTACATTGCGCTTAATGATTGACACGCAGGTCATACAATAATTAAAGACAACCCTATGGCTCCTGCTGGTTGCCGTACTCATCGACATGCAAGTCATGATATTCTATACAACACATGATCATCTCATACATCACATATATCACATCATGTAATTGGCCATATCACATCACAACATACCCTGAAAAAACAAGTTAGACGTCCTCTAATTGTTGTTGCATGTTTTACGTGGCTGCTACGGGTATCTAGCAAGAATAATTCTCACCTACGCATAAACCACAACGGTGATACATTAGTTGCTTTTCAACCTTCTCAAGGATCGCCTTTGTCGAATCCGATCCAACTAAAGTAGGAGCAACACACACCCGCCAGCCATCTTTGTGCAACGAAGTTACATGTCAGTCGATGGAACCGATCTCTCGTAAGCATACGAGTAAGGTTGGTCCGGGCTGCTTCATCCCACAATACCGCCGAACCAAAACATGACCAAGGGAGGAAGAAATCTAAGCATCAACGCTCACAAACTCTTTGTGTTCTACTCGAGATCTCATCTACACATAGACCTAGCTCATGATGCCACTGTTGGGAATGTCGCATGGGAAACAAAGATTTTCCTATGTTCACGCAAGACCTATACATGGTGATGAGCATCTACGAGAGGGAGAGTGGATCTACATACCCTTGTAGATCGCTAAGTGGGAAGCGTTAAGAAACGCAGTTGGTGTAGTCAAACGTCTTTGCGATCCAAATCGCCGAGCGTCCTGCGATCCAATCACGATCCATCCCGATCAAGCACCGAACGGACGCACCTTCGCGTTCAGCACACATACAGCTTGATGACGATCTCCACCTTCTTGATACAGCAAGAGGGAGCGGAGATGTAGAAGAGTCCTCCGGCAGCGTGACGGCGCTCCAGCGATGGTGGTGGAGCTATTCCGGCAGGGCTTCGCCTAAGCACTACAGAAATCCGATCTAGAGGAGAAACTATGCACTGGAGGAACGGGTAGCACGTGGCTCAAAATCTTGTGCCAAAACCCTAAAACCCTCTAGTATATATAGGAGGAGAGGAGGAGGAGGCTTGGCTCCCAAGGATCCAGCCTTGGGTCGGCCGAACCAAGTGGGAGAGGAGGAATCCTCCTCCAATCCTAGTAGGACTAGGATTCCTCCCTATTTTGCCTTTTTCCACCTTATCTCTTTGGTTTTTCTCTCCCAGCCGCATGGGCCTTGTGTGGGACTTCCACCAGCCCACTAAGGGCTGGTATTCACTCTCCCACAGCCCATGTAGCATCTTGGGTCGAAATACCCCTCCCGATGGTCTCCCGGTACACTACGGCACTCCCGGTACACTACCGATTAGCCCGAAACTTTTCCGGCGACCAAAATAGGACTTCCTATATATCAATCTTTACCTCCGAACCATTCCAGAGCTCCTCTTGATGTCCGGATCTCATCTAGGACTCCGAACAACCTTCGGTCACCACCATACATAACTCTATACTACCGAAACATCACCAAACCTTAAGTGTGCAGACCCTGCGGGTTCGAGAACTATGTAGACATGACCGAGACACCTCTATGGTCAATAACCAATAGTGGGACCTGGATGTCCATATTGGTTCCTACATATACTACGAAGATCTTTATCGTCGAACCTCTATGTCAAGGATTCAGTTAATCCCGTATGATGTTCCCTTTGTTCTTCGGTATGTTACTTGCCCGAGATTCGATCGTCGATATCTCCATACCTAGTTCAACCTCATTATCGGCAAGTCTCTTTACTCGTTTCGTAGTACAAGATCACGTGACCAACACTTAGTCACATTGCTTGCAAGGCTTATTGTGATGTTGTATTACCGAGTGGGCCCTGAGATACCTCTCCGTCACACGAAGTAACAAATCCCAGTCTTGATCCATGCCAACTCAACAGACACCTTCGGAGATACCTGTAGAGCACCTTTATAGTCACCCAGTTACGTTGCGACGTTTGATACACACAAGGCACTCTTCCGGTATCCGTGAGTTACATGATCTCATGGTCATAGGAACATATACTTGACATGCAGAAAACAGTAGCAATAAATGGACACGATCATATGCTACGTTTGTAGTTTGGGTCTTGTCATCACATCATTCTCCTAATGATTTGATCCCGTTATCAAATGACATCACATGTCAATGGCTAGGAAACCTTGACCATCTTTGATCAACGAGCTAGTTCACTAGAGGCATACTAGGGACAAAGTGTTGTCTATTTACCCACACATGTAATATGTTTCGAGTCAATACAATTATAGCATGGATAATAAACGATTATCATGAACAAGAAAATATAATAATAAACAATTTATTTATTGCCTCTAGGGCATATTTCCAACAGCTTTGAGTCTTACTCAACTTAACACCTTACAAATCAGGCAAGAACTCTTTCTTTGACTGGTCCATTTTGAACTCCTTTAAAATCTTGTCAAGGTATTTACTCATTGAAACATCTTACCTGGCTTCTTGATCTATCTCTTATAGATCTCGATGCCCAACAATTAAGTAGCTTCATTCTAGGTTTTTCTTTGAAAAACTCCTTTTCAAACAAACCTTTATGCTTTCCAGAAATTCTACATCATTTCCGATCAACAATATGTCATCCACATATACTTATCAGAAACTCTATAGTGCCACCACTCACTTTATTGTAAATAAAAGTTTCTCATAAACTTTGTGTAGACTCAAAAACTTTTATCACCTCATCAAAGCGTATATTCCAACTCCGAGATGCTTGCTCTAGTCCATAGAAGGATCACGGGAGGTTGCACACCTTTTAGCATCCTTATGACTGACAAAACCTTCTAGTTGTATCTCATACAACCTTTCCTCAAGGAAGGAAACGATGCTTTGACATCCATCTGCTAGATTTCACAATTGAAAAACGTAGCAATTGATAACATAATTCCAAAGGACTTTAGCATCGCTATGGGTGAAAAAGTCTCATCATAGTGAACTCCTTGAACTTGTTAGAAACTTCTTTGTGACAAGTCAAGCTTTATAAATGGTGACATTCACCATTGCCGTTTGTCTTCTTCTAAAAAATCTATTTGTACTCAACGGCCTGCCGTTCAACAGGCAAGTCTACCAAACTCCATACTTGGTTTCCACACATGGATCCTTTCTCAGATTTCATGGCTCCTAGCCATTTGTCGGAATCTGGGCCCATCATCACTTCTCCATAGCTCATAGGCTCATCGTTGTCCAACAACATGACCTCTAAGACGGAGTTGTCGTACCACTCAAGAGTAGTACGCGTCCTTGTCGACCTACGAGTTTCGATAGTAACTTGATCTGAAGCTTTATGATCATCATCATTAACGTTCTCTTCAAATAACGTAGGCTCCACAGAAACAACTTTTTGTGCTGCGCTACTCTCTGGTTGAAACAAAGGCTCAACAACCTCATAAAGTTCTATCTTCCTCCCACTCAATTCTTTCGAGAGAAACTCTTTCTCGAGAAAGGACCCATTTTAGCAACAAACATTTTGTGCTTGGAGCTAAGATAGAAGGTTTACCCAACTGTTACGTTAAGTTAATCTATGAAGATGCATTTGTCTGCTATGGGTTCGAGCTCATTAGATGAAAACCCTTTTTCACATAAGCGCTGCAGCCCCTAACATTAAGAAATGACAGCTTAGGTTTTTGCCAAACCAAAATTCATACGGTGTCATCTCAATGAACTTAGATGGTACCCCTTTTAAAGTGAATGTAGTTGTCTCTAATGCATAACCCCAAAACGATAGTGGCAAATAGATAAGAGGCATCATAGTTCGCACCATATCCAATAGAGAATGACTACGACGTTTGGACACACCATCGCACTATGTTGTTCCAGGTGGCGTGAGTTGTGAAACAACTTCCACATTGTCTTTAGTTGTATACCAAACACGTAACTCAGATATTCACCTCCACGATCATATCGTAGACATTTTATCTTCTTGTCACGATGATCTCAAACTTCACTTCGATTTTGCTTGAACTTTTCAAACGATTCAGACTTGTGTTTCATTTAGTAAATATACACTATATCTACTCAAATCATCAGTGAAGGTAAGAAAATAATGATATCCACCGCATGCTACAACACTCATTGGACCGTATACATCAACATGTATCATTTCCAATAAGTCACCTGCCCGTTCCATCAAGTCGGAAAACAGAGGTTTAGTCATCTTGCCCAAGAGGCATGGTCCGCATGTCTCAACCGATTCAAAATCGAATGAGTCCAAAGATCCATCAGCATGGAATTTCTTCATGCGCTTTACACCAATATGACATTTAGCGGCAGTGCCACAAGTATGTGGTACTATCATTATTAACTTTGTATCTTTTGGCATCAATGTTATGAACATGTGTATTACTACGATCAAGATTCAATAAACAATTCTCATTGGGTGCATGACCATTGAAAGTATTATTCATGTAAATAGAATAACCATTATTATCTAACTTAAATGAATAATCGCATTGCAATGATCATGATCTAATCACATTCATGCTCAACACAAAAACAAAATAACATTTATTTAGGTTCATCACTAATCCCGAAGGTAGAGATAGCGTGCGATGGTGATCACATCAAACTTGGAAACACTTCCAACACTCATCGTCACCTCACCCTTAGATAGCGTCTGTTTATTCTGTAGCTTTTATTTTGAGTTACTAACGTTTAGCAATCGAACCGGTATATAATACTCAGGTGCTACTAGGAGTACTAGAAAGGTAACATCAATAACACATATATCAAATATACTTATGTTGACGTTGCCAGCCTTCTTATATACCAATTATCTAGGGTTGTTCCGCTTCAGCGACCGTTCCCCTCATAATAGAAGCACTTAGTCTCGGGTTTGGGTTCAACCTTGGGTTTCTTCACTGGAGCAGCAACTGACTTGCCATCCATGAAGTTTCCCTCCTAGCCCTTGCCCTTCTCGAAACTAGTGGTTTCACTAACCATCAACACTTGATGCTCCTTCTTGATTTCTACCTTCGCAGTGTCAAACATCGCGAATAGCTAAGGGATCATTATTTCCATTCTTGGCATTTTATAGTTCATCACGAAGCTCTAGTAGCTTAGTGATAGTGACTTGGAGAACTATATCAATCACTATCTTATCTAGAAGATCAACTCCCACTCGATTCAACCAATTGTAGTACCCAGACAATCTGAGCACATGCTCAACGATTGAGCTATTCTCCTTCATCTTGTAGGCAAAGAATCTTGTTGGAGGTCTCATACCTCTCAACACGAGCACGAACCTGAGATCCCAATTTGAGCTCTTAGAACATCTAATATGTTCCGTGACATTCAAAACGTTTTGGAGCCTCAATTCTAAGATGTAATGCATGACACACTGAACTATCAAGTAGTCATCAGAACATGTCTGTCAGATGTTCACAAGATCTACAGACGATGCTTGAGGGGGTGGCGCACCGAGCGGTGCATTAAGGCCATAAGCCTTCTGTGTAGTAATGAGGACAATCCTCAGATCACGGACCTAGTCCGAATTAATGCTACCATCATCTTTCAACTCTATTTCTCTAGGAACATATAAAAAATTCAAGGGAGGTACAACGCGAGCTAGTAATCTACAACACAATTTGCAAAGACATTTTGACTATGTTCATGATAAAGAGTTTAGTTAATCATATTACTTAAAAAATCCCACTCAAATTGACATCCCTCCAGTCATTCGAGTGCCACATGATCCAAATCCACCAACTCAAGTCCGATCATCACGTGAGTTGTGGTGGTTTTAATGGTGAACATCATCATGTTGATCATGTCTACTATATGACTCATGTTTGACCTTTCAGTATCTTGTGTTCCGAGGTCATGTCTGTACATGCTAGGCTCGAACGTAGCGTCTATCACACCCGATCATCACGTGGTGTCTCGACACGATGAACTTTCGCAACGGTGCACACTCGGGGAGAACACAATTTATCTTAAAATTTAAGTGAGGGATCACTTTATAATGCTACCATCGTCCTAGGCAAAACAAGGTACCACAAAAGGATTAACATCACATGCAAATCATAAGTGACATGATATGCCCATGAACTTGTGCTTTTGATCTCCGTCTCCAAAGCACCGGCATGATCTCCATCGTCACCGGCATGACACCATGATCTCCATCATCTTGATCTTCATCAACGTGGCGCCATTGGGGTTGTCGCGCCGTCTATTTCTTCCACGACTAATGCTAACTCATAGCGATAAAGTAAAGCAAAACAACGAAAAAAATTAAAGACAACCCTATGGCTCCTGCTGGTTTTCGTACTCATCGACATGCAAGTCGTGATATTCTATACAATACATGATCATCTCATACATCACATATATCTCATCATGTAATTGGCCATATCACATCACAACATACCCTGCAAAAACAAGTTAAACGTCCACTAATTGTTGTTGCAAGTTTTACGTGGCTGCTATGGGTATCTAGCAAGAACAATTCTCACCAACGCAAAAACCACAATGGTGATACATAAATTGCTATTCAAGCTTCTCAAGGACCGCCTTTGTCGAGTCCGATCCAACTAAAGTAGGAGAAACAAACACCCGCCAGGCATCTTTGTGCATCAAATTTACACGTCAGTCGATGGAACCGGTCTCTCATAAGCGTACAAGTAAGGTTGGTCCGGGCCGCTTCATCCCACAATACCGCTGAATCAAAACACGACCAAGGGAGGAAGCAATCTAAGCATCAACGCCCACAAACTCCTTTGTGTTCTACTCATGATCTCATCTACACATAGACCTAGCCCTCATACAACTGTTGAGGAACGTTGCATGGGAAACAAAAAATTTCCTACGCACACGCAAAATCTATCCATGGTGATGAGCATCTATGAGGGGGAGAGTGAATCTACATACCTGTGATGCCCTGGATTAAGAGCTACAATAAACTTTGTAATCAAGCTACAGTGATCTTAGGATTACGATAATCCATTTTGCTAATCCAGTTATCATCGCTCTTGGAATCAACCCTCGTTCAAATTCCTTCGCAATTCGAAATCTTTTGAAAAGTGGAATTAAAAGTTTTGCAGAACCTCAAATTAAAAATCATGCTTAGGTTGCAAATATTCCCTAAGCTATTCTAAAATTGGATCCAACATTTTATCCATTGGTTTAGTGCCTCTAGGGCATTTATAACACAGGCCAAAACAATAAATTAAATGCCTTTGAATTATAAAATTCCCCGAGCTTTTCAAATCAGCCCCAAACTTTTTGTGGCCTTGCCAAATATGACAACACCAATATTTGACTAGGTGGAAATCCTTGTAAATATGCTAAGGTACTAAAATATTTTAAAACAGAAAGAAATAAAAACAAAAAAAAAGGAAAAGGAAAAAAGAACCCCCCCGACCCAACTAGGTCATGGCCCAGCAGGTCGGCCCACCCGAGAGCCCTGGGGCTATAAACCCCCCACTCGCACAAAACCCTAGTCGCCCCGTCGCCAACCCCCCACTCCCCCTCGCTCCTCCACACCCGATCCAAATCAGGGGTCGCCCCGATGCCCCCGACGGCGCCGGCCCACGCCAACTCGCCCTGCCGCTCCTGGCGACACCCCCGGGACGCGGCCGACGCCGCCTGGTGTCGGCCCGGAACCGCACCGCCCCGACGCCACCTCGCGCCGCCAAACCTCCCCGCCTGGTCACCCCCGCCTCTCCTGGTCGCCTCGCCAACGCCCCTACCGCCGCCGACCGCCTCCCCGAGCCCTCCCCGCTGGCGTCTCCTGGCCGCCTCCACCTCGAGCATGCTGCTCCCCCTGCTACGCGATGTGAGCCCCTAGGGCTCCTCCCTCCTTTTCTTCGCCCTCCCCCCGCAGTCGCCATGCCCCCCACACGCGCCCGTCGCACTCACCCCACGGCCGACGAGCACCACCGCGGCCCCGCTACGCCTCCTTGCTCCCACACGCGCTCGCCACCGGGCCGCTCGATCGCCGCGCGGTGCCGGCGCCGCCCTGGCCGTGACCCCGCCCGAGCTGCGCGTGCACCACTCGTCGCACCCCCTCCCGCTGCGTTAGGCCCCCCTCGCACCCACCGCCGCCCCTAGCCGTTGGCGAGCCCCTGGCCGCCCCTCGCATCACTCTGGTTAGTGAGGGATTAGGACCCCCCCACTAACCCCCCTGTGTGTATGCCGATGGGGGCCCACGCCCCTGATAAAACAAATAAATAAACAAAGTAAATAATATTAATTATTTAGTTAATTAATTAGTTAACTTAACTAAGGCTTAATCTGTTAATTAAATAAATTAAATTAGGTTGATTAAGTTAACTAATCACTCTAACTACTTAACTAAGTATGACATGTGGGTCCAACACCATTAGTGCTAATTAACTTTGATTTACTTAATCTAGTTAATTAACTAAATTAAACCGTGAATGACAGGTGGGTCCCCCCCACTAATTAACCTGATTAACAGTTAATTAAACATTAAATAAAACTGTGACACTAACATGTGGGACCCAGCAGTCAGTTTGACCAGGTCAACAACACTGTTGACTCCTGACATTAGGATGATGTCATGCTGATGTCATAATGCTATTGTCGAATTAAATTTAATCTGTTTTATTCCAGAATATTAATAAAACTTTAAAAATTAATATAAAATAATTCGTAACTCGGATGAAAATAATTTATACATGAAAGTTGCTTAGAATAATTGCACGAATCCGAACACGCCGTCCGTTAATTTGTCACATGCCTCTAGCATAGCCACCATAGAGCTTTTCCATCGTTTTCATCTATCCGGTAAAAGCTAGAGACCTGGGAAATATCGTCATATAAATTTTTCCGACCCGTCTGCGATGTGTAATACCGCGTTAGTGCATGCCTAGCCGTGCATATTGCCATGTCAAGCATCATGTTGCATCTGTGCCTTTATATTTATTGTTTCTTCCCCCTCTTCTTACCAGTAGACCCCGAGACTGATGGTGCTACCGGGTACGACTACACCGTTGACGATCAGACCTGTGCCGCAGAGAAGCAAGGCAAGCAACCCCCCCTTGAGCATTCTGATATCGCCCATTCTTCCCTCTCATTCTTGCATTAGATTTTGCTACTGCATTAGCTAGCTCCTATTTCTGATGCATAGCCTGTTTTTGATAAACTGCTACTATACCTGCAACCATATCAACTGTTTAGTATAGGTTGATCAATGAATTCCCAATGACCCCTTAGTCCCAGTTGACTCTGCTTCTTCATCGACGGCTCGACGATTCGGAGACCTAAAGACTCGTCAACCGACCGACGAGCCAGGCCCCTCACATCACCGCACACCCCTTTAGTATGGCACTACAGAGCTACTACCGAGTGCCGAGGGTGATACCTCACTTAGCACTCCTGGTGTTAATTCTATAGCGTAGCTAATCGATCGTGGGTATCGAGGGTGATTCCTCCTTCCCATTTATCGATAGAGACTCTTGTCATAGACATACCTCGAGTGGGATCCATTGAGGGTGATTCCTCGGATATCCACTTGGTGTATAAATACATAGTTACTTCAACATGACCTTGTTTACATGTGAAAGACGGGACTAGAGGGACAGGTGGCACCACCCTGGTTGAGGTGGACCTGAGTTCCCGACAGTCTTGAGACGGGTCGGCCCCAAGGGTACCCGTGTGTAAGATGTGGTGGGATGCACCGGTAAGGCATCGAAAAGGGTGACGATGAGCCGTGGACTGGCGAGAGAGGCCTTTGCCACACATCCTCGAGACGGGGAGACAGGACCGCACTTTATGGGTCGCGCTTGCCCTGCATTAATAAAATGCTAATGGGTTGGGTATTTGATTTGAGTTGGTAGTTTGACCTTTTACGCACCCAACCTTCATGTGGGAGAAGTTATGAGTACTCAGCGTCGTTGTATTAGCCAAGCTCTTCGGACGTCAGCAATGGAATGGCGCGTGCCGGATTGGGCTGGAAGGTACAACTCTCGGACTGGAGTGTGCTAGGTTTGCTTCCGGCCGCGTGCACATCGTGCGGGAGTGCAAGCGCAAGTGGGCCCACGAACCTGTGCGCTTAGGATTTAGACCGGCGGGTTGGCCTCTTCGTTGAGCCTGGGTGGGGCAACGACGTTTTGGATCCCGAGGCCGGGCATTACCCAGGAAAGTGTGTCTGACCGGAGGTGACCAAGCGTGTTGGAAATGCGGTGCGCCCCTGCAGGGATGAATAATCTATTCGAATAGCCGTGTCCACGGTAACAGGATGACTTGGAGTTGTACCTTGACCTACTACAACTAAAATTGTGACTTTAATTAAAATGAATGTTGGCTCCGGGATTGCTTCCTCGTAGGGAGTCGAGGAAGAATCTCCGGGCGTGGTTACTTAATAAATTTGCTACAATAATATGACTATATGTGAGCTACCAGTCTACTCTATTCTAATGCTACAAGATGCTGAAGATGCTAGTCTTCGATAGGACTAGGCCTTCCCCCTATTCTTCCTTTCTGTAGTTAGTCCAGATATATACCCCTTTTCCTTGATAATGATGCATACTTAGCATAGCTCCGATGTCAGTCTTGCGAGTACTTTGGATGAGTACTCACCGCTGATTTGCTTTCTCTTTCCCCCTCGATACGGTTGCTGCGTTCAAACGACGGAGCCCTAGAGATGGAGTACGTCGGAGACGACTACTACACCACCGCAGGAGCCTACTACTACGTGGAGGCATCCCCCGACTAGCAGTAGGATAGGAGGTTCCCAGGCAGGAGGCCTCGCCTCTTTCAATCCGTTGTTATGTTGTGCTAGCCTTCTTAAGGCAAAACTTGTTTAACTTATGTCTGTACTCAGATATTATTTGCTTCCGCTGACTCGTGCTTGTCGAGCTTTGTATTCGAGCCCTCGAGGCCCCTGGCTTGTAATATGAACTTGTATGACTTTAATTTATGTCTAGAGTTGTGTTGTGATATTGATTAGTGAGTACCTAATCTTGTTCGTACGCATTACGTGTATGTTTAGCGTACGGTCAAAATTGGGGGCATCACAATACCCTTGTAGATCGCTAAGTGGGAAGCATTAAGAAACGCGGTTGATGTAGTCGAACGTCTTCGCGATCCAAATCGCCGAGCGTCCCGCGATCCCATCACGATCCTTCTTGTGATCCAATCACGATCCATCCCGCGATCCCATCACGATCCGTCCCGTGATCAAATCACGAACCATCTCGCGATCATGATCACGGTCCTTCCGATCTAGCACCTAACGGATGGCGCCTCCGCGTTCAGCACACGTACAACTCGATGACGATCTTCACCTTCTTGATCCAGCAAGAGGGAGAGGAAAGTTAGATGAGTTCTCCGGCAGCACGACGGCGTGGCGGTGATGGTGGTGGAACTATTCTGGCAGGGCTTTGCCTAAGCACCGCCGAACTAGACTAGAGGAGAAGACCTATCTAGATGAATTAGAGGGAGCACGTGGCAATTAGGGTTAGCTTTCCCCTCTAAATCTTCTAGTATATATAGGAGGGATGGAAGGGAGGAGGCAACCTCAAACCCTCAAGAGTTGTCCAAAATTGGAGGTGGAGGAGTCCTACTCCAATCCTATTAGGAGTACGATTCCTCCTTTCCACTTGGAAACTCTTTCCACCTCTCCACCTTTGGGTTTTTCCCACCCCTAGCCACATGGGCCTTAGTGGGGGACTCAGCCAGCCCACTAAGGGCTGGCTTGACTCCTCCCACAGCCCATGAGGCCCTTTGGGTCGAGACACCCCTCCCGATGGTCCCCGGTACCCCTCCCGGCACTCCCAATACACTACCGATGAGCCCGAAACTTTTTCTATGACCAAAACAGGACTTTCTATGTATCAATCTTTACCTCCGGACCATTCTGGATCTCCTCGTGACGTCCAGAATCCCATCCGGGACTCTGAACAACCTTCGGTTACCACCATGCATAACTCTATACTACCGAAACGTCACCGAACCTTAAGTGTGCAGACCCTGCGGGTTCGAGAACTATGTAGACATGACCGAGACACCTCTATGGCCAATAACCAATAGCGGGACCTAGATGCCCATATTGGCTCCTACATATTCTATGAAGATCTTTATCGGTTCAACCTCTATGTCAAGGATTAAGTTAATCCGGTATGTTGTCCCCTTTGTTCTTCGGTATGTTACTTGCCCGAGATACGATCGTCAGTATCTCTATACCTAGTTCAATCTTGTTACCAGCAAGTCTCTTTACTCGTTCCATAATACAAGATCACGTGGCTAACACTTAGTCACATTGCTTGCAAGGATTATTGTGATGTTGTATTACCGAGTGGGCCCTAAGATACCTCTCACTCACATGGAGTAACAAATCCCTGCTTTATTTATGCCAACCCAATAGACACCCTCGGAGATACCTATAGATCACCTTTATAGTCACCCAGTTACGTTGCGACGTTTGATACACACAAGGAACTCCTCTGTTTTCAGTGAGTTGCATGATCTCATGGTCATAGGAACAGATACTTGACATGCAGAAAACTGTAGCAATAAACTGACACGATCATATGCTACGTTTATAGTTTGGGTCTTGTCCATCACATCATTCTCCTAATGATGTCACCCCGTTATCAAATGACATCTCATGTCCATGGCTAGGAAACCTTGACCATCTTTGATCAATGAGCTAGTCTACTAGAGGCATACTAGGGACATAATGTTGTTTATATACCCATGCGTGTATTTAGTTTCCAATCCATACAATTATAGCATGGATAATAAAAGATTACCACGAACAAGGAAATATAATAATAACCAATTTATTATTGCCTCTAGGGCATATTTCCAGCATTATTTCCTATCTTCACGAGGGATTCTCACAAGCTTTGGTTTTTAATTTTCTTATTATTAAGCTTGTGAACCCACTTGCTAGTGGTTTGTGTGTGGGAAGGGTATGTATTGCACTTTATGTCTCATTTCATCAAGACTATGTTGATGCTTAATGCTCATCCTTATACTAGTCTTCTCAAGTGCTTTGCCATGACTCACACACATCATTGTGGTTGAGCCTACTCTTAAGATTGCCTCTTTTACATGTTGCTCAACCATATATTTAGTGCAAGTACTATGCTCATTTTCTTATCTACTTGCTTGCACTTGTTGTGTGTTTATATTGATTTTGGGGGAGTCATGATCCTATTTTGTGCACTTGTATTCAAATACAAAAATTCTTATTTGTGCACAAATCATGGGGAGCTCCTCTAGTTTATTTATAAACACTCTTTTGCCCATATCATAATATCCTTTATTCATGTGGCTGGTAGGACTTGATTGATTGTTCCATTTGTTATCTTTTGATTGCTTGCTTCACTCTGGTGTATGTCTTTGTGCCATATGATCCTTTTTGCAATCTTTGGATCCTTAATATAGTTTGTTTTCCTCCAACTACTTATAATTGGATATGTGTATTTCATTGCACTCATATTTTGAGAACTACAAACCTTTTGGAGGAATACATATTATATTGGCTTTCTAAGCTTTTCGCCCATTTTAGCAATCGATGCCAATGGAGGAGAAGTTTAGAGAGTTTAGTTTGGAAAGTTTAGAGAGTTTAGTTTGGAAAGTTTAGAGAGTTTAGTTTGGAAAGTTTAGAGAGTTTTGCTTTTGATTGCTTAAGCATTTGCATCTCTTACTTATGCTTTATTGCTTTGCATGTGTGTGCTTGGTTGTGATTATTTCCTTATATAAACTCTCTTAAAAGTGGTCGTCATCAATTACCAAAATGGGGTCGATTCTGAGAGCACATTTCTTCATGTGTGGTTCTGGTAATTGATGACAATCCCTATGGACTAATGGTTGCCTTGAGTTATATTTGAAGGATTTGTCCGTAGGTACTTCTTGAAGTACATGTGTTGGTTTCAAGTAGTTTATATTGTGGCCAAGGTGGTATGTAAGGTTTTATCCAAAGATTGGTCATGTGACAGTTGATCTCATTGAAAGCATGTCTTGAAGAAGAATATTGTGTGAACATTCATGTTTACCTTCAAGACATCATCTTTGTGAAGAGAGAAGAGAAGATACAGGGTTGATCAAGACTAAGTCAAAGAGTGAACCAAGTTGATCAGCACACAAAGCGTACAAGATGTACCAAGAAGGATCAAGTGATCCTATGGTATGGTAAGCATTGTCCATTACGCTTTATGTACTAACCCATACTCTACGTGAGTGTTCTTTGTAGGGTTAGGTATTTTTTCCATGGGATTGCATCGAAAGGAAGATCCCATACAACCCATGGAAGATGACATCAAGTGGTGATTGTCATAAAGGTTGCGGTGTGCAAGTTCAAGTGAAGCATCACGAAGAAATCATGCTTGTAGCTTGCCTTCCATTGCCATGACAATGGACTTGTGAAGGTGTGCCGAAGTGTGACTCACCCATAGTGGAGTATGGGGGAGCAATCAACTAGACTTCATCGAGCCAACGCAATCACGAAAGGTGGTCCAACTTGAGGGAGTCAATATCGTCATCATCTAGCTCAAGTGGACTTCGTGCAAGGCAAAGGTTTGTCCTTGATAGGTTTTCTATTTTACCGGTCTCATGGTGATAGTTTGGAGACCGGGTTATAGGATCGATAGCCGTACTATCAAGAGGGGCTCTCAAGTGAGTAGCTTGATCGTATCGTTCATCGAGAGCTCAAACCATTGCATCCTTGCATCACATTTCTTTATTCTTATTTGTATTTTATCCTTTTGAGGTTTTATAGCTTGTGGTTATCTTCGCGACAAGCTCTAGTACATCGAAGACGAATTTCATATGCTTCTTCTATTGCGTTTTCGGTGTTGGAGATTTTACCAGTCTTATCCGAGGAAGGGTTCTCACCATTTTATTATGGGCCTTTTTGTAATTTTCTTCTTATTGATATTTCTATCAATATTGCGTTATCCCATGTCATTAGCTTTCCAACAAACTTGGTTTCGTTTAATTCGGAGTCCGATTGCAGAAGTTGTGGCAGTTTTGGTGTTCTCAAAAGGCTGCAGCGGTACTACCGCGGGTAGAGCGGATGTAATTTTTTACTACCGCTCCAGAGCGGTACTACTGCGGTTCCAGAGTGGTAGTACCGCTCCAGACAAAAATCTCATGTTAAGTCCATCCGTGGTAGGCACGGATATTTTTTTTAGTACCGCTCGCAAGCAGTAGTACTACTACCCTTAGTGATAGTACCGCTATCCATAGCGGTAGTACCGTGAGGACGAGCGGTAGTACCGCTCCGGTGGTTCTATTGGCCTTTTTCCTCCTCGGTGTTGTTTTCAAAGGGCTTCCACCGTCCCAGCGGTAGTACCTCTCCCATGAGAGGTAGTACTGCTCTGTGCGGGCTATGAGGATAACGGTTGGATTTTCCCCCACCTATGAAAGGGGGTCTTCTTCCCCATTGAACCTTATCTATTGAGCTCGTGTTATTCCCCCATTATTGACCTTCTTCGAGCTTGCTAACTCTCAATCCCTCCAATGATTCTCGCTAGTTCTTGAGGGAAAAGAGAGAGGAGATCTAGATCCACTTTTCCACCAATCACCTTCTCCTCTAAGTGAGGGGAGCCCCTTGGATCTAGATCTTGGAGTTCTTCGTGTTCTTCTTTGTTGTTCCTCTCACTTTCCTCCATTGCATTAGTTGTTGTGGTGGGATTTGGGAGAGAAGGACTTGGGCACTCCGTGTGCCCTTGCCATTGCATTTGGTGCATAGGTTTGAGTTCTCCATGGTGATACGTGGAAGTGAGAAGTTGAGAAGCTTATTACTCTTGGGTGTTTGAGCACCCTAGAGCTTGTTATTCTTGGGTGCTTTGGCGCCCTAGACGGTTGGTGGTGCCTCGGAGCTCAATCATTGTTGTGCAAAGCTTCGGACAAGCATCAGGGTCTGCAATTAAGTTGTGGAGATTGCCCCGAGCATTTGAGGTCACCGGGGAAGCCATAGTCCATTGTGGTGAAGCTTCGTGCTGTCATTGGGAGCCTCCAATTAAGTTGTGGAGATTGCCCCAACCTTGTCTGTACGGGTTCGGTGACCACCCTCAAGGGTCCCTTAGCGGAATCACGACATCTTGCATTGTGCGAGGGCGTGAGGAGATTACGGTGGCCCTGGTGGCTTCTTGGGGAGCATTGTGCCTCCACACCGCTCCGAACGGAGATTAACATCCGTAAGGGTGGAACTTCAGTATACATCATCGTCTCCTCGTGCCTCGGTTATCTCTTACCCGAGCCCTTTACTTATGCACTTTATTTTGTGATAGCTATATTATTAGATGCTATATATCTTGCTATCACTTAGTTGTTTATCTTGCTTAGCATAAGTTGTTGGTGCACATAGGTGAGCCTGCTTGTTTTATGTTTTGTGCTTGACTTATTAAACGTTAATTTTATTCCGCATTTGTTCAAGCCTAAACCGTAATTATTTTTAAGCGCCTATTCACCCCCTTCTATGCGACATCCACGTCCTTTCATATGACCAGTAAAATATGTCATGAGCGAGATCAGATGGATGTTCGAGTAGCTTGATGTGGCATGTTCAGGCAATTCTTGTGACCAAAACTTTGATTTCTCATAATAACATATACACACACCAATCTTCCGCGTGTTCTAAAAACACTTCTATGTGTTATTTCATTACTAAATACATAAATGCAAAAGATATTTCATTTCATTGCGATAATGTTTTTACAAATAATTTCACTTTTGATATTTATGATGAAATAAACATATATTTACTGATTTCCAAATAAAGCATGTTTTATATTTTCAAATATTGAAATGTCATGACAAGACGCGGAGTATCTAAGCTCGAGCTCAAATGAGTTCGAATGAACAATAAAATAAAAAAATATTAAAAAAATCATGGTAAACTCTAACAAATTTTCGAAGTGCTTGCGAATTTTTATCATGAGATCACATTCGTGGAAGCTCTGACAAAACAAAACAAAATCGATGCACCAAAAATGCTACTTGCAATGACATTTTGAAGTACTGATTTATTTACCACGCCTTTCACGAATGCGATCTCATGATAAAAATTTACAAACATTTAGAACAATTCAGAACTTTTTTTCTACAATTTGTTTTGATTTCATTGTTCATTCGAGCTCATTTGAGCTCGAGCTCATAATGGCACTTTCCTGTCATGCCACCATTTTTTCACCTTTGAAAAGCAAGTGCATGTTGGCAACACTTTTTGAACTTGTGCGTAGCTCTTGACTTAGAACATCTCTGGCAGAAGATGCAGATAGAAAAATATCTAACTTTTACATATTTGAGGCTGAGAAAAGGGTCTTTCCAATAGATGATGTAGATACAAAAAAATTACATCTTCGCCTCTCGGAGATGTAAACTACAACACCCCGTGGTGCAAATATACATCTCCACCCATTGGAGATGTAAAAACGCCAGTCACGCGCCAACCGCCGTTCCATTTCCTTCCACCGACCCCTCTTCTTCCTCCTGCCGCCCCACCACACCATCGTCGCCCGCCTGCAAGCCCACGTCACCCCGTTGCCATCGCCCCGCGCCAGATTCTTCCACTCCAGCATCCCCGCCACCGATTTCGACCATCGGCCGCCACCGCACGACGCGAATCTGGCGTTTTCCCGCCGCTGCACGATTCCGCAATCGGCGCTGCCTCGCCCGCATCACCGGCCGCATCCCCACACTGTCGCCGCTTGATTGCACCACCGCTGCTCAATTCAACCACCGTCGTCGCCCGCAGCCCCGCACCGCCGCCCCGTCGCCGATGCACCCCGCCCCGCCTTCGCCATGCCACCGAGGAAGAGACCAAAGAGCAAGATGTGGTTCTTCAACGTGGGGTTGAAGCCCTCCGGCAAGTTCGGGGTGGAGTTCTGTGACGCCGGCCGCTGCTTTTGGCTCAACACCTACTCCGCCACCGACGAGGATGTGCATGCATACGACGTGGCGATGTGGCGTGTCGGTAAGCCGAAGAAGGACCTCAACTTCCCGAAGATCGAGACCCGGGCAGATGCGGAGATGCTCGTGTCAGGGGGCATTCGTATGGAGGAGATCAAGAGGAAGACGAAAAGGAGACCCACCATTGTCATTGGTATCGGCGATAGCGACGAGCCGACGATGGCAAGGTTCGTGCGGGAGCATTCAGAGTATGTTCAGGCCGAGCAGGAGTTCTTCCGGAAGCGTGACGTCGAGCAAAAGAAGAAGGAGGACCAGCTCGACCCCTCGACGATGATCCACGTCGAGTCCGACTCGTCGAACTGGGTGACTCGTAGGAGGAGGATGAGGGGTGCGACGAGCCGAGCAAGGACAAGCTCTGGGAGCAATTCAAGAGCTTCGACGAGTAGTTCGATGCATGTAGTAGTAGTAGTCATTTGAACTAGTAGTGGTTGTGCGAGTAGTGGTGAGTGGAGTAGTAGTATCAAATGTATGCTAGTAGTAGTTCAAATTAGAATCATGTTTAAATATGTTTTAATTAGAACTATGTTTAATTATGTTTGAAATGAAGTAGTAGTTGAACCTGATATGTTTGAAATGAGTAGTATTTGAAGTTTCTGAAATTTACATCTCTATTTTGCATAATTTATTGAAGTTGGACGTTTAGATTTTCCTTTTGTATCATGTATTGGAGCTGATTCTTTTTTTATGGTAAAAAAATACTTTTTGAAGATGTAAATTTATGTCTTCTATTTTTACAACATTGAAGATGCTCTTACAACTGCAGAGGTGAAAACGTTGAAATCAAGATAAGCCTATTCCGTCGTTTTCTGTCCGAGGGGGAATCAAAGGGACGATACGTGTTCCACAGGCGCAGATCTCCAGAGCAATCGTACTACTACTCCCTATTCAGGGACGTGGCGGCTTTTCCTGCTCTTTACTTTCTCTTTTTATCTTTTAAAAGCGATTGTGCACATGCCCGTGTCACTGTTTGTACGACGAGACGGACTATGTGCATCCATTTTGCACATTTTATAAACGAGCCCACGTACACTGCATGTAGGTATGTAAATCTTAAGTAGGTTAATTTCTTTTGACTACCGGCCGGCGACATGGTGGTTAGCATCAGTGAACTCACGTCTTCCTGGCACTGTCAGGCAGGTGAGGTCACGGGACCAGGTGTCGAGCTCCACTCGTCGCTATCGCATCGGTCGACGACTTGAGTGGCAGCAGCTGAGCTGCCTCTAGCTTTGCGCTAAACCCTCTCGTGCGGTACGATGATCAAGGCTAGTTAACCCGCTCCAAATCGCAGGCCACGAAAAATTCCCCCCTTGGAGCTTTCCCCCTTTCTCATTTTCTACTCGCTTTGCAGGGCCCCTTTTTACTTGGTTTAATCGCTCGGGCGGTGTGTGTTCGCGCTGCCCTCTTTACGCGAGCAGGCACTGTGGGAAGGGGCCAGGGGACAGCGGGTGGTGCCCGCGCTGTGAGTAGCAGTAAAATCTACTGGCCTGATGACGCTCGAACCATCCATCTCGCATCGTTTTTGTTCGTCGTGCATATAAATGTTACTGCCTTACTGGACTGGCATTGTGTCCAGCGGTAATAAAAGGCCGCGTATCCTTCATTCAATCCTCGGCATGGATACGCCCGCATGGTTTTTCAAGTCACTGCAGGTTTCGGATGCTGTGCCATCGGCAGATTTCGTGCCTGGCACCTGTCGGCAGCACAAGATTGAAAACACGGTTGAGCTATGGAAGCAGGGTTGAATATGGCACAGTTCGTGCAAGCGTACAAGCAAACCGTCCTTGGTTTGCGGCGGATGTTGTCCGCAAGCACACGTAACTCAAGATACCACGCGGATAATAACGGGCGTCTTTGGTTGCCATAGACCATAGCTAGCATGTGGTTCTCTCCAAAAGCAAGGTCACACGAGCTTCCAGTCGCAAAGCACGCACATCGCCGGTCGAGCGCCATTAGGATGAGTTGCTTTGCTTCTTCTTCTTTTTCTTTAAAAAAAACAATATTGCTTTATTTTATGTAGTAATATATTTAAGGGATACATAAATGTTCTGGAGGGCAGATGACCGTGAAACATCAAGCGAGGAAACCATCTTTACTAGCCTATGACCCTCTCGATTTCTGCTAGACTGGTACACTACTCAGGGCATCTTCAATAGTTTGTTGGTAAAATTTGCTATGTCATCAAACAACACCTTAACATACAACTATTTCAATAGGTTGTATCTAGTTTGTCAAATAGGATGTGAGATAATAGTAAGGTGCTCTCTCATTCTATATTGGAGCTTGTGCAAGAGGTGTTGGCTAAGACTAGTCACAATGAGAGTAACATAGGTAGTAACGTAGATGTCACCTAAGCAAAAAGTATGATGTGACATCTGATTAATGAGAAGAGAGAAAAATTAAGTAACTTAACATGTTACGACCCCTATGAGTAACATAATGCATACCAATGCAAAACGAGTCTATAAGTTAATAAATAAAAGTCTCAATGTTACTACTCATATGTTACTATCCATTGTGGAGGTAGTAACTTAGACTAGTAACATATGCATATTACTACTCTATGTTACTTCCTATTGAGACTAGTCTAAGGGCACCTTCAATGGTTGTAAGATAATTGTTGGTAGTCTTTGACACATAAGTATGATTTTTGATAATGTGTTATGCAATAAATGAAGAAAGAGAGTAAGGTTGTATATATAAATTAGCCAACACCTCTTGCACAAGCTCCAATGCAGAATAAGAGAGCATCTTATTTATTATCTCACATCCTATTGGACAAACTAGATACAACCTATTGAAGTAGTTGTATGTTAAGGTGTTAGTTAATGACATGGCATATTTTATCAACAAGCTAACTAACAAACTATTGAAGATGCATTAATTTACATACAACCTTACTCTCTTTCTTCATTTATTGCATCACACATCATCAAAAATTATATGTGTCAAAAACTACCAACAACTATTTTATAACCATTGAAGATGCCCTCATGGAAAAAAAAAACATGCCATGAAAAAAGTTATGCAAGCCTTGGTCTCCCTGGGACCATGCAAGGACCAGCTAAGTTCATCGCCGCCTCGAGCTCCTATATGACTGTCGGACGGTAGGATCTGACTAGGTGTGGAAAAGACAGAGACCTCCTATGCTGCACGGGGCATTTCCTATTTGACGCACCAAGCGTCAAAGGGTCAACCGTTCTGACACACCGAACGGTTGTGCTGGCCCATTTAACATGTATGTTGTTTCGGTTCTAAGAACCTTCTCGAAGGTTCTGGCCTGTTTTTTATCTAAGGAAACCTTTTACATGGTTTTTGAGACAGTTTTTCTGGGTTTTAATTATTATTTTTCTGTTTCTTCTTTTTAGTCTTTTTGGATATTTACAATTTCAAAAGATATTCACAAGTTTTCAAAAACCTGCATCTTAGAAACATGTTTGCAAAGTCAAAAAATGTATACGTTTTAGAAAAAAGGTTCATTATTCTTATAAATCCATTTTTAAAAGTATTAGGAATTTCATAAAGTCTCCGCGTTTAAAAAATCAGGCTTTCAACAAATTTTAAAAAAAGGTTGCGTGCACAAATATTTTCATCAATTTGAAAGAAGTTCAAAAAATTTGAACAAAAATTCTAGAAAATGCTCTAAAAAATAAATTTATTCACTGGAGTAGCCTCATTTATTGCATGAACCAGTTCACTACAGTACTACACTGTCGGACTGAACAATATTGGATTTCTACACGAAATTGCTGCGCTACAGGACAACCGGTTAGTAAAGAAAAACCAAGTAGCTGCATGAAAATATCAGGTTGCAGAAACCAACGAGTTGCTACACAAAACAACGGGTCGCTACACGTGAGCGCCTTGCGTGCGAGCGGGGCGTCGTATGCGCGTTTGCTCGGCAATTTGCCACAGTGCGCGACACATAGGTGCTCTTGCCGCAAAGTATGCGGTAGATACTGGTCGAACATGCACCACGCGCACCCTTCGGCCGGCCTATGTGCGGCGCATGGCGTCTTTCTTTTTGTTTCATTTTCCTTTATTGTTTTGATTTTTTCACTTTAAAAATGTTCATGTTTTTTCCCTAAAATGTTCACGAATTATTTAACATTTTAATGTTATAATGTTTTTACAATTTTAAATTTATTTTCGGATGAAGCAATTCATAAATTATAAAAATGTTTCTCTAAAAAATCATTACTGATTTTTTTCTAAATTTTAAATTGATTTGAAATTTTCATGGATTTTAAAATGTCACGAATTTGAAAATATTCCAGATTTCGAAAAATGTTCTTAAGTTTAAAACATTATTTATTCAAAAATTATTTCTAAATTCGACAAAATTTCATTAATTTTAAAAATGATCCAAAATTCACAACATGTTCAATTTTTTATGAATATTAAAAATGTTCTTTTATAAAAAATTTATTTTGACTGCCAAACCAATTCTTGTTTTTTAAAATGCTCCAAATTCGAAATATATTTGCGAATTGAATAATGGAACAAGAAAAAATGGAAATGTGAAAATTATTTGTTGTGAACAATCGAAGAAAACCGAAAGAAAGGAAACAAAAAACGACTCATAGATGCACCTTTCCAAACCCGGTGAGAAAAGACACATGAACATCATTGTGGGCTGTCCCAGTACCGCGCATGAAGGTACATGATTGTTTGCTATCCACCAACATGCGCTGTACTAAGATTACCCGAGAAGACGTCCACAAGACTAGCCGGTGTGACACGATTTTTGTCATGAGCTGAAATAAAGGGTATTTGGATCTTATTTTGTTTTCAGAAAGGAGGATCATCTTCGGTCAGTGCATTTGTTGATGCATCCACCTATTTATTCTCATGTAATTACATAGTAAACTTTCCTAAAAGGTATACTTCTAACTAAAATTTTGAAGTAGCAACATTTTTTTTCACTCAATCGCATAAATTAATCAAGTTCCACCATAAAGAAAAATAATTGAACACAAAGTACCATCATAACAAACAACACAATTGTTGCATCATGTATATATTACTAGAAGGAAATGCGCGCCGTGCCGTTTTTCTTTGCATATTTTTTTCTTGGACCATATTGCTTTTGTGGACATAACGTTTTTGTAGTGCTAAGTTATAGTAGGTTATAGTGGGGTGCCTGTGTATTTTATGATTGGACTGTATGCCAATTTGTTTTCCTACCAAATAGGTCTTCCTTTCCAGGATAACATGATCAAGATAGCAAGCTAAGTCATGTTTAGCAGAACATCATGACCACAGTAAATTAAACCGAATCACACTATGTTAAAGCACTCGTCCAGAGAAAGATGCGAGCATTACTTTAATGTATAAGATTCCATGCATTTCCCGCAAAAAAAAAGATGCCATGCGTTGTGCATAAAGTGAAAATTATGGGATATCTCAAGATCAAACCACAACTCAAAGGAAATGCATAAGATTAGGCCGGGTGTCAATCGACAAATTGTATAAAACTGGAAGATGGCATCAAATTGTACAGGTGTTTTGTCCCTTTTTCAAGACTCGTCTAGGTGCTATATATCCGCGCAAATAGTGGGAAAAAAATTCTTGCAAACAAACATGGTAAATATTAACTGGGCTCATGCGAAAAAAGAACAAACATTTGTACCATTAGAGAATATTATGTGTAAAGCCATGATTTGCCCACATTGGATCCAATTAGGAGGTTACTGCCAATTAAATCTCGGCATGGGCAGCCCAACCCGAAAAACCCGGGCCGGGCTTTACATTCGGGCCGGGTTCGGGCTTGCACACCAGGCCCAGCTAGCACTTCGGGCCGGGCTCGGGCTGACGAAGAACGGCACTTTACACGGGGGCCCGGCCCGGCCTAACACGGAAATCATGTTTTTAGGCTATTCGGGCCGGGCTCGGGCTTGGATATTGCTATTTTTGACCGGGCCGGGCTGGGCTCGGGCTTGGGATTTCTGATTCGGGCTTTGTAAAGCCCGGCCCGACCCGGGGTATGCCCAGGTGTACTGCCAATGCAACTCCCAGTTAAGTAACTTTGTAGAGCAGATGCCCGTCCACGATGGTTTGACTAACATCGCATGCGCTGTTGGCAATAGGAAGAGAACTAGAAAAAAGAAGCAAACAAAAACGGCGAAGAAGCAAACCAGAAGGAAGAAGCAGCGACACTACTGTCATGCTCATCAGTAGTGACCCTATCCTCACTCAGGCTCATCCTACCCTGCCCATCGCCAACAATGCCATGAGATTGGGAACTCTCCCAGAAGCGCGATGGCGAGGAGCCCGAAGAGCGGCGGTAGTAGCCACACAAATGCCAGAGGAGCATTGGATTTTCTTCGGACAATGTGGTGGCGCTGAATTTACTTCACCTCTACATCCCGAAGCTCGCATCTGCGATGTCAATCCATGTCTATATTGTTTTTAAACGTACCAATGACGATGAGGCTGTCGGTTCGGGTTTTCAAATGCCTGGTCGCCAGTTCACCTCAATGTTCAAATTTTTAAGATGTTAAATAATATATATTTACCAATAAATACTTCATTCAATAGATAAAAAATATGTAATACCATGCCAGAGTAATCAACTTTATCATATCAATATATTTTCTGGTAGTATGACACACAAGACACAACTACAAAAAGAACACAAATATACACTATACAACAAGCTCCCATTTTTGCGCAGCAGGGTTATGAAAACCCACGAGAAGCAACTGGACGAATTGTATGTGCCAATTGCCATTTAGCTAGCAAGCCCGTCGATATTGAAGTTCCCCAAGCTGTGCTTCCCGATACTGTATTTGAAGCAGTTCTTCGAATTCCTTATGATATGCAATTGAAACAAGTTCTTGCTAATGGAAAAAAGGGAGGGTTGAATGTAGGTGCTGTTCTTATTTTGCCCGAGGGATTTGAATTAGCGCCGCCCGACCGTATTTCCCCTGAGTTAAAAGAAAAGATAGGAAATCTTGCTTTTCAGAGTTATCGTCCCGATAAAAAAAATATTCTTGTGATAGGCCCTGTTCCCGGTAAGAAATACAAGCGCACACAAAACCATGACTCAGTTACGGGCATACAACAACCACCATTAACAAGCAGCAAATAACCTAATCTCTAGCAAGCAGCAAAGAACCTAATCTCTAGCAAGCAGCAAATCCCATTCTCTAATATCTAGAGAGTAGTAGATCTCATTCTCAATGCATCAACGGGACAACAACACATACTGAGTGTCGGGAGTTCAGAGGTGGAGCCGTCAAGGTGGAGAAGCAACGATAAGCCGGTAACGGTTGTGGGCCTGGATCCCTAGACACGAGTCACACAACGTTGAGTGGGCCCTGGAGCAAAGGCGGCGGCGGCCCCATGAGCCATGGCGAGTCGAGATGGATTCGAGCAGGAGGAAGACAACGACGTCCCAGCGCCTGAAGCTCAATTGGAGCGGTGACGTCTCCAACGTATGGATAATTTATGAAGTATCTATGTCATTTTTGTCTATGTTTGCAATACTTTTGTATGGTTTTGATGCTGATTTATTTAGAATTAACCCGGAACAACACTGTTTTCAGTAGAATTACCGTGGTGTTGTTTTTGTGTAGAAAATAAAAGTTCTCGAAATCGTCTGAAACTTTATTATGATTTTTTCTGGAGGAAATAAGAAATACCGGAGCCAAAAACCACCGGAGGGGAGCCACCTGTGGGCCACAAGCCAACAGGGCATGACCTGATGGCTTGTGGGGCCCACGTGGTTCCTTTTAGCATGATTCCAAAGCCAAAAATCCTATATGTACAGAAAACTTCCGAAATAAAGAGAGAACTTCCGCCCCGCCGCCTCAACTCTTTGTAACAACCAAAAACTCATCTCGAGCCTTTCTAGTACCCTGCCGGAGGGGGAAAATCATCTCCGATGGCCACCTTCATCATCCCGGTGGAGGCCATGATGAGGAGGGATTAGTTCACCCTCGAGGCTGGGGGTATGTACTAGTAGCTATGTGTTTAATCTCTCTCGCTCTCTCTCTCTGTCGTATTCTTGAGATGGCACGATCTTGATGTATCGCGGGCTTTGTTAATATAGTTGGATCATATGGTGTTCTTCCCTTGCTATCTTGTTGTGATAAATTGAATCTTTCCTTTTGAGATCATGTTATGTTGGATTGAATATCTTGGGATTGAGAACACTTGATGTATGTCTTGCATGTGGATAGCTGTGGTGACAATGGGGTATTCTATTGATTCACTTGATATATGTTATGGCATCAACTTGCAAATTTTTGTGACTTTGGGGATCTATGCATAGGGGTTGATTGCACGTTTTCATCCTACTTTCTCCGTTAGAAATCTTGGGGTGTTCCTTGAAGTTCTTTGTGTTGGATTGAATATGATAGATATGAAATTGTTTGGTGCATGTCACATAATTTACCCACAGATAATTGAGGTGACATTGGAGTATCTAGGTGGCATTGGGGTTGATTGACATGTATCATTGGTGTTATTTTAGTACGAACTCCAAGGATGTTTGTGACACTTATAGGAATATCTCAAAAGATTGATCGGAAAAAATAACTTTGAGGTGGTTCTACTACCTACACCAATTTCATCTTATGTTCTCCGCTAGATAGGAACTTTGGAGTGATTCTTTATTGCGCGTTGAGGGATGATCATATGATCAAACTATGTTAGCACTGTTGAGATATTGCACTAGTGAAAGTATGAACCCTTGGCCTTGTTTCCAAGCATTAATATACCGATTGCTCGTTGTTTACCACTTATTACCTTGCTGCTTTTATATTTTTAGATTACAAAAACCTATTTCTATCATCCATATTGCACTCGTATCACCATCTCTTCGCCGAACTAGTGCACCTATATAATTTGCCATTTTATTGGGTGTGTTGGGGACACAAGAGATTTCTTGTATTTGTTTGCTGGGTTATTTGAGAGAGACAATCATCATCCTAAGCCTCCCACAGATTGATAAACCTTAGGTCATCCACTTGAGGGAAAATTGGTACTGTCCTACAGAACTCTGCGCTTAAAGGCCCAACAGAGTCTACAAGAATAAAGTTGTGTAGTAGACATCAAGCTATTTTCTGGCGCTGTTGCCGGGGAGGTGAGTGCTTGAAGGTATATCTTTAGATCTTGCAATTAAATCTTTTAGTTTCTTGTTTACACTAATTTAGTTTATAAAACAAAAAATGGAATTGATGTTGCATCAAGTTCTTTACCTTTATGATTTTTTCCTTGAAAATGATGGATTGGAAAATTGTGGCAAAGTGTTAGAAGAAGAATTCAATAAAATATTTGGCGTTAAATCATTGAATGATGAGCACGATAGTAATATTGTTATTATGAATTCTGTGAATATCCATGATGCTAATGATATGCAAAGCCACAAGCTTGAGGATACTATGTTTTATGAAGATGATATTTTTAGTCCCCCAAGTTTTGATGAGCAAATTTATTATGATGAAAGCATGCCTCCTATTTATGATGATTAAAAATCGATGAAAATGGATTTGGAAGAGTGTAAACTCTAGGTACTAATGATCCCACTATTTTGTAGGGTGTTGAATCTTATTGTACTAATAATGAAAGTGGATTTGGAGAGGTCATGAATTTATTTAGTGACAAGTCCACTATTTTGGAAGAGGTTTCAATTGACTATGACAACAAAGTTGCTATCTATGATGATTATTGTGATGACATGTATGCTATAAATAATAATGATAAACATGAAACTTGACATCATGGTTTTAATTTTCAATTGGATTACATCAATAAAGTTTCGCATGATAGTTATTTTGTTGAGTTTGTTCCCACTACTATGAACGAGAAGAATTTTGCTAATGTGGAGAGTGATAAATTTTCTATGTTTGTGGATCATGAAAGGAATGCTTTTTTGTGATAGTTATATTGCGGAATTCCGTCATGATGCTACTGAAAATTATTATGAGGGAGGAACTTATGCTTGTAGGAATTGCAATAATATCAAGTTTCCTCCCTGTGTGTTGAAAATCTTGAAGATATGCTTGTTTTGCCTTCCTATGCTAGTTGATTATTGCTCCCATAAATTTTTTGCTCACAAAATTCCTATGCATAGGGAGTGGGTTAGACTTAAATGTGTTTGCCATGTGATTCATGGTGCTCTCTTGCGTGTTTTCATTACTAATTTTTATGTGAGCATCATTATAATCATAATGCCTAGCTAAAAGGCATTAAAGAAAGCGCTTGTTGGGAGACAACCCAATAGTTCTAACTACTATTTTTGTGTGTTCACATGATTAAGATACTGTAGTAATCATGTTTTGTGTCTTTTGTTTCAATAAAGTGCCAAGTAAAGCCTTTGGGATAGTGTGGATACTTGTTAGTTTGATTCTGTGAAAAAATAGAAACTTTTACGCCCAGTGCAAAATTTCTCTGATTTTAGTGGAGAGTAATAAAATTCTAAATTTTTTACATAGTTTTTATATAAAAATCCTCTATGTTTTCCTAATGTTTTAGAATTTTTAGATACACGGAAATATGGTCATATTACAGATCTTAACAGTCTGTTCTGTTTTTGACAGATTCTGTTTTGCATGCGTAGTTTGCTTCTTTTAGTGTTTCCATAGCTTATATTTAGTGATATAGATTATGGTATTGATTTAATCTGTATTATGTGAGTACAATTATGAATCTTGTCTTGACAGTAGCTAAGTGAATGATCTATCTTTATTACACTAACCCATCTCACGAAGTTTCGTTAAGTTTTGTGTGATTGAAGTTTTCCAGTTTTGGGTGAGATATTGATATAAGGAGAATAAGGAGTTGCAAGAACCTAAGATTGGTGATGAACAAGGCACATCCAAGGTAATATTCAAGGAAGACTCAAGCGTCTAAGCTTGGGGATGGATCGGAAGGCATCCCCTCTTTCGTCTTCAACACTATCGGTGTATCTTACTTGGAGCTATATTTTTATTCGGCACATAATATGAATTTTACTTGGAGCATCATTTTATTTTTTTATTTTTTATTGATTTTATTTATAATCTTGTTTTTTAATAAAAGGTTTCAAGAATTTCCTTTTAAGATGCTTCAATTACATATTTGATGTGTGCTGCGTAAATACAGAAACTTTTGCTGTAATGTTTGAATTTTCATATTTTACTGGAACGTTAAAAGTTTTTGAAATTTTTAAATCATATTTTAATATAAATTCATTATATTTTTATAAATTTTAATAATTTTTGGAGATACATAAGTGCACATTGTAAATTAATTGCTACAGACTGTCCTGTTTAGAAAGATTGCTGTCATAGTTTTGTTATCTACTTCTCCTATAGTTTTCATGACTTATATACCTAGATATAAATCATGGAAATGATAGTATAAATTAGATTATATTTGAAAATTATTATGCAACTTTTCCTGGCATTACATAAAGAGTTGATTTATTCTTATGTGCACTAACCTATGTCACGAGTTATTTTTGAGTTTTTGTGGATGAAGTTTTTGAGACTTAGGTGAAACCGGATATGAGCAGATTGAACGAGATACAAAAGCTCAATATTGAGGATGATCAAGGCACCCCAAGTAAATATTCCAAGAAGTCTCAAGCATCTAAGCTTGATGATGCTACACATCCCACCTCTCTTCATCAAACACATATTGGTTAGCCTATGTTGTGCCTAAATTTTTATTTTGTCCACATGATATGTGCTATTATTGAAATGTATTTTCGTTTTATTTGATATTTTGAAATAAATCTCAGATATGAAAATCTTTATTGAGAGAGAGTCCTCACATAGCTACTTAATTGTGTAACTACTCATTCATCTTCACTTATATCTTTTTGAGAGTAGTTTGATGTTTACTCTTGTGCGTCACTTATATCCTAAGAGTAAATTATGAATGAATGAAATGTCATAAATCTGAAATCATCAATGCGCCTTATGCTTAGTAGTAGTTTCATATTTGGTTTAGAAAGTAAAAAACTATTGAAATTTAACAATCATTGTGTTGGTCATATGAGCAATTCATGAATGATTAGTATAAGAAAGAGAACTTTCACATACAAATATATTATCTTGGACATATTTTATGATTGTGAATACCATTAATTATTTTCAACCTTGGTCAAATTGTTGAACATGGACAAGGAAGACATCGTAATGGTTATGTTTGGGTATATTTGCATAGAAGTTATATTTTTATGGATCCTCCAACATGTGGTGCTTGTTTAGAACCTTTTGCTAGCCAAAAGTGCGTACTAATTAGAAATATTACTTGTGCATCCAAATCCTTGAGCCAAGTTTTTTTCATGAGAGTCTACCATACCCACCTATATATGGTATTTCACCACCATTCCAAGTATATTTGCATGTGCCATCTCTAAAACCTTCAAATAAACATCCGTTTTATGTGCCTGTACCTCTCATGGAGCAATGGGGGCGGTCATTACCTTCCATGCCGAGCGAGGTATTCCCAAGATGAGTGTTTACTCACTTGTCATTGCATGAGAGAGGCTGGCAAAAAGGATGCCCAATCCTGCATAATACAAAAATAAATAAACAAGAACTCCCCCTAGAAAGGTCATTGTTTGGTTGGTACCGGTGGATACGGCTAGCCATGGAATGTGTTTGAATGGTGGGGGGGGGGGTAAAAATTTCAATTCTGTTTGGGAACCACCAACAATGTGTTTAGCATGGAACATATTGAAAACACTATTGTGACGTTGACAGGAAAAGTACACCACTCAAAATTACATATTCATCTCTGTTTTAAACAATGTGCCCTGGCAACGCTATAAATCCCTGCTCCCCTCTACGAAGGGACAATCTATTTAATTATATGTTATTTATTTTCATGTTGAGTCGACTTCTTATCCCAACCTTAATGTATTAGTTCGGAAGCATCATGTGGTGTGTAAATATCTAAACACATATATCCAGTCAAATATATTTGATCATGATTCATTATTGTTGACAATTATCTTTATGATAAGTATGTTGGGAGGAGAAATATTAAGCCCCTATCTTTCTATGTGTTCGATGGATGCTGTTTGTTCTAAAAATATGCTTTGAGTATTAGCAATCATAGAAGACTATATGATGATTGAGTATGTGCAGCTCTTACTTAGACTTAATGATGCATTGAAATTGTTTGTTGACTAAGAACATTTGTTGTTAAGTTTCAAGAGAATGCATTGTTTGAACCATGACATGTTAATTGATTGCTACAATATTGTGATGATTTTTATGAGAAAAAGTTGATGCTTATGATGCTAGCAAAAGTGACTGGGATATCAATGATCAAAACTATTCGCTATGCTAGCATTCACACTTCATAAATTACTTCTTTTATCATTTACCTACTTGAGGACGAGTAGGAATTAAGCTTGGGGATGCTGATACATCTGCAACATATCGATAATTTATGAAATATCCATGCCATGTTTGCCTATGTTTACAATACTTTTATATGGTTTTGATGCACTTTCTATGATTTATTTAGAACTAACCCAGACTGACATTATTTTTAGCAGAATTATCATGGTGTGGTTTTTGTGCACAAAATAAAAGTTCTCGGAATCGCCTGAAACTTTTTTATGATTTTTTCTGGAGGAAATAAGAAATACCTGAGAAAAGAACTGTTGGGGAACGTAGTAACAATTCAAAATTTTCCTACGTGTCACCAAGATCAATCTAGGAGATGCTAGCAACGAGACAGAGGGAGTGCATCTTCATACCCTTGAAGATCACTAAGCAGAAGCGTTACAACGAACGTGGTTGATGGAGTCGTACTCGCGGCGATTCAAATCGCGGAAGATCCGATCCAAGCGCCGAACGGATGGTGCCTCCGTGTTCTATACACGTACAACCCGGGGACGTCTCCTCCTTCTTGATACAGAAAGGGGAGAGGAGAAGTTTAGGGAGAGCTCCGGCAGCACGACGACGTGGTGGCGGTGGAGCTTGTGGTTCTCCGGCAGGGCTTCGCTAAGGGCTACGGAGGAGGAGGAGGTGTAGGAGGGGGAGGGATTCGCCAGGGGGAACGGGTCCGGCTACCCTCCCACCCCCCACCATTTATAGGGGGAAGGGGAGAGGTGGCCGCCCCCCTAGATCCATCTAGAGGGGGGCGGCAGCCAAGGGGGGCAACTTGCCTGCCAAGTTAGGTGGAGGCGCCCCCAGCCCTTAGGGTTTCCAACCCTAGGCGCCATGGGCCCTTGGGGGGCACACCAGTCCACTAAGGGGCTGGTCCCCAAGCAACTTCAGCCCATTAGGCCCTTCGGGGCAGGTGGACCCTCCCGGTTGACCCTCGGAACCCCTTCGATGGTCTCGGTACAGTACCGATAAACCCCGAAACCTTTTCGGTGACTGAAACTGGACTTCCCATATATAAATCTTCACCTCCAAACCATTTTGGAACTCCTCGTGACATCCAAGATCTCATCCGGGACTCCGAACAACTTTTGGTAACCACATACAATTCCCATTACAACTCTAGCGTCACCGAACCTTAAGTGTGTAGACCCTACGGGTTCGGGAACCATGCAGTCATGACCGAAACACCTCTCCGGCCAATAACCAATATCGGGATCTAGATACCCATATTGGCTCCCACATGTTCAACGATGATCTCATCGGATGAACCACAATGTCGGAGATTCAATTAATCCCGTATACAATTCCCTTTATCCATCGGTATGTTACTTGCCCAAGATTTGATCGCCGGTATCCCTATACCTTGTTCAATCTCGTTACCGGAAAGTCTCTTTACTCGTTCCGTAACACATGATACTATGACTAACTCCTTAGTCACATTGATCTCATTATGATGATGTATTACCGAGTGGGCCTAGAGATACCTCTCCATCACACGGAGTGACAAATCCCAGTCTCGATTTGTGCCAACCCAACAAACACTTTCGGAGATACCTGTAGTGCACCTTTATAGTCACCCAGTTACGTTGTGATGTTTGATACACCCAAAGCATTACTACGGTATCCGGGAGTTTGATAATCTCATGGTTTAAGGAAATGATACTTGACATTAGAAAAGCTCTAGCAGACGAACTACACGATCTTGTTCTATGCTTAGGATCGGGTCTTGTCCATTACATCATTCTCCTAATGATGTGATCCTGTTATCAACGACATCCAATTTCCATGGCCAGGAAACCATGGTCATCTATTGATCAATGATCTAGTCAACTAGAGGCTCACTAGGGACATGGTGTGGTCTATGTATTCACACATGTATTACAGTTTCCGGTTAATACAATTATAGCATGGATAATAGACAATTATCATGAACAAGGAAATATAATAATAACCATTTTATTATTGCCTCTAGGGCATATTTCCAACAAGAACCATAGGTGGGGATCAACCTGGCGCGCCCTGATGGCTTTTGGGGGCCACGTGGCTCCGTTTAGCGTGAATCCAACGCCAAAAAATCCTATATATACCGATACCTTCAGAAATAAAGAGAGAACTTCCGCTTCGCTACCACAACTCTCTGTATCGATGAAAAAACCATCTGGAACCTTTCCACTACCCTGCTAGAGGGGGGAAATCATCTCCAGTGTCCACCTTCATCGTCCCGGCAGAGACCGTGAGGAGGAGGGAGTAGTTCACCCTCAAGGCTTAGGATATGTACCAGTAGCTATGTCTTTAATCTCTCTCTCATGTTCTTGAGATGGCACGATCTTGATGTATCACGGGCTTTGTTAATATAGTTGGATCATATGGTGTTCTTCCCTTGCTATCTTGTTGTGATGAATTGATTCTTTCCCTTTGAGATCTCGTTATGTTGGATTGAATATTTTGGGATTGAGAACACTTTATGTATGTCTTGCATGTGGATACCCATGGTGATAATGGGGCATTCTATTGATTTACTTGATATATGTTATGGCATCAACTTGCGTATTCCGAAGACTTGGGGATCTATGCATAGGGGTTGATTGCATGTTTTCATTCTACTTTCTCCAATATAAATCTTTGGGTGCTCCTTGAAGTTCTTTGTGTTGGCTTGAATACGATAGATCTGAAATTGTTTGACGCATGTCACATAATTTACCCACGGATACTTGAGGTGACATTGTAGTATCTAGGTGACATTAGGGTTGATTGACATGTATCGGTGGTGTTATTTTAGTACAAACTCTAGAGTTGTTTGTAACACTTATAGGAATATCTCAAAAGATTGATCAGAAAGAAAACTTTGAGGTGGTTCTACTACTTACACCAATTTCATCTTATGTTATCCGCTAGATAGGAACTTTGGAGTGATTCTTTGTTGCACGTCGAGGTATGATCATATGATTCAACTATGTTAGCATTGTTGAGATATTGTACTAGTGAAAGTATGAACCCTGGGCCTTGTTTCCAAGCATTAATATATTATTTTGCTCACTTTTTACCACTTGTTACCTTGCTGTTTTTATATTTTCAGATTACAAAAACCTATTTCGATAATCCATATTGCACTCGTATCACCATCTCTTCGCCAAACTATTGCACCTATACAATTTTCCATTGTATTGGGTGTGTTGGGGACATAAGAGATTTCGTGTCTTTGATAGCAGAGTTGTTTCAGAGAGACCATCTTCTTCCTACGCCTCCCACGGATTGATAAACCTTAGGTCATCCACTTTAGGGAAAATTTCTATGTCCTACAAAACGCTGTACTTGGAGGCCCAACAGAGTCTACAAGAATAAAGTTTTGTAGTAGACATCAACGTCCCTTGTATTGGCCCAACCCTCAAGCTCGATTGACGCGACGGCGGTGACTCCTTGGGAGCTGCCCCTATGATAACATCCCATGATTGGCTACCGCCTTTCCTTTGTATTTTCAGTATCCATACATTTTTTGCATCGATCTAGTTTCCACGTGTGTCGAGCCGTGGAATCAATGGAGGGCACTCAAAGCGAAGAGACCATCGCTCCTAAGACTGACGTGCGGGGTCCATCACGTAAAAGTAGCCCCGAGCACTCACAACTCTCTATTTCCTGGGAGCTTACATACTGGATCATTTAGTATACACCACCCAACCCAAGCTAGTAAAATTATATGTAATCACCTCTAACCGGCTGCGTCCATTGACCATGAAATATGATAGCTTTTCGTGCTCAACTAGGCAATGAGCTACAACTCCAATGAAAAACTTAGGCCAACTCCAACGCACAATCCCAAATGGTCCAGCCGTGTCCGTTTGGTGATGAGCATATACAAAACCAGACCCAACGCGGAGGCGCAAACGGACATTTTTTCATTTTACGTCCGCTTTCGCCCCATCCCCGATCAAAATTTGGGAGGTGTTTGCGTCGAAGCGGACACAAGCGGATGGACATGACGCGTGCCCTTATCCTTCCCTTGGACCTTCCGTTGGGGACACAACCCTCATTACTCTTACCTTGCCTCTCTCTCCGCCCCGCCATCACCTCCGGCACCCCTGCCCATTTTCCCCGACCGTCAACCTCATTCAAACTTGCTAACTGCCCACAATATGATCACCCCTATGCCATAGCCGCCCCAAGCAAGCTTTTCTAAGAACTTCGTCTCTGTGTCCATGGCCCTTTCGGTTCGGAGTGAAGCAACGCCCAGTGAGATGGTCATCGACCTCAACACCTTCGCCCAGGCTATGCATAGACGCAGGCGGCCGATCGCCAGCTCCAACCTCGGTCGTTCTCTTCCCATCCGCGCCTCCACCATGACTTGAAGGTGTTCGACACTTTGCTCACAAGGTATCATGGACAATGGAGATGAGTACTTTTTTCATAATTTCATTTATTCATTGAATGATTCATCTTTGGATGACGAAGACATTGTGGTGGCTGCATTGGTCATCAATGAACACATTGCTAGGCAGCGGCCTCGGATTAGGGGATCATGCTCCGGCCTTGAACCTCAATAGGGAGAGCGGACACCCCTTGCTCTATGCCAATTACTTGGAGAATGGCCCGCTCTATAAACCACATCAATTCCCTCGTCGATTCTGTATGGCGAGGCATGTGTTCAACCATATTAGGGAGGGAGAGATAGCATAAGATCCATAATTTGAGTGCAAACGGGATGGCCTTGCCATACTTGGGTTCTCCTCTTACCAAAAAATGCACCGCAACTCTCTGCATCTTGCTTAAGGAATTGCAGGAGATCTTGTGGATTAGAATGTACGTATGAGTGAGTTCATATTCCTAAAATCCATGTACATGTTGTGCAAGGCTGTGGTCGTACTTTTGGCCCTAAGTACTTGAGAGGGCCAAATGTCGCTGATACAGAGAGGTTGTTGGCGATCAATGCTAAGAGGGGCTGGCTAGGCATGCTTGTTAGTATAGACTGTATGCACTGGAACTGGAAGAACTGTCCATTTGCTTGAGATTGCCAGTAAAGGGCCATGTGAAAGGTTGGACTGCCATACTAAAAGTGGTGGCTTCTAAAGATCTTTGGATTTGACACTCTTTCTTCGGCATGCGTGCTTCAACATTCACTAGTGTTCGCAAGGCTTGCAGAAGGCACACTCCACATGTCAACTTTGAGATCAATGACCACCATTCCAACGAAGGGTACTACCTAGTTGTAAGAGCACATTTCTCCATGTGTGATTTTGGGTAATTGACGACAATCCCTATGGACTAATGGTTGCCTTGAGTTATATTCGAAGGATTTGTCCGTAGGTACTTCTTGGAGTCCATCTGTTGGTTTCAAGGAGTTTATATGGTGACCAAGGTGGTATTCAAGGTTTATCCCAAGATTGGTCATGTGGGAGTTGAGCTTATTGCAAGCATGTCTTGAATAAGAAGATTGTGTAAGCATTCATGTTTACCTTCAAGACATCATATTTATGAAGAGAGAAGCTAAGATACAAGGTTGATCAAGACTAAGTTAAAAAGTGAATCAAGTTGATCAACACACAAAGCGTACAAGATGTACTAAGAGGGATCAAGTGATCCCATGGTGTGGTAAGCATTGTGCATTACACTTTGTGTACTAACCCATGTTCTATGTGAGAATTCTTTGTTGGGTTAGGTATATTTCCATGGGCTTGCATCAAGAGGCGGATCCCATACATCCCATGGAAGATGACATCAAGTGGAGATCATCATCAAGGTTGTGATGTGCAAGCTCAAGTGAAGCATCATGGAGAGATCATGCTTGAGGCTCGCTTTTCATTGTGGTGACAATGGACTTGTAACGATGTGCCGAAGAGTGTCTCACCCATAGTGGAGTATGGGGGAGCAATCATCTAGTCTTCATCAAGCCAACGCAATCAAGAAAGGTGGTCCATCTTGAGGAAGTCAAGATCGTCATCAGCTAGCTCAAGTGGACTATGCGCAAGGCTAAGGTTTGACCTTGATAGGGCTTTCTATTTTACTGGTCTCATGGTGGTAGTTGAGAGAGCGGGTTATAGGATCGATTGTCGTACTGTCAAGGGGGGCTCTCAAGTGATTAGCTTGATCGTATCGTTCTTTGAGAGCTCAAACCATTGCATTCTTGGCATCATCATCTTTCTTGGTTCTTGGTTGGATTTTCTATATGTGGTTTCTTTAGCACGTGGTTATCTTCATGACAAGTTCTAGTACATAAAAAACGGATTTCATATGCTTCATTTATTGCGTTATCAGAGTTGGAGGTTTTACCGATCTTATTCGAGGAAGGGTTCTCACCATTTTCTTATGAGACTTTTCCCATTTGCTTATTATTGATATTTAAATCAATATTGTGTTACCCCATATCGTTAGCTTTCCAACAAACTTTATTTCGTTGAATTCGGAGTCCGTTTGCAAAAGTTGTGGCAGTTTTGGTGTTCTTAAAAGGCTGCAGCGGTACTACCGCGGCTAGAGCGGATGTAACTTTTTACTACCGCTCCGGAGCGGTAGTACCGCTCCGGACCAAAATCTCGTGTTTTGCCCGCCGGTGGTAGGCACGGATGTATTTTTTTAGTACCACTCGCAAGCAGTAGTACCGCTACCCTTTGCGGTAGTACCGTGAGGCCGAGCGTTAGTACCGCTCCGGCGGTTCTGCTGGTCTTTTGCCTCCTCGTTGTTGTTTTTCATATGGATACTACCGATCTAACGGTAGTACCACTCCTTGGAGCAGTAGTACCGCTCCGTGCGGGCTGTGAGCATAACGGTTGGATTTTGCCCCACCTATAAAAGGGGGTCTTCTTCCCCATTGAACCTCATCTCTTGAGTTCGTGCTTGCCCCCCATTGTTGACCTTCTTTGAGCTTGCTATCTCTCAATCCCTCCAATGATTCTTGCTCCTTTTTGAGGGAAAAGAGATAGGAGATCTAGATCCACATTTCTACCAATCAGTTTCTCCTCTATGTGAGGGGAATCCCTTGGATCTAGATCTTGGATTTCTTCGTGTTCTTCTTTGTTCTTCCTCTCACTTTCCTCCATAGCATTAGTTGTTGAGGTGGGATTTGGGAGAGAAGGACTTGGGCACTCCGTGTGCCCTTGCCATTGCATTTGGTGCATAGGTTTGAGTTCTCCACGATGATACGTGGAAGTGAAGTTTGAGAAGCTTATTACTCTTGGGTGTTTGTGCACCCTAGAGGTTGTTCCTCTTGGGTGCCTTGGCGCCCTAGACGGCTTGTGTTTTCTCGGAGCTCAATCGTTGTGGTGCAAAGCTCCGGGAAAGCGTCGGGGTCTCCAATTAAGTTTTGGAGATTGCCCCGAGCATTTGAGGTCACCTCGGAGCCACAGTCCATTGTGGTGAAGCTTCGTGGTGTCGTTGGGAGCCTCCAATTAAGTTGTGGAGATTGCCCCAACCTAGTTTGTACGGGTTCGGTGACCGCCCTCAAGGATCCCTTAGTGGAATCACGACATCTTGCATTGTGCAAGGGCGTGAGGAGATTACAGTGACCTTAGTGGCATCTTGGGGAGCATTGTGCCTCCACACCGCTCCGAACGGAGATTAGCATCTGCAAGTGTGTGAACTTCGGGATACATCGTTGTCTTCGCGTGCCTCGGTTATCTCTTACCCGAGACCCTTTACTTATGCACTTTACTTTGTGATAGCCATATTGTTTCTTGTTATATATCTTGCTATCACTTAGTTGTATATCTTGCTTAGCATAAGTTGGTTGTGCACGTAGGTGAGCCTAGTTTGTTTTAAGTTTTGTGCTTGACTAATTAAACAATAGTTTCATTCCGCATTTGTTCAAGCCTAGACCGTAATTATTTTGAAGCACCTATTCACCCCCTCTAGGCGACACCCACGTCCTTTCAATTGGTATCAAAGCTAGGTCTCTCATTATTAGGTTTAACAACCTAGAGAGTAAGGATGTCGACTAGGGGATTAGGATTCTCTGACACTCTTAGTTTCAATGGCACAAATTTTTATGTTTGAGTAATTCACATGCTTAATCTCTTTAGGCTCATGGACCCAAATTTAGAGCGAATTGTATATATGGATTTTTCTCCTCCAAAGGATTCTCAACACATATATTTAGAGGATGAGAAAAACTCTTATCTCAATGCTCAAGCTTATAATGTGCTTTTTGATGCTTTTAGCAATGTAGTTATATTTCAACTCATGCCATTCCGGGATGCTCATGAGTTGTGGACAAAGCTTGAAGATAAATATGGTGTGTCCAAGGTTTGTCGGGATGATTGTTCCCCCTCCACCTCCGGTCGTGTTGTCTTCTCAACTTCATCTACTTCACCTACATGTGGATTGCCACAAGGTAATTATATGGTGAGTAGTGATGATCATTGTAATGATGATAGTGGGCTTATTATTGATAATTCTTCTTCACTTTCTTATTGCAATGCTTCATCTTTGGACTTTAACACCTCGAGCACTTTAAATGTTTCACATGCTTGTGTTGATAGTCCTTGCATATAATGTACAAATTGCTTGACTAAATCTCATGATGATATGCTTGGTGTATCTTGTTGCCATGACAAAAATGTTTCTATTTCCTCGAGTTGTTGTGCTAACAATGTAGAGAAAACCCAACACTCCATGGAACAAGATGTGGTCTTGAATGGTGCTTCAAGGGATCCTACATCATCATCTATTGTTTCTCACTTTTGCCTTATGGCTAAGGCTTCAAAGGTATCTCCTACTTTGAATCCCAATGTATCTCATGATGATGATGTTGATGATAATGAGGATAATCATGAAGAGTGTGATAATGTTGCTTCCTTAAAAATTAAGGGAGAAATGATTTTTAAAGCTCTTCATAAGAATAAACTTGCTTGTTCCAACTTCATGGAAATCATGTCTATTGCCATTGAGGGCAAGAAATATATTGAGGAGTTGGAATCTCATCTCAAGGAGCATGAGGCCATCATTGAGAAAATGGAAGGTCATGAGCGTGATTACGCTAATGAGATTGTGGAGCTATCTCAAGCTCTTGAAAATGAACAAACCACCAAGGAATCTCTTGAGTAGACTTTTTCTATAGAATTATCTAGATTAAAGGAATCCCATGAAAGAGCTCACAAGGTGGCTAATGATTCTAGAACTAAAAATGATAAGCTTGAAGTTGCACATGCTAAACTCCTTAAGGACTTTGAGCACCTCGAAAATGGCTCAAGGGTCATTAAGAGTTCGCTCATTGAACTCATCGAGTCTCATGCTCAACTTGAGGCTTGATATGCTAAAGAACTTGCCATGTTGGCTTGTACTTGTGTTGTTAATAATGATGCTTGTGCTACTAACTCTATTTCTTGTGAAGCATCCATATTAAAGGAGAATGTTGAGCTAAGGGCTCAACTTGAGTTGCTATCTAGCAATTATGGGAAATTGGAAGAAGGTCATGAAAAGCTTTCTAGATCTCATGGTGATCTTCTAGTATCACATAATGTGCTAAAGATAGATCATGAGGCTAGTACTACTAAGGTAACATCTACTGAGCCTCATGTGGACATTAGCACTACATCTAGTATAAATGCTTTATTGCCATGTGCTAGTCCTCGTAGTTCATCTACTCATAATGTTGGTACATCTTGTGATGAATTACTATCCTTGACTTGTTGCTCTAACGATGAAGCGTATACATCCTCTAGCACTTGTGTTGACTCTAAGCATGTAGAGTAAATCAATGAGATCAAGGCCCAAGTCACTTCTTTGAAGAAAGACTTGGAAAAGATTCATGAAGGGAAGTCCACACTCAACAATATCTTGAGTGTGCAAAAATTCCCAAATGACAAAGGTGGACTTGGATTCAACTCCAAGAAGAAGAAGATGTCCACGAAGTACAAGAAGAAGGGCCAAGAACAAGTCAAGAATTTGGCCAAGATTATCTGCTTCAAGTGCAAAATAGAAGGGCACCATGTAAGATCTTGCCCATTGAAGAAGAAGCCTCAAAGTGTCAAGCAACAAGAGAAGCGGCCACAAGATTATATCTCATGCTCAACCACAAGTTGAAGAAAGGCCTCTTCCCAAGAAGACCCAAGACATCTCTCATCAAGTTGAGAAATCAATTGAGAAGAAAGTAAAGGGTAGATGTTGCTACTTATGTCGTGAGAAGGGTCACTTTGCTTCTTCTTGCACGAAAGGTAACTTATCCAACCCAATCATTATTGATGATATCTATTCTCTTGGGAAGGATAAGGTTGGAAATGTGTTTGCCAAGTTTGTTGGTACTCAAAGTGGTGTCAAGAAAAGAACCATTTGGGTATCCAAGCCTATTATGACTAAACTCTTAGGACCCTATTTTGTTGGGGACCAACAAGCTCAAACTTGATCAATAGTTATTGTTGGAGGGCATTGGTGACGTGTCTACATTATGAAGAATTGAGGGTTCTCCATCATTCATATTGTCTCAAGCCATGTCATGTGGATCATCAAGTGTCTATCATATACCAATGTTCCTCCTTGCGGTAACTTGTACTTAAATTGAATATATTGTTAGTTACTTGCCCCTTTGCATGTTGTGGTTTTGTACCTTGCATGTGTTTGTATATGTTGTGCTTCCTATTTGTTTATCTTGAGAAATCAAGTATGTATGATGGGTTGCACATCATGTATGTGTGAGTCTTGTGTAGAGCCTTTTTGCATCATGTTTGTATCTTAGTTGGCTCTTTGTGAGAGATTAATGGATTATCCCATTTTGGGGGAGTGATATGCTTTATGCACTTCAAGACCCTAAAAATGTGTGTTCATGAGGAATACTACTTAGTATTGATATTACAAGATTATCTAGCTTCTATTTGGTATGTCTTCTCATGAGAAATTCAAATTCTAAACGGTCAATTAATTATCTCTTGTTGGATTTCATTTGCCATTTGTTATTAACGTTGGGTTACCACATTATGGGGGAGTAATATGCTATGTGCATATTACAAGCCCAGAGAATGTGTACATTTGAGATATTGCCACTTAGATTTTATATTACAATTTATCTTGTTCCTAGGTGGCATGCTAGCTCTACAAGTGTCATTTTCTTGTGATTGAGGAGTACAGATGATGTTGGATCTATTTGCAATCTACCAATGGGAATTATTTCCAAATACTTCTCGTCCTTTGACAATTGGTATTCCTTTTAAGTGGTAGAATTTTCTAATCATCTTTACATAGGTTTTTGTTTATCGTTTGTCTCCCTTGCCTCTTGTGGATCTTTTTGAGCATGTCTAGTGTTTCTATAGATATAGGGAAAGTGATGATCCCATCGTGTGCATGTTGTATTCAAATGAAAATTCCATATAATTCACATCTCTTGGGGGAGCTATCATATTTGCTTTAGAACACTCTCTTTATGTGTTTATCATAAAATCATTTGATCTTCGTCAAGTGTGTGTTGCTGGGAGGCAAGCCTTTTGTCTATGGTGCTTTGTGCCCTCATGAAAATTTGCGGAGAGTTTGGTCTGTTTTGAACCTAGCTCTCTTTTGGGAACTTTATGCCTCTTGTTTTCCTTCAATTGGTATCTTGTTTCCTTCTATTTGGCATGTGTCACTGGATATCTCATTCCTTGATATATTTTTTAGTTGGTATCCCTCAAGTGATAATTTTTCGTTTGGTATCTTATTTTCACTTGATACCTTATCTTTCGGTATCTTATCAACTGTGTGTTGATTTGATTCTTGAAAGCCTTGAGCATGCATATTTACTACATGTACTTTCGTTTTCATGTTCTCTTTCCTTGATCCAATATATAGGGGAAACTCCACTATGACATAAATTGGCTAAAGTGTGCATGAAATTCAATTTCATATCTATATGCACATATTTATGTGGAGTTTTGTCCTATGTATTGTTGGTCCACTAAATTTTTGGTCCCAATAAGTTTGGGTACCACTTTGTTTGTGGTGTTGTTCTAGGAACAATTGGAGATACATTGGATACTAGGCTCACTTACAAGGAAGGTGTTGACACCATGTGCTTATTTGAGCCATGCTAGGATGATCGATGAACCATTGTCTACTACATCAATCCAATGCTATCTCGATAACACGTATCTACTTCATGCATACATTTCTCGAATTCAACCGTTTATAGGTTGCATCATGGCATGAATTTCTCGAGTCATTCTTGTGATAATTGTTTCCTTTCTCAAAGCGTCTCAACGATGATGTCATATTGCTAGTTGTGATGTCTTTGATGTTCGTGTATTGGGAGTTCAGTTATGTACAATAAGAAAATATTTGGCTTTGTGCTATGCTTTCAAGCAAAGATCTTATTGGTATATTTATGACTTCCTTTTGGATATCTTGTTTGTTCCTTCTTGTAACTATTTTGTGTGTACATCATTATTTGTGGATATATCATCATGATTGCCTTCTACCTAGAATCTTATACACATGAGAGAAGTTAAATATCTAGTTGATATCCTCTTTTCTTTCACGTCCACTGTTGTATTTCCTTGTTATTTACTTGGTGGTTTCATGAAAGAATCTGTCTTGCGTGTGGATCATATATCCTTGCATATTGATGCACTCTTTGGTGGTGAAGATTATTTTCCTCATGCTTGTCTTCACGAGGGTTTTCCCATTTCAATTGGTATCCCTCCTCCTGACAATGGTATTATTTCCTATCTTCACCTGGGGTTGTCACAAGATTTGGTTTTTAATTTTATTATTAGTAAGCTTTGTGAACCCATTTGCTAGTGGTTTGTGTGTGGGAAGTATATGTGTTGCACTTTGTGTCTCATTTCATCAAGACTATGTTGATGATTAATGCTCATCCTTATATTAGTCTTCTCAAGTGCTCTGCCATGACTCACACACATGATTTTGGTTTAGCCTATTCTTAAATTGCCTCTTTTACCTGTTATTCAACCATATGTTTAGTGCAAGTACTATGCTCATTGTCTTATCTACTTGCTTGCACTTGTGGTGTGTTTATATTGAGTTTGGGGGAGTCATGATCCTATTTTGTGCACTTGTATTCAAATAAAAAAAATCTTATTTGTGCAAAAATCATGGGGAGCTCCTCTAGTTTCTTTATAAACACTCTTTTTCCCATATCATAATATGTTTTATTCATGTGGCTTGTAGGTCCATGTGATTGATTGTTCCAATTAGTATCTATTGATTGCTTGCTTCTCTCCCGTGTATGTCTTTGTGCCATACGATCCTTTTTGCAATCTTTGGGTTCTCAATATAGTTTGTCTTCGTCCAACTACTTAACATTGGATATGTGTATTTCTTTGCACACGTATTTTGAGATATACAAACTTTTTGGAGGAACACCTATTATATTGGCTTTCTAAACTTTTTGTCCATTTTGGCAATCGATGCCAATGGGGGAGACGTTTAGAGAGTTAGTTTGGAATGCTTTGCGAGTTGTGCTTTTGTTGCTTAAGCATTTGCATCTCACAACCCTGCATTGTATTTGTGTATGCTTGGTTGTGCTTATTTCGTTATATAAACTCTCTTGAAAGTGGTTGTCATCAATTATCAAAATGGGGGAGATTGTAAGAGCACATTTCTCCATGTGTGGTTTTGGGTAATTGATGACAATCCCTATGGACTAATGGTTGCCTTGAGTTATATTCGAAGGATTTGTCCGTAGGTACTTCTTGGAGTTCATCTGTTGGTTTCAAGGAGTTTATATGGTGACCAAGGTGGTATTCAAGGTTTATCCAAAGATTGGTCATGTGGGAGTTGAGCTTATTGCAAGCATGTCTTGAATAAGAAGATTGTGTAAGCATTCATGTTTACCTTCAAGACATCATCTTTATGAAGAGAGAAGCTAAGATACAAGGTTGGTCAAGACTAAGTAAAAAAGTGAATCAAGTTGATCGACACACAAAGCATACAAGATGTACTGAGAGGGATTAAGTGATCCCATGGTATGGTAAGCATTGTCCATTACAATTTGTTTACTAACCCATGATCTACGTGAGGGTTCTTTGTGGGTTTAGGTATATTTCCATGGGCTTGCATCAAGAGGCAGATCCCATACATCCCATGGAAGATGACATCAAGTGGAGATCATCATCAAGGTTGCGATGTGCAAGCTCAAGTGAAGCATCACGAAGAGATCATGCTTGAGGCCCGCTGTTCATTGTGGTGACAATGGACTTCTGAAGATGTGCCGAAGAGTGTCTCATCCATAGTGGAGTATGGGGGAGCAATCATCTAGTCTTCATCAAGCCAACACAATCAAGAAACGTGGTCCATCTTGAGGAAGTCAAGATCGTCATCAGCTAGCTCAAGTGGACTATGCGCAAGGCTAAGGTTTGACCTTTATAGGGTTTTCTATTTTACCGGTCTCATGGTGGTAGTTGAGAGAGCGGGTTATAGGATCGATTGCCGTACTATCAAGGGGGGCTCTCAAGTGAGTAGGTTGATCGTATCGTTCGTTGAGAGCTCAAACCATTGCATTCTTGGCATCATCATATTTCTTGGTTCTTGGTTGGCTTTTCTCTATGTGGGTTCTTTAGCTTGTGGTTATCTTCGTGACAAGCTCTAGTACATCGAAAATGGATTTCATATGCTTCGTCTATTGCGTTTCTGGTGTTGGAGGTTTTACCGGTCTTATTCGAGGAAGGGTTCTCACCATTTTCTTATGGGCCTTTTTCTCATTTTCTTCTTATTGATATTTCAATCAAGATTGTGTTATCCCATGTCATTATCTTTCCAAAAAACTTTGTTTTGTTGAATTCAGAGTCTGTTTGCAAAAGTTGTGGCTGTTTTTGTGTTCTTAAAAGGCTGCAGCGGTACTACCGCGGCTAGAGCGGATCTAATTTTTTACTACCGCTCCGTAGCGGTACTACCGTGGCTCCAAGAGCGGTACTACCGCTCCGGACCAAAATCTCGTGTTTTGTCCACCGGTGGTAGGCATGGATGTATTTTTTAGTACCGCTCGCAAGCAGTAGTACCGCTACCCTTTGCGGTAGTACCGTGAGGACGAGCGGTAGTACCGCTCCGGCGGTTCTACTGGCCTTTTGCCTCCCCGCTGTTGTTTTTCATATGGCTACTACCTCCCTAGCGGTAGTACTGCTCCTTGGAGTAGTAGTACCTCTCTGTGCGGGTTGTGAGCATAATGGTTAGATTTTCCCCCACCTATAAAAGGGGGTCTTCTTCCCCATTGAACCTCATCTCTTGAGATCGTGTTTGCCCCCCCATTGTTGACCTTCTTTGAGCTTGATATATGTCAATCCCTCCAATGATTCTTCCTTCTTTTGAGGGAAAAGAGAGAGGAGATATGGATCCACATTTCCACCAATCACTTTCTCCTCTATGTGAGGGGAACCCCTTGGATCTAGATCTTGGAGTTCTTCGTGTTCTTCTTTGTTCTTCCTCTCACTTTGCTCTATAGCATTAGTTGTTGAGGTGGGATTTGGGAGAGACGGACTTGGGCACTCTGTGTGCCCTTGCCATTGCATTTTGTGCAGAGGTTTGAGTTCTCCACGGTGATAGGTGGAAGTGAAGTTTGAGAAGCTTATTACTCTTGGGTGTTTGTGCACCCTAGATCTTGTTGCTCTTGGGTGCCTTGATACCCTAGACGGCTTGTGTTTTCTCGGAGCTCAATCATTGTGGTACAAAGCTCCGGGCAAGTGTCGGGGTCTCGAATTAGGTTCTGGAGATTGCCCCGAGCATTTGAGGTCACCTCGAAGCCACAGTCCATTGTGGTGAAGCTTCGTGGTGTCATCGGGAGCCTCCAATTAAGTTGTGGAGATTTCCCCAACCTAGTTTGTACGGGTTCGGTGACCGTCCTCAAGGGTCCCTTAGTGGAATCACGACATCTTGAATTGTGCGAGGGCGTGAGGAGATTACGGTGGCCTTAGTGGCATCTTGGGGAGCATTGTGCCTCCACACCGCTCCGAACGGAGATTAGCATCCGCAAGGGTCTGAACTTCGGGATACATCGTCGTCTCCGCGTGCCTCGGTTATCTCTTACCCGAGCCCCTTTACTTATGCACTTTACTTTGTGATAGCCATATTGTTTCTTGTTATATATCTTGCTATCACTTAGTTGTATATCTTGCTTAGCATAAGTTGTTGGTGGACATAGGTGAGCCTAGTTGTTTTAAGTTTTGTGCTTGACTAATTAAATGATAGTTTTATTCCGCATTTGTTCAAGCCTAAACCGTAATTATTTTGAAGCGCCTATTCACCCCCCTCTAGGTGACATCCATGTCCTTTCACTAGCTAATGGTATCTACCCTCAATGGTCAAGTCTCGTGAAGACAATTTCCCATCCACAAGGAGAGAAGAGACAAAGATTTGCCCAAATGCAAGAGAGTGCTAGGAAGGATGTGAGTGTGATTTTGGTGTGATCCAATCACGATGGGGTATCGTTCGATACCTTGCGCTGACATGGAGCATGGAGAAACTATGGGAGGTGATGACTACTTGTGTGATCATGCACAACATGACCATGGAGGATGAGCGTGATGACAACATCCACGACCAAGGATTTGATTTCTAGGGTGAAAATGTTGAGCCTCTGCACCAAGAACCGACAACCTTTGAATAGTTCACCCAGTTCCATCCTGAAATGCATGATTGGCACACTCATATGCAGCTCTAGGATGACTTGGTTGAGGACATGTGGAATCACATTGGCAACCAGTAGATGTATCAGTTCATTTGGTTTTCATATATAAATACAATTTTCTTGGGTTGTAATAAACTATTTGTGCTTTTTATGTGAACATGGAACTAGAGTTACTTCGATTTGGTTATAAAACTATTTGAAAACTATTTGCAACGTTTGATTTATATTGCATCTTACTATGGCCTATCCCAGGCCACGGCGGACGAGATGCGTCCGCATGTTAGGCGCACTGCTAGCGCATCCCCAAAATAGGTCAGACGCCGTTGCATCACCCTACCCAAACAGAAAAATCCAGACAAAATGGACGTCCCTTTGGGGTCATACGATGGAGTTGGCCTTACAACATCTACATACGAACACCCCCTGGATGGACAACCCGGACAGTCTTTGCATAGGAGAGTGGCCACTCCTACCCAAAACACAATGGGTCTCTCCTAAAGCAAGGCCACTTGAGCTTCTAGTCGCAAAGCACCTGCTTTGGTTCTGGACTTCTTAGATGTTTCCTCCTAGTGGCACACATATCATTGGTCGAGCGCCTTGAGAACGAGTGGCGTTGCTTCTTTCTATAGAAACAACATTGCTTTATTTCATGTAGTAATGTTTAGACGACACACAAATGTTCTAGAGGGAAGATAACTATAAATGGTGACCATCATCAAATGAGGAAACCATTTTTTACTAGCCAATGAGTCTCTCGATTTGTGCTACACTGTTCATGACAACATACCATGAAATAAGTTATGCAAGCCTTGGTCTTCCATAGGACCATGTAATGACCATCGAAGTTTCTGGACAAAAATAACACCAAGGTAGTTCTGCAGAAAATAACATCAGTCTGGTTTAGTTTTATTCAAACCATGCAAATTAGAGTTCAAAACAAGAGCATAAGTGTTTGGAAAAGTAAATACGATGGAGACATATCATCAGTTGTTGGATAAACTTTTGGATAAGTTCTGGCGACCATGTTTGTTGTGATAGCTTCTATTTGCCTGCACAGAAGCTCCATTGGTCAAGCACGACTTGTTTTTCTAAGAGACCTGGCCTAGATGGCTCCTTTTTTAGTTCTTCTGACCACTCATCCTACGTGTGAGCCTGCATCCCTGTTCACCTTGTACGCGTTGCGCTATTATGGGATGGAGCGTATAATGCCTCTCTTGTCAGCTTGTGCTTCTGTCTTTCCAATATTTTGACAATATTATCTCACGGCGTTCCCACTTGGATCTATAAGCTTACTCTGTGGGCATGTAGGGCCACCGTTTCAGCACCATGTGTCAGTGAGCACAAACCAAAACTGCTACAATGTAATGCGGTGCGTTAGCTAGTGGAATGGACATGGGTGGTGTGGAACCGCTTATCGTTTGGTTCATTCGGCAGTGAGTGGATGACCCATACACTCTTCCATAGGTCCCGAGAAGCTAAAGAGACATGTGTCGGTGTCAAAATCGGCGGATCTCGTGTAGGGGGTCCCGAACTATGAGACTAGAATCGACGGTAACAGGAGACGAAGGGGACACATATTTACCCTGGTTCGGGCCCTCCTATGGAGGTAATACCCTACGTTCTGCTTGGTTGTATTGATGATATGGGGGGTTACACAGTTGATCTACCTCGAGATTGTATGTCTAACCCTAGATGAGTTGTTCTGTCCCTATACCCTAAAACCCTCCGGCTTATATAGACATTGAGGGCACCTAGGGTTTACACACGGCCGGTTACATGCCGAAGAGATAAACATGCCTATTCGCTACATCAAACGTGGAGCACAAGCCGTACTCCCCGAAGCTTCCATCTTGGGGACCGGGCCTTCAAATATTCTTGTGTCCGGTAAGCAACCCATATAGTCTGGCCCATAAGGATAGGTCGGCCTCCCGAGGACCCCTTAATCCAGGACTCCCTCAGTAGCCCCCGGACTTGCCTCCAACGCCAAGGGTCTTCATCTCCAATTGCTTCATGAACAAAGTCTTTGGCTTGCGAGGTAAGTTCCTTCCGCCGAACAGAGTTCGGCCTCCGATGACAAATAGCTTCTAAATAGTGGCACGTACGAACATTGTGAATAGGTCGGCCTTGAAGGTAGAACATCAAGGGAAAAATGACGTATACTGACAACCTTTCTAACGAAAGGTCACAGCCCATCACGACCGCTAGGCCAGTTACAAAAGCTCGATTCGCGGTTCGAGGCCATTCCATCAACATGATCTATCAGATCGTGCCCCATTTTACACGGGATATGTTTAATCATGCGCATGCAACGGAATGCACGTCTTAGGAAGTGGAGGGATTCACGGCGCGGCGGAGGGAGTCTAAACGGTAAGCCTCATAAAAAGGGAAGAAACCCCCCAAAGCTAATTACGCTCCTGATCCGCCTCCTCTGCGCCATTCCTGTGAGCATCCGAAGCCCAGATCTAGATCTTCCGCCACCCACCTCCAAGCTCACCAATGGTAGGCTCAGGCTCCAACGGCAAGTGGAAGGCCTCCACTGTCACTAATAAGGACATCGTGGACCTCAAGAAAGCCGGATACCTCCCCGCCGATATCCCTCACCGCGCAGCAGAGGAGGGACAAGTGATCCCCACCCCAAGCCAGGCGAGAGGGTGGTGTTCATCCCTCACTTCATCAGGGGGTTGATCTTCCCACTCCATCCCTTCGTCAAGAGGCTGATGTTCTTATACGGCCTCGACTTCCACGACCTCACGCCAAACTCTATCATGCACCTCTCGGCATTCATCCTCGTCTGCGAGGCGTTTCTTCGGGTCGAGCCACACTTTGGGCTCTGGCTCAAAGTGTTCAATGTCAAGCCGAAGTGCTTCGGCGGGAAGCATGCAGACTGTGGCAGGGATGTTATCGGCGAGCTCACCCGCATCATGTGGCCATCGGGAACCTTCATCGACACCATCAAGGCGTGGCAAAAGGAGTGGTTGTACATCACGGAACCACAAGAAGAAGGTCAAATTCCTCCTGACGAATTCAGATTCACCCCCCACCAGGCTAGCTTCATGACTCAACAAAGGCCTTAATTGGGGATCGACGAAGGAAGTGGGCGACCTACAAAAAGGCATCGACTCCATGGTAGAGAACGACATCAAGCTGACCGATGTGGTCCAGGTGATGCTCCAGAGACACATCCTCCCCTGCCAGCGCCGAGACATCCCTTGTGGGCTCGTCAGCTCAACAATGCGCCCATAGTCTGGAACCTCTTCCGCACTACGGGGGAGAAGCTATGGAAGGCGCTCTTCAAGGTGCAGGAGAACTGGCCATCCGAGGAGGAAGACAGAGGCCTGTAGGACTCCAAGCCTACTACCAAGGTACGGTACACTTCTGCTTGAACGGCTCTTAATTTTCCTAAATAGGATTCATAACATTCTCTTCCGATCACTCCCTTGCAGAAATGGCTAAAGAAAGCCGTTAATATCAGCAGTCCGGCACCTCAGCCCGAGGACGCTAGATCCGGGCTGTTAGCGGCGATGCTTGTAGTGAATCTGTACAAGGTCCCCGAGAAGGAGGAGAAGAAGAAGAAACCAGGCCGAAGCGGCCTTCGTATCCGGGACCAGTCGGAGACTGTGTTCGGGGAAACTAATGCCTCCTCAAATCAAGAGGAGCGTGAGGAGGAAGAGGAGGAGGAGGAGCAGGAGGAAGAGGAGGAGGATGAAGCCGGGGGAAGGCAATTCCCCCCTCGCAAGAAAGAGGACAGCGTCATCGGACGCCCCATAGGAGGTTCCTCCTCCTGCCCCGAAGAGGACGCGTCAGGCACATGTGATCCTATCCGATGACAGCTCGGACTCAGATACTGAGTCCGATAACCTTGAGGTGGTTCCGCAAAGGAACCTAAGGGTCAAGCCCCCGGCTCGAAGGTTAGGATCCGAAGACCCCTTGTTTTGTTCTTTTAACAAGTTTAGAGTTTACTAATACACAGGTGTTTATGGACTTTGCAGCCCCTCGTGCGTCCTCCCCACCGATCAAATATTGGATGAGGAGACCCCGCCTGCTGAACTAGCAGAGAGCGGGAATGCCTTGCATCCCGCCACTTCGGGCACCACGAAGGACACCGCCGAGGTGTCATCCCAGCATGCTCCTATGGAGCCGAGCACCAGCGATGGGGGAGACGACATAATGGCCGAGGCTAACACCTCGATTACCAAAGACCGGGGGAAGTGCCCCGCCCGGACACTAAGGACTCCGAGTGAGCGGCTGCTTAGTCCCCTCCAAGGGCATCTCTGGAGCATAGCATGCCTCCGGAGGTTCTGGTTCAAAACCCGGTCGCTGATCGGGTTGTCCGATCACCTCCGGCGCCACCGACCAATGGGTGGCCGGTAATGGAGGAGGCTCTAATGAGTGCCTTTGTCTCCGAGGAGCACCGCACCCTCATGGGTGCGGTATTGAAGAGCATCCAGTATGTTGACAACAGACTGAAGCAGGCCTTCAAAGGTCCCCTAATGGGTTTTCAAGTAAGTCACCTGATACTCTTATTTGCGAAGTTTTTACTTATTTGCATTATATACATGCCAGCCCTCGAGCCCTAGGTGAGGTGAAAAAACTCACCTAGGGGTCACTCCTATATCCGATAACGGACTAGATACACTCTAAGTATCCGGCATGTGAGGGTAACTCAACATAAGATCGGATTGACTATAGTTTGGGAAGTGAGTGTAGGATCGATAGAAGAGTATGTAAAGGGGGGGGGGGTGAACAGACTACTAGCAGGAATTTAAAACCTAACCTTTTCCCAAGTTAACTGGTTCGTAGATTTTAACTATTTTAGGAAGTCTAGCAAATCTAACAACCCTACACATGCATGTCTACAAATATGGCAGCGGAAAGTAAAGACATTGCATATGAAGTAAACAGATGGGATAGGAAGATCAAACGCAATAGGAGACGCAAAGATTTTTCCTGTGGTTCCGATAGATGGTGCTATCGTACGTCCATGTTTATGGAGTCTTCAACCCACGGAGGGTAACGGTCGCGAGAGTCCACGGAGGGCTCCACCCATAAGGGTGCACGAAGTAGCAACCTTGACTATTCCATACGGCTTCCGTCCAGGAAGGACTAGCCTCACTATGGGTAGATCTTCACGAGGTAGGCGCTATCCTTGCCCTTACAAACTTCTTGGTTCACTCCACAACACTAAGTAGGAGGATCCCAAGCGACACCTAACCAATCTAGGAGGCACCACCCTCCAAAAGGTAATAGGCTCGGTAATGATGATGAACTCCTTGATCTTGTGCTTTAAGATGATAGACTCCTCAACACTCAATCACTCTCTCACATATTTGCCTTGGTAAAAGAGATGATATTGGTGGAAAGCAACTTGGGGAGGCTAGAAATCAAGATCCATATGGTTGGAGTGGAAGATCTTGACCTGAACACAAGGGTAGGTGGTTCTCTTTCAGAAAATCTGATAGGATAGGTATGGAATAGTTCTGAGTGCTTCTCTTCTGAGTGGGGGGTGGTGAAGGGGTATATATAGGCATCCCCAAAAATCCAACAGTTACACACAAAATGACCAACTCGGTGACACCGATGTGTTAATCTCGGTGGTACCGAAGTGACCAAAAGGTGGCAACTTTTGTGTCTCAGTGAGACTGATATAGGAATCTCGGTTGCACTGACAAGGTGACCAACGGTCAGAATTGCCAAACTCGGTGACGCCGATTCAACATTCTCGGACAGACCGAAAGTGTGAACTTGCGTAATAGAAAGTTGGCAACCCAACTCAGTGGCACCGAAAGCAGTGTCGGCTGTACCGAAGTGTTAGGGTTTGGCTGAGTGTGTCTAGGGTTTGGAATCAGTGGCACCGGGATAGGAATGTTGGTTGCACTGATTTTGAATGTTTGTCTATAGATAGACTTTGGTGGGAGAGCTTGTGGATGTTTTTGGTGACTATCACTTGTGCACGTATGAGCATTCTGTTCACCAACAAAACCTTACCCCCTTTTAATTGTATTGGCTTTCCTATGTACTCAAAGTGATTTCTCACAAATGTAAAATCTAGAGTCCTCTTGCTTGAAGCTTGGCCAACCTATTTCCTTGCATTTTGGGGTGATTCCACAATCTCCACAATCCTTTTGCCAACTCAACTCTCCATGGACTATTTTTGGAAATACACTAGATAGAGGTGTTAGTCCAAGAGACAATGTATGTTGTCATGAATTATCAAAACCACCAAGGGAGCATGTTGTGCTTTCAATCTCCCCCCTTTTGGTAATTGATGACAACATACAATCAAACCTTCAAATAAAGGTATGCATGGATGCAATGAAGACTTTGAGAAACACATGACTTAGATTTGCTCCCCCTAAATGTGTGCAGTCCTTTAAAGGATAGTTGCTTTGGAATGCATGGACACACATATGGATGAAAGGATATAGGAAGTCATGTGTATCTTGGCTATATGCATCAAAATATATGAATGAGATGTATCCTCGTTCAAGACTTCACTCTTGCAAACAATATGTGCAAGAAGCAAGAGATCATCTTGATCAAATATATGATGCATATACTTACCTTGAGTTCTTGAGCATTCTAGTAGTAGAGACACACTTGAGAAAACAATATTAGGAAACACAAGAGTATTCTACTAAGCAAAAGCAATAGAACCCAAAGAATGCAAAGATATGGAGAACATATAAAATATGATAATCCTTAAGATTGATATGTCTCCTCCTTTAGCATAAAACTTTTATAGATTTTTGACCCTTAGATGTGAAAGTGGTAGTTCATCCTCTTGTTGGGGAACGTCGCATGGGAAACAAAAATTTTCCTATGCACACGCAAACCTATCCATGGTGATGAGAATCTACGAGAGGGAGAGTGGATCTACGTACCCTTGTAGATCGCTAAGCGGGAAGCGTTAAGAAACGCGGTTGGTGTAGTCAAATGTCTTCACGATCCAAATCTCCAAGCGTCCCGTGATCTAATCACGAACAGTCCCGTGATCTCGTCACGATTCGTCCCGCGATCCAATCACGAACGTCCCGTGGCCTTGATCACGATCCTTCCGATCTAGTACCGAACGGACGGCACCTCCGCGTTCAGCATACGTGCAGTTTGATGACGATCTCCACCGTCTTGATCCAGTAAGAGGAGATGGAGAGGAGGAAGAGTTCACCGGCAGCGTGACGGCGCTCCGGTGATGGTGGTGGAGTGATTCCAGCAGGGCTTCGCCTAAGCACTGCGGAAAACGATCTAGAGGAGCACCGGTGGAACGGGTAGCACGAGGCCGTAAATTCTGTCCAAAACCCTTCTATTCCACCAGTATATATAGGAGGAGAGGAGGAGGAGGGCTGGCGCAGGGCTGAGCCCCTCTTGGAGTCGGCCGAAGCCAAGGGGGAGGAGTCCTACTCCTCCTCCACTCCTAGTAGGAGTAGGACTCTCCCTTTTTTCCTTTTTTCCACTCTTTTTCCTTTGGGACTCTTCCCCCAGCCGCATGAGCCTGTTGTGGCTATTCCACCAGCCCACTAAGGGCTGGTTAATACTCTTCGACAGCCCATGAAGCCTCTTGGGTCGAAATACCCCTCCCGGAGGTCTCTCGGTACACTACCGGCACTCCCGGTACACTACCGGTGAGCCCGAAACTTTTTCGGCGACCAAACTGGGACTTCCTATATATGAATCTTTACCTCCGGACCATTCTGGAGCTCCTCATGATGTCCGAGATCTCATCTAGGACACCGAACAAACTTTGGTCACCACCATACGTAACTCTAGACTACCGAAACGTCACCAAACCTTAAGTGTGCAGACCCTACGGGTTCGAGAACTATGTAGACATGACCGAGACACCTCTACGGTCAATAACCAATGGCGGGACCTGGATATCCACGTTGGTTCCTACATATTCTACGAAGATCTTTATCGGTCAAACCTCTATGGCAAGGATTCAGTTAATCCCGTATGATGTTCCCTTTTTTCTTCGGTATGTTACTTGCCCGAGATTCGATCGTCGGTATCTCCATACCTAGTTCAACCTTGTTACCGGCAAGTCTCTTTACTCGTTCTGTAATACAAGATCCCGTGACTAACACTTAGTCACATTGCTTGCTAGGCTTATTGTGATGTTGTATTACCGAGTGGGCCCTGAGATACCTCTCCGTCACACGGAGTAACAAATCCCAGTCTTGATCCATGCCAACTCAACAGACACCCTCGGAGATACCTATAGAGCACCTTTATAGTCACCCAGTTACGTTGTGACGTTTGATACACACAAGGTACTCCTCCGATGTCAGTGAGTTGCATCATCTCATGGTCATAGGAACACATACTTTGACATGCAGAAAACAGTAGCAATAAACTGACACGATCATATGCTACGTTTGTAGTTTGGGTCTTGTCCATCACATCATTCTCCTAATGATGTGACCTCGTTATTCAAATGACATCATATGTTAATGGCTAGGAAACCCTGACCATCTTTGATCAATGAGCTAGTTCACTAGAGGCATACTAGGGACAGAGTGTTGTCTATTTACCCACACATGTAATGTGTTTCCATTCAATACAATTATAGCATGGATAATAAACGATTATCACGAACAAGGAAATATGATTATAAATAATTTATTATTGCCTCTAGGGCTTATTTCCAATAGTCTCCCACTTGCACTAGAGTCAATAATCTAGTTCACATCACCATGTGATTCGCATTGTTATGAATCTAACACCCAATGAGTTCTGGGGATCGATCATGCTTTGCATATGAGAGAGGTCTTATAGTCAACGGGTCTGTGACCTTCAGATCCGTGTGTACTTTGCAAATCTCTATGCCAAATTGTAAACACTGCTACCACACTTGGTACTATTCCAAATGGCTGCTCCTACTATACGTATCCAGATTGCTACTACGAGTTATCCGGATTGGTGTTAAAGCTTGCATCGACGTAACTCTTTACGACGAACTCTTTATCACCTCCATAATCGAGAAACATCTCCTTATGTTTAGTTACTAAGGATAATCTTGACCGCTGTCCAATGATCCACTCCTGGATTACTCTTGTACCCCTTGACAGACTCAAGGCACACACAGGTGCGGTACACAGCATGGCATACTATACAGAGCCTATGGCTAAGGCATAGGGGACGACATTCGTCCTTTCTCTTTCTTCTGCCATGGTCGAGCTTTGAGTCTCACTCAACTTCATACCTTTCAAAGAAGGCGAGAACACTTCTCTCTGACTAATCCATTTTGAACTCTTTCAAAATCTTGTCAAGGTATGTACTCATTGAAAGTCTTATCAAACATTTTGATCTATCTTTATAGATCTTGATGCTCAGCAATTAGGTAGATTTATCTAGGTCTTCCTTTGAAAAACTCTTTTCAAACAACCTTTTATGCTCTCCAGAAATTCTACATCATTTCCGAATAGTAATATGTCATCCACATATACTTATCAGAAACTCTATAGTGCTCCCACTCACTTTATTGCAAATACAAGTTTCTCGTAAACTTTGTATAGACTCAAAAACTTTGATCACCTCATCAAAGTGTATATTCCAACTCCGAGATGCTTTCTTTAGTTCATAGAAGAATCATTGAAGCTCGCACACCTTTTAGCATCCTTAGGACTTACAAAACCTTCTGGTTGTATCTCATACAACCTTTTCTTAAGGAAGGAAACGATGTTTTGACATCCACCTGCCAGATTTCATAATTGAAAAATGCAGCAACTGCTAACTTAATTCCAACAGACTTTAGCATCGCTACGAGTGAGAAAGTCTCATCACAGTCAACTCCTTGAACTTGTCGTAAACTACTTTGCAACAAGTCGAGATTTACAAATGCTAACATTTACCATCAGCGTCTGTCTTCATTTTAAAGATCCATTTGTACTTAACGACCTGCCGTCCAACAAGCAAGTCCACCAAAGTCTATACTTTGTTTTCATACATGGATCCTTTCTCGGATTTCATGGCCTCTAACCATTTGTTGGTTTCCGGGCCCATCATCGCTTCTCCATAGTTTGTAGGTTCATCGTTTGTCCAACAACATGACCTCCAAGACAGGGTTGTCATACCGCTCAGTAGCAGTACACGTCCTTGTCGACCTACGAAGTTTGATAGTAACTTGATCCGAAGCTTCATGATCATCATCATTAACTTCCTCTTCAACTGACATAGGCTTCACAGAAACAACTTTCTGCGCTGCGCTACTCTCTGGTTGAAGTAAAGGTTCAATAACCTCATCAAGCTCTATTTTCCTCGTAGTTCGATAGTAACTTGATCCGAAGCTTCATGATCATCATCATTAACTCCCTCTTCAACTAACATAGGCTTCACAGAAACATCTTTCTGCATTGCGCTACTTTCTGGTTGAAGCAGAGGTTCAATAACCTCATCAAGTTCTATCCTCCTCCCACTCAATTCTTTCAAGAGAAACCCTTTCTCGAGAAAGGACCCAGTTTTTAGCAACAAACAGTTTATGCTTGGATCTGAGATAGAAGGTTCACCCAACTGTTCTTTAGGGTATTCTATGAAGATGCATTTGTCCGCTTTGGGTTCGAGCTCATTAGGTGAAAACATTTTCCACACAAGCGTTGTAGCCCCAAACATTAAGAAATGACAGCTTAGGTTTCTATCAAACCATAGTACACACGGTGTCATCTCAACGGATTTAGATGGTGCCCTATTTAAAGTGAATGTAGTTGTCTCTAATGCATAACCCCAAAATTATAGTAACAAAACGATAATAGACATCATAGCACGCACCATATCCAATAGAGCACGACTATGACGTTTGGACACACCATCACACTACGGTGTTCCAGGTGGCGTGAGTTGTGAAACAACTTTCACATTGTCTAAAGTTGTATGCCAAATTCGTAACTCAGATATTCACCTCTACGATCATATCGCAAACATTTTTATCTTCTTGTCACGATGATCTTAAACTTCACTCTGAATTTGCTTGAACCTTTCAAACGATTCAGACTTGTGTTTCATTAAGTAAATATACACTATATCTACTCAAATCATCAGTGAAGGTAAGAAAATAATGATATCCACCGCACGCTACAAGACTCATTGGATTGCATACATCAACATGTATCATTTCCAATAATTCACTTGCCCGCTCCATCAAACCAAAAAACGGGGTCCTTTAGTCATCTTGCCCAAGAGGCATGGTTCGCATGTCTCAACCGATTCAGAATCGAATGAGTCCAAAGATCCATCAGCATGGAGTTTCTTCATGCATTTTATACCAATATGACATTTAGCAGCAGTGCCACAAGTATGTGGTACTATTATTATTAACTTTGTATCCTTTTGGCATCAATGTTATGAACATGTGTATTACTACGATCAAGTTTTAACAAACCATTCTTACTGGGTGCATGACCGTTGAAGGTATTATTCATGTAAATAGAATAACCATTATTCTCTAATTTAAATGAATAACCTTGTTACAATGAACATGATCTAATCACGTTCATGCTCAACGCAAAAACACCAAATAATATTTAGGTTCGTCACTAATCTCGAAGGTAGAGAGAGCGTGCGATGTTGATCACATCAACCTTGGAAACATTTCCAACACACATCGTCACCTCACACTTAGCTAGTTCTCCGTTTATTTTGTAGCTTTTATTTCGAGTTACTAACATTTAGCAATCGAACCGGTATCCAATACCCATGTGCTACTAGGAGTACAAGCAAGGTACACATCAATAACACGTATATCAAATATACTTCTGTCGACATTGCCAGCCTTCTTATCTACCAAGTATCTAGGGTTGTTCCGCTTCAGCGACCTCTCTCCTCATAATTGAAGCACTTAGTCTCGGGTTTGGGTTCAACTTTGGGTTGCTTCACTGGAGCAGCAACTGACTTGCCATCCATGAAGTTTCCCTCCTTGCCCTTGCCCTTCTCGAAACTAGTGGTTATACTAACCATCAACACTTGATGCTCCTTCTTGATTTCTACCTTCGCGGTGTCAAACATCGCGAACAGCTCAGGGATCATTAATTCTATCCCTGGCATTTTATATTTCATCACCAAGTTCTACTAGCTTTAGTGAAAGTGACTTGGAGAACTATATCAATCACTATCTTATCTGGAAGATGAACTCCCAATCGATTCAAGCGATTGTAGCACCCAGACAATCTGAGCACATGCCCAACGATTGAGCTATTCTCGTTCATCTTGCAGGCAAAGAATCTTGTTGGAGATCTCATATCTTGCAACACGGGCACGAGCCTGAGATCCTAATTTCAGCTCTTAGAACATCTCATATGTTTCGTGACGTTCAAAACGTTTCGAAGACTCAATTCTAAGCCGTAATGCATGACGCACTAAACTATCAAGTAGTCATCAACACGTACCTGTCAGATGTTCACAACATCTACAGACGACGCTAGAGGGGTTGGCGCACCGAGCGGTGCATTAAGGACATAAGCCTTCTGTGCAGCAACGAGGACAATCCTCAGATCATGGATCCAATCCGCAATATTGCTACCATCATCTTTCAAATCTATTTCTCTAGGAACATATAAAAATTCAAGGGAGCTACAGCGCGAGCAAGTAATCTACAACATAATTTGCAAAGACACTACTGACTATGTTCATGATAATGAGTTCAATTAATCATATTACTTAAGAACTCCCACTCAAATTGACATCCCACCGGTCATCCGGGTGATTCATGATCCAAATTCACCAATTCAAGTCCGATCATCACGTGAGTTGAGGTGGTTACAATCGTGAACATCATCATGTTGATCATATCTACTATATGACTCATGTTCGACCTTTCGGTCTCTTGTGTTCCGAGGCCATGTCTGTACATGCTACGCTCGTCAAGTTTAACCCAAGTGTTCTGCGTGTGCAACACTGGCTTGCACCCATTGTATGTGAACGTAGAGTCTATCACACCCGATCATCACGTGGTGTCTCAACACGACGAACTTTCGCAACGGTGCACACTCGGGGAGAACACAATTTATCTTGAAATTTAACTAAGGGATCACCTTATAATGCTACCGTCGTACTAAGCAAAACAAGGTGCATAAAAGGATTAACATCACATGCAATTCATAAGTGACATGATATGGCCATGAACTTGTGCTTTAGATCTCCATCTTGAAAGCACCGGCATGATCTCCATCATCACCGGCATGACACCATGATCTCCATCATCTTGATCTCCATCAACGTGTCGCCATCGGGGTTGTCACGCCCACCATGCTTCTACTACTATTGCTACCGTTTAGCGATAAAGTAAAGCATTACACAGCGCTTAATGATTGACACGCAGGTCATACAATAATTAAAGACAACCCTAGGGCTCCTGCTGGTTGCCGTACTCATCGACATGCAAGTCGTGAAATTCTATACATCACATGATCATCTCATACATCACATATATCACATCATGTAATTGGCCATATCACATCACAACATACCCTGCAAAAACAAGTTAGACATCCTCTAATTGTTGTTGCATGTTTTACGTGGCTGCTACGGGTTTCTAGCAAGAACGATTGTCACCTACGCATAAACCACAACGGTGATACATAATTTGCTTTTCAACCTTCTCAAGGACCGCCTTTGTCGAATCCGATCCAACTAAAGTGAGAGAAACTGCCACCCGCAAGCCATCTAGGCAACAAGTTGCGTTGAGGGAATCGGTCTCTTGTAAGCGTACGAGTAATGTTGGTCCGGGCCGCTTCATCTCACAATACCGCTGAACCAAAATCCGACCAAGGGAGGAAGCAATCTAAGCATCAACGCCCACAAACCTTTTGTGTTCTACTCGAGATATCATCAACACATAGACCTAGCTCTGATACCACTGTTGGGGAATGTCGCATGGGAAACAAAAAATTTCCTACGCACACGCAAACCTATCCATGGTGATGAGCATCTACGAGAGGGAGAGTGGATCTACGTACCCTTGTAGATCGCTAAGCGGGAAGCGTTAAGAAACGCAGTTGGTGTAGTCGAACGTCTTCACGATACAAATCGCCGAGCGTCCCGCGATCTAATCACGAACATTCCCGCGATCTCTTCACGATCCGTCCCGCGATCCAATCACGAAGTCCCGTGGCCTTGATCACGATCCTTCCGATCTAGTACCGAACGGACGACACCTCCGCGTTCAGCACACGTGCAGTTTGATGACGATCTCCACTGTCTTGATCCAGTAAGAGGAGGTGGAGGAGGAGGAAGAGTTCACCGGCAGCGTGACGGCGCTCCGACGATGGTGGTGGAGTGATTCCGGCAGGGCTTCGCCTAAGCACTGCGGAAAAATGATCTAGAGGAGCACCGGTGGAACGGGTAGCACCAGGCCGTAAATTCTGTCCAAAACCCTTCTATTCCACCAGTATATATAGGAGGAGAGGAGGAGGAGGGCTGGATCAGGGCTGAGCCCCTCTTGGAGTCGGCCGAAGCCAAGGGGGAGGAGTCCTACTCCTCCTCCACTCCTAGTAGGAGTAGGACCCTCCCTTTTTGCCTTTTTCCCACTCTTTTTCCTTTGGGACTCTTCCCCCAGCCACATGGGCCTGTTGTGGCTATTCCACCAGCCCACTAAGGGATGGTTAATACTCTCCCACAGCCCATGAAGCCTCTTGGGTCGAAATACCCCTCCCGGAGGTCTCCCGGTACACTACCGGCACTCCCGGTACACTACTGATGAGCCCAAAACTTTTCCTTCGACCAAACTGGGACTTGCTATATATGAATCTTTACCTACGAACCATTCCGGAGCTCCTCATGACGTCCGGTATCTCATATGGGACACCGAACAAACTTCGGTCACCACCATACATAACTCTACACTACCGAAACGTCACCAAACCTTAAGTGTGCAGACCCTACGGGTTCGAGAACTATGTAGACATGACCGAGACACCTCTACGGTCAATAACCAATGGCGGGACCTGGATGTCCACATTGGTTCCTACATATTCTATGAAGATCTTTATCGGTCGAACCTCTATGTCAAGGATTCAGTTAATCCCGTATGATGTTCCCTTTGTTCTTCGGTATGTTACTTGCCCGAGATTCGATCGTCGGTATCTCCATACCTAGTTAAACCTCGTTACCGGCAAGTCTCTTTACTCGTTCCGTAATACAAGATCACGTGACTAACACTTAGTCACATTGCTTGCATGGCTTATTGTGATGTTGTATTACCGAGTGGGCCCTGAGATACCTCTTCGTCACACGGAGTAACAAATCCCAGTCTTGATCCATGCCAACTCAACAGACACCCTCGGAGATACCTGTAGAGCACCTTTATAGTCACCCAGTTACGTTGCAACGTTTGATACACACAAGGTACTCCTCCGATGTCAGTGAGTTGCATGATCTCATGGTTATAGGAACACATATTTTGACATGCAGAAAACAGTAGCAATAAACTGACACGATCATATGCTACGTTTGTAGTTTGGGTCTTGTCCATCACATCATTCTCCTAATGATGTGATCACATTATTCAAATGACATCACATGTCAATGGCTAGGAAACCCTGACCATCTTTGATCAACGAGCTAGTTCACTAGAGGCATACTAGGGACAGAGTGTTGTCTATTTACCCACACATGTAATGTGTTTCCATTCAATACAATTATAGCATGGATAATAAAAGATTATCACGAACAAGGAAATATGATAATAACTAATTTATTATTGCCTCTAGGGCATATTTCCAACACCTCTCCCCCTGAATCTCAGCATGTAGATATTGGGATTGGATAGGGTGAGAAAAGGTAATCCATCATTCAGTTTGGACTTTTCTCCAAAAATAGTTTTCTCCCCCTACATTGGTATTCTCCCCTTGTTTATATAAGTGTGAACTTTGGATATTTTCCTCTCCCCCTAAATCATATCCCCCCTTTGCATAAGCATGTTACTCTCCCTTTATCATGAAGCTTTGATATTCTCCCCCTTTGGCATAAAGTACCAAAAAGGTGAAACTTAGGAGTAGTGACAGGGATCATTGACAAGGAAGAGATCCTCAAGAACAAGGGTCATTGAAAGTAGGGTTCATGAAAAGAACTAAGGGAATCAGTGAATGTAACTTCTCTCCCTTTTGAAAATTTGAGTTTTCGACTCCTTGGAGCTAGGGATCCTTGAATAAAGAATTTCTCCCCCAAAGTATTGTTTGTTCTTCTCCCCCTATATTTTTTTAATAAAGGGGTCATCGAAGGAACAAAAACATCACAAGAACAGATACCAACAAGAAACATTTAAGAAATACAGATTTAGAAAAGAAAGAAAATCGGTGACTCCGGGATAAATAAATCAATGGTACCAAGATTGTGTGGTGTAGCACATCTGCAATTTTGGTAGAACCGAGTTATTTATATCGGCGGCTCCGAATGAGATACCAAGTTTCTATTTTCATAGAGACAAAAGAAATAGTTTCAAAAAGAAAATGCGAACTTTTTACAAAGGACATCAAATAGATAAGATTTGAGTCGTTATGAGAGATCATGCAAATAGAGAGAAAACCACACAAGATTCTTAACTAAATGATGGGCGGTGACGAATTCACCTATATTAGAGTATATTGACTTGATCATAGGTCATACTCTACGTTAAGCTTGAAATGGGGTTACCATTTTTGATTAAGCATTTTGATGTCTTCATATCACTTGAGTTACTTTAGCCCATGACTTGGAGTAAAGCCTTTTCAAGGATATGAGTACATACCTTTGAGTGATGTTGATGACGTTGCTCGTAGGTGAACTTGTTGAGGATGTTCGAGGTTGATGAAGATCATCTTGAATTTGGAGCAATCCTTCTCGTTCTAGTACACTAGTCACCTACAAAGATTAGTCATGAAAGGAAGAACAATGGGTATATCGAATTGACATGATACTACTTAAGATTTTGCAACTAAGATCAAGTATATGTCAAGGATATGTTTTTGTTGTCTTCTTCCTTCCATCATCAAGAGGGGTTGTGGATACTTGGTAATGGAAAGATTGCTTATGATTGGAGTTGATGGCAATCTTGTGGAATGAAGTTCTTCCAAGTACCTACAAAAGGTTATATGCAATACAAGGGAGCATAGAATTCCATGGCATATGATAACGAGTTACGGGAACATGGAAATAACAAGATAGCTCATGCCCTTGCTTGGAACCGAGTGAGTCTAGCTCAAGTTTGAAGCATCAATGATGTTCAACTCACTCCTCAAATGACAAAATGTTTTCTCATCAAGTGGCTTAGTAAAGATATCGGCCAAATGCTTGTTAGTACGAACATGCTTAAGATTGATATCTCCTTTGGCAACATGATCATGAATGAAATGATGTCGAACTTGAATATGCTTGGTTCGAGAATGTTGCACGGGATTATGTCCAATTTTAATAGCACTTTCATTGTCAAAAAGTAATGAAACATTTTTAACATAAATTCCATAATCCTTAAGCGTTTGTGTCACCCATAGTAATCGCGCAAAACAAGATCCAACAACAATATACTCAGCTTCGGCAGTAGATAGAGATACCGAGTTTTGTTTCTTGGAGGACCAAGACACAATGGATCTACCCAAAAATTGACAAGTACTCGAGGTGGATTTTCTATCAACCTTGTCACCGACATAGTACGAATCGGAAAATCCAACAAGATTAAAAGAAGATCCCTTGGGATACCAAATGCCAAAGTTTGGTTTTGTATCAAGTATCTCACAATACATTTCACAGCCAAAAGATGACACTCTTTAGGTGCAACTTGATATGTAGCACACATGCAAACACTAAGCATAATATCAGGATGAGATGCACATAGATATAGCAATGAACCAATCATAGATCGATAAAACTTTTGATCAACCGGTTCATCCTCCCTGGTAAGGTCAACATGTCCACTAGTGGGCATAAGAGTTTTCATACCTTTTTAATCCTGCATGTTGAACTTCTTGATCAAGTCCTTGGTATACTTGGTTTGAGAGATAAAAGTTCCTTATCTTGATTTCTTGATTTGCAATCCAAGAAAGAATTTCAGCTGACACATCATAGACATCTCATACTTCTCGGACATCAACCTTCCAAATCTTTCACTAAATTGAAGGTTGGTGGAACCAAAGATAATATCATCCACATAGATTTGGCTCACAAATAATTCTTTATTAACTCTCTTAGTGAACAAGGTTGCATCAATTTTACCAATTTCAAGACCTTTTTCGATGAGAAACTTCGTTAAACATTTATACCAAGCACGAGGGGCTTGTTTAAGACCATAAAGAGCTTTGTGAAGCTTGTAAGCATGATTAGGTTTCTTAGGATTCACAAAACCAGGTGGTTTCTTAACATAAACCTCTTCTTCAATTTCACCATTTAAAAATGCACTATTGATATCCATTTGATAAAGCGTGATATCATGGTGATTAGCATAAGCAAGAAGAATATGAATAGCTTCAAGTCTAGCGACGGGAGCATATGTCTCATTGTAGTCCATACCTTCGACTTGTGTATATCCCTGGGCTACGAGATGAGCCTTGTTGCACACGACTTGACCATCTTCGTCTTGTTTGTTCTGAAACATCCATTTGGTTCCGATGATGTTGTGTTCATCTTCGGGCTTCTCCACGAGTGTCCACACTTCGTTCCTTTTGAAGTTGTGAAGCTCTTCATGCATAGTGTTCACCCAATCTGCGTCTTCAAGAGGTTGTTCTACCTTCAAAGGCTCAATGCTAGAGATGAAAGAATAATGCTCACAAAAGTTAGCTAGATGGGTTTTAGAGCGAGTGATTCTCCCTGTTTGTATATGACCAAAGATTTGGTTTAGGGGATGGTTCTTGGTCACTTGAGCTCAAACTTGGGCTAACTTCCGATTGCTGGATGGTGTAGCTTCTTCTTCTTCATCATCATCTCGTTCATCTTCGTTGTTGTTAAAGGTGTCATTCCCTTGAGGTGGTGGTGAAGGTGGTTGTGGTGGATCTTCATGATGCACTTCCTCCTTTTCATCATCTCGCCGTGTACTGCTTGTGGATTCCTCCATGTCGTGTTGAGGTTCACCTTGACGTGAAGTAGGGGCTTCTACTTGAGTTGATGAAGTACTTTCCTTCACCTCCATGGGACGAATGTTGCCGATGGTTAGATCTAGAATGGCTTCCGAAGGGTCCTTATCACCTACATCATTTGGCAATTGTTCGACTTGTGAACCATTAGATTCATCAAACTTCACATCTACCATCCCCTCAACTTTTCGAGGGAAGTTGTTGTAGACACGGTAAGTGTGAGAGTTCGATCCGTAACCAAGTAGGAATCCTTCATGAGATTTAGGAGAAAATTTAGTATGACGATGCTTATCAAGAATGTAGCACTTTGAGCCAAATACCCGAAAGTATCCGACTTGGGGTTTGTTACCGGTGAGTAACTCGTATGCTGTTTTACTAAGAAGCTTGTGCAAGAAAAGTCGGTTTGTGGCATGACATGTTGTTTCAACGGCTTCTGCCCAAAAGTGTCTTGACGTCTTGTATTCGTCAAGCATCGTTCTTGCCATCTCAATGAGCGTCCGGTTCTTCCTCTCAACAACTCCATCTTGTTGAGGTGTGTACGTAGCCGAGAACTCATGTGAGACACCTTCTTCGTCAAGAAATGTATCCACATGGGTGTTCTTGAACTCCGATCCGTTATCGCTCCGAACCTTCTTGATCTTCACTTCAAACTGATTTTGTGCTTTGCGAGCGAAGTTCTTGAAGATCCTTTGAACCCCGCGACTTATCAACAAGAAATAATACCCACGTAAATTTGGAAAAATCATCAACTATAACTAGACCATAGGAATTTCCACCGAGACTCTTGTAAGCATTAGGACCAAAAAAGATCCATGTGAAGTAACTCGAGTGGTCTCCTAGTAGTTATGATATTCTTATTGAGATGACTTCCACCTACTTGCTTTCCAGCTTGACAAGCACTACAAAGTCTATCTTTGTCAAAGATAACATCTTTAACACCAAGTATATGATCACCTTTGATTAGCTTATATAGATTGCGCATGCCTACATGTCCAAGTCTTCTATGCCAAAGCCAACCTTTAGAAGATTTTGCAATTAAACAAGTGCGAGGATTGGATCTCTTAGTGAAATAAACAATGTATAGATCACCTCTACGGAAACTGGTAAAGATCATTTTATGATTATCTTGACGAAACACTTGGCAATCTACTTTCGTGAATAACACATTGAAACCGAAGTCGTCAAGTCTAGATACGGAAAGAATAGTGTAGCCAAGGGATTCAACAAGCATAACATTTTGAATAGAGCTATCATGGATATGGCCACCTTACCAAGGCCAAGTACCTTAGCCTTAGAGTTGTCTCCACAGGTCACGTACCGTCGATGACCTTGATTAGGCATGATCTCTTGGAACATGTCTTTATCACCAGTCATATGATCCGCACATCCACTGTCGAGAATCCATTCTTTTCCTCCGGACATGTAATCCTTAAGGTTTGCCATAAGACTCAGATTCTTCATGATCTTCTCATGCTCGATGTCAAACAACTCATCTTCATCATAGTAGCCATGTTCCACATTGTCATCATCAAGTGGGAAATCCTCATCATAAAGAACAAGAGATTCGTTAGAATTGTGATCATGACAATGTTGAAGTTTATGAATGTGAATGGCTTCGAAGATAATGTTGTTGATAGTGGTGACATCTCCTTTAGCACGCATAAGATCACGGAGCTCAAATAGGCATTTATCAAAGTTTGGATCACTAGGCTTCATTTTGTGAAAAGCAACAGTTTTATAAAGAATTTCATCAAGATTTCCTAATGAAAGATGTGGATATCATTTCTCCAAGTCAGTCCACAAGGTATAGGCACATGCAAAGTTCTTCAATTGAGAAAGCACGAATCTTGGTAAACCTCTAACAATAAGATTGACAGTTCTTAGGTTACCAAGCATGTTAATTTCCTCTACGTTTGTGGGATGCAATTCATCAATGGGGAGCACATAGGGGTTTTCAATATATTTTGTCAAATGGAATTTATCAAATAGATCAATTATGGCATTCTTCCATTGACTATAGTACTCTCCATCAAGAATGGGCACTTTACAACTCAAACTCTCTACTCTAGACAGGTCCATCTTCCTCCACGGTGATTAAACCGAAGCAGCGGAGACCAATGCTCTGATACTACTTGTAGGATCGATAGAAGAGTATCTAGAGGGGAGTGAATAGACTACTAGCAGGAATTTAAAACCCAACCTTTTCCCAAGTTAATTGGTCGGCAGATTTTAACTATTTTAGCAAGTCTAGCAAATCTAAGAGCCCTACACATGCATGTCTACAAATATGGCAGCGGAAAGTAAAGACATTGCATATGAAGTAAAGAGATATGATATGAAGATCAAACGCAATAGGAGACGCAAAGATTTTTCCCGTGGTTCCGATAGGTGGTGCTATCATACGTACATGTTTATGGAGTCTTCAACCCACAGAGGGTAACGGTCGCGAGAGTCCATGGAGGGCTCCACCCATAGGGGTCCATGAAGTAGCAACCTTAACTATTCCATATGGCTTTCGTCCACGAAGGACTAGCCTCACTATGGGTAGATCTTCACGAAGTAGGCGATCTCCTTGCCCTTACAAACTTCTTGGTTCACTCCAAAACACGAAGTAGGAGGCTCCCAAGCGACACCTAACCAATCTAGGAGGCACCACCCTCCAAAAGGTAATAGGCTCGGTAATGACGATGAACTCCTTGCTCTTGTGCTTCAAGATGATAGACTCCTCAACACTCTATCACTCTCTCATAGATTTGGCTTGGTAGAAGAGATGAGATTGGTGGAAAGCAACTTGGGGAGGCTAGAAATCAAGATCCATATGGTTGGAGTGGAAGACCTTGACCTCAACACAAGGGTAGGTGGTTCTCTTTCAGAAAATCTAATAGGATAGGTATGGAATAGTTCTGAGTGCTTCTCTTTCGAGTGGGTGGTGGTTAAGGGGTATACATAGGCATCCCCAAAGATCCATTCGTTACACACAAAATGACCAACTCGGTGACACCGATGTGTTAATTTCAGTGGTACCAAAGTGACCAAAAGGTGGCAACTTTTGAATCTCGGTAAGACCGATATAGGAATCTCGGTTGCACCGACAAGGTGACCTACGGTCAGCATTGCCAAACTCGGTGATGCCTATTCAACATTCTCGGATGGACTGAAAGTGTGAACTTGCGTAACAGAAAGTTGGCAACCCAACTCGGTGGCACCAAAAGCAGCGTCGGCTGTACCGAAGTGTTAGGGTTTGGCTGAGTCTGTCTAGGGTTTGGAATTGGTGGCACCGGGATAGGAATGTTGGTTGCACCGATTTTGAATGTTTGGCTATAGATAGACTTTGGTGGGAGAGCTTGTGGATGTTTTTGGTGACTATCACTTGTGCATGTATGAGCATTTTGTTCACCAACAATACCTTACCCCCTTTTAATAGTATTGGCTTTCCTATGGACTCAAAGTGATTTCTCACAAATGTAAAATGTAGAGTCCTATTGCTTGAAGCTTGACCAACCTATTTCCTTGCATCTTGGGGTGATTACACAATCTCCACAATCCCTTTGCCAACTCAACTATCCATGGACTATTTTCTAAAATACACCAGATAGAGGTGTTAGTCCAAGAGACAATGTATGTTGTCATGAATTATCAAAACCACCAAGGGAGCATGTTGTGCTTTCAGTGAGAACCCATGTAATATATCAACTATATGTGTAATGCAGGCTTTGTCATCAGTGCCGACAATAAATGGTGCCGAGATGGACGAGCTAAATTTGAAGCTTAAGTGCTCCGAAGACGAAGTTGAGGCCCTTAAACGAAGATTCGATGAGGTTCAAGGTATGTCAAAACAGAGTCTGAATACCTTTGTCTAGACTCCATCGTGCTAATACTCTCAATACAACTTTTTCACATGGTATGATGTACGCGCAGCTTCGACGAAAGAGATGGAGCGGCTCAAGGCCAAGCTCCAACGCGCAAAGGACGAAGCGGCTGCCGAGAAGGAGGCTGCTGAAGAAACGACTGTCACCCTTTCCACCATGCAAGCCACCAACGACATGCATGAGGATTGTGTGTCGGAGGTCCAATAGGAGCTCAAGGATGGTAGCGAAAAATGCGAGGCCTTGGATCATAAGAATAAGGCGAGCTCGACCGAACTATCCACCTTAACAACCGAACTCGAGAAGGAGCGGGTGGACAGACGGTTCTATGAGGAGCAAGTGTGCCAAGGCAAAGACGTAACAGATGGTAAGCCATACTCACTAAAGTGCATATTTAGGGATAACAAATTTGAATTGCTTACCCAGGTGTGGCGATCCTCAGGCGCCTCCATCGATCTCCAAAAGAGAATGGCGGACGCCAATCAGTTGTTCTCCTCGCGGGAGAAGGAGATGAGGCTCGGCTGTTTTGGGCACAGTTCGGAGCCCCCGAGCGTCCTCCTCTTATGGTGGAGCATCTGAAACAGCTGATGGAGATGCACCAGATGGCAGAGCCGGCCATGAAGGACCTCTGCATCCGCTTATGGCTCGGTGAGCCTTTGCCAGACAGCTACTTTGGCCTGATGCAAAGGTTGATTGCTGCTTCGCCCCGCCTCGACACCGCCAAGCGCTCCTCCTACATCGAGGGAGTCCGGATGGCCCTTGCAGGAGCGAAGGTGCACTAGCCGGGGCTAGATCCGATGAAGGTATCCATCGCCTCGCCTTCTCTCGAGAAGGAGCATAGACGCGCCGAGATATACTTTGATGGCGTGATGAAGAGTGCTCGGGTTATAGCGTCCCAGTGTCTGGGAGATTGTTTATTTGAGTGAACTGTAATGTGTCCGAAGACTTTGTCCAAACTTTTTATGATATTAGTTATTGTTCTTATATGGTTTTGTATTCCTTTATAACTCCTATGTGGTCGTTTAATATTGAAAGATGCGAGTCGTCGGCTTCAGCCCCCATGTAGATACTACATGGGGTGTCTATGCCAACGCACTATGTCCCTTAGCCGAATTATCGGAACCCGAAGGCGGTACAGTGCAGCAGACTAGGCAATCAAACTATAGTGCTTTATTTCTTTCACTTAGCCATAGGGGCGCAAAAAGGACCTCGAGAAGCGTACGATTATCCGCCGAAGTGTTGTGATGTTCGGATGAACCGTGGCCAAGGCCGGTATCACAATGTTTGCATAAAGGGCAAAGTCCTCGTACAACACGGAATAACCGCTTACAAGGATTGAAGTATAATACTTCCAGCTTGGGTTCACAGACCGGATCTCACATACTATGACAGTCAGTTTTCGGCTTTCTCCCCTGAGGTGCTTGACCAAACTATCCAGAAGCACAATCGCAGGGGTGCTCCCTTTGACCTTTTAGCCGAATGAGCAAAACGTAAAGGAGCAAGCACAGGAGTCGAGCAACCCAACTATTGACCAAAGACATAGTTCGGAACCGATGCATATAAAGCGAAGACCAAGACGCCGAACACATGATAGAATGTACATAAGGCGATTTGTTTTGAAACTCGAGCCCCTGGTCTATTAGCCGGTTGCCTTGCATCATACCGAATAGGTCCATGAGAAGAGGGAGAGGGGTGAAATGTGCATCGAAAAAGAACAGGTGAGGCAAACTTGTGCCACGCAATTTACATTTTTCTCAACAACTCTTATAGCTCAGATGACTGAAGCAACTGTTTACAGGTATGTAAAAGAAAGAAACTATACAGGAGTTGTTGTACCGGGGGTCTTCTATTGATAACCTGACATCCTCGATATGCCCCGTTGCTAGTTGACTCCTGCTCTTAGATGCACCTTGATGGATGTTAATGTTCGGCGAACGGATTTTGCAAACAAGGTCTTGAGAGGCCGAATTGTAGATGAGCTTTACGCCATAGGCAAGTTCATTAGGAGCACCTAAATTTTTTCTGAGGGCGTTTTAAGAGTAGAGGTTTGGTCCAACCGAACACTCATTTTTATGTCCCCGCCGCTACCCATGGAAATTTAAGTGCGAAGTTGTGCCTCCTTGGCACATACTTTGTTGGTCTTAGGGTTGCGCGGTGGGGGGCGAGTCCCTATTGGAGAGAGGAGGAAGGATCTGAGTTTTCGGTCTGAAACCGAACTCGCTTCCCAGCCATGTGTGCCTTTATGGGGGATATCAAAACTTGCCGATCTTATTTGTAGCTAAATTCGGCCGCCAGGGCCAGTGCATGTTCCTCCGTTCTAAGGGATCGCTCTGTATTGCCATTAAAAGTAATGACCCCCTTGGGGCCCGACATCTTGAGCTTGAGGTATGCATAATGTGGGACTGCGTTGAAATGAGCGAACATTGTCCAGCCAAGCAACGCGTGATAGCCGCTATGGAAGGGCACAATGTCGAAGATCAAGTCTTTGCTGCGAAAGTTATCGGGCGAGCCGAACACAACATCCAGGGTTATGGAACCCGTACATCGGGCCTCAACGCCTGGGATCACTCCTTTCAAGGTAGTGCTACTGGGTTTGATCCTTGATGGATTTATGCCCATCTTTTTCACCGTATCTGAGTAAATCAGGTTAAGGCTACTTCCTCCGTCCATTAGGACTTTTGTGAGGTGATACCCATCTATAGTGGGGTCTAGGACGAGGGCCGCCGAACCCCTGTGACGGATACTAGTCGGGTGATCGCGCCGATCAAAGGTGATCAGGTATGCCGACCATGGGTAGTACTTCACGGCTACGGGTTCCACAACGTAGACCTCCCGAAGGGCGCGCTTCTATTGGAAATATGCCCTAGAGGCAATAAATAAAGTTTTTATTATTATATTTCCTTGTTCATGATAATCTATTATCCATGCTATAATTGTATTGATTGGAAACACATTACATGTGTGGGTAAATAGACAACACTTTGCCCCTAGTATGCCTCTAGTGAACTAGCTCGTTGATCAAAGATGTTCAAGGTTTCCTAGCCATTGACATGTGATGTGATTTGATAACGGGATCACATCATTAGGAGAATGATGTAATGGACAAGACCCAAACTAGAAACGTAGCATATGATGGTGTCAGTTTATTGCTACTGTTTTCTGCATGTCAAATATATGTTCCTATGACCATGAGATCATGTAACTCACGGACACCGGAAGAGTGCCTTGTGTGTATCAAATGTCGCAATGTAACTGGGTGACTATAAAGGTGCTCTACAGGTATCTCCGAAGGTGTCTGTTGAGTTGGCATGGATCAAGACTGGGATTTGTTACTCCGTGTGACGGAGAGGTATCTTAGGGCCCACTCGGTGATACAACATCACAATAAGCCTTGCAAGCAATGTGACTAAGTGTTGGTCATGGGATCTTGTATTACAGAACGAGTAAAGAGACTTGCCGATAACGAGGTTGAACTAGGTATGGAGATACCGACGATCGAATCCCGAGCAAGTAACATACCGAAGAACAAAGGGAACATCATACGGGATTAACTCAATCCTTGACATAGAGGTTCGATCGATAAAGATCTTCATAGAATATGTAGGAACCAATATGGACATCCAGGTCCCGCTATTGGTTATTGACCATAGAGGTGTCTCGGTCATGTCTACATAGTTCTCGAACCCGCAGGGTCTGCACACTTAAGGTTTGGTGACGTTTCGGTAGTATAGAGTTATGTATGGTGGTGACTGAAGGTTGTTCGGAGTCCCGTATGAGATCCCGGACGTCACGAGGAGCTCCGGAATGGTCCGGAGGTAAAGATTGATATATAGGAAGTCCTATTTTAGTCGCCGGAAAAGTTTCTGGCTAATCGGCAGTGTACCGGGAGTGTCGATAGTGTACCGGGAGACCATCGGGAGGGTATTTCGACCCAAGAGTCTACATGGGCCGTGGGAGAGTGAATACCAGCCCTTAGTGGGCTGGGGGAAGTTCCACACAAGGCCCATGCGGCTGGGAGAGAAAACCCAAAGAGATAAGGTGGAAAAAAAGGCAAAATAGGGAGGAATCCTAGTCCTACTAGGATTGGAGGAGGATTCCTCCTCTCCCACTGATTCGGCCAAACCAAGGGCTGGTCCCTTGAGGTCCAAGTCTCCTCCTCTCTTCCTCCTATATATACTGGAGGTTTTAGGGTTTTTGGCAATAGTTTTTCAGCCACGTGCTACCCGTTCCTCCAGTGCATAGTTTCTCCTCTAGATCGGATTTCTGCAGTGCTTAGGCAAAGCCCTGCCGGAATAGCTCTACCACCATCGCCGGAGCGCCGTCGTGCTGCTAGAGAACTCTTCTACCTCTCCGCTCCCTCTTGCTGGATCAAGAAGGCGGAGATCGTCATCAAGCTGTATGTGTGCTGAACGCGGAGGTGCCGTCCTTTCGGTGCTTGATCGGGACGGATCGTGATTGGATCGCGGGATGCTCGACAATTTGGATCGCGAAGACGTTCGACTACACCAACTGCGTTTCTTAACGCTTCCCGCTTAGCGATCTACAAGGGTTGTAGATCCACTCTCCCACTCATAGATGCTCATCACCATGGATAGGTCTTGCGTGAGCGTAGGAATTTTTTTTGTTTCCCATGCGATGTTCCCCAACAGTGGCATGATGAGCTAGGTCTATGTGTAGATGAAATCTCGAGTAGAACACAAAGAGTTTGTGGGCGTTGATGCTTAGATTGCTTCCTCCCTTGGTCGTGTTTTGGTTCAGCAGTATTGTGGGATGAAGCGTCCGGACCAACATTACTCGTACGCTTACGAGAGACCGGTTCCCTCAACTGCAACTTGTTGCAAAAGATGGCTGGCGGGTGGCAGTTTCTCCTACTTTAGTTGGATCAGATTCAACAAAGGCGGTCCTTGAGAAGGTTGAAAAGCAACTTATGTATCACCGTTGTGGTTTGTGCGTAGGTGAGAATTGTTCTTGCTAGATACCCGTAGCAGCCACGTAAAACATGCAACAACAATTAGAGGACGTCTAACTTGTTTTTGCGGGGTATGTTGTGATGTGATATGGCCAATTAAATGATGTGATATATGTGATGTATGAGATGATCATGTAATGTATTGAATATCACGACTTGCATGTCGATGAGTACGGCAACCGGCATGAGCCATAGGGTTGTCTTTAATTATTGTATGACCTGTGTGTCAATCATTAAGTGCTATGTAATGCTTTACTTTATCTCTAGACGGTAGCAATAGTAGTAGAAGCATGATGGGCGCGACAACCCTGATGGCGACACATTGATGGAGATCAAGATGATGGAGATCATGGTGTCGTGCCGGTGACGATGGAGATCATGCTGGTGCTTTCAAGATGGAGATCAAAAGCACAAGTTCATGGCCATATCATGTCACTTATGATTTGCATGTGATGTTAATCCTTTTATGCACCTTGTTTTGCTTAGGACGCCGGTAGCATTATAAGGTGATCCCTCACTTAAATTTCAAGATGAATTGTGTTCTCCCCGAGTGTGCAATGTTGCGAAAGTTCGTCGTGTCGAGACACCACGTGATGATCGGGTGTGATAGACTCTACGTTCACATACAACGGGTGCAAGCCAATGATGCACGTGTAGAACACCCGGGTTAAACTTGACGAGCCTAGCATGTACAGACATGGCCTCGGAACACAAGAGACTGAAAGGTCGAACATGACTCATATAGTAGATATGATCAACATGATGATGTTCACCATTGAAACCACCTCAACTCACGTGAGGATCGGACTTGAGTTGGTGAATATGGATCATGTGACACTCAGATGACCCGAGGGATGTCAATTTGAGTGTGATCTTTAGTAATTTGATTAACTAAACTCATTATCTTGAACAATAGTCTAAGTAACCTTTGCATATTTATGTTGTAGATCAATGGCTCGCCCAGTAGCACCTCTGAATTTTAATGTGTTCCTAGAGAAAGCTAACTTGAAATATGATGGAAGTAACTTTGTTGACTGGGCCCATAATCTGAGGATTATCCTCATGGCTTCCCAGAAATCATATGTCCTTGATGCACCGCTTGGTGACCAACCAGAAGACATTTCATCCGAAGACATTAAGAACACCTGGGAGGCACGTTCTGGAGATTACTCAATAGTTCACTGTGTAATATTGTATGGCTTAGAACCGGGACTTCAAAGACGTTTTGAACGTCATGGAGCATATGAGATGTTCCAGGAGTTGAAGTTTATCTTTCAGAAGAATGCCCGAATCGAGAGGTATGAGACCTCCGATAAGTTCTATGCTTGCAAAATGGAGGAGAACGGGTCTATCAGTGAACATATACTCAGGATGTCTGGGTATTCGACTTGTCTAGCGGAGTTGGGAATTGCCCTTCCGTCAGAGGCGATCACTGACAGAGTTCTTCAATAACTGCCACCTAGTTACAAGAGCTTTGTGATGAAGTATAACATGCACGGGATGAACAAGTCAGTCGCCGAGCTTTTTGCAATGCTAAAAGTCGCTGAGTCTGAAATCCAAAAAGAACATCAAGTGTTGATGGTCAATAAAACCACTAGTTTCAAGAAGAATGGCAAGGGCAAGGGCAAGAAGGGTAAAACCAAGAAGGATGGCAAAGCAGTTGCTGCTCCTTTAAAGAAGCCCAAGCATGGACCCAAGCCAAAAACTGAGTGCTTGCATTGCAAGGGAACTGTTCACTGGAAGCGGAACTGCCCCAAGTACCTGGCTGACAAGAAGGCGGCCAACGACAAACAAGGTATATATGATATACATGTTATTGATGTGTATCGTACTAGCTCTCGTTGTAGTGCGTGGGTATTTGATACCGGTTTGGTTGCTCACATTTGCAACTCAAAATAGGAACTACGGAATAGACGAAGGTTGGCAAAGGATGAAGTGACGATGCACAAGGGAAATGGTTCCAAGGTTGATGTGATCGCCGTCGGCACGCTCTCTCTTCGATTACCATCGGGACTAGTGATGAACCTGAATAATTGTTATTTAGTGCCTGCATTAAGCATGAACATTATATCTGGATCATGTTTATTGCGAGATGGTTACTCATTTAAATCAGAGAATAAAGGTTGTTCTATTTATATGAATAATATCTTTTATGGTCATGCACCCAATGTGAGGGGTTTATTCATATTGAATCTTGATAGTGATGACACACATGTTCTTAACATTTATGCCAAAATATGTAGAGTTGATAATGATGGTACCACTTTCTTGTGGCACTGCCGTTTAAGTCATATTGGTGTAAAAAGCATGAGGAAGCTCCATGCTGATGGACTTTGGATTCACTTGATTTTGAATCACTTGACACATGTGAACCATGCCTCATGGGCAAGATGACTAAAACGCCATTCTTCGGAACAATGGAACGGGCAAGTGACTTATTGGAAATCATACATACTGATGTGTGCGGTCCAATGAATGTTACAACGCGTGGTGGATATCGTTATTTTCTCACCTTCACTGATGACTTAAGTAGATATGGGTATATTTACTTAATGAAACACAAGTATGAAATGTTTGAAAAGTTCAAGCAATTTCAAAGTGAAGTTGAGAATCATCGTAACAAGAAGATAAAATTCCTGCAATCTGATCGAGGAGGTGAATATCTGAGTTATGAGTTTGGCAGTCACTTGATATAGTGTGGAATTGTTTCATATTTGACACCACCTGGAACACCACAGCGTAATGGTGTATCCGAACGTCGTAATCGAACCTTATTAGATATGGTGCATTCTATGATGTCTCTTGCTGATTTGCCACTATCGTTTTGGGGTTATGCATTAGAGACAGCTGCATTCACTTTAAATAGGCACCATCGAAATCCATTGAGATGACGCCATATGAACTATGGTTTGGCAAGAGGCCAAAGTTGTCATTTCTTAAAGTTTGGGGATGTGATGCTTATGTCAAAAAGCTTCAGCCTGAAAAGGTGGAACCCAAAGCGGAGAAATGCGTCTTCATAGGGTACCCGAAGGAGACAGTCCGGTATACCTTCTATCTCAGATCCGAAGGCAAAGTGTTTGTCACTAAGAACGGAACATTTCTTGAGAAAGAGTTTCTCTCGAAAGAATTGAGTGGGAGGAAAATAGAGCTTGATGAGGTTATTGAACCTTTACTTCAACCAGAAAGTAGCGCAGCGCAAAAAGATGTTTCTATGGAACCTATGACGGTAGAAGAGGAAGTTAATGATGATGATCAGGAAGCTTCAGATCAAGCTACTATTGAACCTCATAGGTCGACAAGGGCGCGTACTACTCCTGAGTGGTACGACAACCCTGTCTTGGAGGTCATGTTGTTGGACAACAATGAACCTACGAGCTATGGAGGAGCGGTGATGGGCCCGAATTCCGAGAAATGGTTAGAGGCCATGAAATCCGAGATGGGTGCCATGTATGAAAACAAAGTATGGACTTTGGAAGTATTACTTGAAGGGCGAAAGGCCATTCAGAACAAATGGATCTTTAAGAAGAAGACAGATGCGGACGGTAATGTCACTGTCTGTAAAGCTCGACTTGTGGCAAAGGGTTTTTCACAAGTTCCAGGAGATGACTACGATGAGACCTTCTCACCCATAGCAATGCTTAAGTCTGTCAGAATCATGTTGGCAATAGCTTCTTATTTCGACTATGAAATTTGGCAGATGGATGTCAAAACAGCTTTCCTCAATGGTTTCCTTGAGGAAGAGTTGTATATGATGCAACCAGAAAGTTTTGTCGATCCAAAGAATGCTCACAAATTTTGCAAGCTCCATCGATCCATTTATGGGCTGGTGCAAGCATCTCGGAGTTGGAATAAGTGTTTTGATGAGGTGATCAAAGCGTTTGAGTTTATACAAGTTTATGGAGAAGCTTGTATTTACAAGAAAGTGAGTGGGAGCTCTATAGTGTTTCTAATATTATATTTGGATGACATATTGTTGATTGGAAATAATATAGAAATACTGGAAAGCGTGAAGGAATATTTAAACAAGAGTTTTTGAATGAAGGACCTAGGAGAAGCTGCTTTCATATTAGACATTAAGATCTATAGAGATATATCGAGACGCTTAATAGCACTTTCAGAGAGCACATACCTTGATAAAGTTTTGAAGAAGTTCAAAATGGATCAGTCCAAGGAGTTCTTGCCTTTGTTACAAGGTGTGAAGTTGAGTAAGACTCAATGCCCAGTGACTGTAGAAGATAGGGAAAAGATGAGTGTCATCCCCTATGCTTCAGCCATAGGCTCTATCATGTATGCAATGCTGTGCACAAGACCCGATGTCAGCCTTGCCATAAGTATGGCCGGAAGGTTTCAAAGTGATCCTGGAATGGAACACTGGGCAGCGGTCAAGAATATCCTTAAGTACCTGAAAAGGACTAAGGAAATGTTTCTCGTTTATGGAGGTGATGAAGAGCTCGTCGTAAAGGGTTACGTCGATGCAAGCTTTGACATTGATCCAGATGACTCTATGTCACAAACCGGATACGTATTTATTCTCAACGAGGGAGTGGTAAGCTAGTGTAGTTCCAAGCAAAGCGTGGTAGCCGATTCTACATGCGTAGCGGAGTACATCGCAGCCTCGGAGGCGACAAAGGAAGGTGTCTGGATGAAGCAGTTCATGACAGATCTTAGAGTAGTGCCCAGTGCACTGAATCCAATGAACCTGTTCTGTGACAACACTGATGCCATTGCCCTGGCCAAGGAACCAAGGTTTCACAAGAGGACCAGACACATAAAGCGACGCTTCAACTCCATCCACGATTAAATCGAGGAGAAGGACATAAATATTTGCAAAGTGCACACGGATCTGAATGTTGTAGACCCATTGACTAAACCTCTTCCAAGGGATAAACATGATCAACACCAGAACTGCATGGGTGTTCGACTCATTACAATGTAAATCACATAGTGATGTGAACTAGATTATTGACTCTAGTGCAAGTGGGAGACTATTGGAAATATGCCCTATAGGCAATAAATAAAGTGTTTATTATTATATTTCCTTGTTCATGATAACTATTTATTATGCATGCTATAATTGTATTGATTGGAAACACATTACATGTGTGGGTAAATAGACAACACTTTGTCCCTAGTATACCTCTAGTGAACTAGCTCGTTGATCAAAGATGGTCAAGGTTTCCTAGGCATTGACATGTGATGTCATTTGATAACGGGATCACATCATTAGGAGAATGATGTGATGGACAAGACCCAAACTACAAACGTAGCATATGATCGTGTCAGTTTATTGCTACTATTTTCTGCATGTCAAGTATATGTTCCTATGACCATGAGATCATTTAACTCATGGACACCGGAAGAGTACCTTGTGTGTATCAAATGTCACAACGTAACTGGGTGACTATAAAGGTGCTCTACACGTATCTCTGAAGGTGTCTGTTGAGTTGGCATGGATCAAGACTGGGATTTGTTATTCCGTGTGACGGAGAGGTATCTCAGGGCCCACTCGGTAATACAACATCACAATAAGCCTTGCAAGCAATGTGACTAAGTGTTGATCACGAGATCTTGTATTACGGAACGAGTAAAGAGACTTGCCGATAATGAGGTTGAACTAGGTATGGAGATACCGACGATCGAATCTCGGGCAAGTAACATACCGAAGAACAAAGGGAACATCATACGGGATTAACTGAATCCTTGACATAGAGGTTCGACCGATAAAGATCTTCATAGAATATGTAGGAACCAATATGGACATCCAGGTCCCGATATTGGTTAATGAACGTAGAGGTGTCTCGGTCATGTCTTCATAGTTCTCGAACCCGCAGGGTGTGCACACTTAAGGTTTGGTGACGTTTTGGTAGTATAGAGTTATGTATGGTGGTGACCGAAGGTTGTTTGGAGTCCCGGATGAGATCCCGGACATCACAAGGAGCTCCGGAATGGTCTGGAGGTAAAGATTGATATATAGGAAGTCCTATTTTGGTCGCCGGAAAAGTTTCGGGCTAATCGGTAGTGTACCGGGAGTGTCGGTAGTGTACCGGGAGACCATCGGGAGGGGTATTTCGACCCAAGAGGCTACATGGGATGTGGGAGAGTGAATACCAGCCCTTAGTGGGCTGGTGGAAGTCCCACACAAGGCCCATGCGTCTGGGAGAGAAAAACCCAAAGAGATAAGGTGGAAAAAAGGCAAAATAGGGAGGAATCCTAGTCCTACTAGGATTGGAGGAGGATTCCTCCTCTCCCACTTGATTCGGCCGAACCAAGGGCTGGTCCCTTGAGGGCAGAGTCTCCTCCTCTCTTCCTCCTATATATACTAGAGGTTTTAGGGTTTTTGGCACTAGTTTTTCAGCCATGTGCTACCCGTCCTCGAGTGCATAGTTTCTCCTCTAGATCGGATTTCTGCAGTGCTTAGGTGAAGCCCTGCCGGAATAGCTCCACCACCATTGCCAGAGCGGCGTCATGCTGCCGGAGAACTCTTCTAACTCTCTGCTCCCTCTTGCTAGATCAAGAAGGCATAGATCGTCATGAAGCTGTACGTGTGCTGAACGCGGAGGTGTCGTCCGTTTGGTGCTTGATCGGGACGGATCGTGATTGGATCGCGGGACGTTCAGTGATTTGGATCGCGAAGATGTTTGACTACACCAACCGCATTTCTTAAAGCTTAACGCTTAGCAATCTACAAGGGTATGTAGATCCACTGTCCCTCTCATAGATGCTCATCACTATGGATAGGTCTTGCGTGAGCGTAGGATTTTTTTTGTTTCCCATGCGACGTTCCCCAACAGCTTCCTCTCCTTCTTAGGTATATGGGTGTCTTATATCATATTCACCATTTTGAATTCAGGAGGAAATTTCTTCTGTCCACCACCAATTGCACCCCAAGGCTCATCCTCGTCCTCGCAGCGAGAGCTTTTGCCTTGGTCCCCGGGTGGTATCTTGCCGGCCTGTTTAAACACCCAGCAATTGCGGTGTGTGTGGTTGGCGGGCTTATCCAGTGTCCCATGGATTTGGCAAGGTCTTTCCATGATCTTCTCCAGCTGGGTGGGTCCGTCGCGATTGCCTTTAGGAGGCTTCTTACGCTGCCCCGGTCGGGAGTTGCGGAATCCGGCGTTTACAACCGTGTCATCGGCATCGCTATTATTGTGTCGGCGCTTATTCTTATTGCACTTTGGTTTTTCTTTGCCATCCCGGGCTTCAGAGGCTACGAGATCTTCGGAATTGTGGCTGTGTTTTGCCAGCCGATTTTCTTCGCCTGCGCAAAAGCGGGTCATGAGGGTAGTGAGGGCGGACATGGTCCGAGGTTTATCCTGGCCAAGCTGACGGGCCAGCCATTTGTCCCAAATATTGTGCCAGAAGGAGGCTATGGCCTCGGCATCTGGACAATCTACAATTTGGTTCTTATTATTCAAGAACCGATTGCAGAATTGCCAAGCAGTCTCGTCGGGCTTCTGGACGACGTTGCTAAGATCGAAGGAGTCGGGCGGGCGGACATAGGTTCCCTGGAAGTTAGAGCGGAACGCGTCTTCTAGGTCTTCCCAGCATCAAATGGAGTTTTCGGGGAGGCTGTTTAACCAGTGTTGAGCTGCCCCCTTAAGCTTAAGAGGTAGATATCTCCTCACGCCATGTGGGTATGGAGGAGGAAGTCCTCAATCCATACGGTTGGGTCAGTAGTCCCATCATATTGTTCTATATTCATAGGTTTAAACCCTTCGGGGAACTGATGTCGCATTACTTCATCTATGAAGCACAGTGGGTGAGTGGCGCCTCTGACCCGTGCTATGTCGTGCCTGTATTCGGCGTCTGTGTGCGCCCGGTTGCGTTGCCAAACTCTGTTGTTTTGGTCGAACCATGGTCTATACCCGCCCTGTCTATCGGGTGAGTACTCTCTGGATCCGTAGATGGATCTTGTATGGCCTGCTTTGTGATCTAGGTCATCTCGCAGGTCGAACCTATCATTGGGCTCTAATGGCTCCTTACCCCGTCTTCGGGGCATTGCCGGTATATAACCGGTGTCGTCAGCCATCCTGTCCTGCCCGTGAGGGGGCGGTCTGGCTTGTCGTATGGAGTATGGTTTGGAGACGGGGTATCAGTGAGTTCATCATTGAATTACGGCAGCAGCCTTCTCCATGGGTAGATTTTGGGCTGGTCTGACAGAACGGTGCCGTATACTTCCTCAACTGAGAGGACTTTCGTTCATCGATCATTGAGGTCATCCTGTTTTGCTTTGAGTTGCCATTCTTTAGCTTTCAAGCTGCGCGCCACTGCTATGAGCTGCAGCCTAATTTCTTCCTGATCTTCGAGGTTATCAGGTATGTACAAGTCATCGGCTTCCAGTATTTTTTCCTCCTCAAAGGGGGAAAGGTAATTATCGTCTTCGGAGTCGTTGACGTTATTGGTATTTTTCATGTCCTCGGGCCTTTCCGGACCCTCTAGCGGGTGTTCGGGGATATTGGGATTGCCATGGTCAGCTGGGGTATTACCGTCCCCGTTGCTAATGATAGCTTTCCTTCCCTTTTTACCTTTGGACCACTTATGTGGTTTCCGGCGCCTTGACGACGCATCACCCGTCTTGTCGCCATCATTGTTAGGCGTGTTGCCACCTTTATCAGTAGGAGTATCTACCATGTAGACATCATATGTGGAAGTGGCGGCCCACCTCCCGGTGCTAATGGGGGTGAGAGCACGGTCCTCTTCGTCCATGTATTCTGCCTCCTCGGAGGCATAGTCTAGCATGTCGGTTAAATCTTCGTTAGTGTCTATCAAGTGGGTGGTGCGTGGGTCAAAAGATTCATCCCGACCCACACCGTAACCGAACTGAGCATAGATCCGGGTTGGATCGTCAGTGATCTTCATCGACGAGATCTGAACTAGTGCCTCGTCAACAACTTTGGGCCCGATCGGATCAAGCTGTTCGGAACTTGCGCTGTTGACCTCCAAGGCGTCCGGACATGGGAGGTGTTCGGCGAGAACACGTATCCAGTCATCTGTCTCAATGGACGGACTAGGATAGGAGATTGGCCCATCGCCATGGGTGACCCCATTGGCATGTCCAGAGAAGGGGCTCGAGGTTAAAGCCTTAGATTCCGTGGGTGCTACAGGCAAAGCTGCAAGCCCGATTAACGACAAATCGCCACAAGAGTCTATAGAGAACTCTAAGTTTCTGAATCTGACCTCTTGATCAGGGGCGAAGCTCTGAACACAGCCTAGATGGCCAGTGGGATCAGCGTGTAGCACAACGCTGCCAAAGGCGAAGATCTGTCCGGGGACAAAAGTGTCCAAGTTGCGGACCTCTTCGTTGATGACAAGGTGAGGTGTCGATTCCATCTTGCTCAGAGAGGAACTCTCAATTAAAGCGCCAATCTCGGTGTCAAAACCGGCGGATCTCGGGTAGGGGGTTCCGAAATGTGAGACTAGAATCGACGGTAACAGGAGAAGAAGGGGACACCGATTTACCCTGGTTCAGGCCCTCGCATGGAGGTAATACCCTACGTCCTGCTTGGTTGTATTGATGATATGGGGGGTTACAGAGTTGATCTACCTCGAGATCGTATGTCTAACCCTAGATGAGTTGTTCTATACCTATACCCTAAAACCCTCCAGCTTATATAGGTGCCGAGGGAACTTAGGGTTTACACATGGTCAGTTACATGCCGAAGAGATAAACATGCTTATTCGCTACATCAAACGTGGAGCACAAGCTTCCATCTTGGGGACTAGGCCTTCAAATATTCCTGTGTCCGGTAAGCAGCCCATATAGTCTGACCCATAAGGATAGGTCGGCCTCCCGAGGACCCCTTAATCCAGGACTCCCTCAACATGATGTACCCATCTTAAATTCACATTCCACTCAACTTGACGTGGAATCTCCCATTTGCCCTCACGATTCCTTGCTGGCCATGGATGACGATCGAACCTCCACTACACGAGCCAACTTATTGCGAACCCGATGATAGATTTTAGGGCTATTGGATTACCACTGTGATGGTGGGAGGCTATAACCACAAGAAGCTACAAAGGATATTGAGGTCCCATTCTCCGAACTACATTCATTATACGACTTTGGCTATTAAGCTATTGTCAAATGTTGTAGCATCGAGTGTGCTAGGGAGAATCATGTCCATCAGGGCAGGAGACACCATGGCTTTACTACCCGGTGCATGTTAGATGGCTGCCTCGGGGATTTTGGTGCCTGGGCCGCCATGCACCTATGCTTCGAGGGCATTTTCTCTGCTTCCAACAACAACCATTCCACATAGTGCGACAACAGCTAAACCCACAAAGGATAATATAAGCATGTTGAACTTCATAACTGCCTCAAAAATGTGAAACACCAAAAGGTAGTTGTGTGGTATGGATTTTTTGGTTTGCCCCATGGCGATTTATGTTGTTGCGATAGTGAGAATTGCAACTGGGTTGTGCACAAAACTGCCTCCAATCTACTACATGTGTTAGTCTATATACACTAAATTTATTCATTTTGCATGTGATGGCAAGCTGATACCTACTTGCTTACTTCACAAGGTGTTGAGGACCGATTTAGACAATGTCAGCAATGATGATCTTCACCAGAAGGCTCAAAGGACGTGATACCGTAGAATTGTTGGGTACATAACAACAAGGTGGAGGGGGAGGAAGAAGGCGGTGTTAGTGCCCCCTGACCTTGCCTGTTCACAAGATGAATATGTGCATATGACAAAGCCATTGATGGCACACCGTTCTTAAGTACATATCACCAATGAAGATGACATGATTTATGTTCTTGTGCCAATGGCTTTCCCAAACCTGCTGAAAAAATGGCCACACAATGGCCTTCCTCGTTTCCTTCCCATCATCATTGGCCCACGGTGTAGTAGTTGGGTGGAGGTCATAGAGCTTTGACGGGAAATCGTGTTGGATCAGGGTTGGAATGGCTTATGTCGAAAACACTAGCTGACAAGCGGGGGCATCAACACATTCAAACTTTGCACTTTAGAGTTAAAGGCGAAAGTTTTCAACTAAGTAAATTCCACCACCGTCCACCACACATGTTGTAGACACGGATAAATCTTTGGGTGTAGTGGCAACATGAATGAATTCATTTTATAGGGAGGTGACCATTGTCCATGACTGTATTTTGATGGTGGGTCACTGGTGCAGCGACATCATGTACAAATGATTTTTAAACCCTTCCCGTGACAGAGTTTTAAACCATCGCCTTGACTGTGTGTGCGATAGGGGGGTCCATCCCACACGACACGGAAAAATCAACGGAGATAGTGGCCGTTGAACGTAAAGGTTTGGTAAAAGTAAGTGTATGGGATGTCTGCATCTATCACAAACAAGAGTCATCGGTCAACCATTTGAGATATGTCATATTTCCCAAACGCGCCATCGTTTCTACTCGTGTGGGATTGCATTACCATCACACTCAGAATTTTCTGGTGCAACATTTACAATGTGCGCTACATCACAACCAGTTCATAATTGTAAAGCATGTGTGATATGGATACTATCACACACATCTGGTCCTACCACATCGTTTGCGATATATCAAGTTTCGCAAACGCTACAATTGTCGTACTCGTGTCTGATGTGTATGACATAAAAAATAGTTCATCATTATGAAGCAGGTATAATGAGAATACTATCAAAAACATTTAGGCCAGCCCCATCGTTTCTTATATTGTCTGACATCACACACGGTTTTCAGGCAGCAATTTTGTGCATGGCCACACACGGCTTCTCTGTGTGAAATGTGTTGGATCATTAGGTATATCACACATGTTGTGCTTTACAAACCATGTGCAGTGTAATAACCTGCAAAGCATATTATCCCCCAAATTAATCGCTGCAATTTAAAATTCTACAAAAATTGAATTTGAAAGTAGACAATAACATTTTTCATATCCATCATATATAGGTATAGCGCCAACAACCAATGCTTTATTTTACATAAAAGATAATTACCTAAGGACCCAATAAATAATTATGAACCACAGTTGCATACTTGTATTAAAGATGGTAAATAAAGAGGCGAAAGACATTCCGGTTGTTGTACAAGGTGAAGCAGAATGCCCATATTGTGTCCTCCTCCATGTAGAATGCACGCACGACTCTAGTACAACCCCTTCTGAAGGTGGACCTCCCATCCTTTGATGTCTTGTAGAGGACATCTAGATAGTCTTATTTGCCTGGTAGAAATACTTTAACCTTTGAATGTCCACCAATCATGTAGTTTTAGAGGTAATATTGAGTAAACTGCTTTGGGAACGACTACAAACAAAAAAGATTCAGACAGTGTAATCTAGAAACTCATTAGGGGCAGTAAAACAAGGGTACATAATTCTTAGTTACCATCCTGCAGTTCACTATTGTCTTGGATAAGGTGTAAATAAATAGTTTAATTTCCATATTTTGTCCCATTTACGAACAATGTTTATTAGTTTCCTCACTTGATGCTTGTCGTGGGAGTAATGCTGACAGTAGTATGGGGGTATGAATGAGTAGGGCAAAGCCTAGCTACGGAGCAAGTGTCACACTCGGATTCTACGAGTTCAGACCCCACTCAGAAGTGGTAAAAGTAGGACGTCTCGAGTCCTGGGGCTAAATGTTTGCTTTGTGTATGTTTCTGATTACAAGGAGTTCATAACCCTTGCTCTAGTATCAGGGGTGGCTTATATAGAGTGTGCCACCTGTAGCTGAGTTCCATTATGAGGGTCATTAATGCTAGTAAAAAATATGGAGTTACTGGTAACTGCTAAGTTAACTATGAGCATTACGGGTAACGTAGTATTTACATCACTTAAGGCGTGTTAAGTCTCTTGGACGTTGTAGCTCCCACATCGTTCCTACTTCCTCCTGTCCGAGTACTAGGGAAGCACCGAGTGGTTGAAGACGTCCGAGTAACTTTCAAGAATCCGAGTGCATCTTGTACATTCATCCGAGTGTCAAGATAATCTAGGGAGTTCCATGAACTTGTAGGACCCCAGGAGTGTCCTAGATAAGAGGTCTATGACCCTACCTAGGGTAGCTGACCTCGTCAATAGCCCCCGATTCAGCTGACTCTTAGGGAGCCGAGTGACTAGCGTGTTGTGATGCTGGTAGCATTTCTGGAATGCTTCGAAACGAGTCAGGTTGTTTCCCACTCGGTATTTGAGCCACAACCAATTCAGATTAAATAGCCTTTGAGGGACTCAAACAGCTTAGCTGCTCGTGCCACTCGGCTTGATGTAGACCAGCTCCCGGGAGAGATAACCCTTAGGTTTGATGATGAGATTGTTGGAACTTTTGTCTGGCCTCCATTCGGATATTCTGGGAGCGGTTGAAGAGTTGTCTAGGTGTTTGAGAGGTCTTTATCCATTCGATGAATGCTTGACAGGTCTTTGTCCACTTGGTGGAATTTGATGGGTCGGAACGCACTAGCGAATGCGGAGTCCACTTGGGCCACTGCATTGCGGAACCACCGGCGATTTTGAAATCATGGGGAAGCACGCGCGTGCGAATGTGACGGTTGTGTCAGGAAAGTGGGGGAGGTAGCCACGACGCCTCGATCTTTGCAGCATGAATTTCGCCATGTATCCCCACTATGTTGTCCCAGAGATTTTGCAGATCTGCATGCGCGTGTTGATTGCGTGATTTCAACAGATCTGACGGCCGAGATCTCATCGAGATGGGGTATAAAATAGAGACAGGGAGGGAGGGTGGAAAAAGCATTGTCATCCCCTACCTCCACATCCTTTCTTCCGCTCCACCGAGAGCTTCGCTTGCATCACCGGCTCGTCGATTCGTCACCGTTTCTCACCGAAGATGATGAGAAGTGCCACCACGAAGGCTGAGAAGGCGAAGAAGTCCTCATGCAAGTCTTACTCGAGCGCGGGTGCCCCTATTGGCTTCGTCTAGGGCGACTGGCTGGCGTCTCGGACGACTGCCAGCCGGATGAGAGACCTGGAGAGCCAGGGTCTCCATGTCACTGGGAGCTGGAGCTGCCGGAGAAGGGGGAGATCAAGCCCGTACGGTGTGGGAGTGTAGGATATAAAGTAGTGCTAGAGGGGGGTGATTAGACTACTTTACCAAATAAAAATCTACTTTTTCCCAATTTTATGTCTTGGCAGATTTTAGCATTCATAGTATGTCAAGTACACCCTACACATGTATGTCTACGAGTATAGCAGCGGAAAGTAAAGACAAACATGTAAGTAAAGGAAGGGTAGGATGATCAAACGCAATTGGTGACACAATGATTTTTCCCGTGGTTCCGATAGGTGGCTTTATCGTACATCCGCGTTTATGGATTATTCAACCCACGGAGGGTAACGGTCACAAGAGTCCACGGAGGGCTCTACCAACAGAGGGTTCCACGAAGAAGCAACCTTGACTATACCATGATGGCCTACGTCCATGGAGGACTAGCCTAACTCGGGGTAGATCTTCACGAAGTAGGCGATCTCCTTGCCCTTACAAACTTCTTAGTTCACTCCACAACACGAAGTAGGACGCTCCCAAGCGACACCTAACCAATCTAGGAGGCACCACCCTCCAAAAGGTAAAAGGCCCGATTGTGTCGATGAACTCCTTGCTCTTGTGCTTCAAGATAATAGACTCCTCAACACACAATCACTCTCTCACAGATTTTTCTTGGTGGAAGAGATTGATTGGGTGGAAAGCAACTTGGGGAGGCTAGAGATCAAGATTCGTATGGTAGGAATGGAATGGCATGATCTCAACACATGAGTAGGTGGCTCTCTCTCAGAAAGTCAGTAGGTATGAGTGGGGAACTGTTCTGAGTGCTTCTCTTACGAGTGAGTGGTGGTGGAGGGGTATATATAGGCATCTCCAAAAATCCAACCGTTACACCCAATAAGTCAGACTTGGTGACACCGATGTGTAAATCTCGGTGGTACCGAGTTGCCTCAAAGGTAGCAACTTTTGAATCTCGGTGAGACCGATACATAAATCTCGGTTGCACAGATAAGGTGACCAACGGTCAGATTGCCAATCTCGATGACGCCGATTCACAAAACTCGGTCAGACCGATTTTGTAAACTTGCGTAACAAGAAGTTGGCAACCCAAACTCGGCGGCACCAAAGTGGAATCGGTTGCACCAAAATGCTAGGTTTGGCTGAGTCTGTCTGAGGTTTGGGAATCGATGGCACCAAATGGAAAGTGTTGGTTGCACCGATTTTGAATATTTGTCTTTGGACAGACTTTTGTGGAAGAGCTTGTAGGTGTATGTGTTTACTATCACTTGTGCACGTATGAGCATTTTTTTCACCAACAAAACCTTACCCCTTTTTAATAATATTAGCTTTCCTATGGACTCAAGGTGATTTCTCACAAAAGATAAAATGTAGAGTCTTTTGCTTGAGGCTTTGCCAATCTATTTCCTTACATCTTGGGGTATTCCACAATCCTTATGCCAACCCATCATTGAACTTTTCCTGGAACATATTTAGTGGAAACATTAGTTCAATGACATATATGTTGTTATTAGTTACCAAAGCCACCAAGGGAGCAAATGTGCTTTCAATCTCCCCCTTTTTGGTAATTGATGACAACATATAGATCAAAGCTTCGACATATGATATAATCAATGAACATAATCGTTGCTTTGAGAAGTATGTGATAAGTAAGAGCTCCCCCTAAATTTTTGCATTATTTTTAAATTTGCGTTTGAATGCAAATGCACAATCCATTAGGTACATGGGGCACTTCTTCCATGTCACATATAACTTGATGGTGTGCGAGAGTAATAAGAGTTAACAACATACCACAACACAACAAGCAAAGTGAATGATAATCACATAATCATCAAAAGATAGGAAATAGTATCACCACACATTAAAGCGTATGATCAAACACAAACAAAAGTATCTCACATCCAAACCAAAATACCAAATGTTTTATAAAGCCAGCAAATAAAACAGACGCCCTCTCACTCAAAGCCTAAGATCTATATACGAATTCTCCCCCTTTGGCAAGAAGTTACCAAAAAGCTTGAAGAGATATGGCTAATCGTTCTTCCGCGGCTGATATCCTTTGGTAGTCGATGTCGGAGTCGAGAGAACTGCGTCGACGAAGACTTTTGTTGATGTCCTGGATGGAGTTGGAGAAGATACTAGAGGCACTGGAGCTGATGGAGCTGATGTCACTGTTGCTGGAGCAGAAGATGAAGGCCTCGACTCTAGAGCTGGCATGGTAGGTGTCCTGACCTTAGTCATGAACTGGACAGTCGTCCTGACAGGTGCACTGTCCTCATCATGATCAGACTCGGACTCTGAAGAGGTGCGACGGAGAGGGGCTTCATCTACCTGCTTCTTAAGCTCATTGAATGTCTTAGTCAGCCCATCAACCTTGTCATTAAGAGTTTTCACTCTATCCTCAATGATGTTCACAAGGCTCTCCTGAGTGTCCATGATGGTTTTGATGTCCTTCTTCATGTCCATGACAGTGGTGATCAAGAGATCCATTTGCTTGTTCCTGGATCTAGGGACCTGAGCACTAGTGGCTCGAGCTGCCTCTGCCTCTGCCTCTGCCTGAGTTGCAGCTGATGTGGGATGGTTTGGATCCATCACCACAACGTTGTCCTTGAGATCTGGCTGAAGTGGTAAGTGGGGTCTATCCAGAGCAAAGATGTGCTTCTCAAGTTTGGAGTTGAGAAGCATCTGAATATAGGGTGCATAGCAGTATGAGCACTTCTGATCAGCAGCAACCCTCTTCAAAGTCTCTACTGTCAAATCCATCACTTGAATCCTGGTGTGACGATCAAGATGGATGAGCATGTTAATGGAGTATCCGCGAATCATATTCTCATCTCCAAACTTGGGCATCAAAGTATGCCTTGGGATGGTGTTCATGGTACGGAGGCCTGGCTGGAGGAAGTAAATAGATCCCAACTTGTGAGCTTGCACACTAGCAGCAGGGAGAGGATTATACATATCCCTCATAGCATTGTGGCTCTCCTTGGATTCTGAGTAGACATCCAAATCTCCATCATGTACCTCTGGGTCTCCTAAGATGGTAGCCCACTCATCAATAGTAGATTCATATCTTGCTCCTTCAATCATCCAAACAATCCTGCCATCTCCATAAAAATGAGCAGTGGAGTAGAACTGCATGATCATCTCATCATTCCAAGTAGTGAACTCCTTGCCAACAAATGTATCTAGTCTTGTGCAGTGGAAATTTTCTTGGACACATGGAAAGTATCCTCATTATCGTTGATATATTTCCAGTTCACATATCTCATCTCATTGACTGCAGGGCTCTTGTCAAGCAAAACTGTCTCATAGAAGTCTTGCTGCTCTTTGGTATACAACTTCTAGTCCACAGAAGTCTTCCTCCTCTTGGCATATGGATCAATAGCTCTCCATGCCCTCAACCCTAAATCCTCCCTCTTCTTCATATCCTCAGCTTCATCAAAACTGACATAGGATCACCATCATCATCATCATCTCCTTCTCTGAAAGTGGACTTCTTGTTCTTCTCAAAAGCAGGTATGTCATGGATTTGTCATGGCAAGATGTCTGGGTTAACGGACTTAGGTGTGAGGCCATCGCAACTATGTGGTGGCTTGAGAGGGGTTGGTCGGAATCGAGAGACGCGAGTTTACCCAGGTTCGGACCCTCCGATGGAGGTAAAAGCCTACGTCCTGCTTGTCTTCTATTGATGATGAGGAAGATATTTCGGTTACAAGGATGTTGTCTTCCTACGTCTAATCTCGAGAGCCTCTAGTCTGTGTATCTCTAATGACTTGTGTCTGTCTTAACTTGTCCCTCTAGGGGCACTCTACCCCTCCTTATATAAGTGGAAGGGGTAGGTTTTACATATAGAGTCCTACTAGGAGTAGGATTAGGACTAGTCTCTCTTGAATCCTAATCCGGGTCTTGTTTCCTTTGTGAGGGATTCCTTCATCTCTCCTTGGGTCTTCTCTTGTGATCCGCTTGGCGCCGACTTAGACGTTGGGCCTTGGGCCTTGGTCGTCCTGTGACCCGATAATAGAGGTGACGCATGAGCCGCCATCTTATGAGCCGGGTCATACCTCCGGCCGGGTCACCAATGAATCATCAAGTTTGGCCAGGGCTCCTGTGAGTCACCAAGTCCTGGTCGGGTCATACTTCCGGCCGGGTTATACCGCGGGGTAATATCCCTGACACTAGCCCCCGGGTTAGCTTGAATTTATTCATGCTAAGCTCCTAAAATAAGAATAATAAATATGTTAAGTGACTAGCTCACTCCCCTGGCTGACTTATTTCACTGAAGTAGATCCTCCTCAAAAATCCGGGTTTCTTCTTCATATGAATGAGCCATCTTCTCAATCGTCTTGCTTGTCAGTGTCCTTTGAAGTAAAATATTGGGAATGCAACACCCATATGCCATTGAGTCGGCCTCCAATACTCTTCAACTTGTGAAGCCGAGTTTGCTCATATAGAATCTGTTGGGTCATGATCTTTTGACAATGTCGGGTCATGATTGTTGGTGACGCCGGGTCAAATAACTAGACTCCAACTAATTTGATAAAAATATTGGGATAAAAATCCATCTAATGTAGAACCGGTCTTTAATGCTTCGGCTAAATAAAAATCTATTGAGTCGGTCTCACTCACAATTGACATCTTAAAAACTCTCTTCAATTTTTGATATATCCATATTACATGTAGCCCCCAAGCTCCAAGTTTACCCATGATGACTTGGTGCTTTGCAATACTATCTTTGATTGTGTAGCCACCAAGTGCTAGATTGTCTTGCTTGCAACAGCCTGGGACTTGTAACTGTCTTATGCTCAGAAAACTTCAGCTGGTGTAACCCCCAAGGGCCGGCTCATAAGTATGTGATGGGCCGGGTCTTCAATTTGAACCTCATAATCTATTAAACAGCTGAATACTGTAGCCCTGAAGTGCCGAGTCAGTAAGAAGTACTGGGCTCAGACTAAGAAAAATATAGAAATGCTGGCTCATCTCCTTGAGACAACATGATCTGTTAACCATGTAATGATTTGAAAAGCAACTTGCATTAGCCCCCAAGTGTTGTGATGCCAGCTTGCAGTGACATGGAACTTGCATACTTGATATAAACTAGACTTTGAATAATGTAGCCCCAAAGTGTCGGGTCGTCTGCCTGCGGCGACTTAGGACTGTGTGAGAATAATATGACTCATCATAATTTGTTGAATGAGTCCTTGACCGTGGTTGTAACCCGGTATTTTTCGAATATCCTGGAATAATGCCTTTATCCTTGAAATGAAAATCCCTGCTCATGGTTGCGGTGCAACCCAGAAAATATATGTTTGAGAAATCCATGAGTGTTGTAGTATACTACAGAGCACAAGTTGAAGAAATCCAATCGCCAATCAATTAAATGGCACGACATTATATCTGATAGGGCGGCTCTTGAAAAACCCCAATCATTTAATACTGGTTATGATAAACCATGATGAAGATCCAGCCATGTTGGCTATTAAAGATCTATTTGTTCCTACATAAGTTTTTCATTATACTTAACGGCGGATCATCTTAAGAGACAAGACCTGCAAAAATAAACAAGACAAAATATATTCTGCATTGCTGTAAGGGTGGCTGAAAAAGCACAACCCGGAGATGTTAAAATCTTTCACAGCCTTGCTTCTTCTTTCATAATCTTGCTGTGACCCGGTTTGGCAGACCGACATGATATGTTGGTACGAGGCAATGCATGACGTAATGTATGATGGAATGTACGATGCAATGTATGATGTTGTTGCTATTCTTCCTTTTTGTTTTCAAAAAACTCATATGTTGGTTCTTCTGGGTGGACTCGCTGCTTGAACTCATACCAGTATAGGGTCTCTAATGAGAGTGGTCGTCAACTGCTTTGAGCGGCTCATGGTCTCTAGATGAGATTAACTGATAGGAGTGCAACAAACTAGAAAGAGACACATCCACCAGTTCTTCTGGGTGGACTCGCTGCTTGAACTCATAACAATACTCGGTTTCCAGGCAAGATTGAAGAGTGCAACGTCCTAGAAAGATACATGGACGCTGGTTCTTCTGGGTGGACTCGCTGCTTGAACTCATAACAATACTCGGTTTCCAGGCGAGATTGAAGACCGCAACATCCCAAAAAGAGACGCAGTAGGGCATGAGTATCCCTAGGGACCATAAGCCCCCTCTCACGTGACACAGTCCGCTGTTTGAACCCTAACCAGTGCTTAGGGTCTCTTGGCGAGATTAACTGTCCGGTACGTTGGACAGATAGTATCTCTAAGCGGTGATTAACTGGTAAGAATTCAGCAGGTCACATGTTGGAGAGGCATCAAAAGGGGGTAAGTTTACAACTCGCTGCACCTCTAGTTATCTTGTTGACGGAGTCAATGTTTGGGTCCACGACCTGCCTTACAGTGGCTGAAAAGCCTGATCGAGAGGGTTGAATCTTAACCCGATGGGTTGAAAGCCCCCAAACGACCTTGTCAATGATATCAACTTGTGAGCCATCTTGTAATCCGTCGTCCTGAGGAACTCCAACTTGTAAGCCGCCATCTTGTGGACCACCAACTTGTAAGCCGTTGTCTTATGGACCGCCAACTTGTAAGCCGTCGTCTTATTGACTGCTAACTTGTAAGTCGTCGTCTTATGCACCACCAACTTGTAAGCCGCCATCTTGTTTGCTATTGTGGCTGAATAGCCGATCAAGAGGGTGAGCAAGTTAAACCCGACGGGTTAGAAGCCCCCAAATGACCTTTGTTGAAGTATCCACCTTTGCACAATCTGAAATGCATAGACAACAGAAACTCCAAGTTACTTTATGATTATCCAATAAATTAGGGCACCCATGTTTGAACGGTGCATCGTGGCGACTCGTCCTCCTGGACAACTTTTAATTCTTCCGCCAATAATGTAGTAGCCCATGAGATTGGGTTAACTTCCTTTCAATGACCCGGGGTTCTCATTGAAAATGACCAAATGTGTCGAGCCATGTCTGTAGCCCCCGAGTATAAGTCGACTCAAAGAGGCGGCTTGAGAATCTCCACAGAAGGTTAAGGTTGACCGTGGTGGTTTTATAGATGATCCCTTATGAATTGTTTCAATAATCCAGTCAATGGTTCGTCCCGACTAGTTCTTGAAGTTAACCAAACTATAGTGGCGGCTCATATAGACGAACACTGCACCGATATACTGATGTAGATCAGATTGTGGGCGGCGTCTTGTGCATGTCCGTTGGGTGGCTCGTACAGGCGAGCACCGCACTGTTATGTTGATGTAGATCAGACCGCGGGCGACGTCTTGCACTCGTCCGTTGGGCAGCTCGTACAAGCGAGCACCACACTGATATGTTGATGTGGATCAGACCACGGACGGCATCTTGCGCTCGTCCGTTGGGCGACTTGTACAAGCGAGCACCGTACTGATATGTTGATGTAGACATAGAAGTCAGTCGCAACATAGTAAGCCGGTGGAGTCGCGAGAGATGACCGTGGTGTTGTAAGTTGGCACGGTTGCGTGAGACGGTCGTGACATTGTAAGCCGGTGCGGCCGCGAGAGACGACCGTGGTGTTGTAAGCCGGTGCGGTCGCGGCGTCGTAAACCGACGCGGTTGCAAGAACGGCCACGGCGTCATGAGCAGGGCAGTTGCAAGAGACGGCCACGGCGTCGTGAGCCGGGCGGTTGCAAGAGACGGCCACGCCGTCCTGAGCCGGGCAGACGGTGAGTCACCCACGGCATTGCAAGCTGGTGCAATCACGAGAGACAGTCATGGCATTGTTTGTGAAAACCATACCACGGATGCGGTGGCTTGCCGCGTCCATTGGGTGGCTCATACTGGCGGGTGAGCGCACGCGGTACCGGCGATTTGATGTAGACCGTCCACGGGGGTGGCGACTCATGCGCGTCCATCGAGCAACACGACACGCTGGTGTGCACTCCAACTCCACGGTATAATGCCACATGAATAATTTTCCTATGTAAAAATATTGCAAAGACAAAGTAATTGTTTCTTGGAAGAATTGAATATGTACTTTAAAATAGATATGACCGGTATCACCTGGATTTTGTTTCGCAGCGGACATGTAGCCTGGCCGATGTGATAAGTGTTACCATGACCTGATCCCCGAATGAGGAAAGAATCTGATTTTTTTCTATGCTTAGACACGCCGTGTTTTTTCCGCAGTCTCTATCTTCATCTTGAGAAAATGTCTATAAAACCAAGTATGTCTTGAAAACAGCCTATTGAGCTACTCAACGAGATGATCCAACGTATTTGTCACCATATCTTTATAGCTATCCACATCTAGTTGGACGAACTTGATAAGCTTCGTGTATGTAGTAGCAGCAGCAGTAACGTGCCCACGTGCTAGAGCACGCACACAACAAACGCAAAGATCACGCAATCATGCCCAGGTACCTGATCATGCATGCACACAATGCATGCAGAGCACTCACACACGCATGCACACCAGGCACACACACGCATAGCACACATCGCACATGGCCTGGTGTCAGAGCAGGCATGCACATGGTGCACTCATACTGCATGCACATGGTGCACTCATACTGCATGCACACAGTGCAGTCATGCACACAGGTACGCCCAGGTAGACAACCGCCGATCGGCCGGCTCAAGCGCGAGGCGGGTGTTGCTCTGGCACAATGGCGTGGCAGATGCGGAGCCGAGCACGACACGGACGTGCGGAGGTGCAGTGGAGGCAAGCAGGTGAGGTGGGGTGCAGCGGGCATGTGGCGGTGGTGCGGACGCGGCCGAATCAAAGCGGAGCCGACAAGGAGAAGTTGAGACGGATCGCACTACATGGCAATGGTGGCTGGCAGGCGTGCGGTTGAGTGGAGGCAAGCCGGACTACGCGGGCACGGACGTGCGCGAGCCGGTGCTGTGGCTGGATGTTGGATGCGCATGTAGGCAAAGGCCAGGGCGTGGGCAGGTGATTCGAGCAGGCACACGACGATGGAGCAAAAGTGACTTGAGGCGGAACGAGGCCGGGCCGCGACACAGTGCGATGGTAGCTCGAGCCGGCTTGGCATGCAGGTAGGTGAGCAGCGGCGCGGGGCGGCTCGCACGCGTAGTGGGGACTAGATGCGCGGAGGCGGTCGGCGCAGCGGCGACTCGAGGCGCGTCGGTAGCCGGCGCCGCGGAGGTGACTTGCAGCGAGGAGAGCATGGCGAGGCGAAGCGCAGCAGCGGCAAGCCAGCGGTGGCAGGAGGGTTGCAACAGCAGCTGGCGGTAGCGACGGAGCACGACAGCGCCGAGGCCAGCCGTCCCTGAGGAAGACGCGGGCACGCAGGCGGCGTGTGCGAGGGCTGGGGCCTGACGCGCGGCAGGGCAGCTGCGCAGGCGGAGCAAAGGCGGCGGCTGGTTCGGACGCAGTGAGGCGACCCAAGGTCAGGGTGGCGAACCGGCTCGGGCGCGAGGTGGCGGCTGCTGGCGCGGCGAGGGCAAGCCGGCGGAGGGGAGATGTCGGAGACACCAAAGACGTCGACAACGGCCACGAAGTCACCGGCCTCCATAGCAAATTTGTCCGCTGCCGTGGGTTGTGGTCCGATCCGTTTGTGATGGAGACTTAGAGAGAGAAACAAAGGCGAACGGTGTATGGCATTTTTAATGCTTGTCGTCGCAGCAACCACTTGAGCAATTTTTTTATTCCTGATTCGGTTGCCGCTCGTGACGCGCGGCCCCGTGTGCAAGCCAAACTCCATCAACCCTTTTTTTTATAGCAACTAAATTCTTCTTGGTGGTCGCGGTACAAGCCTGTCTCGCGATTTTCTTCTTCTCGCAGTGATATGATGGAAGTGGCTCGTGATTTGACATCGGTAACTCGACGGACAAACAAATGAGCCAGCGTTGAAAAATTTGATCCATCATGGACAACTTGAAAATGCTCGATTTGACAGCGGCGCACCCAAAATCTATCTGTCATCCGGGGCATGTGCATCGGAACCCTAACTTCTAGAACTCAATCTGACAACCGTGGGCTTTTCGATCCCTGAAGAGCTCCCTTGAAGAACACAACATCACTGTGCGAGGCCCCACGGTGGGCGCCAACTGTCGTGGATTTGTCATGGCAAGATGTCTAGGTTAACAGACTTAGGTGTGAGGCCATCGTAACTATGTGGCGGCTTGAGAGGGGTTGGTCGGAATCGAGAGACGCGAGTTTACCCAGGTTCGGCCCCTCTGATGGTGGTAAAAGCCTACATCCTGCTTGTCTTGTATCGATGATGAGGAAGATCTCTCGGTTACAAGGATGTTGTCTTGCTACATCTAATCTCGAGAGCTTCTAATTTGTCTATCTCTAATGACTTGTGTCTGTCTTAACTTGTCTCTCTAGGGGCACTCTACCCCTCCTTATATAAGTGGAAAGGGTCGGTTTTACATATAGAGTCCTACTAGGAGTAGTATTAGGACTAGTCTCTCTTGAATCCTAATCCGGGTCTTGTTTCCTTTGTGAGGGAATCCTTTCTCTCTCCTTGGGTCTTCTCTTGTGATTAGCCTGGCGCCGGCTTAGACGCTGGACCTTGGGCCTTGGTTGTCTTGTGACCCGGTAATAGAGGTGACGCATGAGCCGCCATATAATGAGACGGGTCATACCTCCGGCCAGGTCATCAATGAATCGTCAAGTTCGGTCAGGGCTCCCATGAGTCTCCAAGTCCTGGTCGGGTCATACTTCCGGCCGGGTTATACCGCGGGATAATATCCCTGACAAGGTATATCTCTGGTGTTGGGAGACGTAGTAGTAAATCAAAAAATTTCCTACGCGTTCACCAAGATCCATCTATGGAGAAACCAGCAACGAGCAAGGGGAGAGTGGATCTTCATACCTTTGAAGATCGCTAAGTGGAAGCATTACAAGAACGCGGTTGATGGAGTCGTACTCGCAGCGATTCAGATCGCGGTAGATCCGATCAAGTGCCGAACGGACGGCACCTCCGCGTTCAACACACGTGCAGCCCGGTGACGTCTCCAACACCTTGATCCAGCAAGGAGGAAGGATAGGTTGGGGAAGGGCTCCAACAGCAGCACGATGGCGTGGTGGTGGTGGAGTAGCAAGGTATTCCGACAGGGCTTCGCCTAAGCGCTGCGGAGGAGGAAGAAGAGAGGTAGGGCTTCGCCGTGAGAGAGAGAGATCAAATCCTATCTCAAAACATCCAAAACCTCAAGTATATATAGGAGGAGGGACGTGGAGGGCTGGCTTGGCCTCTACTCCAAAGAGGAGATGGCCGGCCGAATTAAAGGGAGAGTCCACCTCCCACAAGGGAGGTGGATCTCCTCCTTTTAAATCCTTTTTGCCTTATCTCCTTATCTCCAGCCACATGGGCCTTTAGCAAAAGTATTTCCCAGCCCAATAAGGGCTGACACACTTTATCTAACAGCCCATGAAGTCCTCTGGTCGTCACACCCCTCCCGGGGGTCCTCCGGCACCCTCCCGGCACTCCCGGTACAATACCGATGAGCCCGAAAACTTTCCGGTGACCGAAACTGGACTTCCTATATATCAATCTTTACCTCCGGACCATTCCGGAGCTCCTCGTGACGTCCGGGATCTCATCCGGGACTCCGAAAAACCTTCGGTAATCACGTATACCTTTTCCCTATAACCCTAGCGTCATCGAACCTTAAGTGTGTAGACCCTACGGGTTCGGGAGACACGTAGACATGACCGAGACACCTCTCCGGTCAATAACCAACAGCGGGATCTGGATACCCATGTTGGCTCCCACGTACTCCACGATGATCTCATCGGATGAACCACGATGTCAAGGATTCAATCAATCCCGTATACAATTCCCTTTGTCTATCGGTATGATACTTGCCCGAGATTCGATCGTCGGTATCCCCATACCTTGTTCAATCTCGTTACTGGCAAGTCTCTTTACTCGTTCCGTAATACATCATCCCGTGGCTAACTCCTTAGTCACATTGAGCTCATTATGATGATGTCTTACCGAGTGGGCCCAGAGATACCTCTCCATCACACGGAGTGACAAATCCCAGTCTCGATTCATGCCAACCCAACAGATACTTTCGGAGATACCCGTAGTGCACCTTTATAGCCACCCAGTTACGTTGTGACGTTTGGCACACCCAAAGCATTCCTACGGTATCCGGGAGTTGCACAATCTCATGGTCTAAGGAAACGATACTTGACATTGAAAAGCTTTAGCAAACGAACTACACGATCTTGTGCTATGCTTAGGATTGGGTCTTGTCCATCACATCATTCTCCTAATGATGTGATCCCGTTATCAATGACATCCAATGTCCATGGCCATGAAACCGTGACCATCTATTGATCAACGAGCTAGTCAACTAGAGGCTCACTAGGGACATGTTGTGGTCTATGTATTCACACATGTATTATGGTTTCCGGTTAACACAATTATAGCATGAACAATAGACAATTATCATGAACAAGGAAATACAATAATAACCATTTTATTATTGCCTCTAGGGCATATTTCCAACAGTCTCCCACTTGCACTAGAGTCAATAATCTAGTTCACATCACCATGTGATTAACACTTACATCACCATGTGATCATATCATCATGTGATTAACACCCAATAAGTTCTGGGGTTTGTTCATGTCCTGCTCGTGAAAGAGGTTTTAGTCAACGGGTCTGCGACATTCAGATCCGTGTGTACCTTACAAACTTTCCATGTCATATTTGTAGATACTGCTCCCACGCTCCACTTGGAGCTATTCCAAATGGCTGCTCCACTATACGTAGCTGGATTTCTACTAAGAGTCATCTGGATTGGCTTTAAAGCTTGCATCATCGTAACACTTTACGATGAACTCTTTATCACCTCCATAATCGAGAAATATTTCCTTAGTTCTCAAGTTACTAAGGCTAACTTTGACCGTTGTCTAGTGATCCACTCTTGGATTACTCTTGTACCCCTTGACAGACTCATGGCAAGGCACACACAGGTGCGGTACACAGCATGGCATACTATATAGAGCCTATGGCTAAAGCATAGGAGATGACACTCATCTCTTCTTTATCTTCTGCCGTGGTCGGGTATTGAGTCTTACTCAATTTCACACCTTACAATACAGTCAAGAACTCCTTCTTTGACCCATCTATTTTGAACTCCTTCAAAAACTTGTCAAGGTATGTCTTCGTCGAAAAAACTTATCAAGCGAATAGATCTATCCCTATAGATCTTGATGCTCAATAAAATAGTAGCTTTATCTGGGTCTTCCTTTGAAAAAAAAACTTTTCAAACAACCCTTCATGCTCTTCCAGAAATTCTACATCATTTCCGATCAATAATATGTCAACTACATATTCTTATAAGAAATTCTATAGTGCTCCCACTCACTTTCTTGCAAATACAAGTTTCTCATAAACTTTGTATAAACTTAAACACTTTGATCACCTCATCAAAGCATATATTCCAACTCCGAGATTCTTGCTCCAGTCCATAGAAGGATCGCTGGAGTTTGCATATTATTAGCATCCTTAGGATTGACAAAACCTTCTGGTTGTATCACATACAACTCTTCCTCATAGAAACCATTACGGAAACCTTGTTTTGTCATCCATCTGCCAGATTTCATAATCGAAAAATGCAGCAACTGCTAACAAAATTTTAATAGACTTTTAGCATCGCTACAGATGAGACAATCGCATCGCAGTCAACTCCTTGAACTTGGCGGAAACTTCTTTGCGACAAATCGAGCTTTATAAACAGTGACATTTCACCATTAGCGTCTATGTTTATTTCAAAGGTCCATTTGTACTCAATGACCCGCCATTCAACAGGCAAGTCTACCAAAGTCCATACTTGGTTTTCATACATGGATCCTTTCTCGGATTTCAAGGCTCCTAGCCATTTGTTGGAATCCGGGCCCACCATCGCTTCTCCATAGTTCGTAGGTTCATCGTTGTCCAACAACATGATTTCCAAGACAGGGTTGTCGTACCACTCAGGAGCAGTACGCGTCCTTGTCGACCTACGAGGTTCGATAGTGACTTGATCCGAAGCTTCATGATCATCATCATTAACTTTCTTTTCAACTGAGTAGGCTCTATAGAAACATCTTTCTATGTTGCGCTATTCTCTGGTTGAAACAAAGGTTCAACAACCTTATCAAGTTCTATCTTCCTCCCACTCAATTCTTTCGAGAGAAACTCTTTCTCAAAAAAGGACCCGTTCTTAGCAACAAACACCTTTTGCGCTTGGATCTGAGATAGAAGGTATACCCAATGTCTCATTAGGGTATTCTATGAAGATGCATTTGTCTGCTTTGAGTTCGAGCTCGCTAGGTGAAAAACCCATTTTCACATAAGCGTCGCAGCCCCAAACATTAAGAAATGACAGCTTAGGCTTCTGTCAAACCATAATTCTCACGGTGTCATCTCAACAGACTTAGATGGTGCCCTGTTAAAGTGAATGGATTTGTCTTTAATGCATAACCCCATAACGATAGTGGTAAAACGATAAGAGACATCATAGTACTCACTATATCCAATAGAGCACGACTACGACGTTCGAACACACCATCACACTATGGTGTTCCAGGAGGCGTGAGCTGTGAAACAATTTCCACATTGTCTAAAATTGCATACCAAACTCGTAACTTAGATATTCACCTCCATGATCATATCATAGACATTTATCTTCTTGTCACGATGATCTTTAACTTCACTCTGAAACTCCTTGAACCTTTCAAACATTTCAGATTCGTGTTTCATTAAGTAAATATCCCCATATTTACTCAAATCATCAGTGAAGGTAAAGGAAAACAACGATATCCACTGTGTGTTTCAACACTCATTGGACCACATACATCAACATGTATTAATTCCAATAAGCCACTTGCCCGCTCCATCATATTGGATGACGGGGTCTCAGTCATCTTGCCCAAGAGGCATGGCTCGCATGTCTCAACCGATTCGAAATCGAGTGAGTCAAAAAACATCCATCATCATGGAGTTTCTTCATGCGATTTATACCAATATGACATTACGTGGCAGTGCCACAAGCATGTGGTACTATCATTATTAACTTTGTATCTTTTGGTACCAATGTTATGAATATGTGTACTACTACGATCATGATTCGATAAACCATTTCGAGTGGGTGCATGACCATTGAAGGCATTATCCATGTAAACAGAATAACCATTATTCTCTAACTTATATGAATAACCGTATCGCACTAATCATGATCTAATCACGTTTATGCTCAACGCAAACACCAAATAACATTTATTTAGGTTTATCACAAATCCTGAAGGTAGAGAGAGCGTGCGATGGTGATCACATCAATCTTGGAAATACTTCCAACACACATCGTCACCTTTCACCTAGCTAGTCTCCATTTACTCCGTAGCTTTTATTTCGAGTTGCTAACACTTAGCAACCGAACCGGTATCTAATACCCAGGTGCTACTAGGAGTACCAGCAAGGTACACATCACTAACACGTATATCAAATATACTTCCATTGACATTACCAGCCTTCTTATCTACCAATCATCTAGGGTTTTTCCGCTTCAGCGAACATTCTCCTCATAACAGAAGCACTTAGTCTCGGGTTCGGGCTCAACCTTGGGTTTCTTCACTAGAGCAACAACTGGCTTGCCATTCCTGAAGTTTTTCCCTTCTTGCCCTTGCCCCTTTTGAAACTAGTGGTTTTCACTTAACCATCAACACTTGATGCTCCTTATTGATTTCTACCTTCGTGGTGTCAAACATCACGAACAACTCAGGGATCATCTTATCCATCCCTGGCATGTTATAGTTCATCACGAAGCTCTAGTAGCTTGGTGGCAGTGACTTGGAGAACTGCATTAATCACTATCTCATCTGGAAGATTAACTCCCACTTGATTCAAGTGATTGTAGCACCCAGACAATCTGAGAACACGCTCACCGATTAAGCTATTCTCCTTTATCTTGCAGGCAAAGAATCTTGTTGGAGGTCTCATACCTCTCAACATAGGCACGAGCTTGAGATCACAATCTCAGCTCCTAGAACATCTCATATGTTCTGTGACGTTCAAAACATTTTGAAGCCTCAATTCTAAGCCGTAATGCATGACGCACTGAACTATCATGTAGTCATCAAAAAGTGCCTGTCATATGTTCACAACATCTACAGACAACGCTTGAGGGAGTGATGCAGTTAGCGGTACATCAAAAACATAAGCTTTCTGTGCAGCAATGAGGACAATCCTCAGATCACGGACCCAGTCCGCATTATTGCTACCATCAACTTTCAACTTACTTTTCTCTAGGATTGTATCAATAAAACTGGGGAGCTACAGCGCGAGCTATCTACGACATAATTTGCAAGGACATTTTTAGACTAAGTTCATGATAATTAAGTTCATTTAATCAAATTATTAATGAACTCCCACTTAGATAGACATCTCTCTAGTATTCCAAGTGATACATGATCCATGTCAACTAGCCCGTGTCCGATCATCACGTGAGACGGACTAGTCATCCATGGTGAACATCTCTATGTTGATCGTATCTTCTATACGACTCATGTTCGACCTTTCGGTCTTCCGTGTTCCGAGGCCATGTCTGTACATGCTAGGCTCGTCAAGTCAACCTAAGTGTTTCGCATGTGTAAATCTGGCTTACACCCGTTGTATGCGAACGTTAGAACCTATCACACCCGATCATCACGTGGTGCTTCGGAACGACGATCCTTAGCAACGGTGCACAGTTAGGGTGAACACCTTTCTTGAAATTTTATTGAGAGATCATCTTATTTACTACCGTCGTTCTATGCAAATAAGATGTAAACATGATAAACATCACATGCAATCAATACAGTGACATGATATGGCCAATATCATCTTGCTCCTTTGATCTCCATCTTCGGGGCACCATGATCATCACTGTCACCGGCACGACACCATGATCTCCATCATCATGATCTCCATCATTGTGTCTTCATGAAGTTGTCTCACCAAATATTACTTCTACTACTACAGCTAACGTTTAGCAATAAAGTAAAGTAATTACATGGCGTTTATGATTGACACGCAGGTCATACAATGATATAAGACAACTCCTATGGCTCCTGCCGGTTGTCATAGTCATCGACATGCAAGTCGTGAACCCTATTACAAGAACATGATCAATCTCATACATCACAATGCATCACATCACATCCTTTTGGCCATATCACATCACACGGCATATGCTGCAAAAACAAGTTAGACGTCCTCTAATTTGTAGTTGCAAGTTTTTACGTGGTTGCTATAGGTTTCTAGCAAGAACGTTTCTTACCTACGTCAAAACCACAACGTGATATGACAATTGCTATTTACCCTTCATAAGGACCCTTTTCATCGAATCCAATCCGACTAAGGTGGGAGAGACAGACACCCGCTAGCCACCTTATGCAACTAGTGCATGTCAGGCGGTGGAACCGGTCTCACGTAAGCGTACGTGTAAGGTTGGTCCGGGCCGCTTCATCCCACAATACCGTCGAATCAAGATAAGACTAGTAACGGCAAGCATATTAACAAAATCGACGCCCACAACTGCTTTGTGTTCTACTCGTGCATAGATTCTACGCATAGACCTAGCTCATGATGCCACTGTTGGAAGACGTAGTAGTAAATCAAAAAATTTCCTACGCGTTCACCAAGATCCATCTATGGAGAAACCAGCAACGAGCAAGGGGAGAGTGGATCTTCATACCTTTGAAGATCGCTAAGCGGAAGCATTACAAGAACGCGGTTGATGGAGTCGTACTCGCAGCGATTCAGATCGCGGTAGATCCGATCAAGTGCCGAACGGACGGCACCTCCGCGTTCAACACACGTGCAGCCCGGTGACGTCTCCAACACCTTGATCCAGCAAGGAGGAAGGATAGGTTGGGGAAGGGCTCCAACAGCAGCACGACGGCGTGGTGGTGGTGGAGTAGCAAGGTATTCCGACAGGGCTTCGCCTAAGCGCTGCGGAGGAGGAAGAAGAGAGGTAGGGCTTCGCCGTGAGAGAGAGAGATCAAATCCTATCTCAAAACATCCAAAACCTCAAGTATATATAGGAGGAGGGACGTGGAGGGCTGGCTTGGCCTCTACTCCAAAGAGGAGATGGCCGGCCGAATTAAAGGGAGAGTCCACCTCCCACAAGGGAGGTGGATCTCCTCCTTTTAAATCCTTTTTGCCTTATCTCCTTATCTCCAGCCACATGGGCCTTTAGCAAAAGTATTTCCCAGCCCAATAAGGGCTGACACACTTTATCTAACAGCCCATGAAGTCCTCTGGTCGTCACACCCCTCCCGGGGGTCCTCCGGCACCCTCCCGGCACTCCCGGTACAATACCGATGAGCCCGAAAACTTTCCGGTGACCGAAACTGGACTTCCTATATATCAATCTTTACCTCCGGACCATTCCGGAGCTCCTCGTGACGTCCGGGATCTCATCCGGGACTCCGAACAACCTTCGGTAATCACGTATACCTTTTCCCTATAACCCTAGCTTCATCGAACCTTAAGTGTGTAGACCCTACGGGTTCGGGAGACACGTAGACATGACCGAGACACCTCTCCGGTCAATAACCAATAGCGGGATCTGGATACCCATGTTGGCTCCCACGTACTCCACGATGATCTCATCGGATGAACCACGATGTCAAGGATTCAATCAATCCCGTATACAATTCCCTTTGTCTATCGGTATGATACTTGCCCGAGATTCGATCGTCGGTATCCCCATACCTTGTTCAATCTCGTTACTGGCAAGTCTCTTTACTCGTTCCGTAATACATCATCCCGTGGCTAACTCCTTAGTCACATTGAGCTCATTATGATGATGTCTTACCGAGTGGGCCCAGAGATACCTCTCCATCACACGGAGTGACAAATCCCAGTCTCGATTCATGCCAACCCAACAGATACTTTCGGAGATACCCGTAGTGCACCTTTATAGCCACCCAGTTACGTTGTGACGTTTGGCACACCCAAAGCATTCCTACGGTATCCGGGAGTTGCACAATCTCATGGTCTAAGGAAACGATACTTGACATTGAAAAGCTTTAGCAAACGAACTACACGATCTTGTGCTATGCTTAGGATTGGGTCTTGTCCATCACATCATTCTCCTAATGATGTGATCCCGTTATCAATGACATCCAATGTCCATGGCCATGAAACCGTGACCATCTATTGATCAACGAGCTAGTCAACTAGAGGCTCACTAGGGACATGTTGTGGTCTATGTATTCACACATGTATTATGGTTTCCGGTTAACACAATTATAGCATGAACAATAGACAATTATCATGAACAAGGAAATACAATAATAACCATTTTATTATTGCCTCTAGGGCATATTTCCAACATCTGGTAGTCCTCTTGGACTTCTGTGCAGCAGCTTTCTTAGATGCAGCATTGATGCTCTTGGAGGGGCCAGGCTTAGGCATAGCATCTCCCATTAGCTTCTTTGCCTTCTTTTTAGGAGGGGCCTGAGCAGCTGGTTCCTCCTCTTTAGCAGCAGCACCCGCAGCCTCCTCTGGATCCTCATACATAGAAGTAGGTCTGCCCATCACACGGATGATCCTCTTCCTGGCTGTCTTCTTTTCTCCTGCCTTCTTAGGCAAAAGTTTCCTTTGAATCTCAACACACATAGTTGCCCTAGCACTCTCATGTGCTTTGAAGGTCTCTGCAGGTGCATAAATTTTGTTGACTACCCTCCTAGATGAGGTAGTCTCATTTGCAGACTTCCTTGCAGCCTTCTCTTGCTCCTTAGCAAGAACTTCTTCTTGAACAAAATCAGAATCTTCTTCTTCCGAGTTGAGTCTCTTCCTTGTCCTAGTTGCAGATTTAGGCAGCCCATGAGAACTGGGAGTGCCTGGATGTGTGGAAGAACTGGACTCAGGACTAGTGCGTGAACTCATCTCAATGTTCTGCTCCGGAAAATTCTGACTATCTTCTGAGCCTGACATGTTTGACCCTGTGAATAGAGTATAGAAGAGTGCAATAGGATAAGTCATCACAAAATGCAGAAAATTTTGAAAGTTTGAACAAAATATTTTCAAAGTTTACATTTTTGTCACATAAAAATTGGTACAGCCGAAGCAATAATATCGGAGCTACCGACAATAACTTTCTCCTTAGCCGAAACTTGGCACCCCTTTCGGTGAGACCGAAAGGTGTACTCGGTTTCACTGAGAAAGTTCTTAGCAACACAAACATACAAATCGGTGACATCGATTTGCTCACTTCGGTTCCATCGAGTTTCATCGGCGGAAGGTAAACCCTAGAAAATCGATCATTTTCTATCCTCTGGAATTTACTTTTGGATGGAAAGATCTCAAACTGTGGCTAGACTAGTAATAAGCCCTAATGCGCATGAATCGTACAATGAGCACAAGAGGGGGCCGAATCCATACCCTAATTTGGCAATGGATCCGCTACGGCGGCGACTTTGGAGAAGCAAATGTCGACGGTGGCGATTCCCAGTGATGGAAGCGCTCGGGGAAGCAAGGCGATGACCAGGGGCCTTCGGGGCGGCATCTAGGGTTGTGGAGTTGTGACGTTTGAAGAATGGATTTCAAAACATCAGGTTCCACCAACTATATACCCATCGCTGTCAGTGACACCGATTTGATATTTTTGGTGTCACCGAGTTTGACAACTGTCAGCTGACAGGGAAACTTGGTGTAACCGAGAATATGAAATCGGTAGTACCGAGATTGGAAAACGAGATCAACCCTAGGCATTCGGTGAGATCGAGAATTTTGGGTTGGTTCCACCGAGATGCACTTGGGAGGTTTTAATGGTCAGTCCTTGACGATAGGAACTCCAAGTGCTCCTCACAGAGAGAGATCGAGAAGTAATTGTTCAAAATTTGTGATGCAACATGAATAGAATATGAGGTGAGAAAGCATAGATTGCTAGAGGAGTGGTCCTAGGCATTCTTGTATATCCAATTGGCAAGTGAAAATCAAGAGCCAAATAGCAACAATTGGATATCCTCGAATGAGTAAATAAATGCATACCAACATGCTCACACAATAGGATGTCAAATAAAATAATGGCAAACATGCACAAACACAATAGCATCTACCAAGCACTTTGGCGATGACGCAGTCATCTATATATGAGTATATTGACTTAGGAGCCAAGTAATAATACTTGATCAGAGGTCATACTCATCGTTTAAGCACAAGTGGGGTTACAACTTTTACATAAAGCATTTAATGTTGTCACATTCTATGAGATGCTTTGACTCAAGTCTTAGAGTAAAGCTCCCCCTTGATGTGACATCCCCCCATAAGAGGGATAAACTAAGCTTGGGTTTTGTCGATGAAGACTTCATGTAGGTGAAGTAGTGGTGGATGCTCAAAGTTGATGAAGATCACCAAGAGTTGGGAGCATTCTCATTGTTTCATTAATCTTCGCACCTACATGGGTTAGTCGCAACACACAAGAGATAAATACAAGGATATCTATGGACATGGATGATGTCCATTGATTTGTTGAATACCTTGTCCCTTTCTTACCTTTGAGGGAATGTGTAACTCCTTCAACTATTGCATGATGTTGATGTAGATTGCAACTAGTTCTTGCCAATAATGAATATGGGTGAATTTCATTGGCGGAGTCACCCCTGAAGAACTTATCTAGTTCTTATTATTGGGGACCCACATCAAGTTGATGGGGATCCTCGGTGTTGAAGTAGCACTTGTAGAAGTTGAGCTTGTAGTAGCCTTGGGAACTCACTTCACCAAAGCTTGGGATTCATCTTCATATGAGTCAATGTCCTCTTGAAGCTTATTCTTGTCCTTGAGCTTGGGGTCTTGTGGTGGAAGGTCATCTTCAGCTTTTGTTCCCTTGGGGAGACTATTTTCATACTTCTCCTTTTGAGGAACAAACTTGGGATTGGGGTATTTACCTTCTTCCCATTCAACTCCATTAGCGTTGAAGTAGCCAACACCACGATTCTTCCGGTATCGTCCATGCTTGCGTACAATCTCCTCAAATTGTTTGCACCCTTCAAGACTGTTGTAGATACATTTCTCTATAATCCCTTTCAAGAGTTCATTTTCTTGCTCAAGTGTAACTTGGCTAAGAGAAGAGTTAGTGGGATCAAGAGAACTACTAGAAGCTATATCATTGGATTTATCATTTTTATTGCTACTAGTTGAAGAACCTTTCTTTCCTTTGTTACTAGCTTGCTTAGACTTAACTTGTGGCATGAATGTAGATAAGAGAAGTCGCTTGGCTAGATAAGAGCAAGTCTTCTTTCGAATAACGTCATTGATAGCTTTAAGGAACTCATGCTCTTGCTCTAAATTGAGCTTCTCGAAGCGGAGTTTCTCTTGTGTCCTTACAAGCTCTCTATGATCTTCTAGAGTTGACTCATGAGCTAACTTAAGAGTTTTTAGTTCTTGAGTTAGTCATCCTATTTCCAACTTATCATCATTGCACGACTTATATACACTAGACTGAGTAATAGCAAGTTCATTTTGACCATCATTACTAGATTTGTCAAATAGCAAGTCATCTTAAATTAACAAGTCATCTTCATCACTATTGAAATCAAGATACTCGGGTTGTGATACCTTGTGGACTTTAGCCATGAAGGAACATCCACTCCCTTCATTTGGTGAATCAAATATGTCGTAGGAGTCGGTTGTCACTAGTGCAAGTCTGGCAACACCTTCATCTTGACTATAGTCGGAGTTGGAGTGATAGCTTCTCTCGGAGTGGTTGTCGGATTCAGAGCCAGAAACCCATTCACCAACATGAGCTTGATGTTTCCTTCTTGAGTATCTCTTCGTGTACTTGTCCTTCTTCTCTGAGTCCCTACTTCTCCTTGAGGGTCTTCGTTCATAACGATCATCTCTACTCCTTCTCTCTCTTCGAGGTAATTCGTTTCTTGAGCTTTGTCTTCTTGGTGACTCTTGTTTCCTTTTGTAAGGAGCCATGCACTCATTGGAGCAGTGTCCGGGCTTCCCACAATTGTAGAAGTTTTGTTCACAATTTGACGAACGCTTCTCCTCATATCTTGAGTTGGAGCTTCGACCTTTGCTACTATTCTTGTAGAACTTATTGAATTTCTTGACCATGAGGCTTATCTCTTCATTTGTTACAAGGTTGTCGCTTAAGGTAGTGGGAGCATCACCTGTGGCTTTGTAAGCACTGCTAGACTTGTGGTGAAGCTCTTCCTTGTCTTTGAGTGTCATCTCATGAGCAACAATTCTACCAATCACTTCCGTTGGCTTGAGATCTTTGTAGTTGGGCATCATTTGGATCAATGTGCATATGGTGTCATATCGATCATCCAAAGCTTGAAGTATCTTCTTGATGATGAATTTGTCCATAATTTCTTCGCTTCCTAAGCCGGCAATCTCATTGGCAACTAGAGCTAGCCTAGAGTACATCTCAGCGACTCCTTCACCATCCTTCATCTTGAACTTGTCAAGTTGACTTTGGAGAACATTCAACTTGGATTCTCTCACACATTTTCTACCTTCATGCATATCAATCAAAGTATCCCAAATCTCTTTTGCATTCTCAAGACAGCTGATTTTGTTAAATTCTTCGGGGCATAGGCAGTTGAAGAGAATGCCACATGCTTGAGCATTGAGTTGCAACATCTTCACTTCATCCGTTGTAGCTTCGCGATCCGGTTCCCTCCCTTCCACAAATAATTCACCTTGCATACCAACACGAACAATATCCCAAACAGCGGGGTTATGACCAAGCAAATGCATTTTCATTTTGTGCTTCCAACTGGCAAAATTTGTGCCATCAAAGTACGGACCTCTACGGTGATAATTTCCCTCACTAGACACCATACTCTCCTAGGTTGTGAGACCAATGCAATGGAGACCAAAGCTCTGATACGACCTGTAGGATCGAAACTAGTGCTAGAGGGGGGTGATTAGACTACTTGACCAAATAAAAATCTATTTTTTCACAATTTTATGACTTGGCAGATTTTAGCATTCATAGTATGTCAAATACACCCTACACATGTATGTCTACGAGTATACTAGAGGAAAGTAAAGACAAACATGTAACTAAAGGAAGGGTAGGAAGATCAAACGCAATTAGTGACACGATGATTTTTCCCGTGGTTCCGATAGGTGGCGCTATAGTACATCCACGTTTATGGAGTCTTTAACCCATGGAGGGTAACGGATGCGAGAGTCCATGGAGGGTGTCGTCGTTTTCTCATGACAGATGCCATGGGTAGGCTTATCGAAGGTGATTGGGGCCGTAGGACGTCGACGGGCTCCGGGAGTGGGATTAGGCACAAGCGGTGACTGACACACGACGTACCCAGGTTCGGGGCCCTCCGAGGGAGGTAATACCCCTAGTCCTGCCTGGTCTTGTTGAGCAATGAGGAAAGGTTACAATGTGTAGCGACCCGACCTGTGTTTCTGTACCATCCCAAGATCATGCTGGTACTCACACGGTACATTAATGTATATATCAAAGGGAAATCACACAGCATAAATTAATCGAAATCTCATATCGAGTCCTTTATTACAATAATGATTATAATAAAGTGGCTGAAGGCCAACTCATGAGATAAACTAAACCATAAACTTGCGGAAGCATCGAAGGTAGATGAGTCCATCTGACTCCAAGGGCATCTCACTGAGCATAGTGCGTATCCTCACTCCTTGTCGGAAAAGTACTCTGCAACATGATACGTTGCAGTCATGTAGGTCAGCATATTGAATATGCCGGCAAAGTCACAAGAGAGGGGGTAAAGTAATCATCTAGTCTATATGCAAATATGGCAGGTGGGGTAGTAAGTTTTTGCATAAAGCCAAATTTTTCCTACAACAAGAGAGGGCAAGGGCATAATTACTACAATGTTGGTTGATTAATGAGATGGTTCCACCAACCAATTCTCATACCCAAGTTGACATTAATAACCCACATCAATATAATTAATTGTGTTGAGAGTTCCAGATAGTTTCAGTTCCTTTGGCTCAAACTGTCCATGACCGTTGACACGGCTAATCGATCAGGTTTGGGTACTCTGTAGAGTTTTGCACACGTTCCCCATAAGATTTGGTCGCCTCCGTTGGACTTCTCGCACTTCCTGGTGTTTGAGAAACGGATGACCAAAACATGGTCTTTTAAAGGGTTTCCCTGAGACTCTGTCGGTGCCCATCCTTTCCTACCGTTCTTCTACATCTCGTAGCACCGCCTGTCCAGGGTCACCACGATATCCAACCAAGCGAGAGCCCATAATGACTTGTGGCTGTGCAGGTAAGCCTTGGGTCTTGAAGCATCCATCCATCTCTTTGTGCCTGGCTGGACCTTTCCGCATGAATACTGGCACATCTCCAGCATCATCTAGGCTAACCACTGGTTTCTCCAGGGCGCCGTTCAACCATCATCCACCCAGAGGTAAGTTGAAAACTTGAAGTCTTGAAGACTTGATCATCATGCAGGTCTTGAAATTATTAACTCACAACTCTCATAAATCACACAACCAACCCCGTCTACTAATAGCATAGCAAAATGTGAAACAACGTTTCCCGGGGCCAATGTGTCAAAGGGTTGAGGGGTGCCTACCACATGATACTACATCAAGTAACCAAGTTTCCAATTACCTACTTTGCATGCAATTGGGGTGATGGAAGAACTAATGCAATAAAACATAGGTAGACATGATCAAAGTGACTTGCCTTGCTGACGATTCTCGTACTCGAGTGATTATAGATAACAAGCTTCGCACTCTGGATGATCTAACGAATCAAACAAGAGCACAACATAAGCGTAAATACAAAACAATTCACACAATTCAGCAAGGGTAAACAAATAATACCTAAACCATTCAATAGTATCAATCAAGAGAAAGAAATCAAAATAAAAGAATATTTTGACTCACAAAATTTGTAGTGTCAAAAACTTCTACTACTACCACTTTAAAACAATCAACCAAGCAATATCTAGTAGAAAAAGGAATATTAAAGAATATCAATTTTTTTTGTAAGCAGAATCAAATTCACTAAAACTTTTGTGTAAAGAAACACTACTAAAAGAGAAAAAAACTAGGATGTTCCTATAACTTTGGAATAGGAAACCAAAACAATAATATTATTAACACTAATATTATTATCATCATATTACTTAACAGAATAGATTTACTAAAATTATTTATTAAAAATCTAACTTAATCATCTATCTAGTGTGTGAAAGTAAAACTAAATTGTTTTATAAAACTATACCTAATGAAAAAAAAGATATAAAGATTCCTATAACAACATGGTATAAAACTAAACAATAATGTTAACTATTAACAACTTATGTTACCTAAAAGTTTGAAACAACAGAAACTAATGAAAAATATTAACAAAGTCTAGACTAACTCAAATTTAAACTATTTAAAATTTAAACTAACTAAACTATATAAAGAACTAAACAGATTCTGTTTTTGTTAAAAACAGTAACTAAATTTATTCAAAAATTACTCAAATCATGTAGAATGATAGGTTTAACTAATACCAAACAGTGGCAAAAAGATTCACTCAAAAATATATTTTTAAAATATAGTTATAAAGATTTTAGTAATTTGAAAAAATTGATTAGATTCAAAATTTAAAGCACAAATTTGAAATCTAAGCATACAGACATCAACTGCATCAAATATGTGAACTAATTCAAAAAGAATCAACTAAAAATTCTAAATAGTTTAAAAGATATGATAAAAACAAAAACAGAAAACATTCTGTTTTCTAAAACAGAAAAGAAAAGAAAAAGAAAAACTGATCGAACGGACAGGGTGAGGTGTCGTTCTCTGGTTGGCTATGGGGTGTGCGTTCGGCTATTTGCGGGCGGGTGACCGAAGCTTAGCGCGTACCGGTTCGGCTTTTAAAACGATCTAATCCTATGCGTCGGATCTGGATCGAACGGCTAAGAGAAGGAGAGGTGGCTTACAGAGAAGGGAGTCGCCGGCGAGGGGGTTCTCCAGCGAGGCCGAGGCGGCGAGGTCGTCGGGGGCGGCACTCCGGTGGTTGGGGACGGCGTCCGAGGGCTTCAAACGACGGCGGCGGGTCTCCGACGTACTCTGGTGGGGTCGGAGGGGAGTGGGGACGACAGAGGCGACGGGCAGGTGCTCTGGAAGGGTTCGGTCGAGTGCCGAACTCCGGCGAGCTCGTGGGGCAGTGCTCTGGTGAGGTAGAGTGGGGGCTCGGGGGTTGAATGAGGAGCGGAGGGTCGGGGCTACTTATAGGGCCGGTGCGGTGGTCAGGGAAGGAAAGAGGAGGGAGATCCGGGAGAGGGATCTCCGGCGACGGCGGCACGCGCGCGAGGAAGAAGGCTATCGCGGTGTCTTCGGGATCGGACGGTGGGGCCAGGGTGTCAGAGAGAGAGAGGGCGGCGTCAGCGCGTCGGTCGGTGGGCTCGGAGCGGTTTCGGGACTTAACTGCAGTGGGCCGGCCCGTTTCGAATTAAATTGTTTCCTTTTTAATATCCAGAGCAGTAAAACTCATTTTAAAGTATTCAAAACATTTCCAAATATAGGAAATATATATATCAAAATGATCAGGAGAATTAATGCTATTCAATGAACATTTTTCTTCTGTCATTTGAATACTTTGAAAAAAAATTATTTTCAGAAAATGCCTATTTGGTTCTAAAACCTTTTGCAAATATTTTTCAAATAGCCCCCTGGTTTTATTGTCCAAATATTTCACCAAGATGACCCTGGTGTGGAGTGTCATGTCACTCCCCTCTTTTCTTTGAACTTTTCCAGAAGTTTTCAAATAGGTGAAACAAGAAAAAGGGACAGATGAAAGTGACATTTCAGAAATTCAAAAGAAGCACTTCAACCATTATATTCATTCAAACAATATTATGATGATGCATAGCTATATATCATAACATTTCAAAATGAAATTTTGGGATGTTACACAATGGTGCTCCTTGAGCTGTATCTAGAGGTGGAAGGAGGAGCAGCTGGCTCCCCTTCCCTTGCTACGAGGGTGGTTGTGGAATGATGTGTTCCTCGGTGTGTGTGTGTGTTCTCGTCTATCTGTTGCCTACCTTTGCATGGGGAGCTCCGGGGGGTTTTATAGTTCACCCCCCAGATTACAATACGGATGGAAAGCCGAAGGAGGGCCCCAGCTGGTGGCCTCTATAGCCGGCCATGGGCCCCCTGACTGTAGGGTCTCGTCGCTGGTAGGGCCCGCCGGCTGGGAGGTCTTATTGAGAGCCGGAGGGGCCCACACGGTAGGTCCCAACATCAGTCGTTTCACGGCAAGGGTCATCCTTCAGGGCGTCGCTTTGCGGTAGCCGGCCGCGGTCAGTGATACGGCCGGCTGCACTGTATCCAGGCCGGGCAGGTAATGGAGTGGTTGGAGGCGTGCCGACACTATTGGAGGCCCGGTCACGCTCAGCCGAAGTCAGTGGCACTATTGCCTTCACTATAGCCATACGGGCACTGACCCCCATCGAGATGGGGGCCACTGTTGCCACGCATGCCTTGGCCGTGGGATCCAAGGCATGGTCGGCTAGGGGGCCAGGGATCCTTGCCCCAGCTGGCAAGCCTACCGGAGTCGGCCAGGCGTAGCCGGCAGGACCCAGCCGGCATAGCGTAGCCGGTTGGGTGCACTATGGACTGTGGGGGAGGTGGCTCGCCGTTCAGTCATTTCAAAAAGTTGGAGTTGTGGGTCGCTTTAGGCTACCCCGGGGTTATCCCCCGACAGTAGTCCCCAAAGCAGAGGAGGCCCGCCGCTGAGCCACGGCGAACCTTGCCGAACATCTCTCTAGTGCAGCAGCCCGCTTTGGAAGCCGGATGTCAATGGGCGGATGGCCGTTGGGTGGCAGATCTGCGGCACGTGGGAGACGTAACGGGCCACGACCCGAACAGGCCATGCGGCGGACAAGACCGGACCGGGAGGCGAGGCCTGCAACGATCGTGGCCTCGGCCCGCGCACGCGGATCTTCTACGATTTTGGGCCATCAGTTGGCATGCCCAAGGGCAATAACTACCTTCCCGCACGCGACGGGGATCATGGGTGATGTGCACAATGAATCCGCCCCCACAGTCGTCCATGTGGGGTTTAAATGGGCAGGGGAAGGGGAACGGCACATTCGTTCCCCTCGCCCATGTCGCTTTGCACTCGTCGCCCTCCTCCTCCCGCTCCTAGAGAACGAGAGAAAGAGAGTGAAGCCCATGCTCCTCGTTGTGCCCCCGTCGTCGCTGCCGAGGTCCACTCTGCAATCGAGCTCCCATGCCTGCCGCCGCACCCGTCAGCCCCTCAAAGAGCCATGGCGAGCAAGGGGGCGTGGGACGACAACATCGTCAATCAGTAGTTCATCGAGCACCTCCGCCACGCTGCAAGCTACCGTCGGAGGAGCTCGTGGAGGCGCGCATTACTGGGACGGAGAATTCCCCGGCCCCGCAGGACGACGAGGTGGTCATCTTGGCCGAGCACTTCCTCCGGGGGCTCGGGCTGCCGGCGAGCACGTTCTTCCGGCAGTTCTTGACGCGATTTGGCCTGAGCCGCACCACCTCGCCCCCAACGCCATCATGCAGCTGACGGCCTACGTAACCCTCTGTTGGAAATATGCCCTAGAGGCAATAAATAAAGTGTTTATTATTATATTTCTTTGTTCATGATAATCGTTTATTATCCATGCTATGATTGTATTGATTGGAAACACATTACATGTGTGGGTAAATAGACAACACTTGGTCCCTAGTATGCCTCTAGTGAACTAGCTCGTTAATCAAAGATGGTCAAGGTTTCCGAGCCATTGACATGTGATGTCATTTGATGACGGGATCGCATTATTAGAAGAATGATGTGATGGACAAGACCCAAACTACAAACGTAGCATATGATCGTGTCAGTTTATTGCTACTGTTTTCTGCATGTCAAGTATATGTTCCTATGACCATGAGATCATGCAACTCACGGACATCGGAGGAGTGCCTTGTGTGTATCAAACATCGCAACGTAACTGGGTGACTATAAAGGTGCATTACAGGTATCTCCGAGGGTGTCTATTGGGTTGACATGGATCAAGACTGGGATTTGTTACTCCGTGTGACGGAGAGATATCTCAGGGCCCACTCGGTAATACAACATCACAATAAGCCTTGCAAGCAATGTGACTAAGTGTTAGCCACGGGATCTTATATTATAGAACGAGTAAAGAGACCTGTCGGTAACATACCAAAGAACAAAGAGAACATCATACGGGATTAACTGAATCCTTGACATAGAGGTTCGGCCGATAAAGATCTTCATAGAATATGTAGGAACCAATATGGGCATTCAGGTCCCGCTATTGGTTATTGACCGTAGAGGTGTCTCGGTCATGTCTACATAGTTCTCGAACCCGCAGGGTCTGCACACTTAAGATTTGGTGATGTTTCGGTAGTATAGAGTTATGCATGGTGGTGACCGACTGTTGTTCAGAGTCCCGGATGAGATCCTGGACATCACGAGGAGCTCCAGAATGGTCCAGAGGTAAAGATTGATACATAGGAAGTTCTGTTTTGGTCGCCAGAAAAGTTTCGGGCTCATCCGTAGTGTACCGGGAGTGCCGGTAGTGTACCAGGGGACCATCGGGAGGGGTATTTCAACCAAGAGGCTACATGGACTATGGGAGGGTGAATACCAGCCCTTAGTGGGCTGGTGGAAGTCCCACACAAGGCCCATGTGGCTGGGAAGAAAAGCCCAAAAGGAAAAAGGTGGAAAAAGGCAAAAAGGACCAAATAAGGAAGGAGTCCTAATCCTACTAGGAGTGAAGGAGGAGGACTCCTCCCTCCTGGTTCGGCCAAACCAAAGGGCTTGTCTCTTGAGGTCAAGCCTCCTCCTCCCCTCCTCCTATATATACTAGTGGTTTTGAGGGTTTTGGCACAAGATTTTCTGCCACGTGCTACCCTCTCCTCTAGTGCATAGTTTCTCCTGTAGATCGGTTTTCTGCAGTGCTTAGGCGTAGCCCTGCCGGAATAGCTCCACCACCATCGCCGGAGCACCGTCACGTTGCCAGAGAAATCTTCCACCTCTCCACCCCCTATTGATGGATCAAGAAGGCGGAGATCGTCATCAAGCCATATGTGTGCTGAACGCGGAGGTGCCGTCTGTTCGGTGCTAGATCGGGACGGATCATGATTGGATTGCGGGACGCTCGGCGATTTGGATCGCAAAGACGTTCGACTACATCAACCGCGTTTCTTAACTCTTCCCTCTTAGCAATATACAAGGGTACGTAGATCCACTCTCCCTCTCATAGATGCTTATCACCATGGATAGATCTTGCGTGTGCGTAGGAAAAATTTGTTTCCCATGCAACGTTCCCCAACAGTGGCATCATGAGCTAGGTCTGTGTGTAGATGAGATCTCGAGTAGAACACAAAGAGTTTTTGGGAGTTTGTGCTTAGATTGCTTCCTCCCTTGGTCGTGTTTTGGTTCAGCGGTTTTGTAGGATGAAGCGGCCCGGACCAACATTACTCGTACGCTTACGAGAGACCGGTTCCATCGACTGACGTGTAACTTTGTTGCACAAAGATGGTTGGCGAGTATCTGTTTCTCCTAATTTAGTTGGATCGGATTCAACAAAGGCGGTCCTTGAGAAGGTTGAAAAGCAACTTATGCATCACCGTCGTGGTTTATGCGTAGGTGAGAATTGTTCTTGCTAGATACCCGTAGCAGCCACGCAAAACATGCAACAACAATTAGAGGACGTCTAACTTGTTTTTGCAGGGTATGATGTGATTTGATATGGACAATTACATGATGAGATATATGTGATGTATGAGATGATCATGTGTTGTATAGAATATCACGACTTGCATGTCGATGAGTACAGCAACCGGCAGGAGCCATAGGGTTGTCTTTAATTATTGTATGACTTGCGTGTCAATCATTAAGCACTATGTAATGCTTTAGTTTATCGCTAAACGGTAGCAATAGTAGTAGAAGCATGGTCGGCGCGACAACCCCGATGGCGACACATTTATGGAGATCAATATGATGGAGATCATGGTCTCGTGCCGGTGACGATGGAGATCATGCCAGTGCTTTCAAGTTGGAGATCAAAAGCACAAGTTCATGGCCATATCATGTGACTTATGATTTGCATGTGATGTTAATCCTTTTATGCACCTTGTTTTTCTTAGGATGGTGGTAGCATTATAAGGTGATCCCTCACTTAAATTTCAAGATGAATTGTGTTCTCCCCGAGTGTGCACCGTTGCGAAAGTTTGTCGTGTCGAGACACCACGTGATGATCGGGTGTGATAGACTTTATGTTCACATACAACGGGTGCAAGCCAGTGTTGCACATGCAGAACACTCGGGATAAACTTGATGAGCCTAGCATGTACATACATGCCCTCGGAACACAAGAGACCGAAAGGTCGAACATGAGTCATATAGTGGATATGATCAACATGATGATGTTCACCATTGAAACAAACTCAACTCATGTGATGATCGGACTTGAGTTGGTGAATTTGGATCATGTGACACTCAGATGACCTGAGGGATGTCAATTTGAGTGGGAGCTTTAATAATTTGATTAACTAAACTCATTATCTTGAACAATAGTCTAAGCAACCTTTGCATATTTATGTTGTAGATCAATGGCTCCCGAAGTAGCAACCCTGAATTTTAATGCATTCCTAGAGAAAGCTAAGTTGAAAGATGATGGAAGTAACTTGGTTGACTGGGCCCGTAATCTGAGGATTATCCTCATGGCTTCCTACAAATCATATGTCCTTGATGCACCGCTTGGTGACCAACCCCAAGAAATGTCATCCGAAGACGTTAAGAACGCTTGGGAGGCACGTTCTACAGATTACTCAATAGTTCAGTGTGCAATATTGTATGGCTTAGAACCGGGACTTCAAAGACGTTTTGAACATCATGGAGCATATGAGATGTTCCAGGAGTTGAAGTTCATATTTCATAAGAATGCCCGTATCGAGAGGTATGAGACCTCCGATAAGTTCTATGCTTGCAAAATGGAGGAGAATGGGTCTATCAGTGAGCATATACTCAAAATGTCTGGGTACTCGACTCGTCTGGCAGAGTTGTGAATTTCCCTTCCACTAGAGGTGATCACTATCAGAGTTCTTCAATCACTGCCACCTAGTTACAAGAGCTTTGTGATGAACTATAACATGCACGGGATGAACAAGTCAGTCCCCGAGCTGTTTGCGATGCTAAAAGTCGCTGAGTCTGAAATCCAGAAAGAACATCAAGTGTTGATGGTCAATAAAACCACTAGTTTCAAGAAGAATGGCAAGGGCAAGAGCAAGGGCAAGAAGGGTAAAACCAAGAAGGATGGCAAATTAGTTGCTACTCCTGTAATGAAGCGCAAGTATAGACCTAAGCCAGAAAGTGAGTGCTTTCATTGCAAGGGAACTGGCCATTGGAAGCGGAACTGCCCCAAGTACCTGGCTGACAAGAAGGCGGCCAACGGCAAACAAGGTATATAAGATATACATGTTATTGATGTGTGCCTTACTAGCTCTAGTTGTAGTGCCTGGATATTTGATACCGGTCCGGTTGCTCACATTTGCAACTCAAAACAGGAACTACGGAATAAACGAAGGCTAGCAAAGGACGAAGTGACGATGCGCGTGGGAAATGGTTCCAAGGTTGATGTGATCGCCGTCGGCATGCTCTCTCTTCGATTACCTTCGGGATTAGTGATGAACCTGAATAATTGTTATTTAGTGCCTGTGTTAAGCATGAACATTATATCTGGATCTTGTTTATTGCGAGATAGTTACTCATTTAAATCAGAGAATAATGGTTGTTCTATTTATATGAGTAATATATTCTATGGTCATGCACCCAATGTGAGGGGTTTATTCATGTTGAATCTTGATAGTGATGATACACATGTTCATAACATTGATGCCAAAAGATGTAGAGTTGATAATGATAGTACCACTTTCTTGTGGCACCGCCGTTTAGGTCATATTGGTGTAAAATGCATGAGGAAGCTCCATGCTGATGGACTTTTGGAGTCACTTGATTTTGAATCACTTGACACATGTGAACCATGCCTCATGGGCAAGATTACTAAAACGCCGTTCTCTGGAACAATGGAACGGGCGAGTGACTTATTGGAAATCATACATACTGATGTGTGCGGTCCAATGAATGTGACAACGCGTGGTGGATATCATTATTTTCTCACCTTCACTGATGACTTAAGTAGATATGGGTATATTTACTTAATGAAACACAAGTCTGAAACGTTTGAAAGGTTCAAGCAATTTCAGAGTGAAGTTGAGAATCATCGTAACAAGAAGATTAAATTCCTGCGATCTGATCGAGGAGGTGAATATCTGAGTTATGAGTTTGGCAATCACTTAAGATAGTGTGGAATTGTTTCACAGTTGACACCGCCCGGAACACCACAGCGTAATGGTGTGTCCGAACATTGTAATTGAACCTTATTAGATATGGTGCGATCTATGATGTCTCTTGCTGATTTGCCACTATCGTTTTGGGGCTATGCATTAGAGACAGCTGCATTCACTATAAATAGGGAACCATCAAAATCCGTTGAGACGATGCCATATGAACTATGGTTTGGCGAGAGGCCAAAGTTGTCGTTTCTTAAAGTTTGGGGATGTGATGCTTATGTCAAAAAGCTTCAGCCTGAAAAACTAGAACCCAAAGCGGAGAAATGCGTCTTCATAGGATACCCGAAAGAGACAGTCGGGTATACCTTCTATCTCAGAACCAAAGGCAAAGTGTTTGTTGTTAAGAACAGAACATTTCTGGAGAAAGAGTTTCTCTCAAAAGAATTGAGTGGGAGGAAAATAGAGCTTGATGAGGTTATTGAACCTTTACTTCAACCAGAAAGTAGCGCAGCGTAGAAAGATGTTTCCGTGGAACCTACAACGGTCGAAGAGGAAGTTAATGATGAGGATCATGAAGCTTCGGATCAAGCTTCTATTAAACCTTGTAGGTCGACAAGGCCGTGTACTACTCTTGAGTGGTACGACAACCCTGTCTTGGAGGTCATGTTGTTGGACAACAATGAACCTACGAGCTATGGAGGAGCGGTGATGGGCCCGGATTCCGAGAAATGGTTAGAGGCCATGAAATCCAAGATGGGATCCATGTATGGAAACAAAGTGTGGACTTTGTAAGTATTACCTGAAGGGCGAAAGGCCATTCAGAACAAATGGATCTTTAAGAAGAAGACGGACGCGGACGGTAATCTCACCGTCTATAAAGCTCGACTTGTGGCAAAGGTTTTTTCACAAGTTCAAGGAGTTGACTACGATGAGACCTTCTCATCCGTAGCGATGCTTAAGTCCGTGAGAATCATGTTAGCAATAGTTGCTTATTTCGACTATGAAATTTGGCAGATGGATGTCAAAACGCCGTTCCTCAATGATTTTCTTGAGAAAGAGTTGTATATGATGCAACTAGAAGGTTTTGTCAATCCAGAGAATGCTGAGAAAGTTTGCAAACTCCAACGATCCATTTATGGGCTGGTGCAAGCATCTCGGAGTTGGAATAAGCGCTTTGATGAGGTGATCAAAGCGTTTGAGTTTATACAAGTTTATGGAGAAGCTTGTATTTACAAGAAAGTGCGTGGGAGCTCTATGGCGTTTCTAGTATTATATGTGGATGACATATTGCTAATTGGAAACAATATAGAAATGCTGGAAGGCGTGAAGGAATATTTGAACAAGAGTTTTTCAATGAAGGACCTAGGAGAAGCTGCTTTCATATTAGGAATTAAGATCTATAGAGATAGATCGAGACGCTTAATAGCACTTTCACAGAGCACATACCTTGATAAAGTTTTGAAGAAGTTCAAAATGGATCAGTCCAAGAAGGGGTTCTTGCCTGTGTTACAAGGTGTGAAGTTGAGTAAGACTCAATGCCCAGTGACTGTAGAAGATAGAACAAAGATGAGTGTCATCCCCTATGCTTCAGCCATAGGCTCTATCATGTATGCAATGTTGTGCACAAGACCCGATGTCAGCCTTGCCATAAGGTAGGCCGGAAGATTTCAAAGTGATCCTAGAATGCAACACTAGGCGGCGGTCAAGAATATCCTGAAGTACTTGAACAGGACTAAGGAAATGTTTCTCGTTTATGAAGGTGATGAAGAGCTCGTCGTAAAGGGTTACGTCGATGCAAGCTTTGACACTGATCCGGATGACTCTAAGTCACAAACCGGATACGTATTTATTCTCAACAGGGGAGCAGTAAGCTGGTGCAGTTCCAAGCAAAGTGTGGTAGCCGATTCTACATGTGAAGAGGAGTACATCGCAGCCTCGAAGGCGGCGAAGGAAGGTGTCTAGATGAAGCAGTTCATGACAGATCTTGGAGTAGTGCCCAATGCACTAAATCCAATGAACCTGTTCTGTGACAACACTGGTGCCATTGCTCTGGCCAAGGAACCAAGGTTTCACAAGAGGACCAGACACATAAAGCGACGCTTCAACTCCATCCGCGATTACATCGAGTAAAAGGACATAAATATTTGCAAAGTGCACACGGATTTGAATGTTGTAGACCCATTGACTAAACCTGTTCCAAGGGCTAAACATGATCAACACCAGAACTTCATGGGTGTTCGATTCATTACAATGTAAATCACATAGTGATGTGAACTAGATTATTGACTCTAGTGCAAGTGGGAGACTGTTGGAAATATGCCCTAGAGGCAATAAATAAAGTGTTTATTATTATATTTCCTTGCTATAATTGTATTGATTGGAAACACATTACATGTGTGGGTAAATAGACAACACTTTGTCCCTAGTATGCCTCTAGTGAACTAGCTCGTTGATCAAAGATGGTCAAGGTTTCCTAGGCATTGACATGTGATGTCATTTGATAACGGGATCACATCATTAGGAGAATGATGTGATGGACAAGACCCAAACTACAAACGTAGCATATGATCGTGTCAGTTTATTGCTACTATTTTCTGCATGTCAAGTATATGTTCATATGACCATGAGATCATGTAACTCACGGACACCGGAAGAGTACCTTGTGTGTATCAAATGTCACAACGTAACTGGGTGATTATAAAGGTGCATTACAGGTATCTCCGAGGGTGTCTGTTGGGTTGGCATGGATCAAGTTTGGGATTTGTTACTCCGTGTGACGGAGAGGTATCTCAGGGCCCAATCTGTAATACAACATCACAATAAGCCTTGCAAGCAATGTGACTAAGTGTTAGCCACGGGATCTTGTACTATGGAATGAGTAAAGAGACTTGCCGGTAACGAGGTTGAACTAGGTATACAGATACTGACGATCGAATCTCGGGCAAGTAACATACCAAAGAACAAAGGGAACATCATACGGGATTAACTGAATCCTTGACATAGAGGTTCGACTGATAAAGATCTTCATAGAATATGTAGGAACCAATATGGGCATCCAAGTCCCACTATTGGTTATTTACCATAGAGGTGTCTCGGTCATGTCTACATAGTTCTCGAACCCACAGGGTCTGCACACTTAAGATTTGGTGACGTTTTTGTAGTATAGGGTTATGCATGGTGGTGACCGAAGGTTGTTCGGAGTCCCGGATGAGATCCAGAACATCACGAGAGCTCCGGAATGGTCCAGAGGTAATGATTGATATATAGGAAGTCCTGTTTTGGTCGCCGGAAAAGTTTCGGGCTCATCGGTAGTGTGCCGGGAGTGCCAGTAGTGTACCAGGGGACCATCGGGAGGGGTATTTCGATCCAAGAGGCGACATGGGCTGTGGGAGGGTGAATACCAGCCCTTAGTGGGATGGTGGAAGTCCCACACAAGGCCCATGCGGTTGGGAAGAAAAGCCCAAAAGGAAAAAGGTGGAAAAAGGCAAAAAGGACCAAATAAGGAAGGAGTCCTAATCTTACTAGGAGTGAAGGAGGAGGACTCCTCCCTCCTGGTTCGACCGAACCAAAGGGCTGGCCCCTTGAGGGACAAGCCTCCTACTCCCCTCCTCCTATATATACTAGTGGTTTTGAGGGTTTTGGCACAAGATTTTCTGCCACGTGCTGCCCTCTCCTCTAGTGCATAGTTTCTCCTCTAGATCGGTTTTCTGCAGTGCTTAGGCGAAGCCTTGCCGGAATAGCTCCACCACCATCGCCGAAGCGCCGTCACGCTGCTGGAGAACTCTTCCACCTCTCTGCCTCCTCTTGCTGGATCAAGAAGGCGGAGATCGTAATCAAGCCATACATGTGCTAAATGCGGAGGTGTCGTCCGTTCGGTGCTAGATCGGACGGATCGTGATTGGATCGCGGGACGCTCGGCAATTTGGATCATGAAGATGTTCGACTACATCAACCGCGTTTCTTAATGCTTCCCGCTTAGCGATCTACAAGGGTACGTAGATCCACTCTCCCTCTCATAGATGTTCATCGCCATGGATAGATATTGCGTGTGCGTAGGAATTTTTTGGTTTCCCATGCAACGTTTCCCAACACCCTTTGCGAGGGATACCTGGGGGTGGAGCCGAGGCTTGGCCTCTGGTTCCGCCTCTTCTTCCTCAAGCGACAAACAGCGAAGGATCCGGTGATGAAGGCGGCAGACACGACCGCCTGCGGGGGTGCGAAGGGTGAACGTCATCTGCCCGGTGAAGCTGAAGGAGGGGAGTTGGCAGTGGGGGGAAAACTCCGTATAGCCGGAGCCATCCAGCGCCGCTGGCAAGTGAATCAGCCGGCTCATGCTTCTTTTTCCTGCTAGGGTTGCCGCCTTTATTTGATGGCGAAAAGAATCTCTCCACTTGCAGGTTTTCCCCTTGTTGCAGGAGTACGGGGAGCCGTCCACCGACGTGGCGGACTCGGACACCGAGGAGGTGGAGGACGTCGACGAGGTGGAGCTGGCCGACTCTAATCAAGCCTGCGCATCCGAAGCCGGGGGCGGAGACGGAGATGGAGGCGACTGAGTCGACGAGTGAGTCCCCTCCCTGTCCAAATTTGCGGGATTGGACTAACGACGACGCTGAGTCGGAGAGGTCGCGCGATGCATAGGATCCAGAGGACGTTGAGGCCTCGGAGGACGAAGCCATGGCGCCACCGAGGAGACGCCTTCGCTGTGCCGGCGACGAGCCCGACCGGGACGACACGGCAGCCGGCGGCAAGGGGAAGCAGGTGGCCGGCTCTGGGCCGACACCTAAATGGGCTGCCATCGAGCATCTGGGCAGCAGCCGCGGAGGCGGATCACCCCGATGGGCCCCGCGAGGAGGGCGGTCCTCGTCGTCATTGGGTAAACCACGCTCACCATAATCTCATTTCCCTCGTTCTTTGTTCTCCCCTCCCTTTCTTATTCTGATTGCTCAGGTAGGCACGCGCCCTGGGGAGGACCCCGACGAGCAACGCTGCGGGGATGGCGCCGTTGAGTAGCACCAAGGAGAGGGAGCGTGGGGCCTGGCGTGACCTGGAGGTGGCCCAGTAGGAGCTACACACCGAGGGGCACCGCTTGTGGAAGGATGCAACAAGGAAAAGGACGCCATCGGGAGGAGCCGACGGGGAGGCGGCCGGCCAGTCGTGGGAGCCGTTCCCCGAGGGCCGGGAGAGGCGGTCCAAGGACCATCACGACCCCGCGTGGCAGGCAGAGGCTGATGCGAAGGCCATGGAGGAAGCGTGCATGACGGCGGGTGCTGGCGCGGACCGCGTCGATGGCGAGGAGGAGGAGGCGGATCATGGTGTGGATCCCCCAAGGGCAGACGATGTGCCACCGGGGGCGGATCGCGGCGTGGATCCCCCAGGGGGAAACGATGTGCTGCCGGGGGCGGAGGGCCCCCCGGATGTGGAAGCGGCGGCCCCGGGGGCGCCTGCTCCGGACGTGCCGGCTCCAGAGGTGCCGCCTCCGGACGAGCCGGCTTTGGGAACGCCAACGCCCATGTCGAACCGGGCGGGAGATGCCGGAGGCGGAGGACCGAGGCGGGAGGCGGAGGACCGAGGCGGGAGGCCGAGGCACGCGAGGGGTCGAGCGGCGCGGGCTCCTCGTCTGAGGCCGTTGGCATGATGGTGCCGGGAGGAGCCGGCCCTCTGGTGACCTCAGGAAAGGGAGGGCCAGCAAATGGGGGCCATCTGCAGCAGAGTTGGGCTACAGCCAGCCGCCCGATCGCTGGGGATCCGCCGAACGCTCTCGGGGCGGCGGTGTCTGCTGTGGTCGAGGCGTTCGCCGCCTGCCATGCCCGGACGGTGCAAGACGCCCGGGCAGCCAACGACCGGCTGATGCAGTTGGAGCGGACCATCGCAGTAAGCTTCCATCTTTTCTTTCTTTTTCTTGTTCTCGATGTTTTCTCCAGTGGGAGCACGCTAGCACACCCACTGGGTGTAGCCCCCGAGACTCAAGCCGGCTGTGGCGTAGGTGGGTCGAGTCTAATGCCGCGTTACGTATTTGTTGTTTGTAGGCGGCGCACAATCGTCGGGTGATCGCGTACAACTCCTTGATGAGCTTGTACCGGGAGAACGAGGGCCGGCTGGCCACCCTGTCCCAGGACCTGTGAGGTAGGGCCTTCATGATTTCCAGGGTGGGGGCGTAGCCCCCGGGATTTGAGACGGTCGCTGTGGAGGTGGGCCGAATCCCCTTCTTCTTCTCTTGTCTTCTAATTGAAGTTTCTCCGTCCTCGGCAGACACCAACGCCGAGACGGTCGGTCTTCGGTGCCAAGTCGTGGAGCTCGGCGATCAGCGGAGCTCCCTAACTGCAGAGTGCGAACGACTCCACCAGGAGGTGGATTGGGTCCAAGCAGAGGCAGCCAAGCGCGAGGCGGCCCACCGTGAGGAGCTAACAGACTGCGAGGCGGCCTACCACCAGGAGCTGGCGGACCGTGAGATAGCCCTTCGCCAGCAAGCAGAGGAGCGGGGGTACACCCATTGCCAGCATCTAGAGGCCAAGGATGCCACGCCGGCGAGGGCGGCTGACGAGGCGCAGACGGCCCAGAGCGAGCATGAGCGGCGGCTCCAGGAGTGGTCCGCCAGGGAGTCGGAGCTGCGGGAGCAGGGGCATGGGATAGACCGCATGCTGCGAGGTAAGTCCCTGTCATTTTGTCCTTTCCCCGTGCTTGTTTCTGTTTTTGGTTGGCTTATTCATTCATCCTTCTTCTCTTCTTAGGGCTCTTCCTTGGTACGCAGGAGGTCGCTGAGGCGGCCGTGGCGGCCCACCGTGAGGGCCAGTGGGAACAAGGGGTCGTTGTTTGGCCGCATGCCCCTTGGACCCTGGACGAGGTGGGGATCGCCGCCAAGGCAAGACTAGAGGTATTGGTTTGCACCTTGAAGTGGCTCCAGGCGACCAGCGAGGCGCTGGTCCGCACCCTCTGGCCGAAGGCGGCGGAGCCGGGCTCCATGAGCCAGCTATCGAGATGGCTGGAGTTCGGGACCGCGCGGGTGAACGCCTGAAGGGCCTCCGCGGCGCATGCCGGTGTGGGCATGATCCTTTGCATCGCGAGGTCATGGTACCCCGATCTGAACCTGAGCTTGCTCACGGCCCAGCGTGCCGGCACCGACGCGGATCTGGAGGCGGTGGTCGACATGCTGGCCGTGCGCGCGAGCGACCTTGCGTCCTTCACCGCATGGGACGAATACATCCCTGAGCATCGAGCAGACGACACGGTGGTCTCGGAGCATCGGTACGCACTCGCGCTAGATGACCCAGAGGGAAGCGACACGAAGACGGACGATGAAGACGCCGGCTCTAGCACCGATAACTATGTTGACTCCGAGCTGGCTCAGAACCCGGAGGCGGGAGCCGCCGCAGGAGGTGATAGAGGGGAAGATGGAGCTGCCGCACCTAGAGCACTTTTTATCCCTGTGCTTTTTGTTAGAAATCCAATTACACCCACTGAGGGTGTAAATGTAATGAACTCGTGGTCATGGGCCTTTTAAGTTTTATGAAGTTTCCAGTCGTTGCAATGTTTGTTTTTATGCGTGTCGTCTTGTACTTACCCTTGCTTGCTCTTTTGATTCTGTCTGCTCAAATCATTGTCCTCCTCGGTTTCATCCCCGCCAGCCTGCCAGCCGGGAGCCGGTCTGTGGCTGGGAGAGGGTGTCCGCCTTGAAGGAACTGGATCTGAGCTTGGGAACCGCGAGAGCCTTTTTGGGTCAGGCAAGTGACAGAGGTGAGAAAGTGTTCCGCCTAAACCCAACCGGCACCCCCCAGGCAGTCAACCTTTCGTGTGTGCTAAGTTTCGTCGCCCCGCGACCCCGTCAGCCTGACAGCCGAGAGTCGGTCTGTAGCTGGGAGGGGTTGGAGGACTTGTTCGGCTCACATTACTTGGTCGGTTTTTTAGGGGAGGACGTCGGGACTAGCTGGCTAGCCCCCGGGACTGGGAGCCAGCTAAAAGAGTTGAGAAACTTGGATGGAAACAAAAAGGGCATGCCCCAAGAGTCGTCTTGGGGCACCCGTTGCATTCATAAGCCCAAAAGGGAAGGATACATACATACACTGGTACTCAGCATTAAAATAGGCAGAGGAGCGTCGCGTTCCATGGGCGCTCTGTTCCTCGCCGGAGGCGTTTCTCTTGCGCTTTTGAGGCTTCTGGGCGTCTATTAGGTAGTATGCATTGTTGTGCATGTTGGGAGACATAGTAGTAAATCAAAAAAATTCATACGATCACCAAGATCTATCCATGGAGAAACCAGCAATGAGTGGGGAGAGATTGCATCTTCATACCTTTGAAGATCGATAAGCGGAAGCGTTACAAGAACGCGGTTGGTGGAGTCGTACTCGCAGCGATTCAAATCGCGGTGGATTTCGATGTCAGCGCCGAACAACGGCGCCTCCACGTTCAACACACGTACAGCCCGGTGAAGTCTCCCGCACCTTGATCCAGCAAGGAGGAGGGAGGGGTTGAGGGACAGCTCTGGCAGCACGACGGCATGGTGACGGTGGAGCTACGTGGACTCCGGCAGGGCTTCGCCAAGCGCTACGGAGAACGAGGAAGAGGAAGGGTAGGGATGCGCCGTGAGAGATAGAAGTTGTGTCTCAAATCATCCCAAACCCTTGCATATATATAGGAGGAGGGAGAGGGAGGGCTGCCTTGGCCCCTCCTCCAAGGAGGAGGGCTTCGGCCGAACTAGGGGAAGAGTCCACCTCCCACGAGGGAGGTGGATATCCTCTTTTAAAACCCTTTTGCCCTTTATCTCTTGATCCCAGCCACATGGACCTTTATAGAAGGTCTTGGCCAGCACAAAAAGGGCTGGCAAACCTCCTCTAAGGTCCCACAAAGTCCTATGGTCGTCACACCCCTCCCGGGGGGTCCTCCGGCACCCTCCCGGCACTCCCGGTACACTACCGATGAGCTCGAAAACTTTCCGGTGACAAAAACTGGACTTCCTATATATCAATCTTTACCTCCGGACCATTTCGAAGCTCCTCGTGACGTCCGAGATCTCATCCGGGACTCCGAACAACCTTCGGTAATCATGTATACCATTTCCCTATAACTCTAGCGTCATCGAACCTTAAGTGTGTAGACCCTACGGGTTCGGGAGACACGTAGACATGACCGAGACACCTCTCCGGTCAATAACCAACAGCAGGATCTGGATACTCATGTTGGATCCCACATGCTCCACGATGATTTCATCGGATGAACCATGATGTTGGGGATTCAATCAATCCCGTATATAATTCCCTTTGTCTATCGGTATGATATTTGCCCGAGATTCGATCGTCGGTATCTCTATACCTTGTTCAATCTCGTTACCGGCAAGTCTCTTTACTCGTTCCGTAATACATCATCCCGTGGCTAACTCCTTAGTCACATTGAGCTCATTATGATGATGTCTCACCGAGTGGGCCCAGAGATACCTCTCCGTCACACGGAGTGAGAAATCCCAGTCTCGATTCGTGCCAACCCAACAGACACTTTCGGAGATACCCGTAGTGCACCTTTATAGCCACCCAGTTACGTTGTGACGTTTGGCACACCCAAAGGATTCCTACGGTATCCTGGAGTTGCACAATCTCATGGTCTAAGGAAACGATACTTGACATTGAAAAGCTTTTAGCAAACGAACTACACGATCTTGTGTTATGCTTAGGATTGGGTCTTGTCCATCACATCATTCTCCTAATGATGTGATCTCGTTATCAACGACATCCAATGTCCATGGTCATGAAACCGTGACCATCTATTGATCAACGAGCTAGTCAACTAGAGGCTCACTAGGGACACGTTGTGGTCTATGTATTCACACATGCATTACGGTTTCTGGTTAACACAATTATAGCATGAACAATAGACAATTATCATGAACAAGGAAATACAATAATAACCATTTTCTTATTGCCTCTAGGGCATATTTCCAACAGCCTCCCACTTGCACTAGAGTCAATAATCTAGTTACATTGTGATGAATCGTACACCCCTAGCATTCTGGTGTTGATCATGTTTTGCTCGTGAGAGAGGTTTAGTCAACGGATCTGCGACATTCAGATCCATATGCACTTTACAAATATCTATATCTCCCTCCTGAATGTAATCATGGATGGAGTTGAAGCGATGCTTCATGTGTCTTGTCTTCTAGTGAAACCTGGGCTCCTTCGCAAGGGCAATAGCTCTAGTGTTGTCGCAGAATAGAGTCATCGGTCCCGACGCACTTGGAATTAATCCTAGGTCAGTGATGAACTCCTTCATCCAGACTGCTTCCTTTGCTACTTCCAAAGCAGCTATGTACTCCGCTTCACATGTAGATGCCGCCACGACGCTTTGCTTGCTGCTGCACCAGCTGACTGCCCCTCCGTTCAAAACATACACGTATCCGGTTTGCGACTTGGAGTCATCCGGATCTGTGTCGAAGCTAGCATCGACGTAACCCTTTACGACGAGCTCTTCGGCACCTCCATATATGAGAAACATGTCCTTTGTCCTTTTCAGGTACTTCGGGATATTCTTGACCATTGTCCAGTGTTCCGCTCCGGGATCACTTTGGTACCTCCCTACCAAACTTATGGCAAAGTTCACATCAGGTCTGGTACACAGCGGCATACATAATAGAGCCTATGGCTGAAGCATAGGGGATGACACTCATCTCTTCTCTATCCTTTGCCGTGGCCGGGCATTGAGTCGTACTCAATATCACACCCTGTAACACATGCAAGAACTCCTTCTTGTACTGATCCATATTGAACTTCTTCAATATCTTTTCAAGGTATGTTCTTTGTGAAAGACCTATGAGGCATCTCGATCTATGTCTATAGATATTAATACCTAATATGTAAGCAGCTTCTCCAAGGTCCTTCATTGAAAAACACTTATTCAAGGAGGCCTTTATACTTTCCAAGAGTTCTATATCATTTCCCATTATCAGTATGTCATCCACATATAATATGAGAAATGCTACAGAGCTCCCACTCACTTTCTTGTAAATATAGGGTTCTCCATAAACCTGTACAAACCCAAACGCTTTAATCACTTCATTCAAGCGAATGTTCCAACTCCGAGATGCTTGCACCAGCCCATAGATGGAGCGCTGGAGCTTGCATACCTTGTTAGCATCTTTAGGGTCGACAAAACCTTCCGGATGCATCATATACAGTTCTTCCTTAAGGAAACCATTAAGGAATGCCGTTTTGACGTCCATTTGGTAGATCTCATAATCATAAAATGCGGCAATTGCTAACATGATTCAGACAGACTTCAGCATTGCTACGGATGAGAAAGTCTCATCATAGTCAACTCCTTGAACTTGTCGATAACCCTTAGTGACAAGCCGAGCCTTATAGACGGTTACATTACCATCCGCGTCAGTCTTCTTCTTAAAGATCCATTTATTTTCAATGGCTCGCTTATCATCAGGCAAGTCCACCAAAGTCCATACTTTGTTCTCATACATGGATCCTATCTCGGATTTCATGGCCTCAAGCCATTTGTTGGAATCCGGGCCCGCCATTGCTTCTTCATAGTTCGGAGGTTCACCGTTGTCCAACAACATGATCTCTAGGACAGGGTTGTCGTACCACTCTGGTGCGGAACGTGTCCTAGTGGACCTTCGACATTCAACAGTAACTTGATCTGAAGTTTCATGATCATCATCATTAACTTCCTCTCCAGCCGGTGCAGGCTCCATAGAAACAACTTCCTGTGCTGTGCTACTCTCCGGTTCGAGTGGAGGTACAATTACCTCATCAAGTTCTATTTTCCTCCCACTTACTTCTTTCGAGAGAAACTCTTTCTCGAGAAAGGATCCATTCTTGGCAACAAAGACTTTGCCCTCGGATCATAGGTAGAAGGTATACCCAATAGTCTCTTTGGGATATCCTATGAAGACGCACTTTTCCGCTTTGGGTTCGAGCTTCTCAGGTTGAAGTTTCTTCACATAAGCATCGCATCCCCAAACTTTTAGAAACGACAGCTTAGGTTTCTTTCCAAACCATAATTCATACGGTGTCGTCTCAACGGATTTTCACGGTGCCCTATTTAAAGTGAATGCGGCAGTCTCTAATGCATATCCCCAAAATGATAGCGGTAAGTCGGTAATAGACATCATAGATCGTACCATATCTAATAGAGTGCGATTACGACGTTCAGACACACCATTTCGCTGAGGTGTGCCAGGCGGCGTGAGTTGTGAAACAATTCCACATTTCCTTAGGTGTGTGCCAAACTCGTGACTTAAATATTCTCTGCCACAATCAGATCATAGGCATTTTATTTTCCTGTCACGTTGATTCTCTACCTCACTCTGAAATTCCTTGAACCTTTCAAAAGTTTTAGACCTATGTTTCATTAAGTAGACATACCCAATTCTAATCAAGTCATCAGTGAGGGTGAGAACATAACGATAGCCACCACGAGCCTCGACACTCATTTGACCGCATACATCGGTATGTATTATTTCCAACAAGTCAGCTGCTCACTCCATTGTTCCGGAGAACGGAGTCTTGGTCATCTTGCCCATGAGGCATGGTTCGCACGTGTCAAATGATTCTAAATCAAGAGACTCCAAAAGTCCATCAGTATGGAGCTTCTTCATGCGTTTGACACCAATATGACCATGGCGGTATTGCCACATGTAAGTGGGACTATCGTTATCAACCTTACACTTTTTGGTACTCACACTATGTACATGTGTAATATCACGTTCGAGATTCATCAAAAATAAACCATTGACTAGCTGAGCATGACCATAAAACATTTCTCTCATATAAATAGAACAACCATTATTCTCAGATTTAAATGAGTAGCCATCTCGCATCAAGCGAGATCTAGATACAATGTTCATGCTCAAAGCTAGTACTAAATAACAATTATTAAGGTTTAACACTAATCCCGAAGGTAGATGTAGAGGTAGCGTGCCGACGGCGATCATATCGACCTTGGAACCATTCCTGACGCGCATCGTCACCTCGTCCTTTGCCAGCCTCCGCTTATTCCGCAGCTCCTGCTTGGAGTTACAAATGTGAGCAACTGCACCAGTATCAAATACCCAGGAGCTACTATGAGCGCTGGTTAGGTACATATCAATAACAAGTATATCACATATACCTTTAATGTTGTCGTCCTTCTTATCCGCTAAGTACTTGGGGCAGTTCCGCTTCCAGTGACCGGTACCCTTGCAATAAAAACACTCGGTCTCAGGCTTGGGTCCATGCTCGTTCTTCTTCTTCCCGGCAACTTGCTTACCGGGCGCGGCAATGGCTTTGCCGTCGTTCTTGAAGTTCTTATTACCCTTGCCTTTCTTGAAACTAGTGGTCTTATTCACCATCAACACTTGATGCTCCTTTTTGATCTTGACCTCTACTGATTTCAACATCGAGTACAACTCAGGAATGGACTTCTCCATCCCTTGCATGTTGTAGTTCATCACAAAGCTCTTGTAGCTAGGTGGAAGCGACTGGAGGATTCTGTCAATGACCGAGTCATCCGGGAGATTAACTCCCAGCTGAGTCAAGCGGTTGTGTAGCCTAGACATCTTGAGGATGTTCTCACTGACAGAACTGTTCTCCTTCATCTTACAGTTGAAGAACTTGTCGGAGACGTCATATCTCTCGACCCGGTCATGAGCTTGAAAAACCAGTTTCAGCTCTTGGAACATCTCATATGCTCCGTGTTGCTCAAAATGCTTTTGGAGCCCCGGTTCTAAACTGTAAAGCATGCCGCACTCAACAAGGGAGTAATCATCGCAGCGAGAATGCCAAGCGTTCGCAACGTCTTGCTCTGCTAGGAGAAGGGGTGGGTCACCTAGTGGTGCATCAAGGACATAAAATTTCTTGGAAGCTATGAGGATGATCCTCAAGCTACGGACCCAGTCCGCATAGTTGCTTCCATCATCTTTCAGCTTGGTTTTCTCTAGGAACACGTTGAAATTGAGGGTGACATTCGCGTTGGCCATTGGATCTACAATATAGATTGGAAAGATAATTTTAGACTAAGTTCATGATAATTAAGTTCACATAATAAAATTATTTAATGAACTCCCACTTAGATAGACATCTCTCTAGTCATCCAAGTGACACATGATCCATGTCAACTAGCTCGTGTCCAATCATCACGTCAGACGGACTAGTCATCCATGGTGAACATCTCCATGTTGATCGTATCTTCTATACGACTCATGTTCGACCTTTTGGCCTTCCGTGTTCTGAGGCCATGTCTGTACATGCTAGGCTCGTTAAGTCAACCTAAGTGTTCCGCGTGTGTAAATCTGGCTTACACCCATTGTATGCGAACGTTAGAACCTATCACACCCGATCATCACGTGGTGCTTCGAAACGCGATCCTTAGCAACGGTGCACAGTTAGGGTGAACACTTCTCTTGAAATTTTATTGAGAGATCATCTTATTTACTACCGTCATTCTAAGAAAATAAGATGTAAACATGATAAACATCACATGCAATCAATATAGTGACATGATATGGCCAATATCATCTTTCTCCTTTGATCTCCCTCTTCGGGGCACCATGATCATCACTGTCACCGGCACGACACCATGATCTCCATCATCATAATCTCCATCATTGTGTATTCATGAAGTTGTCTTGACAACTATTACTTCTACTACTATGGCTAACGTTTAGCAATAAAGTAAAGTAATTACACGGCGTTTATGATTGACACGTAGGTCATACAATAAAATAAGACAACTCCTATGGCTCCTGCCAGTTGTCATACTCATCGACATGCAAGTCGTGAATCCTATTACAAGAACATGATCAATCTCATACATCATAATGCATCACATCACATTCTTTGGCCATATCACATCACAAGGCATATGCTGCAAAAAGAAGGTAGACGTCCTCTAATTTGTAGTTGCAAGTTTTTACGTGGCTGCTATAGGTTACTAGCAAGAACGTTTCTTACCTACGCCAAAACCACAACGTGATATGCCAATTGCTATTTACCCTTCATAAGGACCCTTTTCATCGAATCCCATCCGACTAAGGTGGGAGAGATAGACACCCGCTAGCCACCTTATGTAACAAGTGCATGTCAGGCGGTGGAACCAGTCTCACGTAAGCGTACGTGTAAAGTAGGTCCGGGCCGCTTCATCCCACAATACCACCGAATCAAGATAAGACTAGTAGTGGTAAGCAAATTAACAAGATCGACGCCCACAACTGCTTTGTGTTCTACTCGTGCATAGATTCTACGCATAGACCTAGCTCATGATGCCACTGTTGGGAGACATAGTAGTAAATCAAAAAAAATCCTACGATCACCAAGATCTATCCATGGAGAAACCAGCAATGAGTGGGGAGAGATTGCATCTTCATACCTTTGAGGATCGCTAAGCGGAAGCGTTACAAGAACGCGGTTGGTGCAGTCCTACTCGCAGCGATTCAAATCGCGGTGGATTTCGATCTCAGCGCCGAACAACGGCGCCTCCACGTTCAACACACGTACATCCCGGTGACGTCTCCCGCACTTTGATCCAGCAAGGAGGAGGGAGAGGTTGAGGGACAACTCCGGCAGCACGACGGCGTGGTGACGGTGGAGCTATATGGACTTCGGCAGGGCTTCGCCAAGCGCTACGGAGAACGAGGAAGAGGAAGGGTAGGGCTGCGCCGTGAGAGAGAGATAAGTTGTGTCTCAAATCAGCCCAAACCCTTGCATATATATAGGAGGAGGGAGAGGAAGGGCTGCCTTGGCCCCTCCTCCAAGGAGGAGGGCTTCGGCCGAACTAGGGGAAGAGTCCACCTCCCAAAAGGGAGGTGGATCTCCTCTTTTAAAACCCTTTTGTCCTTTATCTCTTGATCCTAGCCACATGGGACTTTCTAGAAGGTCTTGTCCAGCCCAAAAAGGGCTGGCAAACCTCCTCTAAGGGCCCATAAAGTCCTATGGTCGTCACACCCCTCCCGGGGGTCCTCCGGCACCCTCCCGACACTCCCGGTACACTACCGATGAGCCCGAAAACTTTCCGGTGACCAAAACTGGACTTCCTATATATCAATATTTACCTCCGGACCATTCCGAAGCTCCTCGTGACGTCCGGGATCTCATCCGGGATTCCAAACAACCTTCGGTAATCACGTATACCATTTCCCTATAACTCTAGCGTCATCGAACCTTAAGTGTGTAGACCCTACGGGTTCGGGAGACACGTAGACATGACCGAGACACCTCTCCGATCAATAACCAACAGCGGGATCTGGATACCCATGTTGGCTCCCACATGCTCCACGATGATTTCATCGGATGAACCACGATGTTGGGGATTCAATCAATCCCGTATATAATTCCCTTTGTCTATCGGTATGATATTTGCCCGAGATTCGATCGTCGGTATCTCTATACCTTGTTCAATCTCGTTACTGGCAAGTCTCTTTACTCGTTCCGTAATACATCATCCCGTGGCTAACTCCTTAGTCACATTGAGCTCATTATGATGATGTCTCACCGAGTGGGCCCAGAGATACCTCTCCGTCACACGGAGTGACAAATCCCAGTCTCGATTCATGCCAAACCAACAGACACTTTCTGAGATACCCGTGGTGCACCTTTATAGCCACCCAGTTACATTGTGACGTTTGTCACACCCAAAGCATTCCTACGGTATCCGGGAGTTGCACAATCTCATGGTCTAAGGAAACAATACTTGACATTGAAAAGCTTTTAGCAAACGAACTACACGATCTTGTGCTATGCTTAGGACTGGGTCTTGTCCATCACATCATTCTCCTAATGATGTGATCTCGTTATCAACGACATCCAATGTCCATGGTCATGAAACCGTGACCATGTATTGATCAACGAGCTAGTCAACTAGAGGCTCACTAGGGACACATTGTGGTCTATGTATTCACACATGCATTACGGTTTTTGGTTAACACAATTATAGCATGAACAATAGACAATTATCATGAACAAGGAACTACAATAATAACCATTTTATTATTGCCTCTAGGGCATATTTCCAACAGTGCGGTGCCTTGCTAACGATGAACGGGCCCTCCCATGGGGAGGACAGCTTGTGCTAGCGGGCTATTCGCTGGATCCGCCTGAGCACCAAGTCTCCTTCGAGGAAGGAGAGTGGCTGGATACGCTTGTCCTGGTAGTGCCAGAGCTTCTGCTGGTAGATGGTCGTCCGGCTCAAGGCCAGTTCATGTGCTTCTTCAAGTAGGTCGATGTCGTCTTCTCTTGCCTCCCTCGCGTCCTTCTCCGTGTCCAGGGCAACCCGAGGCGAGTCCAATTCGATGTCGATGGGTATGATCGTCTCGGACCCGTACACGAGGAAGAAGGGAGTGTATCTGGTCGACCGGTTAGGCGTGGTCCTAAGGCTCTAAAGGACAGCCGACAGATCCTCGATGCAGCAACCAGCTGACCTGACCAGTGACGTCACGAGCCGGGGCTTGATGCCGGCCAGGATTGGGCCGTTTGCCCTCTCGACCTGGCCGTTCGACTGTGGATGGGCGACGGACGCCAAGTCGAGCCGGATGCCTTGCTTGGCGCAAAAACGTGCTAGCGCGCCCTTGGCGAAGTTCGTGTCGTTGTCAGTGATGATGTTGTGGGGAACGCCATAGCGGACCGTGATATCTTCGATGAACCGGACGGCCATGGGGCCATCCAGCTTCTTGATTGGCCTAGCCTTGGTCCATTTGGTGAACTTGTCGACGGCCACCAGCAGAGGCATCATGCTGCCTCGTGCAGTCTTGAAGGGACCCACCATGTCCATCCCCCAAACGGCCAAGGGACACGAGAGTGGGATGGTCTGGAGGGCCGTGGCCGGTAGATGGCTCTGCGTGCTAAAGCGCCAGCAACCCTCGCACTCGTCGACCAGCCTCTTGGCCTCTTCCAAGGCGATTGGCCAGTAGAATCCATGGCGGAAAGCCTTGGCCACCAGGGTCCTGGATCTGGCGTGGTGCTTGCACTCTCCCTGGTGGATGTCGAGGAGGATCTCCTGACCCTTTTCCGGCTCGATGCACCGTTAGAAGACATTGGCCGTGCTGTGGTGGACGAGCTCGCGACTGATGACGTTGTAGGCCGGAGCCCGGCTCTGGATTTGCCTTGCCGTGGCCTCGTTAGGAGGGATCTCGCCGTGTAGAAGGAAAGCCATGATGGGCAGGGCCCACGAGGGAGCCAAGACAGGGGCCGGCTCGGGAGCCCCCGGGACTGGGTGATCAGCCCCCGGGACCGGCTCGCTAGCCCCCGAGACCGGCTCGTAGTCCCCAGGGCAGAGGCGGCGGGAGGGGCATCGATCGTCATCATGACCTCCATGGCGTCGGAACCGACTGCCTCGGATGCGGCCGGCTGGACAGTTGGAGCCGGTGGTGAAGATGCCGGCGGGGAAACCGGGTTTGCCGATGGGCCGGCAGCACCAATCGGTACGAAGATGGACTCCGATTCGATGGAGGACTTGATCGATGGCTTGAGCAGCCATTTGAGGGAGATGCCGGCTGGGATGGCCTACCGGGTGGAGCCGATCTTTGCTAGCGTATCGGCCGCCTCATTGTCCGCCTGCCGGACGTGGTGGAACTCACAACCCTCAAAGGATCCGGTGAGCTGCTGGACGCGGAAGCGGTAGATGGCCATGTTGGCATCCCTGGCGGCCCATTCGCCAGAGACCTGCTGCACCACGAGGTCGGAGTCACCGAAGCACAGGATGCGCCTGATGCCAATTTCCTTGGCGAGCCGGAGGCTATGGACAAGCGCCTCGTACTCGGCCACGTTGTTGGAGGCGGAAAAATGAATCTGGAGTGCGTATTTGAGTTGGTCACTCTTCGGAGAGGAGAGGACTATGCCGGCACCCAGGATGGTCCTCAACTTCGAGCCAATGAAATGCATGCGCCAATGCGTGGAGTCTGGAGGAGGCGGCACGAACTCGGTCTCCGCCCAGTCGACGAGGAAGTCAGCCATCGCCTGTGACTTGATGGCAGTATGCGGCTCGTACCGGATTTCGTGGTCGGTGAGGGCGATGACCCATTTGGCGATCCGGCCGGTGGAGTCCCGGTCACTCATGATCTCGCTGAGTGGGGCCGTGCTCACCACGATGATGGTGTGATCCTAGAAGTATTGCTTGACCTTCTTGGCGGCAAAGTAAATGTCGTAGCACATCTTCTGGTAGTGGGGATAGTTCTGCTTGGAGGCGGAGAGGACTTCGCTGAGGTAGTAGATGGGGCACTAGACCAGCAGCGTCTGGCCCTCCTCCGGTCGCTCGACCACCAGAACGACGGTGATGACACGCGTGGTCGCTGTGATGTAGGCGAGCAAGGGCTCCTTCTCAGCCGGCACAGCCAGGACGGGCGCGCTGGTGAGGGCCCGCTTGAGGCCGCGGAAGGCCTTGTGCACCTCGTCGGGCCAGTCGAACATGCCCGACTTCTTCATGAGGGGGCGGCCCGGATCGACTAGAGCCGTCTTCCGAAGGAGCCCGTATAGGGGTAGAGCCTTCTCTCCCAGCCGGCTAATGAACCTGTTGAGGGAGGTGAGGTAGCCGGTGAACTTCTAGACGTCACGGAGTCGGGTCAGCTTGCGCATGCGCTCGATTGCTCGGATCTTCTCGGGGTTAGCTTCGATGCCGCAAGCGGACACGAAGAAACCCAGGAGCTGGCCGGCTGGGACACCGAAGACGCACTTCTCGGGGTTGAGCTTGATCTTGTACTCGCATAAGTTCACGAACATCTCCTGAAGGTTGTCGAAGAGGATGAAGTGCTTCTTGGTTTTGACGACGATGTCGTCAACATAGACAAGGACGTTCCTGCTAATATGAGGCAAAAGACACTTCTGCATGCAGTGCTGGAAGGTAGCGCCTGCATTCTTCAGGCCAAAGGACATGGTGATGTAGCAATAGGCCCCTAAGCGAGTGATGAAGGAGGTCTTGAGCCGGTCCTCTGGGTCCAGCTTGATCTGGTGGTAGCCGGAGTAGGTGTCCAAGAAAGATAGCAGATCGCAGCCGACCATGGAGTCGATGACTTGTTCAATCCGCGGAAGGGAGATTGGGTCCTTGGGGCACGCCTTGTTCAGGCTGGTGTAGTCGATCCACATGCACCAGGTCTTGTTCTTCTTCAGCACCAGGACTAGGTTGGCCAGCCAGTCCGGGTGGAAAACTTCCATGAGAAAGTCGGCTACGAGCAGCCAGGCGATCTCTTCTCCTATAGTGCGCCGCTTCTCCTCGGAGAAACGGCACAGGGGTTGCTTGACCGGTTTAGCATCCGGCCGGATGTGAAGCTTTTGCTCAGTGAACTTCCTCGGAACACCTGACATGTCCTTGGGGGACCATGCAAAGATGTCCCAATTATGACGGAGGAAGTTGACGAGCTCGCCTTCCTATTTGTTGTCGAGGCGGGAGCCGATGGTGACGCATTGTGTGGGATTGGCCGGGTCGAGCGGACATGCCTAGTGTCCTTGGACGGTTGGAAAGAGGCCTCGCCAACCGACTACGAGGGAGGAGCTAGCACGGCCGGCTGGCTAGTAGCTAGGGCCATGAGCCGGTCGAGCTGCCACTTCTCCTTGGCTATTTCCAGGGCCTCGGACAGCCGGCTGCTGTCTCGAGCGCACTCAATCGACATCTTATGGTTGCCCGCGATGGTGATGATCCCCTTGGGACCCGACATCTTGAGCTTGAGGTAGGCGTAGTGGGGGACCGCCATGAACTTGACGAGAGTCGGTCGGCCCAGTAGTGCGTGGTAGGGACTGTCAAGGTCCGCTACCTCGAACCATACCGGCTCATGGCGGAAGTGGTTGGGACCGCCGAAGAGGACGTCGAGCTTGATCTTGTCGATGGGCGAGCAGGTCTTTCCCGGCACGATGCCGTGGAAGACCGTCTAGCTCGCGTGCAGTTCTTCTACTTTCAGCCCCAGCTTGCACATCGTGTCGAGGTAGAGGATGTTGATGCTGCTGCCACCATCGATCAACACCCACGTGAAGCGGCAGGTGCGCCTCTCAGAGGCGATGGTGGGGTCAAGGACCAGGGCGTAGCAGCCGGTATTTGGCATCACGACCGGGTGGTCAGCCCAGCTCCAAGTGACCGGCTTCTCTGACCAGTGCATGAACTGGGGAGTCGCTGGCATGGTGACATTCACCTCACGGTGGAGCCGGCGCTGAGCGTGCTTGTCCATCTCTTCACTGGTGAAGACGACATAGAAACCGTCCTGGTTGAGGAATTGGTCGTGTAGGCGACCATTGTTCTGGGGCGGAGATGGAGCCGATGCCGAGGCGGCATCAGGGGCCGGGGCCGGCGCGCGGGCAGTTAGCGCAGGAGGAGCCGGAAGGCCATCCCCCCAGGCTAGTCGCTGTGAGAAGCTGCACTACCAGAGCATGTGCGTGGAGGGCTTGGCCCTAGAGTGGTTCTTGCAGGGGAGGTCGAGCGTCTGCTCAAACATGAGCTTGGACTACCAGGCGACCTTGCTTGTGCGCTGACGCTGACCGGAAGGCTGGGCAGTCGGCTCTTGTTCCACGATGGTGGCGACCTGCCGGCTCCCGTAGCGGGAGTTGGGATGATCGTTCTTGCGTTTGTTGTTCTGCGGCTCCCGGTTGTCAGCAGCCCGTCGTTACGCCGTCGGCGTCGGCGTTGCGTTGGCAAGCAGGGTCATCTTGACCCGGATGGCGGAGTCAGCCATGGCGTACTTGTCTGCCTTGATCATGAGCTCGACCAGTGTAGCAGGCTCAGAGCAGAGGAGCTTGTGCTTGAGGGGAGTGTCGTCGTGATAGCCTTCGATGAAGTGATCTATGGCCTTCACATGAGTTGCGAAGCTCGGTCCACCAGGTGAGCTAGTAGAAAAGGGACTCGTCCGGCCCCTGAATGCACATGGCCAGTTCACGGGGGCGGTCGGGCCGCTTGTAGGTGCCAGTGAAGTTGCGGACGAATGCCTCTTTGAAGTCAGTTCAGGTGTTGATGCTGCCGGCCGCCAGGCTGTTCAGCCAGGTGCGGGTCGAACCGATCAACATGAGGGTAGCGTAGCGGACGGCTACGCGCTTGTTCCCCCTGGCGATGCCGACTGCGGTGGTGTAGTCGATCAGCCAGTCTTTGGGTTTGGCGACACCGTTGTACTTGGGGGTGTCCCGCGGGAGTGTGAAGCTGGGCGGGAACGGCTCATTGCGGATCCGAGGGCCAAAACACGTTGGGATGATTGAGCCCTCCTCCTCGAGGAGGGCCGACTGCGCGAGCCGATCGATGCGGAGACGGGTGTTGTTTTCGGTGTGGGGGACCCGCGGCCCAAGCCAGGCCGCGAGATCAGAACAGGCGATACGCGGGACTGACCTCACCGGCTCATGCCTCGGAGGCGGCGTGTGTCTGCGGCTGCGTCGACTTCTGCCAGCCGACGGCTCGTTGAGATAGTTGCTGTGAGCCGGGTTGTTGTTGTGCCGGCTATTCACTATCGGTTGCTTGTTCCTCGGCAGCTAGGAGCAGCGAGGGTTGCTCGCCTCATCCCGGTGGCCGGAGGTGCGAGGGGAACAGGAGTGCTGAGCCGGCTGACGGCCAGCAGTCCCAGCGCCCTTGCCCTCGGGACGGGGACCTTCGGAGGCGGCTCCGTCGGGGGCGAGCAGGTGTTGCTGCGTGTCGACAGCGTCAATGAGGTCTTTGATGTGACGCTCATGGGAGGCACGTTCTTCGCCCTCCAAGGTAGCCAGATCCTCGCGGGCTACCTTGGCGGCCCGCAAGTTGGTCGTGGGGGTGTCGTAGATGGGCATGTTACCACCGAGGATTTCTGTGACCACACGGCCATGGTCGCCCACAGCCCCACGCCGGCTGGGCTCGATGTCAGCCGGGGTGAGGCCGTAGGCAGTTGCATAATCCCACTAAGCGGCCTCCATGTGGCGCCGTGTAGCTATGAGGGCGCTGGCGTCCTCGAACAGTAAGTGGTGAGCCGCCTCTAGCTTGGCCGTGGCGATGTTGGGGTTTGCCATCGGAGCGACGAGGGTGATCAGGCCTCGGAGGGCCACGCTGAGCGGGTCCGAGGTGTCGGTGCAGGTCGCGGCGGCATCGGCATCGGCCCGCGCCTGGCCGGAAGAAGTGGGGGAGGTGATGGCCATCGCTCCTACGCAAATGTGGAAGTTTCTGGACTTGGTCGCAGCGAGGGATCCCACAGACGTGGGCGGGTTGGTGCAGTCGAGCACCTGGATAGGGTACTCGTCGATGACTGGTGCTTCGGCAAGGCTCATCTTGCTAAAGCACTTGGTGAGCGCGTCGATGTCGAGCGCGAGGTCGACGATGCTGCCCACAGGGCCTGCCGGAGGAAGCCCCACGAGCCCGCAGTTTCGCCTGGACGTACGATGGTCGCGAGAGGTGGCGAAGGGTCCCGCCCGGAGCATGACTCCGACCGGAGCCGCGTATGGTCCCATGATGGGTGCCAACTGTCGTCGTTTTCTCATGACAGATGCCATGGGTAGGCTTATCGAAGGTGGTTGGGGCTGGAGGTCGGCGATGGGCTCCGGGACCGGGATTAGGCACAAGCAGTGATTGACACACGACATACCCAGGTTCGGGGCCCTCCGAGGGAGGCAATACCCCTAGTCCTGCTTGATCTAGTTGATCAATGAGGAAAGGTTACAATGGTGCTCCTTGAGCTGTGTCTAGAGGTGGAAGGAGGAGTAGCTAGCTCCCCTTCCCTTGCTACGAGGGTGGTTATGGAACAAGGTGTTCCTCGGTGTGTGTGTGTGTGTGTGTGTGTGTGTGTTCTCGTCTATCTGTTGCCTGCCTTTGCATGGGGGGCTCCGGGGGGTTTTATAGTCCACCCCCCGGATTACAATACGGATGGAAAGCCGAAGAAGGGCCCCATCTTGTGGCCTTCATCTCTCTCTGTGAGAACTTCCTCGCATGTAACCCTCAGTGGGGTTTATTCAAACACTTTATCACATGTCGAGTGATGACCAGGAAGAGACATGCTTCTATGAGGAGAAGACGAACGTAGTGTCACACCCAAGATGCGATCCTATTGTCACATCCCTAGCTAGATGTCATAGGAACAGCATGGGTGTTACATCATGTTTCAATTTTGCATCAACATGAAATGAGGGCTAAAAGAGACCCCAAGCTCATATTGAATCAGACCAATTCAAAGTTTGTGAAAATTCAACAAATCCAAAATGCCCATCTAAAATGTCCCCTATGTCTGATAATTATGGACATGATTATACAAAGGGTCATTTAAAATATTTTAACAACTGAAGCAATTTAAAAATAAATGTTAAAGCTTCTGAAAATACCAAATAAAGCATTTATCATTATTTTAGTTTTCAAATATCCCGAAACTTTTTAGATAAGTTTGAAATATTCAAACTTCAATATATAAAATGTTTGGGATATTTTATCAAAGCAATTGTACCTGAAAATAAAATAAAACAAATGTCAGAAATAGGAAAACAGAAAAGAAAATAAAGCAAAAAAGAAGGGAGGATGAACTTGGGCCGGCCCAGCTGGCCCAGCTCCATCGTCGTCCTTCTGGCGGCCAGAAGGACGGGCGTGTGGCCGAAGCGCGCGTGCGGGCGTGCTTCCAAGCCGGTAGCTGCCTGCCTGCCTCCCCTCGCCAGCGCAACGGGGATAGGCTCCCAAAGCCGTCGCCATCGCTCTCTCCCTCTCGCTCTCGCTCGCCTCTCTGCTCTTCCCCTCCTCTGCTCCGCCATGGCCGAGCCCTGCTCGAGCTCGCCGCCATCGTTGTAGCCGCTCCCCCTCGCTTTTGAGCCCTCCAATCACTCCGCCTCGTCGTCTTCTCCCTCCCTGCTGAGCCATGCATTGCCAGGAGCCCCGAAGCACCGTCACCGAGCTCGTCTTCCTCCTCGGACCCGAAGCATCGCCGCCGCTGATCGCCGTCTCCGAGCCCTCCCCGAGCAAGCTTTCGACGGCTTCGAGTCTGCTGTGAGCTTCCAACTCTTTCCCCTCTCTTTACAGGCCTTTTCCCCCTTTGTAGCCCCCGATTCCGTCCGGCTCCCGAGTGGCCGTCGCACGAGCTTGTCGCCGGCGGTGCTCCGGTGACCAGTTGGTCCATCAGAGGCCACCATCGAGCTCGTGGGGCCGCGTAGTGCTTGTAGGTGCCTGTTTCCGGCCGTGTCTCGCTCTGGTTCGATGAGCCCGTGCTTGTCCGAGCTCCGGCAGCCGTCGTGCTCATCGCCGGTGCCGACTCCGGCCATCCTAGCCTCCGGGAAGTGTCGGGCTCGACACGCGCGAGCAAGCAGAGTAGTTTGGTGCCCTCTGCCGTCCATTTGGTCGCCGGAGGAGGAATCCTGACCCCCTTCGCCATTCTTGACGTCGCCGGTGGCTCAACGCCGGCAAGTCAACCAGTTTGACCACCAGGGGTTTGACCCCTGGGTCACTGGCAGGTGGGGCCGGGCCTTGTTAGTCAAATCCTAATTAAGAAATTAATTAGTTAATTTAATTAAACTAATCAGTCACTGACCAGTGGGCCCAGTGCTATTAATTAATTAGGATTAGTTTTAATTCTTTAGTTAAGTGATTGAGTCACTGATATGTGGTCCCCACATGTCAGGTTTGACCTGGCCGGGTCAGGTGACCAACTGATGCAGAAATGCTTTTTTCGAATTAAAATAATTCCAGAAAATGTATAAAACTTCAAAAAATCATATAAATTAATCTGTAACTCAGATGAAAATAATTTATATATGAAAGTTTATCAGAAAAATCCAATGAATCTAATGGTGCTATTATAATGCATGTCAGGACAACCTAAATATATGAACATTGACATTTACTAATAAGTTAGTACATGGAATTTGAAATGAAGAACGATTTTGAACCTATATTCAAACTCATTTCAAATATACTTGAACACTAGTTGCATTAGCTCATCCATACATGCCATCATGCCATGATCATGCATCATAGTGTTGCACTTGCGTGTATTGATTTCTATTTATCTGCATTGCGGTAGGCCCTACTTCTAAGGATACCCCCGAGTACTCCAACGGAGGAGAGAACCTTTCCGCTACCCAGCAAGGCAAGCAACCCCCTTGATCATTCCGGTAACATCCCACTCTCTCACTCCTGCTCTTGTTTATTACATTAGGACCAACATTCACTTGTCAGTCATACACGGTAGATGAACCTATTCTTTTGCATGACCTGTCATTGTCACAGTAAATAGCTAAACCTTGCAACCTAGCATACCTGGTAGATGCTTGTGCCATGATGTGCTTAGCTTACTATGCCTGCTATGCTTGCTATGCTTAAAGTTATGTCAGGTCTGATTCATCTGGGAGATGAACAGGAGTGAAACAGTGACCTTATGATGTGATAAGCTTATGATGAACCCGATTTGGTAAAGGTAGCGATGAGGGGCTATGTAGGAGTACATAGCGGGTTGTCTCATTGGGAACATTCTTAGGAACTAAGTTCCATGTTTGTGATCCAAGGCTAGTTACTACCACACATTGGGATACTTAATTGACCCTCTCGACTTATCAGTCGCTTAGTCCTTAGTCCAGGAGTTGCAAGTAGTTTCTGGTGTTTATAGCATGCTGGAGGTCGTGCGTAGCACTGACTCTAGGGGTGGGTTACGACGCGGTAGGCAATGGCACGGTGTACCAAGGGTCACCCGAATGGTGGGCTTGGGATCCCTGCGCACATCGTTTGGGGTCGTAGCGGAAACTTCGGCAGGACTTCCATGCGGGTTCAGTCTCAAATAGGCGATAGCCTGGACTAGAGGTCTTATGTGATTGACGGTCGTGGCCGACTCCCTCGCTGCGCTTCCGCTTGAAGGTTTCCGAGGTGCATGGTTTTATGAGCACAGAGCGATAAGTGGCAAGAGCGTGTGTGAAGAAGTACGCCCCTGCAGGGTATGAAACTATTCGAATAGCCGCGTCCTCGGATATGGACTACTTGGAAAACTTATGTTGTTCATAGATAATCAAAAGGATACTCATAAAAACATCAAGACAAGTGTGAGTACCATGGATGGCACTCTCCCAGGAGAGGGAAGTGAATCCGTGGTGGTGTATTGTCATGGAGTTAGTGGACTCGTGTGCGATATCTAAAATTTAAACAAAGAGTTGAAATTGTGTAGTGTAGGTTAGCCATGGGTCAAAGCTGGCATTACTGCATAAACTCCACCACCCCCTTTGTTGATACATGAGCATGATTAGCCTAGGTCTGCTTTAAAGACTTGTTGAGTACGTTTGTACTCATGTTTGCTTAATAAATGTTGCAGATGAGACCCAGGACCCATCGGGTGGGTTTTTTCTAGATGTCGACGATGCCGAATAGCTGGTGTCCCAGCTATGACCTTATGTCTGTGGCAGGCTGTAGATAGTCAGACCATGTGCCTTTTTACCCTTTCATCTGTCTGTACTCAGACAGCTTTATGCTTCCGCTTGGTTTGTATGAACTTGCTTGTATGATTTGAGTGTCGGGTCATGAGACCCCTATATGTAAGAACATATTATGCAAGGCTCGTCTGAGCCTCTTAAATAAAAGTTGTGTTGTTGTATGGTTATGTTGTGATGCCATAGTTGTATCTATGCATATCGGGCATGTCGTGCGTACGTGTGACATGCAACGGTATGTATGGGATCCGACACCTAGTCCTGTGCCTTTAGTAGTACTCTTTACGGGAAACTGCCTCTTTGTGCTTCCATCGAGCCATGGTAGCTTGCTATTGCTCCAGACACATTGATTGACCAGCATGTATCCTTCTTTGCTACTGTGTTTGTCCCTTCGGGGAAATGTCTCGCAGTGTAATGGAGTCCCTGTAGCCTGCTACGACTCGTCTACGTGCAGTGATGGCATTTATGTCTCACGGCGTAATGGAGTCCTTGTAGCTTGCTATGACTCGTCTACACACGCTTGAGGCCGACACCTGCATTGTTGGGTTACGTATGCCTGTTTCCGTACGGATGTGCCACTTGGGTTTATGACTAGTTATGTCGGCCCGGGTTCTGTGTCGTTTGATTGCCAGCGACATGTTCACATACGTGAGCCAAAAGATGCAAACAGTCCCGGCTAAGGTAAGGCTGCAACCGTGGAACTTACCGTGCGTGAGGCCGCAAAGTGATGTGATATGTTACAGCCTGGATTCATATGACTTAGGATCAGGGTCCCGACAGCGTTGGTATCAGAGCCTGACTGACTGTAGGACTACCAAGCCAAACCGGTCGAAGTTGAGTCTAGAAACACTATAGAAAAGTAGGGGAATTGATTGTGGAAGGGGACGTAAGGCTCTTTTTACTCCTCTTCCCAAGTTTTTCTATTCTGAGTCATTCTCATCTTTTCTTCGAGGATAAGAATTACGCTTCTCATCTATTGCTTAGGATGACGAGTTACTAACCATGGACCACTAGCTAGCTTGTTTGCAAGTGAGTGTCGGTACTTGAGTATTGTTGGTGTGACAAACAGATGGAGAAAATATTTGAGTCTAGAAAGTCGAGTGGTTATGCTTTTCCAATCTTTTGCAGTTGTCTCAAAATCCTTTTTGAGCAATTACAGCCATTATGCTGTCCAATTTCTGCTAGAGTCTCTAATGTCTTTGCATCATTGTTTGTTTCAGATGCCCCCTCGTCCTCCCCGTCAGGTGGTCCGTCTGACCGGGTGCATCGATGTACCGGGTCACACGGCCATGTTGGTTAGAGTTATGATGGAGGCTGGCTACCGTTGGTACCCAGAGTACACAGTGGAGGAACAGTATCGAGATTTCAACCAGAGTCAGTATCTGTGTACTGTTAAGATATATCCTTCATACCCTGGAGCTGCAAAGCCGCTTCACTGGACTTATGGATTAGGTGTCACCATAGACATGGCAGTTCAGGAGGTCGCCTACACCATGTTGACTATCATGAGGTTTCACCATGGTCTGCTCCAGAACACCGAGTTCTGCTATGTTCCTGCTTCCATGGGAGGAGAGGATGGTTATCTTAGCGCAACCTACTATGACCATTCTCATGAGGACCTTAGGCTGCAGATGACCGCTCAAATGTTGGAGAACAGGGATCGTGATGCACGTGCCCTTCGCATGGAGCTATATGCCACCCGTGCACATCTTTGGACAGCTTTGACGCAGTTGGCACCTGTCGTGCAGACAGGCTATGGAGATTTGGAGATGCTGACCCCATCACGGACTCATCGGCCAGCACACGTAGACTGGCCCAATGTTGGAGGCATCACCCCTCTTCGGGGGCTGCTGTTGCCGCCAACGAGGGGACCAAGGCCACATTCGTGTCCTTATGGTTTCCAGGGATCACAGGCTAGAGTGTTTTCAGATCCTCAGTTTCAGCTCCCGGGTCACGGGGGTAACCTATATGAGGCATTCTACGGTGATGCTTGAGTACGTGGATGTTAGTACTAGTATGTTAGTAATCGTATCACCACAGTCCTGCGTGTCTTGTGGGATATGATTGAGGTTGAGAGTTGAGTTCTGGAGGTGTGGATAGATAATGTATAGGAAGCTTGTAATGCCTCCGATGAGTTGTGTCATCTCTCTGTAGTTTGCTTTCAGCCTGGGCTTGTACTGAACTATGTCATGGTGTGTATGAATCATGGTGCTCATATGGCAGTTGTTTTTACCATGTTGTTTGGGTGTTTACCCTGCATGCCATGTTGTCCAGTACATTCCTTATCTCATGTCCTAGAGTTGATGTCCTCTATGTCTAAGTTGTGGGTTTGTTTTCCCAGGATGGTGGCAACTAGGAATAACCCCGTGCCTGCCCCCTAGCAGGGCGAGGGAAGCCAACCAAGGCAAGAGAACCTGCCACATGTGCCTTCTTTGGCAGAAATGATGCTAGAAGCTAAACGGGACAAAAGGGAGACCAACGGGTTGTTGGAACGGATAGAGTAGAACACAACACGTGCTCCCCGCAATGATCTCAATGATGGCGTGTCACTCGGTGATTTCGTCAGGCTGTGCCCACCTAAGTATCATCATTCGGTCGACCCACTCGACGCGGATGACTGGCTGACCAGCATGTTCCGCAAGATCCGGGCTGCCAATGTGTCCGAGGCCAACAAGGTGACCTTTGCTACCTACTATTTGGAAGGACCCGCCAATCTGTGGTGAGAAAATTATGAAGCCATGCGTCCCGCAGGCCCTGCACCAACTTGGGTAGAATTCAGTGCGGCATTTCGTACCCATCACATCCCGGAAGGGCTGATGGATCGCAAGAGAGAGGAATTCTATGCTTTCACCTAGGGTAGACTGTCCGTGGATGCCTATAGTCATGAGTTCGGCAATCTTGCTTGCTATGCTCCGGAGGAAGTTTCAACTGATGCTAAGAAGCAGTCTAGGCTCCGCAAGGGACTCAATCCTGAGCTCCATCGAGATTTGCGCCTGCATGAGTGCACAACCTTCCAGGCTCTCGTCAACAAGGCTATCAATGCCAAGACTGGACAGACGGATTATGAGGCTACAAGGAAGCACAACCGTGATTTCAACCCCGCATCTGGCTCGGGCTCCAACAAATGCTGGGTGTGGGTGCCCAATGCAGCTTTGCCGCCAAGATACACCGCGAGGCCATCCTTCCAGGCGCCCCGCCCAGCTCAGCCTAACCCTCCGGCCAGACCATTTGGAGGTCCGCCTGCCAATGTTGTAACCCGTGCCTCCGTGGTCTGCTATAAATGTGGAGAACCAGGACACTACTCTCGTGATTGTCCTTGGGCTAATGCTAAGCCGGATGGACATGGAAAGCCAGGAAAAGCCTTCTATGTGAAGCCAGCTCCTGTTCGTGGACGAGTGAATTATGTTTCTGCTGAGGAAGCCCTTGAGGATCCTGATGTTAACTTAGGTACGCTCCTTGTTAATAGTCATCTAGCATCTGTTTTATTTGATACTGGGGCATCTCATTCTTTCATCTCAGAAAGTTATGCACAGTTGCATAACATGTCTTTTTGTGATATGCCTACTCCTTTAGTAGTTCAGACTCCTGGTTCAAAATGGCAAACTTCTAGAGTGGGCCATGATAATGACATTCTGGTGGATAGGCTAGTCTTCCTAGCATCCTTAATAGCCCTCAAGTCTTCGGACATCAATATCATTCTAGGCATGGATTGGATGAAAGCCCACTATGCTAAGATTGATACTCATACTAGGAATGTTCAACTTACACATCCATCGGGTGAGATAGTTAATGTCACCACTCAAGTAGCCAAGCGCCAACTCTATTCCCTCAATGCTAGCCCTCTTCCAGAACTAGAAGATATTCTGGTAGTCCGTGACTTTCCGGATGTCTTTCCAGAAGAACTGTCAGGAATTCCTCCTATCAGAGATGTTGAGTTTGTGATAGAGCTCATTCCAGGGACTGTCCCAATAGCTAGAAGACCCTATAAGATGGCACCCTTAGAACTAGCCGAACTTAAGATCCAAGTCGATGAGGCTTTGAAGAAAGGTTTCATCCGTCCTAGCTCTTCTCCTTGGGCTTGTCCCGTCCTCTTCATCAAGAAGGAGGATGAATCGGATCGGATGGTTGTGGATTATCGGCCAGTGAATCTGGTCACCATAAAGAACAAGTATCCGCTCCCCAGGATCAATGATTTGTATGATCAACTCGCTGGATCCTCCGTCTTTTCCAAAATGGATTTGAGGTTGGGATACCATCAAATCAGAATTAGGAACGGGGACATTCCAAAAACGGCGTTTGTTACTCGTTATGGCCAATACGAGTACACCGTCATGTCCTTCGGTTTAACCAATGCCCCAGCCACCTTCTCTCGCTTGATGAATTCAATCTTCATGGAGTATCTGGATAAATTCGTCGTGGTTTACCTCGACGATATACTCATCTACTCGAAGAACGAACAAGAACATGCTGAGCATCTAAGGCTGGTATTGATGAAACTTCGAGAGCACCGTCTGTATGCCAAATTCTCCAAGTGTGAATTTTGGTTGCCAGAAGTGACCTATCTAGGCCACATGATCTCTGGTAAAGGTATAGTTGTCAATCCTGAGAGAGTTTAGGCAGTCCTTGATTGGACTCAACCTGAATCGGTTAAGCAAGTTTGGAGTTTCCTTGGTTTAGCGAGCTATTGTCGCCGCTTTGTCGAGAATTTCTCCAAGGTTTCCAAACCTCTGACTGAACTCCTTAAGAAAGATAAAAAGTTTGAGTGGACTCCATAATGAGAGCATAGTTTTCAGGAGTTGAAAAGATGACTGACCTCTGCTCCCGTTCTGGTGCCACCAGATTTCTTTAAGGACTTTGTTATCTATTGCGACGCCTCGCGACAAGGACTAGGTTGCATTCTCATGCAAGATCGTCATGTGATTGCATACGCATCTCGACAGTTGTGTCCACATGAGGATAATTATCCAACACATGATCTTGAGCTTGCAGTTGTGGTCCATGCACTGAAAACCTGGCGACATTACGTTCTGGGTAATTGTTGCGAAATTTACACTGATCACCAAAGTCTGAAATATATATTCACCCAGCCGGATTTGAATCTCAGGCAAAGATGGTGGGTAGATTTGATTACAGATTACAACTTAGGGATAACTTACACCCCGGGGAAAGCGAGTGTCATGGCTGATGCACTAAGTTGTAAGTCTTATTGTAATAACCTGATGTTACAACAAGGTCAACCACTTCTCCATGGGGAATTTAGGAAGTTAAACCTCCACATTGTTCCTCAAGGATTCCTATCCAACTTGGTGGCGAAACCTAATCTTAAGGATCAAATAGTAGATGTCCAGAAATATGATAAGGGTATATCCCGTATCAAAGAGAATATTGCTAGTGGAAATGCTAAAGATTTCTCCAAGGACGATGAGGATGTGGTGTTCTTTCAGAACCTGTTGGTGGTTCCCAAGAGCACACGCTTAAGACAGCTGATCCTTAAGGAGGCTCATGATTCTCCTCTCACAATTCATCCGGGTAGTACCAAAATGTATCAGGACCTACACCAGAGGTTCTGGTGGACTAGGATGAAGAGGGAATTGCTCAGTTTGTTGTTAACTGTGACGTTTGTCGCCGTGTGAAAGCAGAACATCAAAGGCCTGCTGGCACCCTTCAACCTTTAGCTATTCCTGAATAGAAATGGGATAAGGTCGGTATGGATTTCATTGCCGGATTTCCCAGGACTAAGAGAGGGAATAATGCTATATTTGTGGTCATTGACCGCCTTTCCAAAGTGGCTCATTTTCTTCCTGTTCGGGAGAGTATAACTGCTAGTCAGCTGGCGGAGTTATATGTTTCTTGAATAGTTTCTCTTCATGGTGTTCCTTTGGAGATTAACTTAGACCACGGAAGTATCTTTACTTCCCGATTCTGGGAAAGTTTTCAAACTGCTATGGGGACTTATCTATCCTTTAGCACTGCTTTCCACCCACAGTCAAGTGGTCAAGTTGAGCGAGTCAATCAAATTCTCGAAGACATGCTCCGAGCTTGTGTTATATCTTTCGGTATGAACTGGGAGAAATGTCTTCCATTTGCCGAATTTGCTTATAACAATAGTTATCAATCAAGCTAGGGCAAAGCCCCTTTTGAAGTTCTCTATGGATGAAGGTGTCGAACACCTCTTAACTGGTCAGAAACCGGAGAGAGGCTGTGACCTATGAAGAGCCAATATGATTGCCATCATAAGGCTGTGACCTATGAAGTTGACGAGAAGGCTTACCTACGGGTTGCACCTATGAAGGGTACCCATCGATTCGGTATCAAGGGCAAGTTGGATCCTTGTTACATTGGACCCTTTCGCATTCTTGCTAAACGAGGAGAGGTTGCCTACGAACTGGAACTTCCGCCGCATCTTTCCAAGGTTCATGATGTCTTCCACGTCTAGCAACTCAGGCGTTGCTTCTCGGACCCTGTCCGTGAGGTAGACCACGAAGCGCTTGATCTCCAAGATAACCTTACATATCGAGAATACCCTGTTCATATTCTTGATCAAGATGAGCGTACCACTCGGCGTCGGAACATAAAGTTCCTCAAGGTTCAGTGGTCACACCATTCTGAAAAGGAGGCCACATGGGAAAGAGAAGATCGTCTTCGACTAGAGTACCCCGCGCTCTTCTCGACGACTTCAAAATCTCGGGACGAGATTCTTTTGAGTGGGGTTGAGTTGTCACATCCCTAGCTAGATGTCATAGGAACAGCATGGGTGTTGCATCATGTTTCAATTTTGCATCAACATGAAACGGGGGCTAAAAGAGACCCCAAGCTCATATTGAATCAAACCAATTCAAAGTTTGTGAAAATTCAACAAATCCAAAATGCCCATCTAAAATGTCCCCTATGTCTGATAATTATGGACATGATTATACAAAGGGTCATTTAAAATATTTGAACAACTGAAGCAATTTAAAAATAAATGATAAAGCTTCTAAAAATACCAAATAAAGCATTTATCATTATTTTAGTTTTCAAATATCTTGAAACTTTTTAGATAAGTTTGAAATATACAAACTTCAATATATAAAATGTTTGGGATATTTTATCAAAGCAATTGTACCTGAAAAGAAAATAAAACAAATGTCGGAAATAGGAAAACAGAAAAGAAAATAAAGCAAAAAAGAAGGGAGGTTGAACCTGGGTCGGTCCAGCTGGCCCAGCTCCATTGTCGTCCTCCTGGCGACCAGGAGGACAGGCGTGTGGCCGAAGCGTGCGCGCGGGCGTGCCTCCATGCCGGCAGCTGCCTGCCTGCCTCCCCTTGCCAGCGCGATGGGGATAAGCTCCCAGAGTCGTCCCCATCGCTCTCTCCCTCTCGCTCTCGGTCGCCTCTCTGCTCTTCCCCTCCTTTGCTCCGCCATGGCCGAGCCTTGCTCAAGCTCGCCGCCATCGTTCTAACTGTTCCCCCTCGCTTCTGACCCCTCCAATCGCTCTGCCTCGTTGTCTTCTCCCTCCCCACCGAGCCACGCATCGCTAGGAGCCCCGAAGCACCGTCCCCGAGCTCGTCTTCCTCCTCGGACCCGAAGCTTGGCCGCCGCTGATCGCCGTCTCCGAGCCCTCCTCGAGCAAGCTTCGGCCGGCTTCGAGTCCGCTATGAGCTTCCGGCTCTTTCCCCTCTCTTTCCAGGCCTTTTCCCCCTCTGTAGCCCCCGATTCCGTCCGGCTCCCGAGTGGCCGCTACACGAGCTTGTTGCCGGTGATGCTCCGATGACCAGTTGGTCCATCAGAGGCCACCATCGAGCTCGTGGGGCTGCATAGTGCTTGTAGGTGCCTGTTTCTGGCCGTGTCTCGCTCTGGTTCGGCGAGCCCATGCTCGTCCGAGCTCCGACAGTCGTCGGGCTCATCGTTGGCATCGACTCCGGCCAACATAGCCTCCGGGAAGTGTCGGGCTTGACACGCACGAGCAAGCACAGCAGTTTGGTGCCCTCCACCCTCCATTTGATCGCCGGAGGAGGAATCCCGACCCCCCCCCCCGTCATTCCTGACGTCGTCGTCGGCTCAATACCGGCGAATCAACCAGTTTGACCACCAGGGGTTTGACCCCTGGGTCACTGGCAGGTGGGGCCGAGCCGTGTTAGTCAAATCCTAATTAAGAAATTAATTAGTTAATTTAATTAAACTAATCAGTCACTGACCAGTGGGCCGAGTGTTGTTAACTAATTAGGATTAGTTTTAATTCTTTAGTTAAGTGATTGAGTCACTAACATGTGGTCCCCACATGTCAGGTTTGACCTGGCCGGGTCAGGTGACCAGCTGATGCAGAAATGCTTTTTCTGAATTAAAATAATTCCAGAAAATGTATAAAACTTCAAAAATTCATATAAATTAATCTGTAACTCAAATGAAAATAATTTATATATGAAAATTTATCAGAAAAATCAAATGAATCTAATGGTGATATTATCATGCATGTCAGAACAACCTAAGTAGATGAACATTCACATTTCCTAATAGGTTAGTACATGGAATTTGAAATGAAGAACGATTTTGAACCTATATTCAACCTCATTTCAAATTAACTTGAACACTAGTTGCATTAGCTCATCCATACATGCCATCATGCCATGATCATGCATCATATTGTTGCACTTGCGTGTATTGATTTCTATTTATCTGCATTGCGGTAGGCCCTACTTCTAAGGATACCCCCGAGTACTCCAACGGAGGAGAGAACCTTTCCGCTACCCAGCAAGGCAAGCAACCCCTTGATCATTCCGATAACATCCCACTCTCTCGCTCCTGCTCTTGTTTATTACATTAGGACCAACGTTCACTTGTCAGTCATACACGGTAGATGAACCTATTCTTTTGCATGACCTGTCATTGTCACAGTAAATAGCTAAACCTTGCAACCTAGCATACCTGGTAGATGCTTGTGCCATGATGTGCTTAGCTTACTATGCCTGCTATGCTTGCTATGCTTAAAGTTATGTCAGGTCTGATTCATCTGGGAGATGAACAGGAGTGAAACAGTGACCTTATGATGTGATAAGCTTATGATGAACCCGATTTGGTAAAGGTAGCGATGAGGGGCTATGTAGGAGTACATAGGGGGTTGTCTCATTGGGAACATTCTTAGGAACTAAGTTCCGTGTTTGTGATCCAAGGCTAGTTACTACCACACGTTGGGATACTTAATTGACCCTCTCGACTTATCAGTCGCTTAGTCCTTAGTCTAGGAGTTGCAAGTAGTTTCTGGTGTTTATAGCATGCTGGAGGCCGTGCGTAGCGCTGACCCTAGGGGTGGGTTACGACGCGATAGGCAGTGGCACGGTGTACCAAGGGTCACCCGAATGGTGGGCCTAGGAACCCTATGCACATTGTTTGGGGCCGTAGCGGAAACTTCGGCCGGACTTCCGTGCGGGTTCAGTCTCAAATAGGTGATAGCCTGGACTAGAGGTCTTATGTGATTGATGGTCGTGGCCGACTCCCTCGCTAGGCTTCTGCTTGAAGGTTGCCGAGGTGCATGGTTTTATGAGCACAGAGCGATAAGTAGCGAGAGCGTGTGTGAAGAAGTACACCCCTGCAGGGTATGAAACTATTCGAATAGCCACGTCCTCGGATATGGACTACTTGGAAAACTTATGTTGTTCATAGATAATCAAATGGATACTCATAAAAATATCAAGACAAGTGTGAGTACCGTGGATGGCACTCTCCCAGGAGAGGGAAGTGAATCCGTGGTGGTGTCATGGAGTTAGTGGACTCGTGTACGATATCTAAAATTTAAACAAAGAGTTGAAACTGTGTAGTGTAGGTTAGCCATGGGTCAAAGCTGGCATTGCTGCATAAACTCCACCACCCCTTTTGTTGATACATGAGCATGATTAGCCTAGGTCTGCTTTAAAGACTTGCTGAGTACGTTCATACTCATGTTTGCTTAATAAATGTTGCAGATGAGACCCAGGACCCATCGGGTGGGTTCTTTCTAGATGTCGACGATGGCGAATAGCTGGTGTCCCAGCTACGACCTTATGCCTATGGCGGGCTATAGATAGTCAGGCCATGTGCTTTTTTACCCTTTCATCTGTCTGTACTCAGATAGCTTTATGCTTCCGCTTGGTTTGTATGAACTTGCTTGTATGATTTGAATGTCGGGTCGTGAGACCCCTATCTGTAAGAACATATTATGCAAGGCTTGTCTGAGCCTCTTAAATAAAAGTTATGTTGTTGTATGATTATGTTATGATGCCATAGTTGTATCTATGCATATTGGGCATGTCGTGCGTACGTGTGACGTGCAACGGTATGTATGGGATCCGACACCTAGTCATGTGCCTTTAGTAGTACTCTTTATGGGAAACTGCCTCTTTGTCCTTCCACCGAACATGGTAGCTTGCTACTGCTTCGGACACATTGATTGACCGGCATGTATCCTTCTTTGCTGCTGTGTCTGTCCCTTCGGGGAAATGTCTCACAGTGTAATGGAGTCCCTGTAGCCTGCTACGACTCGTCTGCGTGCAGTGATGACATTTATGTCCCACGGCGTAATGGAGTCCTTGTAGCTTGCTATGACTCGTCTACACACGCTAGAGATCGACACCTGCATTGTTGGGTTACGTATGCATGTCCTTGTATGGATGTGCCACGTGGGTTCTATGACTAGTCATGTCGGCCCGGGTTCTTGACATTTGAATGCTAGCGACACATTCACATACGTGAGTCAAAAGACGCAAACGGTCATATATGAAACAGCAAGGCGGCATATTGCACGCATGAAAAAAACAGGCTACAAGATTCTAAAATGCACAAACTAAGCATGGGGCAAGTAGCATATAACACACACTTTATTTCATCTTCACATATCATACTCAAAAGAGGCATGGATCACATGGTAGGAAGCTCACAACATGGCTAATTGAAAACAGTTTCAGACTTGGTGAAATTAGCAGTTTTTGACATTGCAGTTTTTATCACGAACACATATTGACAGCAGCAAAACTATATGCTACGGGACATATATTTGCATGAAACTTAACAACATGCTAAAGGACATCATAAACTACAAATAACTGCATTGCACCAACCCCAAAGGGGTTCTAGATCACTAGCAAAACACATGGCAAGACAACAACAAAAATATTACAGATTCCAGACTAAGAAATATTTAGGCCCCTCAAAACAGCAGTATTTTATAGCATGTTGCCAACAAGAAAACAACACCTATACATGGATTATCATGGCAAGCAAAATGACCAGGGGCTTGTGCACATGTCAAATGGCATAACTCATGTTCAAAATTATTTCATATCATGCATGGAGTTAATCACACGAAAATGAAAAATGGACATCACAGCAAAAATGACATGCACAAAAATTTCTCAAACAACAAAACTAGATACGCAGATAAATTCTATGGATTTTTCTACCCCGAAAACATATATAAAATGCATATGTTCAAGTAGGAAAATATGTCACAATTAGTTACGCAAGTTTATGCATAAACCTATTAGCAAGTTATTTATGCAATAAAATGCAAAAATCTCATTAAACATTTTTCTCGTGCAAGACAAAGGGATATAAATAATCTACACATTTTACATATTTCAAATCTATGGTTTTCTAACCTAAGATGCACGAATGATAATTATGCCCAATGCAACATAATGACATTCATGCAAAATGAAAGAAAATGGCATGTTAAACATTTTATCATGTATGCAAGTTGGTTATGGTGATTCTACACGAAATTCTACATGTTTTGCATACATAAAATATATGGATCCGATGCACGGATTTTTACATATTCGCAATATAAAAACAGGGACTAAATGTGGAGCATATTGAGCCAACCGTACACGGGCATCAGATACTAAAATGCGCTCTGAGCGACATATAGAGGGGATGGGTGTGCTCATGTTGGGCCAATTGGGCCGGTCGGTGGAGAGGCTGGGCAGACCGGACGACGCGGGATGGGCCGGCGTAGACTGGGCTGGGCTTGCGCGGCGGGAGCTGGGCCGCAAGCGCTGGTGCTTGGCGCGGCCCACGATGGCATCAGGCGCAGTCAACGCGAGCGCGGGGGGATCCTCCCGACCCGAGCGGTGGCGCGGCCATGACGGGTCGAGGTTGTGGCAAGGCGGTGGCGATGAGCTGCAGGACCGACAACGACATGGAAGACCGGATCCAGTCGGTGGGAAGCTGGATCTGGCCGCCGGCGGGGCAACGGCAAGCTCCGGCGACGAGGTCTCTGCGGTGGCAGCTCGGGCGCCATGGCGTTCCTGCGAGGGGAGAGAGGCCAGAGGGGAGGTTAGGGAGAGGGAGCAAGGAGGAAGAAGAGAGAGAAGGGCTCGGGTCCGGCTTTGGGAGTTGCCGGCGAGGGCTACTCCAGCGAGCGGCCGGCGCAGCCGACGGGGCACTCACACGAGGTGAGGCAGGAGCGGGACGGGGAACGAAGCAGGGGCGCTCGGGCGCCATGTGCGGGGAGCGGAGGCGGCGCTTCGGGCCCGGGCGGACCTCCAGATGGGCTCGGCGGGCCTTGGCGGCTGGAGGTGGGAGGCAGCGGCGCTGAGTTGTGGGAGGCAGCGACGACACGGATTTCAAGGTAGGGGTTAGGGTGATTAAATAGGAAATTGGGGGATAGGTTAGGGGATTTAGTCCGTTTCGGACCATTCGGTCCCAATAGGATGGTTCCGGTCATGGGTAGGGGCTAGGATGGGCAAGTGGGCTGTGTTGTTGGGCTAGGTGGGGATGAAAGAAAGAATTGTGGCCCATGACATGGTTTAAAACACCGAGAAAACGTCCGATAATTAAACTAATGACTACGCTGCTACGGTTGACCGTTCGGGTATCCAACTTACTCTGATTGCGACAAAGTTTGGTAGGCGGTCCACCTACAATATAATAAGACCGCACGCCAACTTTCGACCCAATCCAAGAATATTTTACACGCACCTTTAAAACAATATTTATCGGTGTCGCGGACACGTGCGTGTGTGGTTCGTCTCAAAACAGTCGACGACACGAACGAAGATAACCGACAGCTACGAACGAATGCAAGTTTTCAAAAATGAGTGACGACGCTATGAAGATGTTGTGAATGATGCAGTGATGAATGCAACAACCAAACGAAACACAAGACGACAACAGAATAAAAGTGAAATCTTTTGGAATGTTGGTCTCGGGTTGTTACACGTAGTTCAGCTGTGTAGGGGCCTAGGTATCCAGTTGAGTGGTAAAGGTAGTTTCCCAGCAATGACTTTCCTAAACACGGTTAAGAGCTGGTAGTCCACATGGTTTTACTACGAGGACATTCTAGTCGGAGATGGTCAGTCAGGCCTCCCACCGTACTCCACCAAACGCATTAGGAAACTCCCAAAGTTGACCGTGTCCAAGGAGTAGAAGGTTCGTGTAGATCTGGTTGTGATCGCGCTGGGAGCCCTCGTGAATCAGGGTGTCAACGGCCTGGACCTTCTGGAGGTCTTCTTCCAGAGAAGAATTCAGCCGCTGCAGGCTAGGGCCCACCCCATGTGGCAGTATTCGGGTCCGAGTGACCCTACACGTACACACCCGGAGGAGCTCAGTGCAAAGGTCGTGGCGAACAAACTGAAGGCCATTACCCCAGCTCGAGACAACCCCAAAGGATCAAGACGCGTGCCTTCGTACTCGGCTGATAATCCAGCAAATGAGGTAACACCGAATGCCACTATTATTTTTGAGTGGTGCAACTTTCCTTTAATGAATATTGATTGACATAGCTTCTATTTTGATAGGGCTACACGAACATTGTGAGCTTGATTCCCACCGGTAATCACGTCGCCGCTGATGTGGCAAGCGACAATGAGCACCATGCCGACTCGGACAGCGAAGTACAATATGAGGACGGCAGTCATGGCAAATTCTTCCCCTTCGAAGGAGGTGCTCCCCGAGCCCCGCACAAAGGCGCGCTAGGACCCTGGAGTCCGTGGAGGCAACACAGGAGGGTCGGGTACCACCAAGTCTTCCACGATCATTCCTCCGACTAGGACTTCAAAGTGCGGGCGTAGTGAGCCCGCTGTATCTCTAGAAAAGAGCGCCAAACAGCCGAAGATCCCATCCAGCAAACCCTGGAAAGCAGTGTTTCCCAAGACCAAGATGAACATGACGGTGGACTCCGTGTAAGTATCTCCGTACCGATTGTCGCCTCGAATGATTGGCCGAATGTGATAAACAATCCAAGTGATTCTCCTACGGGACTGACACATTGTCTGCCTTGCTGGGGAAGGACAAGGCCAAGGTTGACACCGCGACTTCGAAAGGTAACACTCAATTTGGCCCATACATGATCTCTGAGTTCTTTGTTTCCTCTCCTGACTCATTCCCGAGTGATCTTCAAATACTTGTAGGGCCACGCGAGGTGATTGAGATCGATGTGGACGACCGGGTTGACCTACTGAATCCAGCCACCGATGTGGACGTTGTGATGCAAGACACCATGCCTGATCAAGAGCCATTGCCAGCTCGATGGACTTCTTCAAGAGTCGGATCCGCACTCGGAACACCCCTTCCAACTTCACCTGTGACTGGTGTAATCGGACTGCATCGTGTCCCGGAGAACCAGGTGGGAGTGAACAAGGAGGTGCTGATCCAACTGAGGTTGATCAATGACAAGCTGAAGGAGGCTCGTGATGCTTGCGAAGTTCTAGAGAAGACTATCCGAGTAAGTACTCTCATAAGTACCTTCTTTAGACATAATTTTTTGCGTTGTAGATGTTTTTAGAGTCCCGAGTGGGTATATGTTAGGAGTACACCCACTAGGTGTTTACTGATTAATCGAAATGATGAGATACTTATCAAAAATGATGAGGTGATAGTCCATGGACCAGAGCCTCTCAATGTTGACCGTCGGGTGTAGAACCTGTAGTTCTCAAGTGGGGGCACACTGAGGGCACCCACTGGGTGTAGTCCCCGAGGTTGCCATCGACTGAAGCAGTTGGTGACAATCTCAAAATCCGAATGAATTTGAACTTCAACATTGCGTGTGATTGTCATCCTTATATTTTTCTTGTTTCTTGTCGACAGGGCATGCGCGAGCTCAGGTCTCACTACAACAACCTTGAAAAGGAGGTACATGACCTGCGTTGTTGCCTTGAAGCTGAGAAGACCAAGATTACTCATCTGGATCAAGAAAAGCTCACACTCGGAGGTAACCAGATTTTGACCGACTACTTTGAATTCAGTCCTTTTCCCTGTCTGACTGAAAGTACTTCGTTAGATGTATGTAGCAAAAATCTTCATCTTACTAAGAAAATCTGGGATTCCATTTCTATAGACACCATGAAGGAGGCCTTGGGTAAGAAAGACGTGAACTGGCAGCTGCCCAAAAGGAGGCCAGTCAAAAGATGAAGGAAGCTGAGGACAAACTGAAGTCATTCGAGAAGTGGGAGGAGGAAAGGAAAGAGTTGGAGGATGTCGCCAAGAAGAGAACTCAGGAGGCTGTCGAGGCCGAGATGAAAATGAAGCAAGTCACGTCCAAAAATATTGAACTGGAGAAGCTCGTTGAGGACTACTACGGCGAGATGAACAACAGGCTCAAAGGTACGCACTCGGCCCGATCAAACTTTAAACCTTTCCACTTTAACTCTCCTCCTCCCTTAATTCCTTTATTCTGAATGTCCGTCAGATCTATGTTGGGATGCGAAAGAAGAGACTTCCAAGATCTAGAAGGAGCTAAACCCGAGTGCTGGTCTCATCCGCGATAGTGCGGCACTTGCATTGCTTTGACTCGATGAGCATGGCTCGGAGGTGGCTATCTTCCTCAATCGCTTACGTGATGCAGCCAAGGAGATCAAAAAAGAGACTGCCCCTAACGAAGAGCTCCCGAGTGACTTGGATGTCCTCATTAACCGTCTGAAGGATGTGACACGCAGAGCGCAATCATGCAAGAAATCCGCAGCCCGGGCTGGAGCAGATATTGCTCTCTCCCTCATTCATGTGCATTGCTAGGGCGTGGATGAGGAGAAGTTGAAGTCGTTGAAGGTCATCAACAAAAAGAATGCCAATATTGACAACTTCATGGAGACTTTCCTGTCGGCGGCCACTTGGATCCCGAAATTCATCGACCTGGACACCTTCACTGACGCAGCATCCCCGACAACATCCGACTGATGCTCGGATAAAAACTTCGCGACCAGGGTTATCTGCACTTTTTCTTTGAACTGCATGCCATTTGAATGCCCGTATTTGACCATTTTGGGTGTTTGTCTATATTCTCACCGAGTGCGGACGATGTCCTCATTCGGCGTAATTTTTAACTTAGGCAAAATCGGGTTCACAGCTAAGCCCCCGAGTCTGGATGATGCTCTCACTCAAAGTAGTTTTTAACTTAGGCGAAATCGGGTTCACAGCTAAGCCCCCGAGTGTGGATGATGTCCTCACTCGGAGTAGTTTATAACTTAGACGAAATCAGGTTCGTAGCTAAGCCCCCGAGTGTGGATGATGTCCTCACTCAGACTAGTTTATAACTTAGGCAAAATCAGGTTCATAGCTAAGCCCCTCGAGTGTGGATGATGTCCTCACTTAGAGTAGTTTGTAACTTAGGCGAAATCATGTCGGCAACTAAGCCCCCGAGTGTGGATGATGTTCCCACTCGGAGTAGTTTTTAACTTAGGCAAAATCAGGTTCGCAGCTAAGCCCCCGAGTATGGATGATGTCCCCACTCGGAGTATTTTTTTAACTTAGACGAAATCAGGTTCGCAGCTAAGCCCCCGAGTGTGGATGATGTCCTCAATCGGAGTAGTTTGTAACTTAGGCAAAATTAGGTTCGCAGCTAAGCCCTCAAGTGTGGATGATGCCCTCACTCAGAGTATTTTTAACTTAGGCAAAATCAGGTTCGCAACTAAGCCACCGAGTGTGCATGATGTCCTCACTCGGAATACTTTGTAACTTAGGCAAAATCAGGTTCACATATAAGCCTCCAAGTGTGGATGATGTCCTCACTCGCATTAGTTTGTAACTTAGGTGAAATCAGGTTCGCAGCTAAGTCCCCGAGTGTGGATGATGCCCTCACTCGAAGTATTTTTTAGGCAAAATCAGGTTCACAGCTAAGAACATCCATGCACCCACTGGGGATGAGGAAAAAAACAAAATCAAAAAGGCTTCGACAAAGGGTTGGAGAAGTAAAGACTCTTATTCATCGAATTAACTCGGAAGTGCATTACAGGAATGATAGGGTGTTTTAACACTAAGTGTGGAACTTGTGGAGCAGATCCGCGTTCCACGCTCGGGGTTCTTCCGCATTGTTTTCAAAGTTGTACAACCGGTAAGCTCCATTGTCCAGGACTTTTGAGATTGTGAAAGGCCCTTGCCGAGGGGGTGTTAATTTGTGCGGCTTCTACTAATCCAATCGGAGAACAAGGTCACCATCCTGAAAAGCGTGCCTTATGACTTGTCTGTTGTAAAGGTGTCTCAAGTCTTGTTGATAAAGTGTCGACCTGATCAAGGCTAGGTCTCTCTCACTTCCTCCAAAAGGTCAAGGTCATCTTGACGTGCAACTTCAGCTTCGTCTTCATTGTAAAGCTCCACTCGGGGAGCATTGTGGCGAACATCACTCGGCAGAACAACTTCGGATCCGTATACCATAAAAAAAGGAGTGCGCTTGGTGGAACGATTCGGAGTCGTCCAAATGCCTCATAGGACAAAAGGTAGTTCCTCAACCCACACACCAGCGTCGATCTTCAGGTCTCTCATCCATCGGGGTTTCAACCCATGAAGAATCATCTTGTTTGCTCGCTTTGCTTGCCCGTTCAACTGCGGATGAGCTACGGAAGCAAAATTGACCAAAGTACCTTGAGTGTAGCAGAACTCACGGAATTCATCCGAATCAAAATTATTCCCGTTATCCGTGATGATGTCATGGGGAACTTCAAATCTGAATATGATATGCCGAATGAAACTGACAGTGGTAGACGAATCCAAGCTTTTGATGGGCTTCGCTTCAATCCACTTGGTGAACTTATCTATTGCAACCAGTAGAGGGTAAACTCACTCGACCCGGTGTGTAGGGTACCGACCATGTGAAGACCCCAGACGGCAAACGGCCAGGTGAGCGGGATAGTCTTTAGTGCGGATGCCGGTTTGTGTGTCTGATTCTTGTAAAACTGAAATCCAACACAAAGATCAACCATGACTTTCACTGCTGCATTGGCTCGGGGCCAGTAAAACCCCGCACGGAACGCCTTTGTGACCAACGTCCGAAAGGACGCATGATGGTCACGGGTTCCCAAATGAATCTCATGCAGGTTCTGCTGCCCTTCTTCCGAGGATATGCACTTCTGAGCTACGCCTGTAGTGCTTTTTCTGTATAGCTAGTCTCCCATCACTTCAAAGGATTTGGATCGTTAGGCGATCCATCGGTCTTCCTATTCATCCTCAAGGAGATCTAGTCGGAGCAAGTATTCTAAGTAAGGTTGGGTTCACTCGGGGGTGATCACCAACACCTCTTGAACGAGATCCACTACAGCTAGAATGTTAATTTTAGTGGGATCAGAAGGTCTGACTACTTGCGGGGGGTCTTCAGTAAAAGTATCTTCTTTGAATGAAGGAGAATGCATGTGTTCAAGAAATACGTCCTTCGGCACGACTCGCCGAGTAGAGCCAATTTTGGCCAGGTCATCAGCAGCCTGGTTCTTCACTCGGGGGATATGGTGCAGCTCCAAGCCTTCGAAGTTCTTCTCCAACTTCTGGACTGCATTGCAATATCCAGTCATGGGTGGACTCTGGATATCCCAGTCCTTCATCACCTGATTGACCACGTGGTCCGAATCACCGAATATCATCAAGCGTCGGATGCCGAGCGTGATAGCCATCCGGAGCCCGTAGAGGAGGGCTTCATACTCGGCCTTGTTGTTAGACGAGTCAAAATGGATTTGAAGGACGTAGATCAGTCGGTATCCTCTGGGGGAACAAGAACTACTCCAGCTCCGGGCTCTTGGAGCATCTTAGACCCATCAAAGAACATGGTCCGGTGTTCAGGGATACTCGGTGCTAGTTGTTCCTGTTCTATCCATTTGGCCATAAAATCAACAAGATCTTGCGACTTTATCGCCTTCTTGGCTTCAAATTTGATCTCCAATGGGAGGATCTTGATTGCCCACTTCGCCACTTGGCCTGTGGCGTCTCTATTATACAAAATTTCTGAAAGAGGAGCATCACTGATAACTATGACTGGGTGCTCTTGGAAGTAATGAGCTACCTTCTTGACAGCGAGGTAAATGTCATAAACCAGCTTCTGGTATTGTGGATGCCTTTCCTTGGACAGAGTCAAGATTTCTGAAATATAATACATGAGCCTTTGCACCTTGAATGCTTTTCTCGATTCCTCGCACTCCACAGTGAGGACAGTGATGACCACTTGGCTAGTAGCCGCGATGTACAAGAGCAAAGGCCCTCGGCTCCCCAGAGCAGCTAACACCGGTTGGGTGGAAAGCAAATCCCATAGTTGATCAAATGTGATTTGTGCTTCACAGGTCCATTCGAATGTGTCAGACTTCTTCATCAATCGTTAAAGAGGCAAGGCCTTCACACCGAGACGAGATATGAATCTACTCAGGGCTACAAGGCATCCCGTTAGTTTCTGAACATCATGCAAGCGGACAGGTTTCTTCATTCGGACGATTGATTCGATTTTATTAGGATTGGCATCAATCCCTCGTTCGGAAACAAGGAAACCGAGTAACTTAGCCAAGGGTACTCCGAATGTGCACTTTGCAAGGTTGAGTTTTTTTGTAAGTGGCAGCGGTTTGCGAAGGTTTCGATGAGGTCAGCTAGGAGGTCAAAACCTTTCCTAGACTTAACCATGATGTCATCCATGTAGGCTTCGACATTCTGACTGATTTGTTCCTGCAAGCATTTCTGAATCATGGGCATAAAAGTTGCTCCAACATTCCTGAGACCGAATGGCATAGTGATATAGCAGAAACACCCGAATGGGGTGATGAAAGTTGTTTTTATTTCATATGGTATACACATTTGGATTTGATGTTACCCGGAGTGTGCATCTAAGAATAGCAGGAGTTCACATCCGGCGGTGGAATCTACTATCTGATCTATGTGGCGAATGGTAAAATGATCTTTAGGGCATGCCCGATTGAGGTGCTTGAAGTTGATGCACATCCGGAGAGACTTGGCCTTCTTGGGAACCAACACTAGGTTGGCCAGCCACTCGGAATAGGAAACCTCGCTAATGAATTTCGCAGCTAGGAGCCGAGCGATCTCTTCACCAATCGCCTTGTGCTTCTCGACGGAGGATCGATGCAAGTGCTCCTTGATTGGCTTGATTTTCGGATCTACTCAGAGTAGATGCTCAGCTAGTCCCCTAGGTACCCCCGCCATGTCAGACGGCTTCCATGCGAAGATATCCCAGTTCTCACAGAGGAATTGGATGAGCTCGACTTCCTATTTGTCACCGAGTGACGTCGAGATGTTGGTCGGAGATGCACTCGGATCATTGGGGTGAATGTGAGCCTGCTTGGTTTCACTGGAAGGTTTATTATGTTGCTGGGTGCTTGGACTTAAGAAAGTCCGACATGTCCACTACTTTCTTGTATCCGTCAAGTTTGACTACGAGAACGTCATTGGTAATTTTAGAGCCCTGCTGGAGGCACTCCTCGGCGACTTTCCGATCGCCGGTCACCATGATCACACCATTTGATCCTGGCATCTTAAGTTTAAGATAGACGTAGAATGGTCGGACCACGAAACGTGCATAGGTGGCCTACCTAGGTTGGCGTGATAAGCTCTCCGAAAGTCCACCACTTCGAACGTCAAGCGTTCCCTTCGGTAGTTTTTCTCCCCTCCGAACATGATGTCCAGAGCGATTTGATCGAGTGACTCAGCTTTCTTACCAGGAATAACTCCATGGAAATGCATGTTACTCTTACTCAGGCGGGACATCGGAATGCCCATTGTGCTGAGTGTATCCGCGTAAATTATATTGAGTCCGCTGCCGCCATCCATCAAGACCTTGCGCAGTTAGACTCCATTTACAGCCGGATCGACAACCGGCGCCTTCCTCCCGGGGGTGGCTATATGGGTCGGGTGATCATATTGATCAAACGTAATGGGAGCTTTGTCCACTTGAGGTACTTTATGGTAGTTGGAGCTACCATGTTCACCTCCAGATTGACAACTTTCAATCGGCTCTTGCTTTCGACATCCGCTAAGATCATGTTCAAGAAATTGTTGACTTGAGGGTATTCGGCATCGCCCTCGCCTTCCTCATCGTCTTACTTCTCTATGGAGGTCTCTTTACCCATCTCATGCTTGAGCATTCGACACTCTCGAGTGGTGTGATGTGGGTAAATGACGTTGTGCTCTTCAAGTTTATTCGTGTGGACAACACAGGGCTGATCCATCACTTCAGAATTGTACTCGGGCTTCTTCTTGTTAGCCCAATCCTTTTTCTTGTTTTTCTTGGACTTTGGCTTTCCCTGGCCAGGAACAGCAGCCACTTCCACCTTTCCCAGAGGATTAGCTTTTCGCTGCTTTTTGTCAGCGTTCCCAGCCGAATGATGGGCGTTGCCTGCTCGCCCCTTGCCGCTTAGGAGGCGGTCTTCCTCTTTGCCGTTGGCGCATTTCTTGGCGATTTCCATGGCTCGACCGAGAGACAGATCTGCCGATTGGCCAAACTTCAGGATGAGTTCCTTGTACCGAGTGCTAGCCTTGAAAGCACACACGACCTGGTGCTTAGTAACATTCCCAACTGTGTTGTGTAGTGTCGTGCATCGCTGAATGTACTCCCAGAGAGTTTCATTGCTTTTCTAGACAATGATGTAGTTCTGTTAATCCACGCGGACGTTTGTACATGACTTCAAATGTCTTGATGAACACTCGCGCCAGGTCCTCCCAGCAATAGATGTTGCTAGAAGGCAACTGGTTCAACCAAGCTTGAGAAGATCCCTCCAACATGAGAGGGAGATGCTTCATTGTCACAAAGTCATCACCGCCCCCGATTTGAACAGCCACTCGTTAATCCTCGAGCCTCGTTTCTGGATTGGAATCGTCGTTAAAATTTCTGATTCCGGTCACCAACCTATAGTTGGGGGGTATCTTGGCCTCTCGGATATACCTGCAGAAGCACTCAAGACCTAAAGTCCCCCCAACCACTTACTCGGTCCCTGATCACTCGGTTCCTATCCAGCATCTTCCGTGCGGTGGTAGATCTGCATTGAGCAGCGAAGGCCTCCGGACGGCTTCCTCGTAACCTCTGGGGAGAGGAGGAGTCCAATTGCAGTCTTCTCCATAAGGACGACCGTCATAAAAGGGACGCTTGCCATATGAACCACCTCTAGGGGGAGGAGTCCGACTGACGTCGCGTTTGTCGTGTCAATGTCCTCCATACGGGCCTCTCGGAGGAGGAGGAGAATGCACGCGCTTCCTGTATGCGTCCAGGCTGTGAGCAAACGGAACTGTGTCCGACCGTGCGGACCTGCTATGTATCCGTAGAGACGAATGCGAGACTTCCAAATTCTACTTCAACACAGTCTTCTGTCGACCCAGACGGCTGAATAGATTCAGCGATCTGAGTGGGCGTGGTCAGGTTCTCTATTGGCATGCGCATCAACGGGACTTTGGGCGGTTTGGTTGTTCTGGAACAACGGATGCCTCAAGTTACTAGAACTCGGTCTTTCCTGCGACGCATGCTCATCAAGGGACCGCTGGAGCCGCTCAAATCGCTCGCGCTCAGCCACTGTGGCTAGACGCGAGGCTTCCAAGGCTATCTCTTCAGGAGTAGTCCCCGTGATCGGAGTGAGAATGACTTCATCGTCCCTCCTCCTCCTTTCATTTTGCTGCTCCCGAGTGAGATCCCGGGGAACATAACTATCGGTGTCGTCGTCGTGGCGATCACCATCGTGACCATGGGAACCACCTGCTGAGTAGCCGGGAGGTCCATTGCTGGTGGTGTTGGCCATCAAAACTTCTGCACCGTCTTTGCTGCTCTCGAACTTTGATTCGTCGGTCAACTCGTCCCCGGAGAGGGGAACAAGTTGATGATAGGCTCATCGCAATCGAGCATGGCCACCTGGCTAACGGACGACTGGCAAGCCATGGCATGCTCAACCCATCACCGCAGCCGAGAGCGTCCGGGACACTTGCGGCAGCCCCAGATAGGTAGACACACGGGGAGGTGTAAGGCTCTAATGGCTGTCGAAGAAGTACGCCATGCACCATTGCGTTGAAGTGCGTCGCTCCCCATGCGGGGAAAGCATCGAGGTCTAGCGATGCCTCGTGCAACCATGTTGAGCCATCGGTGATGAAGCCTAGGGTGTCGAAGAGGATCTCACCGCCGAGCGCCAACATGACGAATGAAAAAGGTTAGAATCCCACTTACGTCGGAATTCGTTAGACCCTCCGCCCCACGATGGGCGCCAATTGTCGTGGGAGTAATGCTCACAGTAGTACGAGGGGTACGAATGAGTAGGGTGAAGCCTAGCTACAAAGCAAGTGTCACACTTGGATTTTACGAGTTCGGACCCCACTCGGAAGTGGTAAAAGTTCTATGTCTCGAGCCCTGGGGCTAAGTGTTTGCTTTGTGTATGTTTCTGATTACAAGGAGTTTGTAACCCTTGCTCTGGTGTCGGGGTGGCTTATATAGAGTGCGCCACCTCCAGCTGAGTACCATTACGAGGGTCATTAATGCTAGTAACTGCTAGAGTTATTGGTAACCACTGAGTTAACTATGAGCATTACGGGTAAGATAGTATTTACAGCACTTCTGGCGTGTTAAGTCTCTCAAATATTATAGCTCCCACGTCGTTCCTACTTCCTCCCGTCAGAGTACTAGGTAAGCGTCGAGTGGTTGAAGACGTCCGAGTGACTTTCAAGGATCCGAGTGCATCTTGTACATTCATCTGGGTGTCAAGATAATCCAGGGACTTCCATGAACTTGTAGGACCCTAGGAGTGTCCTAGATAAGAGGTCTATGACCTTACCTAGGGTAGGTGGCCTCGTCAATCCTGGTTCATGAATATCTCATTGCCCCATACGCAAAAGGGTCAAAGCATAGATCTTTACCAGTGACATATGTATCTACAAGCAACAAGTTAATATTAGAAGTTAAACTAAAATTGCACAACGGTGTATTACATTACTCCTCTGTCCCAGTATATAAGATCTTATCACATCCAAAATACTCACATATTGGATGTATTAACATCTTATTATGGGGCTGAGGGAGTATATATAAGCCATGTGATGAAATTAACTTCGATGGAAAATAATAGTCATGCCCAATATTGTCCTGGGTAAGTACATCGAAAAGCATGTTAAGTAGAACAAGCTAAACATCAACCAAATATATATATGGTAAACAACATGATCTCAAAATGATAGCTTAAGTGTGATGGTTTTTAAGCATGCTAGCTAAGAAAATAAAACATGGAAAGGTATGTTAACTGCAATAGGCTTAACATTTGAAAACAACATAATATAGTCATTCAAAGTTGTATTGCGCAGGTTTAAACACACTAGCTATTGTTACATAAAAATGGAAAGGCATATGCTCACTACAACAGGCTTAACAACAATCAAATATAGTCATTCATAGTGGTACTGTTGAAATTGCATAAAATGAAGTTTGTGGTTAAACATCAAATTGTATAACTCAACATCACATTGTGAAAAAAACCTGAAATAAATGGTGGGTGTTTTAACTAACCAGGCTGAACAGGAACCACACATGGTCGTTGAACTGTATTCATGAACTTGAACTACAAAGTCCATACGTGCACATATAGAACTTCACAACGTGAATGACTAAAATAAACAAGGCATACTATATAGCAATTGAATCTGGACATATGCCCGCTACAAACAACCCAGCAAGCAAAAAAGGCAAACAAGGCATATGCTCACTACAACAAGCTTAATAGCAACCAAATATAGTCATTCATAGTGGTACTGTTGAAATTGCATAAAATGTAGATTGTCCTTAAACATCAAATTGAATAATTGGATATCACATGTGAAAAAACTGAAATAAACAGTGGGAGTGTTAACTACACTAGGTTTAATAGGAACCACATATGGTCGTTGAAACAACTATTGGTGAAATTGAACTGCACTGTCCATACATTTTGCATTAGTGAAAATTTTAAACGCGACATGGGTTTTCTCACTTCTCACAGATGGGATCCTTCCCATTGAAAGAGCATGGTGATGGGCATGCTCCCTATTGTTGTAGATGGCTCCTTCCCCTTGGAAGAGCGCAGTTGCACGGTGCCCTCCTTGATGTCGTGGATGGGCTCCTTCCCCTTTGAAGAGCACGGTTGCAGGGTGCCCTCCCTGATGTCGCAAATGGGCTGTTTCCCCTTAGAAGAGACGAATAGGGTGGCCTTGTCGACGTCCTGATCGATGAGATCTACTTGGCAGCTGACGATGCCGAGCCGATGCCATAGAACTTGTACTTCATAAATGACAAAAGGGGCTCGATAGAGATGAAGGAAGGCAAATTCTTGACGGTGAAGCATAGGAGATCAGCGGCGAGGCCATGCATGAGGTCAGCGGGGGTTGAAGCCGAGGGGTTGGGGTGAGCCACTTAACCTGTGACATATCCCACTTCAAGCCGTCATTGTCGACGAGCTCGATGTTGTAGCTGGCTGCATAGATATACTGCCATACACGAACTCGTTGTTGTGAAGCCTCATCATCGCCAGATTCCACTATGGCCTTGGCGGCCACCTCATCATTATAGTCAGCTTCCTTGATTGCCTCGGTGGTCACCTTGTCATCCTGGTTAGCTTCCCCAACGGCCTCGGTAGACACCCTGCCATCGTCCAACAGACAGACCGCGATATACCGCCTTTTGGACATTTGCTCCTCAAGCTCCTCGGGAAGCGTAGCTGGGATTAGGCTGTGACAATCTGCAGTGGGGGATGGGGATCTACGATAAAGAGGGTATTTAGTTGGCGTCATCTAAGAAATTTAGGGCGGTGAGGGTACGGAGATGGGTGGGTAACCTGGTCGGTGAAAGCAGTAGAGGTTGCCGGTGGAAGCGGGGCACCGCCGACGAGCTATCTAGGGTTCGAGCAAGGGAGGAGTGGTGTGGGGGTGTGGAGGGGGGGCAAGGTGGTGTTTGAGGAAATACCGCGACTACTAAATTTTTTACTTGGAGGGAGTGAAAATCTGGGACAACTGAAATTTATATGAAGGGGTTGAGGTGGTGTCAGAGCAACAAACATCGCACACAACCCAAACATAGTAATAGTGTACAATTCAAAGAGAAAAACTCGCGGATCCACCAATTTTTAAATTTATCAAAGCGGGTAGCTATTTTTAAGATTTCTCAAGGTGGGTTGCTGCAAAGGTAGAAACGCGTGCCATACAGTATGGTTAAGCGCACACGATACACTGTGCGTGTGTACGCCCACTACCTCTAAAGCTGAGAGACGTCGTGGTGTCTGTCATGTCGGATTGGGGTTTTAACTATACGCATGACCCATTTATAGTGGTTGATGCTTGCGAGGGAAGCCTCGTGTTAGCCTAGCCCATCGTGGCGAGTGGCCACCAGTGGACTATGCTGATATGACATGAATGGGGGCGTGGCACATGGTTATTCAGTGGGAACCGTGTCTACTCCATCCACAATCGCACACAATTGTCTCATCCGACTTGTCTACTATTTGTATAACAACATTGGAAAAAACATGAGGAATGGTCAGTACACAAGCATACCTTCATGTGGATCAAATATATGTATGAAAAGAGTGTTGTGATGTTCAAATATGGAATGCACGACTTTTGTGTGGCATACATGTCTTGCAAAGCGCACAGTATTGTTGGCCCGTGCACCCCCCACTTCGAATCGGTGGGAGAGAATCGTAGCTTTAGTATATGAACGTATCTGCTTTGACTAGGTCTACACTCTCAACCTACCATAAGACAAAACCAATAGAAATCCATCATGGTCAAGCCCCCACCCTTGGGACCCTCGTGTTTCATGTCAAAGGGGTAGACCGTGTGGGACCATGGGTGGGCGTGTCTCTAAAACTTTAAGAGCTAGGTCAGACCACGACCACCTGAGTGTGGCCCAACTATATGTATGAAAAGGTAGTGTTATATTTAAATATCATATGCACAATTTTTTTATATAGCACATGCCTCTCACAACCCGGACAGTACCTGACCTCGCGATGGTTTTGTGTATATGTAGTACTGTGTTGCCCTCCACAGACACACTTCGAGCCGTCGGGGGGGGGGGATATCAGCACGACCTATCACAACACATACCAAGAATCAATCTCTTGGTCCAATTAACCCCCCTCCACTTCGAGCCATTGGGAGAGCATATGTATATACAATACTCTCTCGTTGGCAACCAAAGTGACATACCACGTGGGCCCATAGATGGTGTGTCGCCCATAACCACGTGAGGTAATGTCTGGAGACAACCATCTCATGCATGTGACCCAAACATATATGTATTTATGAAGTGGTGTGTGATGTTTAAATACCAAATACATAACTTTGATGTGACACATGCATGTACATATCCCTCGCAAACCTGGAAGTATACGTACAGAGCTTCACGACCCGTAGTACGTATATGCGTCGGTTGATGGTCGATGATTCATATATATACACGTATGCATGTGCTCGAGTTGGTTTGGAAACTCACCATGACTATATCGTAACAAATACCGGGAAGAATATCAAACTTGGTAAGTAAACATATGTTGTTGCTGGTTTAAGTGACAGACCACGTGGGCGCATAGATCGATGGTCGTCCATAACCATGTGAGGGAGTATCCGAAGACAACACCGGCCAACATGTGCATGTGGCCCAAACATATATGTATGAAAGCGTTGTCTGATGTATTCAAATGCCAAATGCACAAATTTCAAGTGCCACATGTGTCTCACATACTAGAAAGTCCCTCATGCGAAGGTTCACGACCCGTAGTATGACCCCACCCCCACCCCCACTTTGAGTTGGTGGGAGGGATTCATGCGTGTACGCATGCACTTAAATTTTGGTCAGAAATTACGATGATCGTGTGTCTCTATCAAATATATGTGTCCGGCAAACAATGATTATGGCAAAGAAAAAGAAAAAGCAAACTGTAATACATGACGCTCCAAGCAAAACACATATTATGCGATGAATAAAAATATATCTCCAAGTGACATACCGATAGATTGGGGATGAAAGAGGGGGTGCCTTCTGGGGCATCCCCAAGCTTAGACGCTTGAGTATTCCTTGAATATTACCTTGGGGTGCCTTGGGCATTCCCATTCTTAGGGTCCTGCCACTCCTTATTCCTTCATTCATCGTAGTCTCACCCAAAACTTGAACACTTCAGCACACAAAACTGAACAAAACCTCATGAGATTCGTTAGTATAATAGACATATCAAATTCTTTAGGTACTGTTATAAATTGATTCATATTTTATTATGCATAATAGGTTATGTATTCTAACTTCTCCATGGCTTATACCGCCGATACAATCCATATCATCATCAAAACAAGCAAACTATGCAAGCAAAAATAGAATTTATGTAAAATAGAACAATCTGTAATGACCTGTACTAAAGCCATACTTTTGTAACTCTCAAAATTCTGAAAATTCACGACAACCCGGACAATTTGTACAACAATGCCCTGTAAAAAATTCAGGACAACCTGCACTGGGCCTAAAAGTTTCTATTTTTGCACAACATCAATTATACTATCTTCCAAATCATCCCAAAGACTTTACTTTTCACAAACACTAATTTAAACATAAAAACACAATCATTACAGTGGAAATAATCATGTAAGCACACCAAAATAGAAACTAAAACAAAATTTTGAAGATAACTATTGGGTTGCCTCCCAACAAATGCTATTGTTTTATGCCCCTAGCTAAGCATAATGCATAGTATCACGTATTGTCATCCTTGAAATCCAACTCCTAGATTATGAAACCATGGTACCTAGGAGGTTTAGTACATAAGTTATTAATAACCACACTAGTAGGTACAAAAAGAGGAGGCTTAATAATAGGTTCCTTTATTATATCCATGAAATTGGGCTGCACACAGATCATTTTAAGATCTTCATTCCTTTTAGTAGGTGTGACACTTGTAAGCTTAGGAATTTACATAACCTTGGGACTCTTATCGAGGGGAACCTTATTGCTACTTGTAAACTATGTTGGGATTTTCCCGAAGAGGAGGGGAGATGTAGCATAGTAGAGATAAGTATTTCCATCAGTGAGAACTAAGGTTATTGAACCAATAGGAGGACCACACAAATTCCCACCTTCAGTGCCTACACAAAAAAGAGCACACACTTGCACCCAACGCGAGCAAGAGGGTTGCCAAGCCCCTTGAACTCCTTGCACTACTGGAAAAGGGCTTATAGGTGAACCTTAATAAGTGACGGGTGTTGTGGGGTACCCGCCACTATTATTATTCAACAAGAGTTGTGGCGTGGGCCAGCAACTACCCACCACAGCTAAGGTCATACCAGTGGCAGGTTGTAGTACAGGCCCGTCACAGGTAGGCTTTTCCAAAATAGCCCACTGGCTTGACAGTGTAGTGGCGAGTAGTTGATTGCCGCCCGCCACTGGTTCCCTTACATGTGGCGGGTGGCGTGCATCGCCCGCCACAATTATAGATTAGCAAACAACGCCAACACATCCAAAGTTTCTTAAAATTTTCGGTGGCGGGCGCACTCGTGCGCCTGCCATAGCCGTGTTCTGCTTCGTGCCAGATGAATTGTCATGCCCGCATCTATTTTCCGTTCCTCTTCCCACTCACTCCCTCAGTCAGTTCCTCTTCCCCCGTCGTTGTGCGCCTCGCTCGCCGCCGTTGTTGTTCCTTCGACCCACACCACCACTGTATATGCTAGCCGACTGGTCCTTCTCCGTGGCCAGCACGCGATCTACTCTTCGTTCTCCTCCGACACGCGTTGCCGCAGGATTTGCTCGTCATCATCCGCCTCGACCTCTGCTACCGATGTCCGAATCGATCAACCGCTACCGTCATCCGTCTCGACAACCAGCTGCCATCGTCCGCCTCGACCACCACTGTCGTCATCCGCCCCGACCAACGCTACCGTTGACTAAAGCTGTCACCGATGTAATATTTGTGTGTTCTTACGTGTTAAGTTCTTTATTTGAAAGAGAAATTTAAAGACCTAAGATCAAAAGTAGGAATCCCATGGATAATATAACAAAAATGTGTTATTTTGTATGTAACAGAATGAAATGTAATACCTTAATTGTGTCCGTAAAGATGAAATCTATAATCAAAGGGATTTAGGATCGGTTAGACTCTAAATATGACAAGTGCCAAAATTGATAACTGGTTGGGCTTATTAGAGACTTGAAAATGGATGCCAACATTTTGGTGAAACGTTGATTAACTTCCATTTCATCAAATTTCTAGTACTCAATATATTCAATATTAAGCAAAGGTCATGCTGAATTTCCGTGTTCTTCGGGTTGCCAACTTTATTTGATAGATAAATTTATACACCTAGGATCAAAGTTAGGAACCCCATGGCTAATAGAACAAAAATGTGATCTTTTCTATGTAATAGAACAAAATGTAGTACCCTAATTGTGTCAGTAAAGATGAAATATATAATCAAAGCGCTTTAGTAATGGTTAGACTCTAAATATGACAAGTGCCAAATTTGATAACTACTTGAGCTTATTAGAGACTTGAAAATGGGTGCCAACGTTTTGGTGAAACATTGATTAACTTCCATTTCATCACATTTTTGGTACTAAATATATTCAATATTAAGCAAAGTTCATGCCGAATTTTCGTGTTCTTCCGTGTTACCTTCTTTATTTGATAGAGAAATTTATAGACCTGTGATCAAAAGTAGGAACCCCATCGATAATAGAACAAAAATGTGATATTATGTATGTAATAGAACAAGATGTAATACCTTTATTGTGTCGGTAAAGATGGAATCTATAATCAAACTGCTTTAGGACCGGTTCGACTCTAAATATGACAAGTGCCAAATTTGATAAATGCTTGGGCTTATTAGAGACTTGAAAATGGGTGCCAAAGTTTTGGTGAAACATTGATTAACTTCCATTTCATCAAATTTTTGGTACTCAATATATTCGGTATTAAGGAAAGGTCATGCCAATTTTTGGTGTTCTTTCGTGTTACCTTCTTTATTTGGTAGAGAAATTTATAGAGCTTTGTACGATAAGCTACTTCATAAAGTTTTAATTGCATTTTCTTACATTTGAAAATTGCTTGCGCTTATTAGGGACCATGAGGCGTAAGATCTGCAAGGTCTGCCAAAATTCATGTATGGATAGTCTTGAAACTGTAGTGTAGTTTGGGGTATTGTTGAGAAAGGGATTTCAAAAATCAGTGGTAACGATCTTTAACTTGAATTTGTATTTAATTCTAATGATTTGTTTAACTATTTTACTGACTTAATTGTTGATTATTAACCGCTGCATAGTGTGTTCTATGCTACAGATGGTCAAAAAAGTTATGGTGAGATGTCTAACATTTGTTGATTATTAAGGGTGCATATCATTCCATAAGTACGGTTGGCGGGAGTTCATCAAGGGAAAGAGAGAATTAAGGGTGGACACCCTTGTGGTAATCACTATAAGGAAGATCAACCACAATGACTACCTGTTGATGGTTGTTGTTTACCATGTTTAGAACTAAGTCATGAATATATCAACCAGAGAACTGTTAGTTAATTAATTAGTATGTTAAGATGAATGTGATACATTGATGTTTGTTTCTTAAGTCGAACAACTTTCAAGTGATACCCAATTATTTGAGGTTTGTTTTCAAAAAGAATTAATTTTGTTGTTATATTGACAATCGTCAGTACTCATCCCTTTTTCTGTAGCAATGGACAAAACATCTGAACAACAACAGGTAAGGTGGTAGCTGTGGCGGGCAACAGAAGCATGTTGTGGCGGGCAGGTGAGAGGGCCCGACACTTGAAACTACGTACCAGTGGCTGGCAGGTCTGAAGGCCCAAGACTGGAAGCTATGTACTAGTGTCAGGTGAGCGCCCGCCAGTGATGGATTTATAGCAGTGGCGCGAGGTCAGTGGCGGGATCCCTAAGAGCCTTGCCCGCCACTGCTAGAATTTTCCCACCCGCCACTTCTAGGCATTCCAGCAGTAGTGTTGCAAGCGATAAGTAGTGACAGATAGATAATATAAATATAAATATACAATAAATAAATGGCAGGAATATGTTTGGTGTTTTTTTAATAATATATTTTATGAAGATCTGGGGGCCATAGTGTTCACTAGAGGCTTCTCTCTCGAAGAAAGCATACGGTGGGTAAACAAATTACTATAGGGCAATTGATAGAAAAGCGCATAAGTATACAATATTTATTCACGACAATGATCATGTATATAGGCATCACGCCCATAAACAAGTAGACCGGCTCCTGCGTGCATCTACTACTATTACTCCAACCATCGACCGCTATCCAGCGTGCATCCAGAGTATTAAGTAAAAATAGAGTAATGCTTGGAGCAAGATGACATGATGTAGACAAAGTAAATCCAATCAATATGAATAAACCCCATTGTTTTCAACTTAATGGAAGTAATACAATACAGGTCATGTCCCTTTCTGTCACGAGGATTGAGCACCATAAGATTAAACCCATCACAACGCACCACTCCCACCGAAGATAAACCAATCTAGTTGGCCAAACCAGACCAATAAATCATAGAGCAACACGAAGCTATAACAATCATGCATATAAGAATCCAGAGATGACTCAAATATTATTCATGAATAATCTGAACATATACCCACAATTTATCGAATCCCAATAAACACACTGCAAAGAAGGATTACATCGGATAGATCACCGCGGGAATCGCGGTGAACTTTGTATTGAAGATCAGAGAGAGAGAGAGAGATCCATCTAGGTACTAGCTATGGACTTGCAAGTCTTTGGTAAACTACTCACACATCATCATAGAGGAAGCACTCCGCGATTGATCGCCCCTCCGATAGGGCATCGGAATAGGGCTCCAGATGGCCTCCCGTCGAACAGAGACTTGCGGTGGCGAAAAAAGTATTTTTGCTGGATCTTGGGAGTTTTCCCGACTTTATAGAATATATACGAGTGGAATTAGGTTAGGAGTTCGGGGAGGTGGCCCCAAGCCATCAGGGCATGGCCACCCCCTGGGCGCGCCCTATTGGGTTGGCGTTACCCTGTGTGGCCTTCGGTCTCTCTCCGAAGCTTCCAAGTCTTATTTTTGTTGAGAAAAAATCATTAAAAAGTTTCGGGCATTTGGACTTCGTTTGGTATAGTATTCCTGAAAGGCCAAAAACAAGCAAAAAACAACAATTGGCACTGGGCACTAGGTCAATAGGTTAGTGCACAAAAATGATATAAAATAGCATATAAATGCATATAAAGTATCCAAGGATGATAATATAGTAGCATGGAACAATCTAAAATTATAGATATGCTAGAAACGTATCACTTACCAATATTTTAGTGGAAATAAAAGCGGAGCCCATTTTATTAAGGATTTCTTCCAACTTATCAATCCGGAATGGACTTTGTCCTAGCCGTTCACTAATTGGCTTGCTATCTTTTAGCATCTTTTGAGTAATTCCTACCTTGGAACAAATTGAGTAACTTGATTTCTTGTCTAAATTTTTAATGTGCTCAATAGTAGGCATTTTACTTTCTATAGCATCTAGCCTACACATAACATTTCTAATGTCAACATGGTTCCATTAACAATAATAGGGGGTGATCCTACAAGATTTTATATAGCATTGAAAGCATCCAAAGTGTGAGTCATTAAGAAATTATCACCGGTAATAATGTCAAGCACAAATCTATACTAAGTAGTAGCACCCGCATAAAAATTATGAAGCAAAAAAGTGGTGGATTGCTTACGAGTTGATCTATTTTGAGCATTGCAAATACTATACCACGTGTCTTTTAAATTCTCTCCTCCTATTTGTTTAAAACTAAGCACTTCATTCTCGTGAGTACACGGAATAATAAAAGAACTAGCCATAATGACAACAAAGTAAACTAGCAAGCATACAAGTAAACTAGATAACTAGGCAAGCCAGCAAACCAAAATATTTTTGTATTTTTGATTTTTATATAAAGCAAAATATAAAATCAAATAAAAAGTAGAACAAGTGAAATATATTTTATGTGTAGGGACCTGGCGAGAATTTGATGATGTTTCCTCGGTAACGACGCCAGAAATTGGCAAGTTGACGTGAGACTACTTTCGTACCTCCTCCACGACAACGACGCAAGAAATTCTTCCTGCTACTTGTGAGATGCGTTGGGATTTTCCCCAAAGAGGAAAGGAGACGCAACACAATAGAGATATATAAGTTGGTCACCGAATGTTGTTCGGAGTCTCGAATGAGATCCTGGACGTCACAGGGAGCTCCGGAATGGTCCAGAGGTAAATATTTATGTCTGGGAAGTCATATTTTGGTTATCAAAAAAGTTATAGGTTTTGTCGGCATTGTACCGAGAAGCTTCCGGAAGTGCATGGAGGTTCTACCACACCCCTTAGGCCGGCATGGGCTATACGGGGGTGCCCTGGCTTTGTTGGGCCAACCCCAAGGTCCATGCGACTAGGGGAGTAGGAACCTTGAGGGGCAAGGCACCTCGGAGGTGCCTTGGGGAGGGAGGACTTCTCCCTCCTTGGCCACCACCCCTCCCTTGGAGGAGGGGTCAATGTTGCGCCCCCCCCCTCTCCCTTGCCTCCTATGAATAGTGGAGGGGAGGCAAGGGGTGAACACATCAAGGCCTCTACCTTGAGAAAACCCTCTCAGTGCCATCACACCCGTTCTTCCTCGTTTGCAGTTCCAGAGGCGCTTGGCAAAGCCCTGCCGGCACTGCTCCAGCACCATCTCTACTATGTCGTCATGCTGGTCGAGATCCCACCTACTGTTGGACATATGCCCTAGAGGCAATCATGTATGATGATATTTCCTATGTGTTTATAAATAAATATAGTCCTTGGACATTATCAATGATGTGTATTAACAAGTGCGTGACTTGTTTGTGAGACTATGCATTGTATGATGATTGTCCTAAAAATTTGTCACGCCCAAGATGCGGTCCTATCCTTATTTTTGGCATGAGGTCCTCGACAGGGATAGAAGCGCATCTCGTCGTGTTGCAAGAATGGATATCATTACAAGTACATTTACAAAAGAGATGAGTATATGGAATTGTCTTACACTCGCCACAAGCTACATCAATATCACATCAATACAACAACATACTCAAACATCATACAGAAGAGCAGGGTCCGACTACGAACGAAATCAAACGATAAAATGACACCCATCCTTGCTATCCAAGGTTGCCGTCTGGAACCAATCCAAGATTGATGATGAAGAAGAAGAACTCCAAATCAAACAAGCAACGCGCTCACGTTCAATCATTGCATTACCTGTACCTGCAACTATTGTTGTAGGAATCTGTGAGCCACAAGGATTCAACAATCTCATTTCCAAGGGTATCAAGATTATTAAAGCTTAATGGGTGAGGTATGGTTAAGTGGTGAGGCTGCAGCAAGCGACTAAGCGTTTATTTGAGTGGCTAACTTACGAATATAGAAAGTAAAGTATGGTGGTCTACGCATAATGGACGTGAACTAGTAATGATCACTAACTGATCCTGAACACCTACTTACATCAAACATAACCCCACCGTGTTCTCTCTCGGATAAGGACTCACGAGAAGAGACAGTCACGGTTACGCACAAAGTTGGTGTATTTTATTTGAGTTTACTTCAAATTTACTATGACTGGGTGTTAAACAAAGTATCCAAGTTTGCCACATAGCCGTGGGCACGGCTTTCCGAAAGATTTAACCTTGCAAGGGTGCTCCAACTCATCCATCACAAATTAACCACACGCAGCGGGAATAACCTCGACCACAGATCTCGTGATCATCCTAGGTAATTCCAAAGGAAATCCGACACCTCGATATAGCCCGAAGAAGATCAGAGTTCCTCACTCAAGACGTTCGAGAAAGGTAAAGCAGATCTAGCAAGACCGCCCGACGTGTCGACGAACCCGATAGGAGACGCGTATCTCGTTCTCAGGACACGACCGGATAAGCACAACGTACAGTGGCTTGATAGAAATCTCCCGAGTTGCCCCGGGTTGGCCCCGCACACGACTCTAGTTTGGACCAATACTCACGAGGAGCACGGGACGGGGGGTTGATTAATTATCCATGGGGTCCGGAAAGTCCCTATGCAAGTTCATTAGTTATTAGGCAAATGTAGTACCAGAGTTGGGCCTTGCCAGACAAGTTTTATCCTAAAACAAAAATCAAGGGGGTCCCCATAACAACCCCGAGCATGTTAGGAGCGCTCAATTATGGAACATAACACCGGTTCACAAGAAACTAGGGCGGCAAGAGTGGAACAAAACACCAAGCAAAAGGCCAAGCCTTCCACCCTTTACCAAGTGTATAAGTGCATTAAATTAAATAGCAATAATATTGTGATAACAAAAGAATGTCCATGTTATCACATGGAAGCAATTGCACCTGCAGCTAGAAATGCTATAAGAAGGGTTGAACAAGCGGTAACATAGCCAAACAAAGGTTTGCTGGGATGTGGATGGGTTAGAAGCTTTCATGGCAATGTTGGGAGGCTTGACAAACAAGTGGTAGGTAGCAAGACATAGCGATAAAAGCGAGACAACTAGCATAGTAGTGACAGTAGTGGTATCCAGGGAAATGTGTCATCTTGCCTGAGATCCCGCTCAGAAGAAGAACGAGTCCATAAAGAAGACGATCAAACGTAGTCGAACGAATCCTCACACTCCGAACGCTTTCGGAACTCTATCAAGAAGAAGCAAACCGAAACAACAATCAACACATGGGAAACACCACACATATGCAAGACATGATGTGCAAACAAATATGATGCATGTCCAGTTTAATTATGCAAGGCATGTCAAATCACATCAAACAGCTACTACACATTAAGTGAAGCTCAATATGCAACGAGTTACATATTGACGAAACTCCACGTTCGAATTATTTAGTTCACTCTCGTTAGGTACTCATCTTTATTAAATGTTGTTTAACATGGCAAACGGTGAAGCAATAACAAACTACAACATCTAGGCATTTCAAATGAGGCCGGAAGCAATATATAGCATATCCGAAACGCCCCCATATGCTTATTATGATTTAGGTCCAGATCTGTCCTAACACAATTTAAGAGTTGTTAAACAGAAAAATAAATGTCACCATGTGATTCTACACATTTTTCTAGTCAAGTTACATATGTGGAACATTTTTATTGGAGTTACGGTTTAGTAGTTATGCAATAAACCGTTTTAACATGGCATTGATGCAAATTAATGCAAACAGCAAGGTTAAACATTTTAAACACATGTGAAAGTTGGATATTGTGAAACTACATGAAATTCTGGTCATATTACATGTATAAAGTTTTTTAATCCGATGCACGGTTTAAAAGTTGTTAACAATTTAAAACATGGTTTTTTTTGTAATTCTAAAATTTCACAGGTTAATTAATAAAATCGCAGCGGGAAAAAAACAACGTTGGGCCAAAAACTGGGCGGAATTTAGCAATGCTCACACTGGGCGAAGGATAGGCGCAGGCGGGGCAGCTCACCCATGGGCCTCATGGGCCGGCTCGGGGCCGAGGTGGCGTTGGGCCGGGGCGCTGGCGAGGCGGCCCAAGGCGCTGGAGCGAGCGGTTAACGGGAGAGGCAGCGCGTCGTCTCCCTCTCGACGTAGAGGAAGTGAGACATGGCGGTAGTGGGGGCTGACTCCGATGGTGAGCGGGATGCTCGACGGAGGTGGGAACGGGCAGATCCGGCCTTGGGGCAGCCGAATCTGGCCGGCGGCGAGGCGACAAGAGCTCCGGCGACCTCCATGCGGGGCTGCTCCTGCGGCAGAGAAGAAGAGAGAGAGGGAGCTCGTGAGGTAAGGGAGAGGGAGATGGGGAGAGGAAGGAGGCGAGGCGGGCGGTGCTGGCTCGACCCAGCGAGGGTGGTGCGGCTCCGGCGGCTGGAGACGGCGAGGTCGGGCACGCGGCTCTAGATCGGGGCTCCTCCCGATCCACGCTCGGGGATGGGCAGCTGGTGCGCACGGGCTTGCTTGGGCCCAGATGGGCTCTGGCGGGCCGGCAGCGACTGGGAGGGAGACAGGGACAGCTGGCACGGATTTCGAGGAGGTTAGGCTAGGGTTTCCTCCAGATTAGGCAGGTGGTCTATTTATAGGTTTTATGGGCTAGGGTTGACGGTTTACGGAGCCAATTTCGGCCGTACGATCGCAATCGGACAGCCGGATCGGGGCTAGGGTGGTGAGTTGTGAGTGGAGTGGGCTAGGGGGAGATGAGAGGGAGGTTTGCAGCCCGTGACACGAGGGTTTTCAAATACCAAAAAACGTCCGACGAATAACTGATGACCGCACTGCTACGGTTGACCGATGGGGTATGAAACGAACTCGGAACGCGACGAAATTTGGCAGGCGGCCTACCTATACTATAGTAAGACCACACGCCGAGTTTCGACCCCATCCGAGAATATTTTAAAGGCACTTTTGAAAACAATATTTTATTGATGCCGCGGGCGCGTGCAGGTGTGGCTGGTCTCGAAACAGGCAACGGCAAGAACGGAGAGAACCGGCAACTACCAACGGATGCGAGTTTCGAAAACGGGTGATGATGCTATGCAAATGATGCAAATGATGCGATGATGAATGCAACAACCAAACAAAACACAGACGAGAATGGAAATAAAAGGGGAATCTTCTGGAGCGTTGGTCCCGGGCTGTTACAGCTCTCCTCCACTACACGAGGATCTCGTCCCGAGATCTAGAATGAGAAGGGGAAGAGAAAGAGCAAGAGGTAGACTTGGTTGCTTCTTTGACAAATGAGTGAAACCAATGAAACATGAAGGTTACAAGGAGATGAAGAACGACATGAAGAACACGCAAGAATTCAAAAGAAATTTTTGGCAGCACTTCGGTAGGAAAGAGGGACGAAATTTGATATGATGGAAAGAAATTGAAGAGAGACACCAAACTTCGGCTGGATTAGAATCAAAACTTCATAAGACAGAAGGATCATGAAAAGATTTCACAGCACTCCGGTAAATGGACAAGCAAGGGAAGAACATGATCTTAATCAAACTAGATGTGAGTTGAAAAGAGCAACGCCACAATGCCTCCGGAACAAAAGAATAGAAGCTAGATCTTTGGAGAGAAGAGAATGGAGAAGAAAATACAACTTCTACCACCATTGAACTTGAAAAACATGGTTGAACGGAGTTGATGGAGAATCAACAACGAACAGATTTAGCTTGTTATGGGCTTATGAAAAAACATCTCAAAATTATGAGGTGACAACCTGCCACAACAAAAACAATTGATTGCTTGAGGGCAACAAGATATGCAAAACTTCTTTCGCCAAGAGGATAAGGAGAAAACTTGGATCTTTTATGACACCATGATAGAAACAATCTTTAGGAAATGCTTTAGGTGAAATCCAACCCAAGATAACTCCGAGAAAACAAGATGGGTTTACTTATCTTATACTTGACAACTTTCCTTCGAGACTCTGCATAATCAAGAATTTAATAACACCATCTCAAAAGACAATGGAGAAGGAATTGAACTTAGACATCCAAGATAAAGAACACTTGAGCATCTCAAAAGATAGTTGAACTTATCTTGATGAATACTTCGAGAAAGACTTAACTCCTTGACGAACCACCATGAGGAACCTCCGAAAATGAGAAGATGATAGAAAAGAATTGAAGGTTGAAGAAGAACAAGATTGGGGCCTTGCTATGAATTAGATGAAGCTTCGGGACAAGATACTTGATCAAAACTAGGAACTCCAGAAAAGAAAGTTGACCACTTGAGATAAGGAATTTGATATCATGAACAACTCCGGAAGAAGGATTGAAATCATGTTGATGAAACAAGAATAAGAATTATGATATGCCTATCCTTCGTCAAGTTAAATTGATGACAAGCAACGGATTTCGCACACCACTTATTATTCTTGAAAAAAGATTGAAGAGAGATGACACAAACTTGAAGAAGTCTTGCACGAGAACACCGGTAACAATTAGAAACTAAAGAGGATAATACAAAGGAATGATATAACATGAGAACAAAGAGAGCATGATCCACCTAATGGAAAACTTGAACGAAGCACCGGAATAATTGAGATATGAACGAAGGGACGACAATTGAGAAGAATTTGAGAACAAAAGCTGAAATCTGAGAATGAAGAAATCTTCTAAAATGATGGCCTTCGGAGGATCGAGAAATGAGAACAACTCTGGAATGCATCGGATAGACAAGGATGGAAATACTCATGATCAAAAACAATTTGAGATGATAGCAACAACCTGAAACCATGAAACTTTGGAAGAACGAACAACGATTTAAGAGAACCTCTCCTTCGGTCTTCAATGCTGAGAATGATGAAGAGAAGCAACACCATGAATTACTAATACACTCCTACATAATGAAGAAACAAAGGTTGAGCCAATGATGAAAATGATTTAGAAGCGATCTTGGAGAAGAATATGACTGATAAAAATCATTCTTACATCATATTTAAAAATAACTTGAGGACATCTCCGGAAAGATTAGAAGAGCCAGGTAGGATCCTGGAAAAAACCCTGTGTGTTATGGGGCCACTCAAAAGAAACCACCATTGAAACAATTGCTTAAAAAAGAGAGATTGCGTCGGTACAATTAAGAACTTGATGATATGAGACCCTTGAAATAATTTAAGAGGATATGAATGGAAACGAAAGTCTTCTAAGATATCTTCAGCACACCAGACAGAATAGAGAGAGAGAGACGAAAACAAGAGATACTTGAACAGAATTTCTGACATGGGGAAGCATTTAGCGATTGAAAAAGTATATGAAGAACACCTAGATCTTGAATTGAATCTACCAGAGAAGAATAACAACGAGAACAAGGGATATGAGGATAGATCTTGAAATTGAAACTCCTGAGAATATTCACAAGGAATCATCGGAAACAAAACAGAAGAAAAGATAGCGGAATCATCGATGAAGAGAAAGGCACCTGGAAGAGAATTTAATCATTGAAGAAAAAGGGCGGGAGGGTGGGTAAAAACAAAGACAACTCGGGATAGATGAGACAAACTCCGGAGAAGAATATGAGGATAGATCTTGCAAAAATTGAAGAGGGTAGAATTGCCTTGAAGAGAAGCACACCGGATGAAAAGAATTGATATGACAACTTGATTGATGAAAAGAATTAGCATTCCCGCAGAAATATGAGAACACTACTTAGCAAGACATGAAATCACCACTTGACATCGAAGCAACTCGGATTACCATATTCAAAACAAAACGAAGGATGAGGCTTACGAAACAAGCCAGAACAAATACATACCCACTATGCACTTGTTGGAATGATAATCCTAGGTACCTACTTTAATTCCCACCTAAGAACTTTCGAAAACTTTCTGGTTATGCAATCCGGTGTGGGGGATACAAGGAGGAAATATCTCACACAACTAGCAAACCTACACCCCAACTGTATCCATCCTTCAACACATAACGAGAGGCTTTCGCAAATCCATCTAACTCGGATCCTCGAAAACACAACGATACTAACCATGGTGGTACCCCGGACGCCTCCCCAGTACTGGGTGACTCCGACCTTATCTCACCACAACAAGTATTGAAGCAATTCCGAACACCCTTCGTCCTGAGATACTAAGGAAGCTGAATCATAACGATGTGCCAAGAATTCCCTGGAGCTCAACTCCCCGGAAGAAATCAAGTCAGACAGGAGGCACCAAGACAGAACTCCGTCACATCGACATCATATAGTTTCCAAAATACCCGCGTGATCCTAAAATTTTTTTGAGTGAGAAGAGGAGTAGAATCAAAATTCCTAAGTCGTAATTCCTCACCAGAGTATAGAAGAGGGGTAAAAAGAAACCTACTCTCCGATATAACTAGCCTCAAAATAGTTTTTCACTAGACTCGACTCGGCCAAGTTTGATCAATCAAGGGGGCTCCTAGGTCGGTACAGGCTCTGATACCAACTTGTCACGCCCAAGATGCGGTCCTATCCTTATTTTTGGCATGAAGGTCTCGACAGGGATAGAAGCGCATCTTGTCGTGTTGCAAAAATGGATATCATTACAAGTACATTTACAGAAGAGATGAGTATATGGAATTGGCTTACACTCGCCACAAGCTACATCAATATCACATCAACACAACAACATACTCAAACATCATACAGAAGAGCAGGGTCCGACTACGGACGAAATCAAACGATAAAATGACACCCATCCTTGCTATCCCAGGCTGCCGCCTAGAACCCATCCAAGATTGATGATGAAGAAGAAGAACTCCAAATCAAACAAGCAACACGCTCATGTTCAATCATCACATTACCTGTACCTGCAACTATTGTTGTAGGAATCTGTGAGCCATAGGGACTCAGCAATCTCATTTCCAAGGGTATCAAGACTATTAAAGCTTAATGGGTGAGGTATGGTTAAGTGGTGAGGCTGCAGCAAGCGACTAAGCATTTATTTGAGTGGCTAACTTACGAATACAGAAAGCAAAGTATGATGGTCTACGCATAACGGACGTGAACTAGTAATGATCACTAACTGATCGTGAACACCTACTTACGTCAAACATAACCCCACCGTGTTCTCTCTCGGATAAGGACTCACAAGAAGAGACAGTCACGGTTATGCACATAGTTGGTGTATTTTATTTGAGTTTACTTAAAGTTTACTATGACCGGGTGTTAAACAAAGTATCCAAATTTGCCACATAACCGCGGGGACGACTTTCTGAAAGATTTAACCCTGCAGGGGTGCTCCAACTCATCCATCACAAATTAACCACACGCAGCAGGAATAACCTCGACCACGGATCTCATGATCATCCTAGGCAATTCCAAAGGAAATCCGACACCTCGAGATAGCCCGAAGAAGATCAGAGTTCCTCACTCATGATGTTCAAGAAAGGTAAAACAAATCCAGCAAGACCGCCCGACGTGTCGACAAACCCGATAGGAGCCGCGTATCTCGTTCTCAGGACATGACCGGATAAGCATAGCATATAGTGGCCTGATAGAAATCTCCCGAGTTGCCCCGGGTTGGCCCCGCACACGGCTCTAGTTTGGACCAACACTCATGAGGAGCACTGGCCTGGGGGTTGATTAATTATCCACGGGGTCCAGAAAGTCCCTATGCACGTTCATTAGTTATTAGGCAAATGGAGTACCAAAGTTGGGCCTTTCCAGACAAGTTTTATCCTAAAACGAAAATCAAGGGGGTCCCCATAACAACCCCGAGCATGTTAGGAGCGCTCAATTATGGAACATAACACCGATTCACAAGAAACTAGGGCGGCAAGAGTGGAACAAAACACCAAGCAAAAGGCCAAGCCTTCCACTCTTTACCAAGTGTATAAGTGCATTAAATTAAATAGCAATAATATTGTGATAACAAAAGAATGTCCATGTCGTCACATGGAAGCAATTGCACCTGCAACTAGAAATGCTATAAGAAGGGCTGAGCAAGCGGTAACATAGCCAAACAAAGGTTTGCTGGGATGTGGAGGGGTTAGAAGCTTTCATGGCAATGTTGGGAGGCTTGACAAACAAGTGGTAGGTAGCGGTAGGTAGTGAGACTATGCATTGTATGATGATTGTCCTAAAAAGTCCCTAGTCGAAAGGGTTGTGTGGACGTGGAACCAATTAGGCTAGCATGTGATATGGTGGATGGTCTGGTCTCACTGATCATGTAGCATTGGATGATAGTTGGATAATATGGACTCAGAAAGATCTGGTCGGATTTGGCGTAGTCGGATCCGAGTTGAGATAAGGTCTGAGTTGGACATACCCAACTATGAGACATATCGATAGGTCATCTGTGAGTCTCTCGTACAACATACATTCTATGTCCTAAGACCTGAGCTGGCACATGTACTCGGGATGGCGACAGACCTGCTTTGGGTCGACCAAATGCTACTCCATGACTGGGTAGTTACAAAGGTAGGTTTTGAACTTGTCCAGACCCATGCTGCGAGACATGATCAATCAAGATGGTATTATCCCCTCCGATCAAGAGAGATATACTCTGGGCCCCTCGAGTGATCCGACCTGGATAAGCATGGCCATGCGATGAGAATTATGAGATAATCCGAAGTGTTGGTCGGATTCTCCGGAACAAGAAAGAGGTTGTGTCACAACAATGAAGCATGACAACATATATCATGTGGCAAAGGGAACATAAGTGTGAAGTACAAGTTTGCCTAACGAGCTTCATCGGACACTTGGACTCGGCACGCTTTGCTAGTGGCCGCTACAGAATAGCCAAGCCGGATGTGATCTGACTCGCGACCAAGTGAATGAGAACCTAAGGGGTCGCACGCTTAAGGGAAAGGAACATGTAGGCTTTAAGATCCATGTGAGGCCCAAGAGTTGACCCAACGACGGAAGCCTATATATAGTGGAGGTGCGACATACTCATGGAGTTGATCGCTTCGACGCCGTCATTAGGGTTTTGCATGTGTTGCGAGTAGTCACCTCCACTCGCCGCCAACTGTGTGATCAGACCTAGCAGTCCGCCGCACAGTGTTCCTCCTGCACGCGCGTATACCATTAGAGGTGGTGCACTTGCGCCGCTCCGGCAAATCTATACCTAGGATTCGACGACTGGCTGTTCGAGGGAAATCGGACGAGGAGGAGACGGACCACGCGGACGCGCTGCCCCAACTCTACTTTCGCTGCACGACACTGCGCGTCTAATGGTAACGATCCATGATGTATATGTGTAGCATGTTCTTGGATGTTCTGCGCGTAGGAAATTTTAATTTGCATGTGATGCATCTACGGTAGAACCCAACACCTACTTCTTCGCCCTCGCCTGCTGGATCAAGGAGGCGAAGATGTCATCGAGCCGCACATGTGCTAAATGCGAATGTGTTATCCGTTCGGTGCTAGATCAGATCGGGTCATGATTGGATCGTGAAGAGTACGACTACATCAATCGTGTTATATACGCTTTCGCTTAACGGTCTACAAGAGTATGTAGACGCAATCTCCCTCTCATTGCTATGCATATACATAGATAGATCTTGGGTGATCGTAGGAATTTTTTAGTTTTCCATGCTTCGTTCCCCAATGATAATAAATATGAAAATACTCAATTACTTTCAATGAATAAAATGATCACAGACTCACAATTCATCGGATCCCAAGAAATGCACCCGAAAATTACATCGATTGGTCTTCAAAGACATCATTATATTGAATATTGTAGAGAGAGAGATAGATAGAGAGATCTAGCTATAACTATGGACCCGTAGGTCCTGAAGAACCACTCACACATCATCATGGATGCAAGAAGGTTGATGAATATGGCCTCCGTGATGCATTTCCACTATGACAGAGTACCGAAAAAGGCCTTCAGATGGTATCGCGGAAGAACAAAGGCTTGCGACGGGGATAAAATTGTCTCGGGTCTCGCTTGGAGGGTTTCTTGATATTAGGGAATTTATAGCGCCGATTTTAGGTCAAATGGAGGCAGAGTGGGCCCACAAGGCACCAGGATGTGCTCCCTGCCTTGTGGCTCCGTCGGGCACCGTTTGGTCTTCTTTCGAAGCTTCCAGGGTCTTTTTTATCCAGAAAAATTTGCCAAAAAGTTTCATCACATTTGAACTTCGTTTGGTGTGGATTTCCTAGAAAACCAAAAACATGCAGAAAACAAAAATTGTCAATGGGCACCGAGTTAATAGGTTACTTCGTAACAACAATATGAAAAATGAAATATAAATAATACAAGATTAATAATATAATAGCATGAAATAATCAAACATTATAAATGACGGATGCGGAGCAGGTGTCGCTAGTGTTCACATCTGGCTACTTTAGAAAGATCAATTGTACAACCTGTAGCTCATCGAGGAGCATCAGCGGGCAAAGGACCTATGCATCATGGACGAGGCGGTCGGTGTTAGAATTCATGCGCAATGCCCGCACCATCCTCCTCGAGCAATGGCAACCATATGAATGAGGCGAAGCGCAACTGCCTCTTCAATGAGCCTGAGGCGGAGCCTAACAAAAGGCAGGACCAGTGTGTCCCCGGTGTCAATGTCGGTAGCTCTGCTTTATTCGTGCCGAACAACAATGACAATATGCGGGACCATCCGACTCAATTATTAACCTCATCTACGTCAATGACATGACGGATGAAATGGACAACTGCTCTATTTCTATCCGCGGACACGTGCGAACATGTCCATAAACAATTGGTGTTGTCCCTCCCAGCAAACTTCTTCCTAATTTTCCTTCCTCCTTTTCTGGTAAAGAAAAATAGTTTTCCTTCCTCGCGATCTTGCCCGCAGAATTCCAATCTGACGGGCACGAGATTTTCCGCTGAAGTAGTAATAACCAGCCTTGCTGGTGGGCGACGTATGCGTAGAAATCGTACTCCCAAATTCTAACCTCGCCGGACTCCCCATCGTTCCGGCCAATCCACATCGCCGAACAGCTCCAGCCCAAACCCTAGCCCAGCACATGGACCACGACGCCGCCGCTGCTTCCCCGTCTTCGTCGCCCTCCTCCCCCTCCCCCTCGCCGCGCTCCAAGCGTCGCCGCACCGACCGCTATGCGCTCGGCTTCGAGTTCGCTCCGCGCTCCGCGCCCTCAGCCCCGGCTCCGCGCACGACGCCCGAGTGGACGGAGGACTCCACCTTCGCTCTCCTCGACGCCTGGGGCGAACGCTTCGCCTCCGCCGGCCGCCGCAGCCTCAGCGCCGACGAGTGGCTCGACGTCTCCCGCATCGTAGCCGCCGCGGCATCCCGCCCTGCGGGATACTTCTCCGAGTCGCAGTGCCGCAACCGCATCGACACCCTCAGGAAGATGTTTAGGAAGGAGAAGGAGAGGTCCCGCCTGGCTGCCCACCGCTCCAGCAACCCCTCGCCCTCCAAATGGGTATACTTCGACAAGATGCTGTCCCTCATGTGCCCACCGACGCCGACGCCACCGCCACTGCTGCCACCACTAACTCCTCTCGTGACGCGGCGCCGTGACACGCATCCAGTGCCACGCCGTTCGTGGGGGGTGGACGTGGGGGAGCTTGTGCTCGCTGGATGTAGCAAAGTGGCACCACGGAATTCAGTGTCAGATGCGCAATTGAGGGAAACCCAGACATATGAGACTGATGCAGTGCAGGGGGACGAGTTTGCGATGCTCACAGAGTCAATTGATAGGCTTAGGGAGGTTTATGAGAGGGTGGAGAGTAGCAAGAGGCAGCACATGGCGGAGTTGAAACGGATGCGGAAGGATATGCAAAGGGAACTTGAGGTGAGGCGGAGAGAGATTTTGGAGAAGGCACAAATGGAGATTGCGAGTCTTGAGGAGGAGGATGCAGAGGATGCTGCTAACAGTACATTAGGGGATTACAATGGTGTTGAGGAGCAGAACAATGGCGCTTTGGATGCTTCTCCTTAGCCCAGCACCTACAAGTTCATCAAATCAGGTTGGTTCATTTCATCTATGATTACAAATTATGGGCCAAATCATTTTCCATAGCATTGTATTTAGACTATGTTACATTTCTCATGCTCTATGACATACCATGATGGGTGCCTATGTTTAATTTCATATAGCAAACTGAACACATCATTCAAGAAATTAAAAATAGATGTGATCAGCTGTACTTGATAGGTCTATTAGTTACACACCCATGTCAGCGTCCTGAGCGGCTGAGCCTTGTATAACACCTTTGATTATTTTGTAGGGTCTTGCATTTATGATTTGTTCGAAGTTTTGTTTGAGGTTTAGTCTGTATCCGCAAATATCAGAAGGAACATGCTAGGAGAATTATAATGTGGCTGAAGTTAGGTCTGTGCAATGAAAATGAAATCCTATGAGAAGGCATGGCCAATTGCCTTAATGTATTGATGATTTAGATGACATGAACAGCAGTAAATGACTATGGTAATTATAAGGAAATATGTCTAAGTAACAAACATTATCTTAAAATTGCGTACATTGGTATAGGAGAATCTGATCAGCTATGAGTTGTTGAAGATATATGCTAGGTTAGATCTGTGTTGCTACCATCGGGTTATTCAAAATTTTGTTTGAGATATTTTTCGAGCAACCGGCAAGAGCTCTGTCTTTTCATTAAGAACAAGAGAATTGACCAGTTAATATGGAAATCTGGCCGAAAACCGATACATTTGAGACACATGCACACACCAGCCTCGAGGCTCCGCACCAGACGAGCCAGCACCTCTACGACCACCGTGCATTACCAACAGGACTTTATTTGAGATATAGGGAAATATATTATCCTATTGAAATTTCTAGGTCATGTGTTGACTTGTGTTTGCAGCTTTCTACTGTGAAAGATTCGATATGCATATGTGTCGGCCTTCTTTTGCACGCTCTGAATCAATCATGTACTACAAGTTGCGACCTCTATCTATGCCTTTATAGCACTCGTTGAGCTTGATTTATGTTACCCAAATGTGCATTTTTCCTTTACAAATGAAGTACCTATTTTTGGGAAAAAATTGAAGTTTGAAAAAAGATCACAATATATGTTGTGGCATCTTGGAGCACCAGCATGGAGGCTGTCATTTGTTTATTCTTCATAATGAAGCGTAGTCAAGATAGTGTCTTCTTGAGAAGTGTGTCACCTCAGTATTAGTCAAATGATGCTTCAAAAAATTTATGATGGAAAGACGGATAAGTCCTCTTCGCAAGCTAGTAATTTGTTTCCATACTATAAATGGAAAAGACTGAGGGTGTTTGTTTACAAGTTACCACAAAATTAGAAATTTTCTAAGCAGCATTATGCCTATCCGAAATTTGAGCTATACTCTGTTATCCAGTGATTTCACAGCAAACACATGGATATCTGTCTATTTTCATTCTTCAATACTGGCTTTTCTGTTGGAGTACTTCAGTATGCACTAGTTGAAAACTTGAAATACTGTGCCTCCTGTTCCTTAGTGTTTGATACTTAGTTTACCTCTTTGGTTGGTGCTAATAAATCTTCGGTGATGTGGGAGTCATTTGGAAAAGCCAATTTTGCATGGAGCCTCGGAACTTGTTGCTTTTTGTGGTTATGATCACTATGTTTGAATGCATCCCTGTGAGTAGCTTTTAGTTGGTGTCATGGACTGCAACTATCTATTATTACTACACCCTTTTGTAATATATGTACAAGTAACCGATTATAATTCCTAACTTTTGGCGAGTACGATTAATACAACAAGTTGTGGTACCATTATGTAACTTCTGGATGTTGGATGTTAACCAAATAGTTCATGCAAGTCCCTGTTGCAGTGAAAATCCCACATAATTGTCATAATATTATCAACAATATGCCATGTCCATATTGTTTTTAACAAGGTGAAAAGGTCCTTGTCTTTTTGCACAGGTGGTTTAATCGATTTGTTTTACCCAGATAGCATGTTGGTTTCTATCCTGTAGAATTTAAACAGTCCAGAGCTTGAACATGGAAGATGACCTGTTTAATCTCCGTGATGCAGGAACAAAGCTGGGATTTCATGTCAATAGTTCGATCCATAAGGTGTTTCAGACACAAAATGGGGATTTCATATTGGTATCTGGATGTGCAAGGGCCGGTAGCCTTAACTACCATTGGTAACTTTAGATATTAGGACTGTCAGATATCCGAGTTTAACTCAATCTGTCGACACGCCGTGTAGTTTGTTGTATAATTATCTTTTGTATTACTCGTGTGATGCTGAATAAAATAGCAGTGATCCCTTAATTGTTGTATTTTCCCCACTCAGGGATGACCACGTGGTGAAAAATGAATATGGACCAATAGCATGTGATTTGACCATAAGAGCTTGGCTAATTTGTAGTGCTAGTTTGCAAATGTATTTGCCCAGATTTGAGTCATTCATTGTTTTTTTCAAGTCTTTGATTCCTCGTTGTCCTGCATAGTATTTCCTCTGATTTAACGTTGGTACAAATGGCAAATATTCTTGGTAAAACTCGTGGAATCGAGTAATTAGCTACCTTACCAATCAATTATCCCGAACGATCATTGTTCAAGCTTGTGTGACATGGGTAAGTTGGCACCAAGAAATGGGTAGATGCAGACAAGCCATCAAACTGAAAACTACACACGACAAGCTATACAGGTAATACATACAGCCCTACCAAGTATGAATGTAATTTCCTTGTTCTTTTAAACATTATTCTGTGATGTGAGGTGAACTTAGTAGTTAGCTACTCGGGGAAGAGCTCTTCCTTGACGGCAGGTGCAATCCACTGGATCTGGATGTGGGTGATCTCCCAGAGCTCGTCTCCTTCTCTCTGCACCAGCACCTCCTTGTTCTTCATCTCGACGATCATCCTCTTGAGCATCCTAGGCACCAGCTCCTGCATCACGCCGGCGCCGCCGCCGGCCGCCAGGTCGGACTTGATGCACGTGTCCATCCGACGCAGCACGCCGAGCCAGAACGTCCGGAAGCCCGGTCCCTGCGCCAGCGTTCCCAGGAACAGCACGAAGACGTCGGCCAGCAGCTCGGTGGCCGCGGCGAGCGTGCCCTCCATGCTCCGCGTCTCGCGCTCCGCGCCCTCCCGCCGGGAGTACTCCAGCGTCTTCTCGTGCAGGTCGTCCACCATGGCGAAGATGACGAGGTTGAAGCACGCCAGGCAGCCCGCAGGGCCGAAGTCCAGGTCCCCCGCAGCGGCCAGCGAGAAGCTCCGGCCGAGGTCCGCCACGGCCTGGTTGCGGATCTCCTCCCGCCGCACCAGGCTCGTCTTGCGTAGCGTCTCCGCCAGCTTGATGAACATGTTGGTCGCCAGGTTGCCCATGCGCGACGCCTCCTCCACCGACGACGAGCTGCTGCTGCTGTTGCTGCTCCCCGGGTCAGAGTAGCCAGACTTGTGCCACTGCACGAGCCAGTTCACGGAGTCGGCCATCAGCTCCAGTATCTTGGTGCTAATCTCGAGTGGGCTGATCTTGAGCGCGGCGAAACCAAACGCCGCCTCGATGCAGGCGGCGTAGTTGAACCGCGAGATGTGCGCCCCGTCGCTCATCAGCTTGATCATCGCGGCAACGGACTGGTCGAAGGTCTCCGGGTGGCGGCCGGTGACTGACAGCAGATGCAGCAGCGTCTTCCACCCGATCGGCGTCTGCACGCTCCCGGCGTGCTCCATGATGAGCTTCACGATGCACTCAGAGATGCCCTCGCAACACGTGTCGAGGATCTCCTTGTCAAGCTTCCACATCAGGTTGATGGACTTGCAAATGAGCTCCTCGGCGAGGCGGTCGGGGTTGGGCTGTCCCGGGAGCAGCTTCACGGCGACCTTGAAGAGCACCACGATGGCCTTCTCGGCGAAAGGGCACGGCGAGAAGAGCGGCAGCTGGGACACGGCCGTGAAGCAGTCGTGCATGTGCTGCCAGAACAAGGCGAAGCGCTGAAGGTTGGCCAGTGAGACGAGCAATATGAGGTCCCAACAGAAGGCCACCGTCTCCTCTTCCTCGATTGGGGTGCTGAATTTCTGGCCCTTGCCGCCGGCCGCAAAGATGAGCGCCCGCCCAAGGTTCTGCAGCGACTCGTCAGGCAGCTTCCCGCTCTCCGTGAACATGCTGCCGATCTGGCATTGCTGGATGATCTTGAGGTTGTTCTCGAACTCGCTGCCGACGGAGAGCAGCGACTCGGCACCGCCGTCAAGAGACAGGAACTGCGAGAACCGGCCGATCATGCCGGACACGTGTCGGCTTGTTCCGGCGCCACGTTCCGACGAGGGGAAAATGACGCCTGAATCTGACTTGCCGCGATGGCCTAGACGACTGGACACGGTGCCGTCCTGTTCGATCACCGACTGGGGTAGCAGCTTGAGCCGCTTGAGCTTGAGCAGGCAGTCGACGATGTTCTTCCATGCGCCTCGCACTGACTCGCCGAACCGGTTGGCGATGGTGAAGAGAGCCAGTGTTGCCATCCTCGGCTTGAGCTCATTGCTGAAAGTGAAGATGGTCTCCTCCGTGGTGGCGTAGGGGTTGAGCAGCGTGGTGAACTTGCAGAGGCAGCAGAGGAGCTCGTCAAGGACGTCCTCCAGCCCGTAGCGCGCAATGCGTGCCACAGAGATCAAGCCCTCCACGCACTGGTTCAGGATTTCCTCGTCGTCCGTGTAGTCGAATATGGCAGCCAACGTCGCGACGGCCGGCCCGGAGACGGCAATGAACACCTCACGACTGAGCTTGTGCTTGAAGTCGCAGGGCGTGAACGGCTCGATGGAGCGCGATCGCTTGACGATGTCCGCCCAACGGCTGGTGGTCATCTCGATGTTGGTGGTGCCCTGGCTGAACATGGTGATGGCGTTCACCGCTATGGAGTGGAATAGCTCGGACAGGTACTCCCTGGGAAGGTCCTTGCCGGAGTTGATGGCGCGGTTGTTCCTGATGAAGTCGTCCTCCGACATTTTCTTCTTCACCTGAGGGTTGTGCAGGTCGGTGTTGAGCATGATGACGGAGTAGCAGAGGATGAAGGCCGCGTCCTTCGTCGCGAAGACCTCCTGTGTCTGCTGCTCGTAGAAGCGCTCCGAGAAGTGCTCGAGAACGCGCTGTATCTTCTGCGACTCTCCGGGCAACCGGAACGTCTCGAGGTAGGTGCGGAGCGCGGTGTCGAGGATGGAGCCGGTGAAATCAAACGTGTCGGTAAACTCCTTGAGCACCTTGAGGTTGAACTCGTCGGGGTCGCCAAGGAACTCCCCGATCTTGACCTTGTCGAGGCCGGGCGAGTAGCGCAGGAAGTAGGCCATGCTCTTGGGATCCGGCGGGGTGGGCACCAGGTGGCAGAGCTTGAGGAACTCGACGCCCTTCTTCTCGTCGCGGTTGTAGTGGTTGGCGGCGATGGCCACCTTCTTCTTCTTGAGCTTGCGCTTGCGGACGAAGTCGACCCAGGTCTCGTGCCCATGGTCCTCGCTGGAGTCCCACCGCTCCAGCCAGAACAGCCGGTACTCGGAGATCTCCACGTTGTACGCCTCCTGGTCCGGGGCCTTGTCAACCTCGACGTTGTCGGCGATGGTGGTGATCATGTTGACGAGGCCCTCGAACGCCTGGAGCTGAACGGTGGTCATCGGGTTCGACAGCGGGTACGCCGCCTTGCAGAGCAGCTTGCCGACTTCTTCGTAGACGTTGCGCATCAGCGGGTCGCAGTCATAGTTGACGTATATCTCGATCACGAAGGTTGGCTGCCGGCAAAAGCTAATGAGCCCCTCGATCGCTACCTCCTGCAGCTGCAGCCCGCTCGCACCGCCGCCGACTCGAAGTATCACGTACATGAAGAATGCTTCCAGCTGGAGCTTCAGGAACCTGGAACAATATGCCATTCAAAACATACAGTACAAACGGATGGCATGATTAAGGGGGTGTTGCATTGCATGCATTGCATCGCGTACCTGCGCAAGAAGTTGTACAGGTTGAGAACCGTGCTGCAGATCATGGAGAGGACCAGAGGGCTGCACTCCGTGGCGTAGTGGATCAAGTGGTAGAAAAGATCATCTTGGATGAGGCGCAAGAGCTTGGGATGCTTGCCGATGGCCTCGCCGCCGAGCTCCACGGCCGAGTTGAGCAGCACCAGGGCGAAGAGCTGCACGTCCTCCTCGGAGGTGAACGCCCCGTGCCCCTCGGGTGTCATCACCATGTCGGTGGCGTTGAGCAGCAGCGAGCAGAGGAAGTTGAAGACATCGACCATGCACCGCGCGCCGAAGCCTGCCGCGGAGGTGACGGACATGTCGTCTTCGGCTTCCTCCCGGATGTCCGGCAGGCGGGCGAAGACGGCCTGCAGGATCTCGTGCATGCAGTGCCGGGCCGTGCGCTGCAGGAGCTCGCTGCCGCGGCTGCTGGCCGCGTGCTGCACCACCTGGAAGCACGTGTTGACTGCGGTGCACACGGCGCTGTCCGAAAGGAGAGGCGCGGCGCGCGCGCGGAGAAGCGCGGCGAGCACCTGCAGCACGCGGAGGAGCACGGCCTCCTCGGCGCCGGCGTCCGCGATGCGCTCTATGCGGCAGTTGGTGACCGCGGTCAAGATGGCCTGTATCGCGTCCCGGGCGCCCGGCGAGCACTCGTCGAACACGTCGATCCGCAGGATCTTGAGCACGGATGACAATGCGACGCCGGTGGCCGCCGGCGGGACCTCCTCACTCTGCACGACGTCGAGGAACGGCGAAAGGTACATGGACGGGTCGGAGCAGCGCCACGCGCCGTGGCGGGGCTGGAAGAGGAGGGCGCGGAGGCTCTTGAGGGACTGGATGAGACCTGCGAACACGGCCTCCTCCGCAGCGGCGACCGCCGGAGGGAGGTAAGAGTAGGGGTCCGGGCGGCGGCGGATGACGGCGAGGAGCGCGGCCACCTCCGTGTTGAGCATGCAGGAGATGCCGAGGTCCTTGAGGCGGGGGTCACGGCGAGTCCCGCGCGCCACGGTGTAGGTAGGCGGGCCATCGTCGTCGTCGTCCGAGGCCGGCGTCCTTGCCATTGCGTGCCGGTGTCGAGGATTCGTGGGATCTCCGAGGTCAAGAGGAGGATCATTAACTTGTGCAGGAAAGGGCCATGTCTACTTTGAATGTTGGAGGACGCGAATATGGTGGATGAACGTGAGGAGCGAGAGGAAGTTGCCCCATCGCTCATGTCCATTCTTGCCAAGTGGCGAGTGATTTCCTCCTAATCTTGGAGTGCTGCCCTTTTTTTTTCTCTCCTTCAGCAAATGATGCTACTGCTGCAGACCACAGTTCACGGTTGCATGTAGAAGTCACTATGTGCATTTTTTTGGTTTCCAAAAGACTGTACATCTTAAAACCGAAACGAAAAATCATTCCAAAAACAAATCAAGGAATCAATTTTATTGGTTTATTATGATTTTTATTGTTTCTGATTTTTCGTACAGTGCAAAATTTCCCTACCATTTTGAATTTCTGTTATTTTGGTATGTATCAGAAACCGAATTAATCAAAGTAAAAAATATATGTTAATATTTCTTGAACGAACAACCATACAAACGGTCGATCACATGAGCTTCTCTCAATTGCATTACCTAATATTCGCACATCCAGACATGGTCTTATATAGACCTCACATTTACTCTTCATTAGATCATGTAAGCGACATGGTACTAAACTTTCATTTTTTTTGAGGGGTAAAACCAGGTTTATTGATCAAACACCACCGATAGGATAGTGGAATACATCTCGGATCATAGGGCTGACCAAGCCACAAATGGCACCCTTGACCTAAAGAATGTGCAAACTTGGCTAGACTACGCGCCTCTCTATTCGACTCTCTACATTCAAAAAATAAAATTACAATTAAACATGGTTGCTCTCTGAGTAATTTCACTAATAATAGTGCTATATTTCCCTTGATTCCCGTTGTGGATATCACCAATCACCTGCTTTGAATCAGACACCACCACAATGTTTTGCAAAGGCAAGTCTTTTGCCAATGACAGTGCCTCTCTGCAAGCGATTGCCTCTAGAACTGTCGAGTCGTGGATGTCGTGGATAACCAAATGTGAGCTTCCCATGTAATTTCCTTGGTCATCACGGCAAACTGTCGTGGCTGTACCTCCCCTGGATGGTGATGAGACCCGTGCATCCACATGGATTTTGGCGAAGCCCGTCGGAGGAGCCTTTTGCCGATGTTCAAGCCTTGGTACAGGTCCTGGTCTTGTGGCATGAACTGGTTTCAGATCCTTCAAGATTTCCAAGTCTTCCATGTATTTGTCAATGCAGATTTGAGTAGCGTGTGGACTTTCGAAGACTCCCTCATGTATGGCTTTCCTCATCGAAGACCAAATGGCCCATAAAGTAATAGCTACTCTGATGAACTGCGAGTGTGACGATGACTCCCATCATCGAAAAAAGCCAGTGCAGAGCATTGGGTTCTTTCGTGGCAATAATTTGTTGTGCTACTTCAACATCCACTAGAGCCCACATGCATCTAGCCACTATACATTTCAGCAACGACTGCCCGTGGGATCTCTAGAAGGGACGTCTAGAGGGGGGTGAATAGACTACTCGGCAAAATAAAAACCTAAACTTTTCCCAATTTTATTGGTTGTCAAGTTTTAGAAATTCTAGCAAGTCTAGCACACCCTACACATGCAGGTCATCAAGTATGACAGCAAAAAGTAAGACATGCACATGAATGTAAGGAGTAGAGCTGGGAAGATCAAACGCAAAGATGACACGGAGATTTTTGGCATGGTTCCGATAGGTGGTTCTATCGTACGTCCACGTTGATGAAGAATTTAACTCACGGAGGTAACGACCGCAAGAGTCCATAGAGGGCCCCACCCACGAAGGCCCAGGGAGAAGCAACCTTGTCTATTCCATCATGGCTTACGTCCACGAAGGACTAGCCTCACTCGGGGTAGATCTTCACGAAGTAGGAAATCTCCTTGACCTTACAAACTTCTTGGTTCAAATCCACATGAAGTCGGAGGCTCACAAGTGACACCTAACCAATCTAGGAGATACCACTCTCCAAAAGGTATCAGATGTGGTAAGTATGATGAACTCCTTGCTCTTGTGCTTCAAAAGATAGTCTCCTCAACACTTAGTCACACTCTCATAGATTTGGCTTGGTAGAAGAGGTTGATTGGGTGCAAAGCAACTTAGGGAGGCTAGAAATCAAGATTCATATGGTTGGAGTGGAATATCTTGATCTCAACACATGAGTAGGTGGTTCTCTCTCAAAAAATGGATGGGGCAAGTGTTGGTTTGTTCTGAGTGCTTCCTCTTTGATTGAGAGGCAGGTGGAGGGGTATATATAGACATCTCCAAAAACCCAACCGTTACAACATTGTTTCCCAACTCGGTGGAACCAAAGCAAAAACTCGGTTGCACCGACTAGTGCAAGATGTGGCAACTTTTGGCGTTTTGGTGATACCGATATATAAATCTCGGTGAGTCCGATTTTGGCTGGCCTAGTCAGTTTCAACTTTTGGTGGCACCGATTCCTAAAACTCGGAAATTCCCATTTTAAGAAATGGGACAACAAAAAGTTTGCCACTATTTTCGGTTACACCAAAATGAGACTTGGTAGGATCGAGATGCTAGGGTTTGGCTTTGGATCTGTCTAGGGTAAAACTCGGTAGGGCCGAATGGAAAATATTGGCGGCACCGAATTTGGACTTTAGGGTTTGGACAGAATATTTGTGGGAGAATTTCATGAGTATTTTTGGTGGCTAATCTCTAAGCACTTGAGCAACCAGATCATCATAGACACC